>JAZDUH010000383.1:6262500-7462500 GCA_036419115.1 Scarus forsteni | reverse complement strand
CCATGACCCAAATTCTTCCTCAGATGAACTTGTGACCACCTGATGTTTCACCATTTCTCCATGAAAACTGTTTGGGTGACAACAACATTCACATTTTAGTATAATATTCAAAACCTGATGTTCAACACTATGTTGTAATGTTAATCTGAAGTTTTGTTAGCATGAAGAGAATAACTAACACATCAGGCCTGACTTGTGGGCCAGGTATGGGGGCACGATTGCGCCAAAAGCCAAATTCTTCCTCAGATGAGCTTGAGACAACCTCATGGTTCACCATTTCTCCATCAACACTGTATGGGAGACAACAACATTCATCTTTTGGTCAAATGTTCAAATCTAAAGTTCAACACACTGATTTTGTGTTAATCTGAAGTTTTGTTGGCATGAAGAGAATCACTCACACATCAGGCCTGACTTGTGATGCACAAGGGCCGGGTATGGGGGCACGATTGCACCAAAACCCAAATTCTTCCTCAGATGAGCTTGAGACAACCTCATGGTTCACCATTTCTCCATCAACACTGTTTGGGAGACAACAACATTCACATTTTAGTCAAATATTCATACCTAATGTTCAACACTATGTTTTTGTGTTAATCTGAAGTTTTGTTAGCATGAAGAGAATAACTAACACATCAGGCCTGACTTGTGGGCCAGGTATGGGGGCACAATTGCGCCAAAAGCCAAATTCTTCCTCAGATGAGCTTGAGACAACCTCATGGTTCACCATTTCTCCATCAACACTGTTTAGGAGACAACAACATTATATTTTAGTCAAATATTCAAAACCTAATGTTCAACACTATGTTTTTGTGTTTATCTTAAGTTTTGTTAGCATGAGGAGAATCACTCACACATCAGGCCTGACTTGTGATGCACAAGGGCCAGGTATGGGGGCACGATTGCGCCAAAACCCAAATTCTTCCTCAGATGAGCTTGAGACTACCTGATGGTTCACCATTTCTCCATGAACACTGTATGGGAGACAACAACCTTCACATTTCAGTATAATGTTCAAAACCTAATGTTCAACACTATGTTTTTGTGTTTATCTTAAGTTTTGTTAGCATGAGGAGAATCACTTACACATCAGGCCTGACTTGTGATGCACAAGGGCCGGGTATGGGGGCACGATTGCGCCAAAAGCCAAACTCTTCCTCAGAAGAGCTTGAGACCACCTGATGGTTCACCATTTCTCCATCAAAACTGTTTGGGAGACAACAACATTCACATTTTAGTCAAATGTTCAAAACCTAAAGTTCAGCACACTGATTTTGTGTTAATCTGAAGTTGTGTTATTATGAAGAGAATCACTCACACATCAGGCCTGACTTGTGATGCACAAGGGCCGGGTATGGGGGCACGATTGCGCCAAAAGCCAAATTCTTCCTCAGAAGAGCTTGAGACCACCTGATGTTTCACCATTTCTCCATCAACACTGTTTGGGAGACAACAACATTCATCATTTTAGTCAAATGTTCAAACTTAACGTTCAACACAATTTTTTTTGTGTTTATCTTAAGTTTTGTTAGCATGAAGGGAATCACTCACACATCAGGCCTGACTTCTGATGCACAAGGGCCGGGAACGGGGGCACGATTGCGCCAAAAGCCAAATTCCTCCTCAGATGAGCTTGAGACCACCTCGTGGGCTTCATCTGAGGAAAGAGACATAGTCTCATTGTTGGAAAGGCTAAGTGTGTAAGGTGTACCCTGATAAGTTAAGTTGAAAAATGGGTGCTCCAGAGCTTCTCTGGGAGTGATCCTCCTTCTCCAGTCCACATGCAGAAGGTGCTGCAACAAGTCCACAAACAGGGACCTGTCCCTGAGCTCTTCCTTGCTGCTAGCAGGATACATCTGAAATCAGAAACACACTCAGGTTAGCTGATTTAGGTTAGCCTGTGTCTTTCACACACCAGTATTCATATTGTGTACATTCTGTTTCTGTTGAAACATTAGTAAGTCCTATCGCACCATAAGGGCCATCCTAGGTAGTAGAAGTAACATCTTAAGTTTTCTTACTTAACAAGATTTGTACACAGCTGCCTAAACTTTTGTATAGCACTGAAGGAGCTGGGTGTAAGATTTGAGTAATATCTACGTTGAAGCTGGCTTAGTTAATGCAACACCTTGTATGTTATTCGCTTTTAAATGTCAATTTAAAGCAGATACAATATTTAAACCCTGAAAAGAGGTGCTGATGGATACTATTTAGCATGGAAGATATTACTTACATTAACCAGGTCAGCCAGAGACTTCAGCCTTGGGATAGTAGGATCCATCATCTGTGGGCGGTGGGAATTGGTCCATTCAAACTCCTTGTGTGTCTAAGAGGTCAACATCAATCAAAGAAACAGTTAAAAAGGAGTTTAGATGCACTTATCAAACATCTTAGAAAACAGAGGAACATTTATACTTACCATAAACCTCCATGAGGAACCATTAGTGCCCTGTTCCCGGATGAAGAAGCACTGGGTGAAGATCCCAGTATCCAGCAGCTCCAGGTCTGGCATACCCTGAGTCTCCACCAAGTATTTCATCTGCACACAGAATAAACACAATAGAGTTAGATAATGAGACAGTGCTGCACATCAGATTTACTGTGTCTGTGTGGTTGAGCATACATACATTTTGATACTCGCAGTGGACTGGATAAAGATGTCTCCCGGTGAACAGGTAGGCTAGCACGCAGCCTACCCCCCACACATCGATGGCCTCAGTGACTGGTTGTCCCAAATAAATTTCTGGAGCCCTGAAGAAATAAAGAAGAGTGTGAGAGTTTAGAAATCTGATCTTAAACATAACACACAAAAGCCCTTTCACGGTGCCCCACAGCAAAGCCGCAGCATTCACTGAGGTAAAAGGTCACAGCCATAAAGATTCTGGCTTGAAACAGAAATGGGGCAAAAGACAAATTAGAGGATGGACCTACCGGTACCCGATGGGCTGGACCACAGTCCCAGGGTGGACTTCACCAGTTCTCATGGCCAGACCAAAATCAATCAATTTGACATTGATCTGGGGGTCATCCCTGTTGACCATCATAATGTTGTCTGGTTTGATGTCCATGTGAAGAACACCGAGACTATTCAAGGCGTTCAGGGCAATCAGGAGCTGAAGGAATAAAAGAAGACAACTTTAGCTCTTCATGTGATGATATGTAGTGTTTAGAGTTTAAGTTGTTTGATATTCTATATCTAAAATGTGTTCAGAGCATTCTGTCCATGTGCCTGCAGCATCCGTATTTCTGCATGCTCCATAAAGGTTTACAGATCTGGACCAAACATTGCAGTATCACTGGGAAATTGTAGGGGAATGCTGAGAAGGGAAGCTGGCAGTTTAGGCTTCCTCCTAACTTAGTGCTGCTCACCAACTAATTTCAAATTTTCACAACATTCTAGTCAATAAATAAATAAATAAAAAGCTGCCATGATGCATTTTAGTCTGATTTGCCAGGACAACACTTAAGGCAAAATGTTTTTCAACATGCAAATGGAATATATTTTTGTTACTTTATAAGGAATTAGACAATACATTTCTCATTATAGTTTCTGTAAGGTTCTTTTATGAACCAGTATTAATAATTTTGGGGTAAACATTGAGGTGACCAAATTGAAATAACTGTCAGTAACTAAGATTATTATAACTACTATGTTGGCCAAGCTACTTTTATAAAATGAACTTAAGACTTAATGGTAAAATAAACTTAAGATAAATTAATTTATTAAGAAGGAAAACTATACTTGTTCATTGATTTGCAAAGTTACTCTTAATATCAGACTTAGCTTGTTAACTTCGCTTTACTGTCTGGGTTTAAGGTTGAAAATATAACTATAATTTCTGATGAAGTAAGTAACGTTTAGGCCAATCCAGCAAAACAACATGAAGAAGAAGGAACTCTGGAAGTTGTTGAAGCATTTTTGTTAAGATCATGTCAATGAGGAACTACAGTGTATATCTGATGCTAGCATAAACAGGCACATGGACAGACAGCTACAGTAGGACACGTGCCCTCTAGAAATTCAGATGATACTGTTTCATTCTTGGAGTTATTCTCCTTTTGTCTCCACAATGTGAAATCAACTACTGTACTGTGACACTATCATAAAGACTGCTTGAACTGATCAGTAACATTAATACATACCTGCTGTGCGATCTGCCTGATGCTGCCAAGGCCCAGCAGCTTGTAGCCACGGCTAGAGATGAGGTCCCAGAGACTGATGTCTAACATCTCTAGGGCCAGGCAGGTGTCCCCTCTGCAGTCAAATTTCTCGTGCAGCTTCAGGAGGTGGTTCTGATCCTGGTCCACGTTGGACAGGTACTGCAACATGGCTGCCTAGATGAACAAGAGGAGGCAGGACAACAGTTTAGCTTACTGATCATCCTAGGATGGAAAAAGATAAGATTTTAGGTCATAAGAAAAAAACTTGGCATCAAATCAGAGTGGAATACACACCTCTTGCTCGGTGTCAATACAATGCTTCTTCAGCACCTTGACGGCCACCATCTCTCTTGTGTCCTCTTTCAGACACTTCACCACTTTTCCGTAGACCCCCTCACCAAGTGTGGCCTGAACAGAGTAAGAGGTGGTTCCGCTTACGAGTGTCTGGATTGGCCCTGGTGTGTTGATAACTACAGAAAGCAGATGCAGAGAACATATGTCAGGACAGTCTGTTCAGTCAAAGGCTATCTTTATTTAAAATATAATAAAATAGAGTGGCAGTGGTTTGATATCTTTTGTACTTTCATGCATTTTCACATGCTCATTTTTTTGGCCCTTTAAGGATCATCTATACAATGACATGTCAGAAGAAACTTATGTGGACTACCGCAGCCAAACAACTTGAGCTGTACAGATTTCACACCCGACATGCATTATTATTCAACAACCTGCCAAATATCCTTTCTAATTATGGATTGAAGCTGCAAGATTTGAATTTGTAAGTGTAAATCTTTATTTCTGTTTCTTCTGCATAAGTCTCAATCCACTTTAGCTCTGCTCATAACTTCCAATAAGAAATCATTTTAAAGTTCTATATATATACATGGTAGCATTTGCTTTGTTTTGTTTAAATATATATGCATATAAACAAATTCTTTTATGTACTCAAATTGACATTTTAAGCAAAGCAGAAGTGGATTAGCAGATTTCTTCAGAAAGAAAGTAAAAAATATTGATTTAGAACTAGAAGAATTTCTAAATGTACATAGTTTGCTCAAGGGTCTACTGTGGGTGTAGAAATTGTATAATTGACCTTTAATGGTAACTAATGAGCTGAGTTTTAAAATAATTCTCAAAAATAGAAACAGACTTGCAGTAATTCATGCCATCGGCTTTAAGAGCCATAATTGCTACCAAATTTTAAAAAGAAGAACATAGATAAAGTAATGAAGTAATGAAGTAGAGCAGACTAATTAGAAATCAAAACACTCAATAAAGTGGCTGTTTTTTTTACAAGTTTTTTTTATTGGAAGAAAATTCACAGTTAAAAAGCAGTACAAAATGAACAAGAGGGCTTTCAATGATTCATTTTCCCCCTGATATTCCATTCCTCCCACATTCCCACCCTTGTCAAAAAGAACAGAACTACCTGTAACAAATAAATAGTAAAAAATAAATACTTAAAGTAGACAGACAAGTGAAATAGAGAATGTTGACACACCACTATCACAAAAAAAAAAAAAATAATAATAATAATAATAATAATAATAAAAAAGGGGGGGTAAATAAAAAGTAAATAAATTGAATGAGAGGGGGGCTCAGTCATCACAATCAGGCAGAGACGTCAAAGATTCAACATAATTTAGGAGCGGTCTCCAAGTTTTTTTAAAATGTCCTTAGGAACCCTTGAGAGAAAACCTGAGCTTTTCAAGCTTAATTGACAATAACACCTCTTTCACCCATCTGTTGTGAGATGGAGGTTAAGGGAGCTTCCAGTTAAATAGTATGAGTCGCCTAGCCAACAGGGTGGTAAATGCAAGGACTGTTCGCATGGATTTGGAGGCATGAGGCTGCAAGGGGGAACCAAAAAGGGCTGACAGAGGATCAGGAGAGATAGTGTTATAAGCTCTGCTCAGAGTAAAAAAGATTTCAGACCAAAATGTGGCAAGCCTGGGGCAAAACCAAAACATATGGGAATGGTCGGCTGGAGATTGATGGCATCTGTTACATGAGTCAGTTACATTGGGATACATCCGTGATAGCCTCATATTAGTGTAATGAACCCTGTGTACAACTTTACACTGTAAAAGGCCGTGCCGTACACAGATTGCAGAGGAGTGAACCAACCGTAAAACCCGTTGCCAGTAATCATCAGGTAGTGTGGCTCCAAGCTCTAGCTCCCAGGAATCCTTGGGACCGGATGCTGGGGTGTCAATTGCAGAATTAATAAGGCTATAGATACAAGAGACTAACCGTTTTTGTTTTGGATCAAGTGCCAGTGATGAATCTATCAAAATTTCTGGGGGCTGGCTAGGGAATTTTGGGTTCTGATTCTGAATAAAATGCCTTGCCTGAAAAAAACAAAATAGGTGGGATTTAGGCAGATCAAATTTCGTTGAAAGCTCAAAAAAGGACATGAATGTTCCTTGGTTGTAAAGGTCCCTCTGTTTAGTTATCCCTTTATCAAACCAAGTGCGAAAGGCCAAATCAGTGCAAGAGGGCAGAAACAGGTGATTATTCACAATGGGTGCGAGGTCCGAGACTCTATGGAGGCCCAAGTTTTTCCTAAATTGAACCCAGATTTTAACTGAGTTGTTTACCACAGGGTTTGGGGAAAATTTCGAGGCAGATAATGGGAGTTGAGAGCAGCCCAGGGAGTGTAGAGAAAATTTAGAGGAGGACAGTTCCATATCTACCCATGCAGGGCATTCTACATCTGCTGGGTTGTGAACCCAAAATAAAAGTTTTTGAATATTACAGGACCAGTAATAATTTAAGAAATTGGGCAGCGCCAAGCCACCAAGAGCCTTTGGGAGTTGCAGGATAGATCTTCTGATGCGTGGATTTTTATTGCCCCCCAGGAAGGAATTTATTAACTGATCAAGTGATCTAAAAAAAGGCTTCCTAATGAAGACAGGGATATGTGAAAACAGATACAAAAACTTGGGTAAAATAACCATTTTAACTAAACTAACACGACCTACTAGGGATAAAGGGAGACCAGACCATCTGTCAAAGTCTACTTTACATCTTTCAAGGAGAGGAGCAAAGTTTTTGGAGAAAAGTTGGTTAAATGAATTTGTAATATGCACCCCCAAATATTTAAATCAGTCTGTAGCATATCTGAAAGGGAAAAGAGCAGGGGGTATATTTCTGGCCAAAGAGTTAATGGGGAGGAGTTCACTCTTATGGAGGTTAAGCTTATAACCTGAATAGGCCCCAAATTTGTCAAATATGTTTAAAACCACGGGGAGAGAGGCAGCTGGATTAAATAAAGTGGTTGTCTTATATCAATATAAACTTGGTGTTCCTCCCTTAGTTTGAAAACCACTGGTCCAGGCACAACACTCAAAATTTGTTCTGCTGCTGTTATTAAACATTTTAAGTCAATACATTTTAAGTTATACGACTGAACTTACAATAAATCACATGAAAACTACCTTAACTTAATCACCTCCACTCAGTGTTAACTAAAATGCCTGATGACTTTAAACCAGTGTAAAAAAATAAGGCCTAACTTGAATCAAAATAAACAGTCATGACATGATTTTAAAAAAATGCTGCTTCAAATGTAGTAATCTCTCAATTTTATTGATAAGATAGAGGTATCATAAAAGTATGTATCAAATATGATACAACAGGCTTTAAGGGGTTAACTCTTGTTTGGTGGGAGGACAGATTGGTACTCACGTGCTGGCATGTTTGTCGTCAGTTGATTTGCTGTTGGCTGATCAAATTTGCTGTAAAGTGATGGCTGATGAAATCAGACAAACTTCAACAAAAGGATGTCCAACAAAATGTCGTCAAACAATGTTTTGACTGAAAAAAAATCACCAAAATGAGTTCAAGCTGAATATTTCCAACAAGAATGTCCTTAGTCAACATGTAAGTATCTCCTCTCTATAAACCTCAGACTGTCTGCAGCTCGGCTCTGCTCTTATACTTTCTGGACATTCTAGAACTTTGTGATGGCATCAAAAGGACAAAGAAGCTGATGTTCTGGAAAAACACATTAACATCTCATCAGAGTTCATACAAAGCCCATGAAGTGTAAAGTTTAAATAAAAACAAAATACAAATCAAATCAAATCAAAGCAAACTTCATTTATAAGGCACCTTTCATACTTAGAACCAACACAAAGTGCCTCACAGAGGCTAAAAACAGCATAAAAACAGAACCCCCCCCCCCCCCCCCCCCCCAAATACAGAGACATCCGGACACACACTCGTAGATATCAACATACACACACACACACACTCACCTGTGCCCACACACATTCATACTAGCTGTAAAGAGAAGACATGACTGAGCACCGAGGACTCGAGGACTGAGGTAAGGAATAAGCTCCCTTTGGGGGCCATCAACACTGAGGAGGGTTCCTGGCCCACACGGAGCGTAGCCAGGGACTTCCCCGCCCCATGTCTGTCCTTTCTGTCCTGTATTCAATTGGATACAACACAAAGGCAAGCCATCAAATTAAATGGACTGATCTGTGGTCTAATTCAAACTTAAATCCAACCTGTCACTGTTCTTCATTCAGATGGCCAGTGCCCATGGACTTGTGGTCCATGCACAGGCCTACACGTGTTGAGAGTCAGGGTGTGATTCCAGACCAAAGCCAGTCTGCTGTGTGTGTTACTGTGTCCTCATTCTGATTCTGTCCTCTGTCTGTCTTCTTTGGCCTAAAATAAAGCTGAAATCTTAAGGGATATGCCAACATTTTTTCGTTTTTGTATCTTCCCTCTCTCCCGAGTCCATGACAATCAGATTAAAACCATTCTTTTGACTATGCAGTAACAAGGAAGAGATGGGCAGAGCTCATCCAGCGCTAATTAGCTTAGTTTGATCACTTGGAGTCAATGAGTAGTGTTAGCCTGCATCTGCCTATAGTCATCAGATAAACTCTTCAGCAAATCTAAATTGTCCTGTGTACTTGTTGTGACTCCTTTTAAAAAATTGTTTTATATTATGTTATCTGTATTTAGGCTAAGATTAGCATTTTATGTAATTTTTTAAAAGAAATTAATACAGAACTAAACCAAAGGGCCCAGGCGCAAACCACTGCTGACATGTTTGTAAGTACATCAACAAAACAAAGTCTCTATTAACGAGTAGAGGAAGATTGGTACTAAGGATTATGGCTGGCTTTTAAGAGAGGAGGATTTCTTCAGGGCTGACAAAGATCCACAGCCTCGCCTCTTTGAACCAGAAAAAGCGAAGCTGAGGCAGTGAGACAGTTTCATATGTAATACCTTCAAAAGTTGCATAAAGTGCTAATCTTAGTCCAAAAATAGACAACATAACATAACACAGTAAAAATAATCAAGTAACAACAATCAGACACAGGCTAACACTACCCATTGACTCCCAGTGTTTGAGCTAAGCTAATTAGCAGTGGGTTAGGATCTTCCTTGTTACTGCATGCACAGTTGAAAGAATGGTGTCTATCTACTTGTCATGGACTTGGGAGTGAGGAAGACACAAAAGACCCACCAACTTTATATCCCTACAGGATCTTTCCTACATTTACAGAATCTTTTCAGCACTCATATCTGTTCATGTTTAAGTCTTTGTTGCAGCCCAAAGCATTTGTGGAAAAATCATCAAAACTAAACTTTTTTTTATCAAATAATTTCTTTACATTTATTTACCACATTAGTACACCCTTTGTAAATGTGCTACTTTCAGATTTATCATCAATCTGTGGATCATTTTTTCAATATGATCAACTTTATTAGTAAATTTTGAGTGACATACTGTAGATGTGTTAAAAAGCACCGTACCACCATTTGTTTATGTTTAACAAGTTATTTCTTAGACATTCATAAAACATATATAAATCCATTTGTTTATGTTATTATGTCCCTTAACCTTAAGTGATATTTACTATTTAAAAATATTTGATAATGTTGTTAAATAGTTTGAGGGCTTTTTACTCACTTCTTGTGAACGATTTGGCTTTTCTGAATACAGATACAAAGCTGTTCATCACTGAAAAAGATCTAAAAATATTTGCCAAAGATCTGTAGACTTTTGTATCATGTGATAGTTGTTGTTGACAACTTTGGGATCCATCCTTCTTTGTGACTCTAAACGGGGACAGAAATAGGAAAATAAATAGGAGGTACAGTGTGTAAGAGTATAAAAAATTTGGTCAGACTATATTTGAAGGGGTATATATAAGACTGACATTACGCTGTCATAGTTGGGACATGACACCTGCCATTAATATGAATTAGGCTTCATGAAGATTGCCATTAAGTGTTTTTCAGAAAATTATGACACCTTTGGTGCTTGTTGACATTGTTTTGGAAGGCATTGTCATGACAACTAGACATTAATCAGGGCAAAATAACCCACCAATTTTGTCATTATGACCACTTGACATTAACATGTCATAACAGACCTGATTACAGTTACAAATCTCTGTTCCCTAAGAGTGTCTGTGGGAGCTTCTGTATGTGTTTGTGTGTATATCACAATGAGGCAACCATGCATGGATCAGACTGTATGTTATCATGTAAAAACAAAAACAAAACTTGTCTGTCTCTCCACCTCCTGTCTCGTTAAAAACTTCATCAGAATGTATGAGACAATGCCCTGATATTAAAGTTTGAAATTGCAGCAATCTATCTGTGTGGAACACGCTCAGATGTTAATGCAGTTATTTCATTATGAAGATACAAAAAGGGAAGAAATTCATGCAAAAATATGAGCTTATTTTAGACTCCTTAAACTTACAGATCATGTTAATGAATAAATCCTGTAATGTCGATGCAATGTTTAAATAATTGATCAATCAAATATAAATGTTGTGCAGCTTTAGCTAAAAATTGTTGAATCATCATTTACAAATGTAAATATATACGGCTTATTTATGATTAGTTTAATATCAACTAAAAGCTCATAAATGTCTTGTAACTTCAGTTGTAAATTATTAATAATCATTCACAAATGGAGGTGGTTTGTTCTCGATCAGTTAAGTATCTGCTATTATCTACTGATTGCTTATAAATGTCTTAAAAATGATTGTTATTACAAAGTGTTACCAGTTACTTTTTAAAGAAGTAATTTGTAATCAGACTATGAACAGAAAGCAGAACCACAGAAAATATGGCGCTAAGCAGCAACCAGTCACTACAGAGTATACAAATCAACCAATCAGACCAGACTTGTTTTAATGTGGGCGGGGCTGTAATATAAGCCCCGTTTCCACCAAGTGGTCCGATATGGACCGGCACGGTTTGGCTCAGGCCGGATCAGTAAAGCCTGTTCCTGTTTGTGCTTCCATAGCCAACTGAACCCTACTTGGTAGGCGTGAAAGTCGGATGTCGATAGCATGACGTCATAGCAGTGTGACATCGTGAGCCCGGCTATTAAATACGACAAAGAAGAAAACGCGACACAGTAAACAAAGAGCAACGACGGAAGACATTCAGCAATTCTTCTTTTCTGTGATCAGCATGTGTCTTTTTGTTGTGCAATCAAGAGTGGAGATTTAAACATGGCGGGGTTATGTGTTGTTCTGCTATCGCATGGGAAGTGACGTCTTCTCGACCAATCAACGGACTGCAGTGTTTCTAGCTCTTCCTTCTGGGGTCAGGTCAGTATACTTGGCACCCCAACAGAAGGGTCCCAAAAAGTAGGACGGTACAGTTCGCTTATCAGGGGTCCTGTCCCGGTTTTAGGCTATGGAAAAGTCACAAAAAGCGAGTTGTACCGAGACGAACCGAACTGAACCCTCTGGTGGAAACGGGGCTATAGTGTTTAAAAGGACTGAGAATAGAGTTAGACCAGGGGTACTCTGTATATGAAACCTGAGCTTTCTCTGATCATTATTGATTGTAAATATACCAGTTATCCAAAATGAATAAATGAACCAGAGCAAAGACTAAACATGGGCCCCATAGAGTTTTGGTGGTGGATCCTAAAAGGAATGTCAAACTAAACTAAACTATCTATTGTACCCACTATTAACTGATTCTCATCTTTAAAAATTTATATAATTTTGCTTAATAAGATTCTTGTGTCAACATATAAACAACAAAAAAAAAAACCTCTTTTTGAAGGCTTTTATTTACCAGACAGGGGGACATCTTGATGGCCCACTTGTTTATGCTCTCTTGACATGCTGAGTTCATTGTGCACAACATTCAATAGTGTTCTCATGGCACTAACACACTTGGTGCACTCTGCCTGGAAAATCCCCAGTTCCTCACAGCTTAATGTATCACATAGAAAGCCTTCACTGATCTCCAACACTCCCACTGAGCCCCACTCAGTTTACCAACTCACAGTTTCACACAAACACATACTTCTGTCTGCTTTGCTATTTTAGTCTCATTGTTTTGCTCTCCTTTGCTCACATTCAAGGTAGCTTTATCTCATAAGAAAGGGTGGTGGCCGTTGTCAGCTCAGAAAATGATGACATGGCAGCAGTCAGCCAGCATGCACTGGGAAATCCCTATGAAATAAATATTACACTCACACAGTTGACAAGGAGATGAGAACAGGAACACCTCCTCTGCTGAGAACTTTAGATTTAACCCTCACACCACTGAGAGAGTTACCTGGAGAATGGGTAGGACACATGAGAGAAAGAGGAAAGAGATGATACAGTGTGTGTGTGGGGGGGGGGGGTATTAGTGTGAGCATAAGTAATGCAGGCAGAGCTCAATGTCCTCACTTTCTTTTTATATACAAGCTGAATGGAGAATCCATGTACCCTGTCAGCTGAGGAAAGTCTGCAAAAACACACACACACACACACACATCACCAGCAGTCCCCACACAGTTATGCATTGGAAATGTGGCTGAGGTGCAAACTCACTCAGAGGTGAAATATTTCTCCTGTACTGTATTGAAATCCATGTATTGAGACTATAGTATACTGTATGGTCTAAAACTTGTGCTGGAATCATTTTTACAGATTTCATTATTTAAACACAATTCACTATTCAAATGTTGGAGTGAATTGTGCATTAAAGTTTATTTAATTTATATATTTTACCCAGAAAAAGGAGAAGGAGAGGTGTTCCAAGAGCATAAACCTCTGCAAAGGCATTTCCACCATAGTCAGGTGAGTAATTGTCAAAAATGTGTATCATTGCCACATCCTATACTGTTTTCAAATCTTGTGTCAACATAACAAAAAAAAATCTTTTTTTTTTTTCCAGACAGGGGGACATCTTGATGGTATTGTTTATGTCTCTTGACATGTGAGTTCATTGTGCACAACATTCAATAGTGTTCTCATGGCACTAACACACTTGGTGCACTCTGCCTGAAAATCCCCAGTTCCTCACAGCTTAATGTCTCACTGATCTCCAACACTCCCACTGAGCCCCACTCAGTTTACTAACTCACAGTTTCACACAAACACATACTTCTGTCTGCTTTGCTATTTTAGTCTCATTGTTTTGCTCTCCTTGCTCACATTCAAGGTAGCTTTATCTCATAAGAAAGGGTGGTGGCCGTTGTCAGCTCAGAAAAGGATGACATGACAGCAGTCAGCCAGCATGCACTGGGAGATCACTATGAAATAAATATTACCTCACACAGTTGACAAGGAGATGAGAACAGGAACACCTCCTCTGCTGAGAACTTTAGATTTAACCTCACACCACTGAGAGAGTTACCTTGGGTAGGACTGAGATGATACAGTGTGTGTGTTTGGGGGTATTGTGTGAGCATAAGTTGCAGGCAGAGCTCAATGTCCTCACTTTTTTATATACAAGGTGAATGGAGAATCCAAGTTACCTATCAGCTGGGGGAAGTCTGCAAAAACACACACACACACACACATCACCAGCAGTCCCCACACAGTTATGCATTGGAAATGTGGCTGAGGTGCAAACTCACTCAGAGGTGAAATATTTCTCCTGTACTGTATTGAAATCCATGTATTGAGACTATAGTATACTGTATGGTCTAAAACTTGTGCTGGAATCATTTTTACAGATTTCATTATTTAAACACAATTCACTATTCAAATGTTGGAGTGAATTGTGCATTAAAGTTTATTTAATTTATATATTTTACCCAGAAAAAGGAGAAGGAGAGGTGTTCCAAGAGCATAAACCTCTGCAAAGGCATTTCCACCATAGTCAGGTGAGTAATTGTCAAAAATGTGTATCATTGCCACATCCTATACTGTTTTCAAATCCTTCCAAAAAACTTGTGGACACACCGGATCACTACCAAAATGTAATCTTTTCTCCCTTGTGGCATGAACAACATCCCCTGAAAATCTCATAAAAATGTATTGATAAGTTATTGAGTTATTAGAGTTATTATTCAAAATGTTGCGGCTAGATTTCTCACACACATGCCAAGACGTCAGCACATCACCCCTGTGTTGTCATCTCTCCACTGGCTTCCAGTTCATTTTAGAATTGATTTTAAACTTTTGTTGTTTGTTTTTAATGCTATTCACAGCCTGGCTCCTTTTATACAAGGGCCCTACGTCCTTCTGGCCAGTTTCTTTTGGACATTCCAAGGTCAAAATCATCAACTGTGAGTAGGACAAAACATGTCGTTATATGGGTGTCTTCATTTGGTTGTTAAATCTCTACAGCTATCAAAGCATCCCCAAAATAAATCCCCAGATGGGGGTTACTTCCTTATTCAATTATAGTAACCTTGTTTTTGAGTAGTTTTAAAAAAAATCCACCTGTCAGCAAACTTATCCAACAATATATAAAACGTTTCAAAATTGCTTGGTTATGAATATCTCTGATATGACAGTATGGTTGATAGGGACTATGCTACTTTGAAAGGCTATGATCTGTACTCATTTTTGGAAGAAACTAAGAACAGTAAACAATAAGTTAATTTGACTGAAATATCTGTTTTATTTAAAGTCAATTTATATTCTGACCCCCACAGTGTTAAGGCAAAGTGTCCCTTGTTCAAATTCAGTTGATGACCCCAGTGATAGAGCTCAGTATGTGTTCATATTTTTTAACAAGAGTATTTGCTTCTTAACATTAAGTTATCCAAAACTACAAACTCCTTGCCTCATACAACCCTTCACAGAAAATTGGGGGTGAGCAAGTGGGAAAAAGAAAGTAAGACAAGACAAAAATTGTTTGCTCCCTGAGTAAAGTAACTGGGCAGACAGTTTTGAGCAGAAACCTTCATCATTTCCACTTCAATGCACAGCAGCACGAGCAGGTTAAGGGAGTGGGTGGTTATCACAGCAGAGGCAAAGAAAGAAGAAGAAGGGTGGAAGATGAGATGCATCCGAAACAAGACAAGGAGAGAATAAACAGGAAAATACATGGAAAAGATGGGGAGTAAAGGAACAGAAGGGGAGCAGGGGGGGGCTTAAAAGTAGAAAATGGGTGATAGGATGGAAGATGGAGGAGTAAGAGGAGCATAAAACAGAAGGGAGGTGAAGCAGAGAATCATAAAAAGAGATGAAAGATGAAGAAAAGAGAGTTGGCAAGACTGAAGGCTGAGAGATGGTTGGACAGTGAGTCATCGGGCTTCAGCCATGAGGTTTCATGTTTAATTAAACATGAACCCAAAATATGTACAATATCCATCATCCGCTCGGCCTCTGAGGGAGAAAATCGGCTGACTTATCTGAGATCTTCAGATTGACCTATTCACTCTGAACCCTATTAGTGCCACCAAACTAAACCCCGGATTTAAATTTTATTTATTGTCCAACAATTAAACATAGTTTTGTAGGATAAATGAAGGACAGTGGATATACACAGGGATAACTTTCATGTCAAAGTAAGAACCAGCTGAACACAGACTCCAGACCAAATAAAGACAACAGAACGTGGTAAATGGTTCATGAACACTTTTCAAGTCTCTTTGACAACTCAAAGAAGTTTTAACCACAGGTCACATCTACCCATTCACACCCGTTTACTCTCATATTTACTCACTGATAGTGTCAGTTGTCCATCAGTATAAACTAACACAATTGCGCCAAGGACCCATCGCCATGTGACAGCAGGAATGGGAGTCAAACCTGCAACCACCAAAATAGGTCCAAAGGTCGTTTTGCCACGGGTTTCTAGAAGCACATGGCAAGAGTACAAATGAAAACAACAAAGGAGCTTAGGAGAATCAAGGAGAACCTAAGAAAGTGGAGGAGAACCAGAGAGCTCAGGCACATGGCCACAAAACAAAACCTAAGACCCAAAGGAGCACAATAAGAAATAGTGGCCAGGTGAGCTTACATAGACCAAAAAACACAAATTGTCCTCAACCCATGGAAGAAGAACTCCAACAAACGTGAAGAAAACAAAGACAGAAGTGGTCAGAGCCTGCCATCAGTCATGGCTAAATCAAGACAACACAAAACAACCATATGAGTACGATCAACTCCTCCACACTGGACCCAGAACAAAACCCACTCCCACTTCCTGGCTCCCCACATGGTTATCAAGTTTTACACATCAGTATGGTTTCTGAACTACACATCAGAATCAGCCATGGTCTGGTCTTCAAAGATCCAGACCACTAACCAAAACAACTTTTCAGAAGCAAACTAACTATCAAATATGATTATGACTTTACTTTAGTATCACCATTAACTGTTGGTACCGAGGAGGATATGTCTTATGTGTTCCTCCACGAGCTGGTCACAGGAGAATCAGGTAAAAATGAAAAATACTTTATCAGTATCAAAAATATCAACAATACTGTCAACTACCTGAGGATGGAGGATGGTTTCTGTAAGCTGAGGAGCAGGACTGATCACAACTGAGCTCATGTCCACTAACCTGGAGGTCTACTGATGTCAAGAGGGCTTCAACAAATGACTCAATTTTTCAGCAGGGTTCTGTAAGTTCAAATTTGACTGTCAAAATTGATGACATGACAGTTCTGATTAGTAAAAGTCTTGATGTCCACTTTGTCAAGAACAACAACAAGTCTTAAGTCCCAGCAGCGTTCTGTAATTTCACTAAGCCTTCAAATTGACTAAGGACCATGAGAAAGAAACACAACACTTTGGCCTTTTTTTTGCTTTTGCTGTGAATAAGAGCCAAAAACGAACAATCAATCCATTATATCCAGAAAGTTAGATTTATATCAGTTTGTGCTCAAGTGGCTACTACCCGACTCTGCCGCTGCCTGCAGCATTCTGACCTGGTCTAATGAGGGGAGTTAAAGTCAGAAGGATATGTAGCCCTTTGTTGCATTAAAAAATAGTTTAGGGGACAGTTTTCTGTACAAAAAATCACTGCAATTGCACTGGGATTGAAAACAGAATTCAGTATTCTAAAGATAAATGATTTCTTCAAACAAAAAAGTAGATCTATGAATTAGGGATTCATATATTTTTTAATTGCTGTTTTTTCCACAGCAGTTGTGATGTGTGCATGCACAGTAGACACATCCCAGGGGTGGGATGTGTCAGTCATCACATCATTATGTCACTTGCGCACATCAAAAAAAGAAGTTTCTATGTTCTTAATCAATGACAGAGGCTGTAGTCAAAAAAACAACTGTGTCCTTAATCATTCAGACTTTTTGTCAATAAAATAGGTATGTAATCTAACAGTAGGCACTGTACAGTAATACTGTGTACTCTCTGTAATGCTTCCTACATTATTACAGTATTCCACTTACATTTTTGCAATACAGTGTCATTTTAGCTCACTCAATTCTGTGTTTTGAATTACTATTTTTTTTCCACATAGGTCTGCAAGACAACTTCACAGGGGTGGCAGGGGGGCCTTTTTCACATCAGAACAGGATGCTTTTCACCTCATGGTTGTAGAAAATAATTCCATAAGACTAAGGGAAATAAAGATTCTCATTTTAGAGGACAGCAACATCTTTGAAAACATCCAGTCAGTCTCTCAACCATTGACAGACCAAAAGAACATAAAGCAGCTGTACACTGTACCATTAGAAAGAAATGGTGAAAGAGTAAACGAGCTGCAATACCAGTATGTACAGGTAATACATGCATGAGCATGCAGTAACTGTGCCTCACAGTAAACAATACAACATTGTGTAGTGCAATACAGTACAGTAAGTGCAGTGGTGTAAAAAGTCCTTGAAACCCATACTTGAGTAAAAGTAAAGATATCTTATATAAAATATACTCAACTAAAAGTGAAAGTCACTCATTAAAAAATCACTTAAGTAAAAGTCTTAAAGTAGCTACTATTAAATGTACTTAAGTATTAAAAGTAAAAGTACAAACAAAGAGAACAGGTACAAATATTTGTTGCTCTCCCAAGCTTTATTAAGTTTACCTCTTCCTCCCTCCCTCAGCTCCCTTCACCTCTTACTCCCTCTCTCCATTCCTCCCTTACGTTAAGTCCACAAACTTGCGGTTCATCTAAAGCAGAAGTTGATTTTCAAAATTTCTTGAGTTCAGTCGTGCTCTTCACGGGCCAAACACAAGTCCTGCAATGCCAAACAGTCGTTCACAGGCTGCAGAAGCAGGCAGAGGTGTGTTCAGCTTTGTGCAAGAGCACGAACAGTCCGTACGATCCTCTTCAAAATAAAATGTGAAAATAAGTGTAATTTATATTCACATTTTATTATGTAGCGAGTAACTAAGTTGACAATTTAAATGTAACAAAGTAAAAGTATCATTTTTTAATTTTTAATGTAGTGAAGTAAAAGTAAAAGTTGCAAAAAACATATAAACTCAAGTAAAGTATAGATACTCCCAAAACATACTTAAGTACTGTAACTAAGTACAATAACTTCGTTCCTTTACACCACTGAGTAAGTGTGATCTTTACACATTTGCTATGGCTGTAGAAAAGGAATATGCAATATGTGCTGTACACATTTGATGTTGCTGTAATTTGTCCACTTCTGGATATTGTATAATGGAACTGGAAGCAAGTGGGCCTCCTCACAACTTCATCTACGTGGATGAGGCTGGCTTCAACCTAACAAATTATAGGAGGTTATGGTTGAAACACCATCGGCCACAGAGCTTCAGTTGTTGTGCCAGGCCATCGGGGCAGGAACACAAGCATGGGTGCAGCAATCTCTGAGAATAATGTACTAACACAAACTCCTATTATTTGGCCATAAAGTACAGAGCATCTTGTGACCTTTTTAGACACACTCTACAACAATTTCATCCCAGCAGGAGAAGGGTCAGGTTAGAGATTAATCATCAAAGTATGTGATAGTTTGGGACAATGTCCGTTTCCATTGCTCCAACATCATCAGGCAATGTTTGCAACCCACAACAGGATTCTGATTAGGTTCCTCCCACCCTACTCCCATTCCTTAATCCAACTAAAGAATTTTTCTCAGCATGTATATGGAAAGTATACTGTATGATTGCCAGCCTCATACACAGATGGCCCTTCTGACTGCCATGGATGTAGCATGTGATGACATCACAGCAGATGCCTGCAGAGGTTGGATAATACAGTAAAAGATTCTTTCCATGCTGCGTCACAAGAGAAGATATTCATTGAGAATTTGTGGCCCAACTTACAGGAACGTCAGGAGGGGTTGGAAGACTGCACTGCGCTGTAATTCCTACGGCACTGCATGTACAGTTTTCCCTAAGGAGACTGTCCCATGTTCACATTTCTACTTTTGTCTTTTCTTTGTGCTATGCAGTGCTGTTTTTTCCTGTTTGTATCACAATGACATGGTCAGTCAACAAATTACAGAGCAAACAATAAAAGCATGAATGTGAATCTTGCCCAGTCTCTTGCAATCAATCTTCCAAACACACTAAGGTGTAACTAACCATTTACAATAACTGTCATAAAACTTCAGCCATAGTTTACCTCAGAACAATCCTCTAAAGTACACTGTTATATTGACAACATGACGGGGCAATTTGACTGTCTTATCCGTACATAATGACACAAGAACTTGACATTCTGATGGCACTGACATGTTCATTGACACAGATATTTACTTTGAGAGATGAACAAAGGATTTTGAGCAAGAGACTGGCGTTTGCAGGTTATCCATTTAGATTAGCTATTTCTATGAATTGCTTTTTATTTACGTATTTTCATGTGTTCACCACAAACCCTATTTCAGGCATTTACCTTAAATCAGAATTCTAAATCCCTTTTACTTTGTAGGGTTGGGAACCAGGAAGTGCTAAAACACTAATGTTATTTTTGACTCATTCCTGTATCACTCTGTTAGAGACCAAAGCAATTTTTTTTTGTGTGACATACAATCAATAAAACTCTGTCTGATATCTGCCTCAGTTGTCAGGGAAGTAAACCATGCATGCAGATACCATGTCCCTCCTGTATGCAGATACCATGTCCCTCCTGTATGCAAGCTTAAAGGTCTTAAATCAAAGCTTATCCAGTTTAGGATGTAACTTCTGACCAAGGATGTAAACTTCACACAGATTCTGTGGCAGAGTAGGCAAACTTCTGGGTCATTCCACCAAAAGAGTGAAATTTGCTTGTCGAAAATCTTCAAAATTAAACTTCATTTTTCATTCAATTTCAAAATAGAATTTAGTAATATACACATTTACTCATTCAAAATTAGTACTCGTCAATCTCAGGCTACTTTATTTAATTTTTTGCAATTTTCGACATTTTATTATCATTGTAATTTTTTCTCTGCTGTTTCCAAAATTCAAATGCCATCGTAAAACCATGAAAAAGTATAATTATAATAAGAATATCAACCACATACAATGTTTTCCCCTTAAAAAAAGAGTTAATTTAGGAGAAATGGTTGGTTACATGATGAAAACACTAATATTTATCACAAAAAAACAACTTTTTTTCTTGCTGTTACTCTCTAGCAATGAGTTTTTAGCATAAAATTAGCAATTGTGTGAAACCTAGCTACTTAGCATCTATGCTACTAGCTTGAGCACATGGAGCACATTCTTAAGATTTAACTGAATATTTTACTTTTGATATCAACAAATGTTGTGTTAGAGATAACTTAGGTAACAGGACTGAGTTTTTAGATCGACCATCTCTAACACAGCTAATATATCATTACATTTAAGGACAAATAAAACAGATAACTTACTTTTGGTCTTCCCATGACTTGCAGAAGACTGAAATAATGTCAATTCCTGCAGAACATGTCACTGGTGGAATGTTCCAGAATTTTAAAGGGGGGAATGTGTTTGGGTAACAGCAATGAGTGAAAACCTGGGGACAGCACTAAAATGTGAATTTTAACCAAAATATAATGACTTTTTTGTAAAACTTTTGTTTTAAAGTGTATATAGAATATGGAGTCACACTGAAATGCAAAAGAAAATTTGCTTTGGAAGGATTTTTTTCATGATGCAGTGTAGTAAAGTGTAGCGTTTGGCTGTGGGGACAGGCAAGAAATGCTATGTATAAGTGTTTTGGATGCCATTTTAAATTATTAAAAAAATATATATCTGTAATTTCTACAAATATTAATGTGCATGGTGTTTAGTATAATAGTAAAATATAATTTGTAATATATTACTACTTGTGTTTATACATTTAATATACAATATGCTGGGGACAGAAATTTCACTCTTTTGGCGGAATCGCCCTTCTACAAGCTAATACTTTATTAATCAATATTATTCAGATGGTCTTAAAAGGTCGCACAGAGGCATCAGTCTATGTCATAGCCATGACCCCTTAAATGATGTCTCCCAAAATCCCTCAGGATACTAAACAAAAGTCACTCCATGTCAGCAGAAAGTGTACCACAAACTGAGTAATAAAGAACATAAAAACTGTCCCCAGGTACTTGTGCATCCTCTGTTTTTCTCAGTAAGCTGCTTAGTGCATCGTCTCCACTGAAACAAAAAACAATGACATTTGTGTTCCCGGAGCCTCAAGCAGCTCAGTGCTTACTTGCAAAACTGAAGCCATTTGTGCTGCAAACCCTGGAGGTGACGTCTGCCATTTAAAGTTAACTTTGAATACTGTATCAGTGTTTACAGTAGAACGGTTTGAGTTTGTTCATCAACAGAAGATTGAGACAGCAGGCGTTCTGCCAGATCAGAGCTGTGAGCGGTCAGAGAAACAGACGTACACACTCACAATAAGGGAACGAGCAGTGCTGCAGGAGGGTCGCATTGACTGAAAGCAGAGATGAGATTTAATTGCATTGCGGTGAACTACGGGACATGCATCATAACACATAATTTTATATGACCTGTCAATACGTATGTGTATGTAGATGCCACACCAGGCCAAGGACTTTAGGGAATACAATCAACTCAATTGTGGTTTCAAAGTCTTACTTGAAATTAATTTCAAAATCAAAAATGTTGTTTTTTTTTTTTGACATCCTTCAGTCTTATTTTGCTCCTCCTGGATTCCGTAGCTTACATTCTCCCAACACTTCCGTCCCACATGGACAAAACAACAGCTATTGGCCCTTTTCCACTAGCACGCCTTAGCTCTACTCTACTCGGCCCTACTCGATTTGCAGCGTGTTTCCACTAGCCTGATACCTCCTAAAACAAGCTAGTTTTAGTACCTACTCCGCTCTGGTTCCAAGCGAGCTGAGTCGATACTAAAAGATGAAGTCACCGACTGTCGGCTACTGATTGGTCAGGCAATGTTGTCATCGATGAGTCATGAGCGCGACGACCTAGCATACTAGCGGTAGGTACCGTTAGCTTACCCTCATATGTCTTTTCTTTGCAGCTCAATTGTTCTCGTCCTCGGCTTCATTCTGTTGTATAGCTTCCAAAACTCTCCTGTGCTTCTCAAGGGGTATTTCTTCTTGCCACCTGCAGCCTTCTTCTGCTTACCTTTTTTACTCGGTTTGTGACAAAAAGCCACGGATTGTTGTGTCGCTCAAAATGACGTCACCACAGTGCAGCTCAGCTGTTTACAGTGACACTGCACCCCGTTGGGCAGGCGACCGGGGCTAATGGAAAAGCAGCACAAGGCAAGTAGAGTAGAGCTGGGTAGAGTTGAGTAGAGTAGAGTAGGGCTAATGGAAAAGGGCCATTAGTGTAAGTTTTACCATTATTTTGAAAAAAGATATAATGAAAATTCACAGTTCTTATAACGATAGGCTCTCCAATCTTGTTTTCATGCCCATCACTAGGTCTGCATTTGTTTTTGTCAGATTAAACAAGGATCAGAGAAATTCATTTGAATGTTTGTGAAAAAAGTTCATCCTTACATTCTAATGTAGGCAAAGATCCCCACATATGGATTACATTAAATAATTTTCAAAACAAAATAACATCATGCTGATCATAATACCCAGCCCTACATTGAATGTAAAGAATTGGATGAGGCCATAATAACGTAAACCTTTAGACTATCAAAGGAGTTTTTGGGTTGTTCTGAAGCCTTTTCATGGGCACAGCTTTACTGTAAATGGCCTTTCAACCTTACTCTGGATTAACCTTCTCACAGACAGTGGTCCAGATGAAGGAGAATTAAAGCCTTTTTTACCAAAAGCAAGACTGGGTGGACGGATTTATGTCCCTAATTTTACAAAACCAGAAATCCTCTTTCACCCTTTGATGCGCAACATATGCACACCCTTTCTATTGCACAACATGGGTCAAAAATGACCCACATTTATTTTCCAGGTTATTTCATGCTGAATGAGTTTTTCTTTGTTCTATCTTTGGAAATCAATTTATTTTATGATTGAATATTTCAAGTATTCTTTAAATATCTTGTTTTTGATTACGACTAATCATTATTTCCATTCTTGCTTTTATTCTTTATGAACAAAAATAGTTTTTATATTACTACATCAAGTTTACACACATGGGTCAAAATCCACCCATTCATCCAAGTGTGATTAAATGATGTAATACTTTAAAAATAATTTCTTTCAAGTAATCACTTTAGTGAGTGGGGGCCAAACATTGACGTGTTTGGCCCCCACTCACATTACTGAAAATCAACTAATGAAAATCAGACTTTGTTTTTGAATTGTAGTCCAAGAGAATTATTTTAAAAAACAAACTAATGAAACTGGCCTGGACAAAATGGTACCCTTAACTTAATGTGTTGTTGCACAACCTTTTGAGTCAGTCACTGTAATCAGATGATTTCTGTAACTCTCAGTGAGACTTCTGCACCTGTCCACAGGTATGTTGGCCCACTCCTCAAGAGCAAACTGCTCCAGCTGTCTCAGGTTTGAAGGCTGTCTTCTCCAGACTGCATGTTTCAGCTCCTTCCACAAATGTTCAACAGGATTTAGATCAGGGATCATAGAAGGCCACTTCAGAATAGTCCAGTGTTTTGTTCTGATCCATTCTTGGGTGTTTTAAGCTGTGTGTTTTGTCTTATTATCCTGTTGGAGGACCCATGACCTGTGACTGAGACCAAGCTTTCTAACACTGGGCAGCACATTTCACTCCTCTTGATAGTCTTGAGATTTCATTGTACCTGCACAGATTCAAGACACCCTGTGTCAGATGCAGCAAAGCAGCCCCAGAACATAACTTAGCCTCCTCCATGTTTCACAGTAGGTACAGTGCTCATTTCTTTGTATGATTCATTTTTTGTGTCTGTGAACATAGAGCTGATGTGACTTACCAAAAATCTCCAGTTTTGCCTCATCTGTCCAAAGGACATTCTCCCAGAAGCTTTGTGGCTTGTCAATAAGCATTTTGGCAAATTCCAGTCTCACTTTTTTATGATTTGCTTTAAACAGTGATGTCCTCCATTAAGTCCACTTTGGCTCAAACAGTGAGAGATGGTGTGATCTGACACTGATGTACCTTGACCTTGGAGTTCTCCTCTAATCTCTCTGAAGTTGTTCTGGGCTCTTTGGTTTCCATTCATATTCTCCGTCTCTTCAGTTTGTCATCAGTTTTTCTCCTGCAGCCACGTCCAGGGAGGTTGGCTACAGTCCTGTGGACCTTAAACTTCTGAATAATCTGTGCAGCTGTAGTCACAGGAACATCAAGCTGCTTGGAGATGGTCTTATAACCTTTACCTTTAACATGCTTGTCTATTATTTTATTTCTAACCTCCTGAGACAGCTCTCTCCTTAGCTTTCTGTGGTCCATGTTCAGTGTGGTACACACCATGATACCAAACAGCACAGTGACCACTTTTCAGCCTTTAAATAGGCAGACTGACTGATTACAAGCTTGGAGACACCTGTGATGATAATTACAGGGCACACCTTAGTTTAACATGTCCCTATGGTCACACCATTTTCAATCCTTTGTAGGGGTACCATCATTTTTGTCCAAGCCAGTTTCATTATTTTGTTTTTTTAAATATTTCTGCTGAACCAAAATTTAAAATCAATGTCTGATTTTATTAGCTGATTTTCAGTAAATTTTTATTTATTATTACTTTTGTCATTTTCAAGTTATTTCAGTGACCATGTGGGTTTTTCTTTCATTAAATGAAGGTTACCAACAATTTTGTCCACGTGTGTACCTATTTAACTACTTTGCTAAGTAGCTAACCCCCCACAAAAAGAAAAAAAAGTCTGACAGTGTCCCCCACCATCACTAGCAAGCAACACAACAGCTAGCTAGCAAATAGTAATCACTTGTAACTCTTTAGCATGTAATGTACTCAAACTCAAAGTAATCTAAGCCGAATCACATATTATGTACAGTTCACTATTGTCATCAAATACCTGCTGAGGTAATGTTGCTAAGTAGCTAACCCCCCACAAAAAGAAAAAAAAAGAAGTCCTACAGTGTACCCCACCAACACTTGCTAGCACCACTACAGCTAGCTGGCAAATAAGAATCACTTATAACTTTTCAACATGTAATGTACTCACTCTCAAAGTAATCTAAGCCTAATCCAATATCATGTACAGTCACAACTGTCATCAAATATCTTCAGAGGTAACATTAGAACAATTGAAAAACAATACTTACATTTAGAGATAGGCAAAGAGAGCTGTGCAGAGCTGTGAAAAGTCTTTTCACTCCAAATGCTATAGCTAGCATGTGGGTCATTTCTGACCCATGTGTGTAAACTTGAGGTAGAAATACAAAAGCTGTGCTTGCTCATACCATAAATAAGGAAAAATAGAAATAATGATCAGTGTTAATCAAAAAAAAGATATTTACTGCATAATTGGAAGACTAAATGATTAAATTAATTTATTACAAAGTTATTTCATAAAAACACTCAGCCATACATGAAATAACAGAGAAAATGAATATGGGTCATTTTGGACCCATGCTGTGCATTGAAAGGGCACTGATACAAAAACCTTTTTTATTCAAAAAGTAAAAAATAAAATAATTATGTATGATGGTCAAAAACAAGTTAATTGAGGAATTCCTTGAATACTGAATGATAAAATTAATTTACTGCAAAGATATCAAAAATAAAAACTCAGCCGGGTCACTTTTGACCCATGTTGTGCATCAAAGGGTTAAAACAAAAAATGGGCGTGATGCAAGGAAAAGTCACCCCATCATAGTGAGAGCCATTAATATATCAAATATTTACATCCAAGCTGTTTTGTGGAGCCATGATGTAAATATTTACAGGTTGGCTGTAAACACCAGCAGTTACCTTTACACAACTGTGAAATATCCCTTTTCTCGGCAGCAACAACCTCAAGCTGATGATTTTTTTTTTTTTTCAGCCAGAGCCACTTGGTCTTTACCCTTGACTGTGGGCAGAATTGCTTAAAGCCAAGTGATGGGAAAATTCAACACCCCATACTGTGAAAGCCTTGAGATATCTCTGATATTAATACCAAAGCCTTTCGTTGAACCAGGCTGTAAAGATGCCGATTTTAACACACAAGGGCCCATGACTGATGGGGCCAAGGCTGACTGACAGAAACATTTGCCATGTGTGTTTTAGGATGTCCTTATCCTTCCTAGAACACACAAAATACTGGGTGGAGGAGATGCAAATGTTATAAATTAGCAACCGCAATGTGATTTATCAAACCTGATTGCACTTGATGATTTTGCTTCTATATTGCAATTTGCAATTGCAATTTTTTTAGTTTGCACACGCAATTACCAGTCGTTCATTTGGGATCTTAGTTGATCCAGCCCAATGGATTTCTTGTTTGACACTACAAAACGCAGTATTCATGCATCTTTTGCATCACGGGAATCCCATAAGGTGACATTAATATAAAAAGTGACCGTGTAGAACATCCATTACAGCATTTTAGTTAAATTTGTACTTTTTTGTCTGTGCAAAATGCAAAATATTATCTTAGCCAAGCACGAGGCTAAACTATGTGTCACAGAAAAACCATCATTATATCTTAAAATGGCAACACATACCAGTTATCATGGAAAAAAATGCTCACCAGTGCATGACATCTCTGAATTTCATAAATGTATGTTTTATTTCAATTTTCATGGGGAACATTTGTCTGATCAAATGTTTTTGTTTTCACAGAGCAGCAGCCCAAAGAGTTTAACAGAGAATCTACACAGAGGTGCAAAAAAACTGAAGTTCTTCCAAGGGTCCACTTCAGGCTGGCTGCCAAATCACTGAAAGGAACAAAGCATGCCATTTTAGAACAGGCCAGGGGGGTTCATTTATTCCGAAAAGTCTATTTTGGCTACGTGAAGACACACAAAAATTTAACGTTGTAACTAATTTGACTGAAAACAGATGCGTCTTGTCTTTCTTTGAATCTTTTGTGGAGAGGTTTGGGTCTTGCCTCAGTTCGGACTGACTGTACTTCAGTTGACCAAACTGAGTTTTCATTCAGCATTTTCCAAAATTGTAACCACCACTGGATGACTTCAGTTGACTGTTTAGTTACCAAATTAGAACATATAACAATATGATTGTTTTAAATATAAAGTTGTCTTGTTCTTGTCACAAAATCTTCCACTCTCATGGTTGGGACTTTTAGGTTAGGATGGTTTATGCATCCCTGTGTTGTACATAATCATGGATCACAAATAATAAGCACTTATTACAGCATGTATTACAGATAAGTTGTTTTTTATTAACCCACTGACTCAAAAACAAGCACACTTGCAAGGAACTCTTGTTGTCAGGGAACATTGTAGTGTCTGAATGTTAGCACTGATTATACATAAAACTTGGTGCAAACAGAAAAAGCAGCACATCCTTTGAGAAAAGGACTGCTAACTTCAGTTATAGATATTAATATTAACTATGCTGCCAGATGGAAAAGCAATTGCAAAGTGCAAATTCTCTAAATTTAACAGTAAGAAGGACATACATTTACAAATGGAACAATTGTAACTATTATCATAGGTATACAATAACACTCAAGAGCAACTAGTAACATTTAATGTAACAAACTGAAAACAGATTATGCATCATTTAAAACTACCTATTTCTTTGGAGAAATATAAACTTTGATATATTCTACTTACAATGTGTTCAATTTAGAAAAACACATGTAAAGGAGCTTTATGGAAATTATGACAATTATTCCTCTAATCCTTTAAAGAACTGAATACAAAAATTGAAAATTATAATTAAACATTTTTATGTCCAAGTTTCATGGCATATATTGTCAGGTTTTCCCTATAATTATAATTTGTGGACTTCTGAAACAGACTTGTGGGCCAAACTAAGAGGGACGGTAGGCTGTAGACTGGCAACCCTGGTTTAGGTGAATTCATGATATGGTAGTTGTAAAACCAAAAGAACAGTACATGACCTCCGCAGAGGCATCTGTGGAGTGATGCTCCCCTGATGGAGCACCAACACCACCCAGTGGCACAAGACAGGCAGCTTGAAGTGACTACACCTCAGACCTAAAGAGAGGAAAGCTTTTAAAGACACATGAATACCCACTTTACACTATTCTTGTATTTGTAAATGCATTTGGATGTCAAGAATATCTTCATGGTCTAAGCTAACCTAATTCTATCTTTGTGGTTCATGGATGTCAACATTTAACATCTAATGGTTTGCTCTGAATCTGGGCTCATTGTGACATCACAGTGAGTCACTATTTTCAGAACCAGCCCTCGCCTGGTCCTGGTCTCCAAACACTGATACCCACCCACCACAGGTGAAGCTACAGGGGACAGGGGCAGGGTTTGAAATTGATTTGTACTTGAAGAGACACACACCAGTTACAGCTTTATGTGAAGGGCGGTGCTGGCTTTCAATAAGATCTCCTCAGGGGATTATATTGTATTTTTCTTAAAACACTTAATAAACCTACTTTTAACCATTAGTAATTAAGGTATGATACATCTTTAAGTGTCACCCCTGCTTCATATCCAGCTGTAAAAAGACCTCAAATTTAGACCAAAAAAATAGAAAGAATGACAAAATGCAAAGTTTAAAAAGTTCATATCAAGCCTTTTATTTGGTATACAGATATTCGTAGATTTATACAGTATATATAGATATATGTATATATGTAACACATGTGCCACAGCAAAGTCACAGACAAACTTATATCTACTTATAAAAAGAAGAAGAAGAAAATATATCATGTGCTTTATTTCGAAGTAGTGCTGTGAAGCGCGTTTACTGAATGATGACCAAAACTGGAATGATGAGGTAACTGCCAGGCAGGAAAACAATCGTTTATAATGGTTCTATTATAATAATAATAATAATAGTAATAATAATAACAATGATAATAAAAATCTACTGAAACAGATGGATCAAATAGGCAACCGATAAGTATAGTGGCAACATGGACCCTTAGTGTCAAACTAGAGAAAAGGAGTTAAGTCTGTAACACTCGCATACAAACACACACTCAGTATGCATACAGACGGACAGTGCATAAACGTACAAACAGGAAGTAACGTCACTCGCTCAGAAACTGTCGATGTCATCAACACTTGTCTGATACACAACTACTCATGCATGCTGGACACCCAAAAATTATTCTCTCTCAGTCCAACACACACACACACACACAATGAAAACACACACAGTCTTGTACCACAGCCCCACATCCCAGGCTGACCCATCAACACACATACACACACAACCACACACACACCGTGGCAGTCAGGCTGACCTTCATGTTTACTTGAAGATGTGAGGGGCTCATTCATGTGAACAGGACAAACGGACAGAGGGGAAATTGCATCATGTTTAATAACTTGAAAAGAATTCAAAATCAGATTAAATGTCAGGAGAAACGGTTAATATGTAAAAAGAGGAGGTGCTGCACAGAAAGACACTGGTGTGGTGGTGGTGTGTGTGTGTGTGTGTGCGTGTGAGTGAGCAAATACATTTGTATCAGTATTAGAGGAGCAGGTAGTGCCGAGTGTGTTCAACAATCTAACAGGAGTGTGTGGCACCCTCGTGTGGTCACTCAGAGTCTCTCTGCACCTCGGAGGCATCGGCCCGACAAATGGGACACGTCCTGTTGGCCTGAGGTCAGAGAGGGGAGGGGGGATAAAATCCAGTTAGTTTGTGAAGGAACTCTTCGATCAAAATTCACAAAAATGTAACCATGAACAGTTATTTTTAAACCATCACTGCATCCCCCACAACAGCCTCACACTGCTGTTCTCTTCATTTGTATTGATTATTTAGAGTGGGCTTCACAGCCCTCAGTCACAAGACTGTGTTTTGATTATCACAAAAACTCTGTGTTGAGAATTATTTTGAGCTTTTTCAGCGAGACATCATGTGCCGATGTTTGTGCAGACTTTTTTGTCCTGGGGTGAAAGACTGGTTTACAGATTGTTGCTTCTGAAATGACGCCCTCACTCCCCTCTCCGTACACGAAGATCTCTGTGATGAACTCACTTAGGTCACGATTGTAACGATTTGTAACTCCAAAAAGTGAATGTTTAAATGTAGGTCATGGCACAACACAGAACTGATCAGATTATGGTGATGATATGAAAACAGATTATTTTTTCAAAGGATTTGTTAATATGACATGATATATCAGTTTGTTTTTTTTGTTTTAACTTGGTTGTTAATGTCAGTCCTTTTTTTAAAGAAGCAGATGTACGGTGCTGAAACAATCTGTTAGATCACTGATCATAAAAGATAAACAGAAACAGTACTATTCTGAAAATCTTTCAAAAACCTGCTTAAAACTGAAACTTTTTTCATTTAAAGACGTATATTTTAACAGTAATGAGGAATTTCAAACTGAATTCACCTTTTTACAGCTTTATTTGAGCCAGTAGGCTTTCCAGAGAAGTAAGAAATTCATCATAACATTTCACCACTAAAACTATTTTTCTGTTTAGTAGTGCCAGTGAAGAACTGACATCTTAAAGTTATGGTCTACGATTTGGAAGCTTGGTACATCTTAATAACACCGTTTAAAAGGCCGTTATGGTCCTATGGTCCAATCTACGCAATACAAAGACCAAAAAGAATGAAAAATATCCATTCAGTATATCTGCTGCAAAACGGCATTGTAGTTGACCAATCCGAACTGCAAGATACGGCGGTTCGGATTGGTCAGTGAGTCCATCCAATCCCCTGTCTCCCCTGCTCCGCACCGTCCTGCCTCCTCCCTTCTACTTCCCTCATGTACTGGTGAGCAGCTAGCTGCACAGCTACTGAAGTGTCATGGAGCCGGAGAAGACCAGCACCAAAACCGGGAAGCCGCTTCTGTTACCCTCCACATAGAAGGCAAGGAAACGTAAAAGTTTTGAGGAAAAGGCTGGAGTAAGGAAGAAATATATTATAAATATTTATATTGTTAGGAGGCGACACGAGCTGGGGATCAGGATCTTGGAACACGGAGGGGAGGGGTGAGTGAAGGGGGGGAAGGCTTCGTTTTTCAAATCTGTCTCAACAGCCGAACTGGTTTTCAGATCGTAGACCCTAGCTTTAATCAAGAAATAATAATGTGCTTCACTACGTTTTCTTTCTTTAAACAGTCAATTTGAAAATTCAAGTAGTACAATAGTAATATTTTAGCATGGAAAATATTTCAGTGAAAGAGCTTCTACATACTGGAGTACTGGTCATTACAGGAACAAAACATGACTCTGGTTTTATCAACTGCACTTCTTTATTTGTGTGTCTTTCCCCATGCGTGTCAAAGCACTTTGTAAACATTTACTTTGAAGGTGCTACATACTGCAAATCAAGCTATTTTCTTGTTACTATTAATAAGTATGTTTCTTAGTTTTTAGCTCAAATTGGTCAGGCTCCACTTGTCCCTTTTCGATGGTCAAAGATAATCAAATGTTACATTCTGGAGCCTGTACGGCCTTGCAGCGAGCTCAGTTGAACCATGTTTAATACTTTTGTACTTGAAGCAGGGCAGGTTCAGCTCCAAATCTCAGCTCCTTTTCTAAACTCTCCACACAGGGTTTTCTACTTTGTCTAATGGTCTGTCTCTCAAATAAAGACATAAAAAGCCCAAAAGTAAATCTGAAAAGAAAGCTCTGAGTGATCAGTTATAGTTTACATAGCTTTGGCCACTGGTTGTTCACTTATCTTCACAAGGCTACAGAGGATAGATGATACTCTTTGCAGGAGATTTGATTTCCGACAGCTCAACAGAGGTTTCCTCTTGCCACTGTAACTGTGAGTCATAGACCGTGGCCCAGAGCTGTGCGAACAGTGGATTCATATTGAGTTTGGAAGTTTGTATACGTATATTTATTTTATTTTATTTATTTATTTATTTCAAACATATTAACAACAAAAAAATAAGAGGAAATAATAAGAAAGCAGATAACTAATGTATAATATTCATCCGAAGTTACAATGTAAATGCTCGAAAAGGAGGAGGAAGAAGTACCCTTATTCCCTGGTACATATTTGACCTATGTTCCACATATCTACTCCAATAGCCTTATCATGAAAGCAAATTACATGGACTTATGAAATATATTTAAACATTCATCTACCCATTTTTATACACATATAAATACCCCTCTACCTGTCTGATTACCTACTTATATCCATATATACTTAGAAATCACACCTATATATGCAGCACATCTATACACATATCTATACATATATGTGTGCTAATATGTATTTTTATGTGTATATATGTATATCTATAAAATGAAGAGTATGACCTCGGCCTGTTCTTCTGTCTTGAGATGACGTGTTTTCTAATCTGGTTCTGTAGAAACAAAGACTGACTGATAGATCGATGATAAAGCTCATGATTTGGACCGGACTACAAAATACAGAGGTGTGACTTTAAGTTTAGCCTCAGATCTTCACAGCACTAATCTACACAAAAACATTTTCAGTGATCAGACCAACCTACAATGAATGATTTTAATTGTTAGAACAAACTGTGATAAATCTCAGGTATACTTAAAACATATATAAAAGTTTGGAACACATTTTTGTCTTTGTGTGAGTCATAAAGCTGTTAAGTTTTGAAAGCTTACCCTAAGCCACTTGTCGACGCACTTCCCATGGAACTCGTGGCTGCAGGGCAGGACTCGCAGCAGTTGGCGGGACTCAAAATCGCTCATGCACACCACACACCTGCAACATAAAACAGTATTTGGAGTAAAAAAAAAGGAGGATGGGAGTTCTTATAATACATTATCAATGTAAAAACATCCCATTTGATGAATAACATTACAATTGTAGAGGCTGTGATATTGTTATAAGTTTCTTTTGAAAAAAGGATATGCAGAGGTCATCAGGTCAAATGAGACGTGACAGTTTTCATGGGTTGTTTGTATTTCATAAATATCTATTAAAGAATTTAGGTAAGGCCAGTGTTTTACACTGAGCTAACCATACCTACAATCTGACACACAGGATTTGGTTTCAGTGTAAACGGTCATCCCTCTGTGGGTTAATACTTAACACAATGTTGTTGTGTTTTTTATGTCGTCATCAGTTTAGCAATGCAAGGACGTGAAATATAACGGAATATGTATGCATCTGTATAATCATAACATTTTTGTTGGAGGATTGAGAGCGCACCTTGAAAGCACATAAACACTTCATGAATTTGACGACAGACGTGCAAAATCTGACAGGGACATTTTAACCTCAGTGTAAAACTCTTACACAGGATAGTGGATATTGTTAAAATATGATCCTAATTAGTTTTTTGCTTCTTTTTTTATTTAAAAAAATATATATGTAAAATATCGTTTTACATTCTGTTACTATAGACTGAACTGAAACAAATTGCGAATCTAAAAGTAAAATAAACAGTAAAAGCAAATAGCATTGTTATTCAGATCAGCTTTCAAAATATTTACTGAAAATAATTCATGGTTTTTCTAACTCATGACCCTGTGCTCGCACTCACAGTGTTTGCTCAGACTGATGGTTATTTGGATTGAAGCGGTAAGAAGGAAGCTGTTCGATGTCTCCCTTTGTCAATCCTCTGAGTTTGGCTTCTCCCAGACGCTCAGCAAGGTTCAGGAGGGCCTATTCAGGAAGTTAAGAGAAAGTCAGACCCTCCATATGACAAAAACAGAAAACATGAAGAAATACAGAGAGCAGATAAAGATCAACCTCATAATTTTCCACTTCTCCATCGTCAACATCCAGCTCCAGACTGATCGCAGGACCTGTGGGCTGAACTGGCAGCATTGAACTACAACGAGAGAGAGGACATCACATAAGTATTTGGTTACCAAAGTCTTGAGACACAAATAATATTCATACTCGCTTCACCTTATGATAATATGCTCAGAGCATATTCAGAAATTACAGTCAACAGTCAAATTACAAAACACTTGTCTCATGTGAGGATGCAATGATTTTATTCATATTCAAACTCACAAAGGATTATTTTAATCCAACATTTTTTTCCTGATGTTCTGTCCTTACATTTTCAACTTTTTGATACAACAAACTGTAAAACAATATAAGAAATAAAGCCAAGAATAAGCAAATCTCAAAATAAACAAGACCATGCATAACCAATGAGACAAATAATGACATATTCCCTTACACACGCAGTTTGCATCACAGGATTAACTTTTTTTCACCCAAAATTTTCTCATTTTATTTGCATCTTATTTTCTTATTACTTACTTGAGGGTCTGTTGCCTCTAAAGTTTTGTGCTGATCATAATGATCCACACCTTGCAGCCGTTTAAAAATGCCACAAAGATTTTTTGAAAATCAAAAATAGAAAATTCTCCCCCTCACTGCCCCGTTGGAGGCAACATACTGAGGTACTTACAGAAAGTAAGGCAGGAGGCTTGGGTGGTAAGGCGAAGGTGGCAGTGGCTGTTGTGAGCGGTACCGTCGCCCCGGGAGACGCCGAGGGATAAAGTTTGGATAGGACTGAGGAGGTAGACAAAATATACGTTACATATCACTCAAGAGTGTTTCTCTTGTTCTTTGTGGAAAAACATCAAAATAACAAATCTGCTTATTCTCCAGCTCACCACTCCAAAGAACTCCTGAGGCAGAGGATCATGGGACAGGAAGTGAAGCTGTGTGGAGTGTGGCGTGAGGGCAGGGTGGGTGGCAGGAGGATAGTGAAGCCCAGCTCCGAGAGAGAGGTGCTCTCCAAGAAGCTCCACATCATTCTCTATCCTCTGTAACGGCTGGGGAATAGATGAGGAAAACAATCAGAGGGAAAAATAAACAATTATCTTGTAACGTGACAAGCCCAAAGATATCAAAACAATGTGGACAAATATTAACCACACACTGAATGCATTTACTCTTAAAATGCATGCACCAGCACACAGTCTGTCTGTCTGTGAACAAAATAACTCAAAAAGTAATGGATGGATTTTGATGAAATTTTCAGGAAATGTTCAGCATGGGAAAAGGAAGACCTGATTCGACTTTGGTGTTGATCCGGATCAGCGTCTGGCCGCCATGACGAAAAATGTGATTTTTGTGAATAACTACTGAACTAAAATAGATATCATTATGAATCCCATTGCTAATGGTATGTTTTCATGGTCAAGGAATCTAAATATTTAGATGAAATAAAGGTAGGACTAATATTTATGGTAAAAATCACAATATGGGTGAGGACTGCGGTGCTGGTGGAGGTCTGTGCTCCCCGAGTGCTTTTCTAGTTGCTGATTATTATAACCTCTTTATCATCATCATTGAGAATATGAATAGTTTTGTAACAGTCTTGATTTGTCTTTGGCTGTTCTTGAATCTTTATACGAGAGTTTTGAGTCATTTTCATACAGTCAGCACTTGTTGCACTTCTTTTGTTACCTTTTGTACAGAAAAATAAAAAATGTGTAAAACTAGAATAAAACAAAAGCTGAAACAGAAAAATAAACTGACCCCTAGCAAAATAAATATTAAAAACAGAACAGAAGAAACAAAAAATACAGTATAAAGTAGACAAAAAATAATATCTGTTTCTCCAGCACATACATGATTTTTGGGTGCCATATGCAGAAACTTAAAGAAATATAAATCTGTGTATGTAAGATTCCTTTGCCAGGCTCAACTGGTCTTTAGCATTTGAGTTGTATAAGTTCTGACCTTGCCTTTATCTGTTCGAGAGACACCGTCACCACAAGCATTTAGCACCGAGCTAACAAATGTTTCATCATAATGTTTGGGATGATAAAGTTGATACAGTTTGTTTGGTTGCCAACTTCGCTGCCGTCTCCTTTCAATGGCACTGAGCTGGTTGTGATGTTCAGATGCATCTGTGTAGTTTGTCAGGCCTGATATCCAAGCTACAGCACAGTTTTAGAGCTACATGACTGTCTAGTCCAACACGGGGACCATCTCAACAGATAAAAGCATGTGGTGAAACCTTGGCATGATAGTTTGATGAGTGGAAACAAGTTTTGGCTGAGGTGTCCAAAAAAGTTTGGCACCACAAATGCAACACAATCAAATGTTTTAAATTGAGACAACATGCTTTTATAAGCTAACACTAAAGTGATAAAAGGCAAAGTCATGCATTTACTCACCGAGCGGGCCTGCTGGGTGGGATAGGGTCCAAACTGCCCAGGCTGTGGCAGGTGAGGTGGGTGATGGGACAGGTGTGTGGGGGGATGAGGGAGGTGAGGAGGGGGGAGAAGGAAGGTGGGGTCACTGGACAGCAGTGATGGAAACGGGTAAGGCATGGGTAAGTGCTGGACAGAACAAGTCTGGAGCACCTGGCAGAGAGAAAAGATTTAATCAGGGCTTTGAAATCCTCGAATAAAACGCCATCAAAAAGTCATTGGTGTCAGAAAATGTGCAGCATTCAAACAAAATCAGGAGCTGGAGTAAGTATCGGACACACTCACAGGAGGAGGGACACTGCACACGGGGTAATGCTGTCCGCTGAAGACCACTGAGCATGCTGGGATCTGCTGAGGGGCAGAGCGAGGAGGCAGGCCTGGTGGAGCCCCCGGAGGAGACAGAGGATACGATACTGGAGCTGAACCCTGAAGGCCGAGATCAAAATGTCAGAGATGTTGAACTTGAAGCATGCAGCCAGTTGGTCAGAATATTTTGGAGCACATGGAGACAAAGAATAATGTGAATACACACATCTGCATGAACACACCAAACATCTTTGTACATTTTTCTATATCCAGAGCAGGCTGAATGATTTCTCTTCATCAAGAATTCAAAGTAATAAAAGGTTTATTTGGATTTCTGATTATTTAATGCTTAACAGTTTAGTGAGTTTGAGTTATATCAGGGCATTTAAAAAAAATATGATGTGAAACATGATACTTTTGAGACATTTTTAAGACCTTTTTCATACATTTTCTGATCAAAAGGCATCTTCAATTTATAACAATTTGTTTTAGTGACACATTTTTATTCACTACTCACAAAATATTAGGAATATTTGGCTTTGGGGTTAATTGATGAAAAACATACAAAATGGATGCTATGGTGATATTAATGATGAAACTAGGGCATTTAAGTCCAAGTATGCAGTGGTGATTCACTCAGCTATAACAATTCATTGAAACAAAAGCCAACAACAACCCTTGAGCATCAATTACAGGCTGATGGCGACGTTTCATGCTGTTCACAAGTCGACTTTTTGTCTGCCGAGGCATATCATCCCACTCTTCTTGATGGGCGACCCTCAGGTCATTGAGGTTCTGGGGTACACAGTCATGAGCCTCCAAACGGCGACTCAGCTGATCCCAGAGGTTTTCTTTGGGATTCAGGTCTGGAGTAAGTGCAACCTTGATGACTGCATAATGACTGGATTAATGTTGTCATTCAGCTGGTATGGGCTTGACACTGTACCAATCACAAAATGTTGGGCAGGTCTGTATTGATTTGACTAGGGATGGGAATTGATAAGATTTTATCAATATCGATGCTGTTAACGATCCTGCTAATCGATCCAATTCTTTAACGATTCCCTTATCGATTCCTGCAGATTTCCCATGTGAGCAAATGTTGGTCTGATTTTCGTGGCAACAATGTCAAACACATGTCACAGCATGTATAACTGCCTCTGCAAACTGCTGGTGTGTCCACTTACTTGAGGTTGTGTAGTAGGTGCAGTTAGGATTAAGTCACAATTCTGATGCTTCTGAACCCTGTCAGTGGATGGAATTGATAAGGGAATTGATAAGCAAAAAGATTAATGATATCGATTCTTTGATGGAGCTGTTAACGATTCTCAACTGGAATTGGTTTTCGATTCCCATCCCTAGATTTGACACACCTTACACACTGTAACAGCACCAAAGGCTTGTCTGGTAACAAGAGTAATGCATAGCGATCACCTTGACGTCATTGGTGGAAATCATTTCTGCTCAAAGTGAATCGTGAATGCTCCCTGGCCTGTGCAAGACGATGATGCCTGTCTGTCAGTGTGGTCAGGTGCCCTTGTAGAACACGCTGGTGTAAATAGTTTTAAATGGTCTGACGTGACACTTGGGTGCCTCTCACTTCCTTAAATGTGCCTGGAGTTGAGTGACATTCATCATCTGGTTCTGCAGGGCACTTTCAAAATGAAGTGGTCATCAGTGTGTGATGGGGAAAAGACGTCCACTTAAATGTCTTTTCCAGTCTCTGTATCTCTGTTGCAACCTGCTGTTGACACTCCGTCACACTCTAAGCTCAGTGGTCACCTCCGTCTGAGAACATCCTGCCTGAAGAAGGTACTGTTGATCAATCGTTAGGTGTCGTCTTGGTCTCATGGTGTAAAAATGCGAACAGCGGAATGAGGGGCGCTGTTTAAATATCAACTCTGACTGAACCAGGAAATATATTGTTCAATTCATGGATCAAACAAATGTTGTGAATTTTGCCATGAAGCTCCGTGTTAGAGGAAAGCAAGGTGTGAAAAAGTAATGAAACACTGAACTGACGTACATGCGGATTCAACAGGTTAGAGAAGGTCACATTAAGTTCATCTATAAAGGTTATAAGGCATTTTAGATTCATCCTGAAATTTCACCCGAAAGCCAAATACATCTAACTTCTTAGTCGAGTACATACTGATTGCATCTATTCAAACATGGACACTGAGTTTAATTTATCTTGACTGAATTAACAGGTGTAGGCTGGTACATGCATGTGTACAACTATAAACAGGCTTGTCAGTATATGGATGTAGAAATACATGAACATGGGTGTAATAGGTATGTTTTATTACCTCGCCAAAGTGGTTGTGTTTTTGCTAGAGCCTGTCTGTCTGTCTGTCTGTTAGCAAGATGACAGAAAAACTACTGGATTTACATGAAAATGTATCAGGTATAATTTGGCCCAAGGAAGAGGTCATTCAATTTTGGTGGTGATACAGATATTGGTCTGGATTCAAAATATCCCAAAGCTTATTCCTTGGCGGAATTTCAAAAAAATCCTATCCCTGTATAAACAGGATAATATGGGTTCAATCTCTCAATCATCAAGGCAAATTTCATCTGGATCAAATCCAGATTTAATGTCACAAAAAGCATTGAACTTTTTATCAGGATATCCCATTGAAGACATTCAATAACTCATAAAATCCAAAATAAAATGATGTACCCAAAACTTGTTTTGTTCATACAGGAAAACAGCTTCCATGTAAGTGCTGAGTTTGGTCCAGATCCTGGCTCCATTCTGGATCTGGTGACTTGTATGTTTTACAGGGTTGGGGAAAAGCCACTGCTTAAACTGAGCTGCTTGGCAGAGGTCTGCGCTCTCTGAGTGCTTTTCTAGTTTTCATTATTGATTCACTTGTTCTTTTGTTTTCATTCATGTTTGAAACATATAAGCTAAACTAAGTTAGCACATATGAGCAGTCCTAGTGGAAACAGTTCTTCAGGACATTTTAGGACCAATAAACTGAGCATAACACAAACACATAAAAGGTGTTAAGTCGCTAAGAAATGACTATGCACATTTTCAACATTACTATTTGTACTAATTATCTAATTTAAACTGAATAGATAAGAAGAAATGTCAAGAAAGAAAGATAATATTAAATTTTAAAACATTTCTTCATTTAAGAATATTTAATAACTTCGGTCATTTTGATGATCTGATCTACAAACGTCCACATTTTCAGACACTACTGCACCTTTTTTTATATTCCACTGTTAATCTGTAGGTCGCATCTATGACTCGAACATAAATTGAACTATTTTTTCATATACTAAAGCATTTAACACCTCATCTTTTTTACCTTTAACTGAATCTTTAATTACCAAAATACAAGTGTAATGCATTTCACCTCATCTCAAGAAATTCTGTAGACATATGTCACTTCTGATATGATCGCCATTCATTATGGAGACATCAATGTAAATATGAAAAACAGATTGTTTTATTGTGCTTTAAGGAAAGATCAATGATACAAGACACAATAGAGCTTTAAGTCCCCCTTTCACTGTGACCTGATCAAGTAACTGGTTGTCGCTATATCAGCTCTGAGTCCAACATTATTTTTCTTATCTGTGAGTTCATGTTTGGTGCAATGATGTTTCATTCTAACGACGAAGGCTGGCTACACACTGGACAGTTTAAGCCCTGGGGAACCTCTTCCAGGCTTGAATCCTCTATTGTGTGTGTTGGAAGGATTCAAAAAAGTGCTTTGAAACTGTGCTGAAGTCTGTGGTCTCTCGTATAATACAAATGTGTTGCGTTTTAACTGAACAAGGGAACATGCTGACCCCCATTTGATCCGTCCCTGGAGTTAATATCAGAGGCATACAAACTGGCGTGAGGGGGGCACTTGGACTCTGCTGGAGACAGAGCTGTGAGTGTGTGCATCTGCCTTCACGCGCTGTGTTTTTAGAACAGTGCTGGGCCCGCTTTGGGGTCTCAAGTTTTCTTCATGAATCTTAGAATCGTTTCCCTCCCATGACAGTCGATTGTTTCCTATAGATTCTTATTGTGTTTGGTTTCTTAAGCCATTTGTGAATGTTTCTAAGGTTCTTTATTGAAATTGTGCCTTTTACTGGTTTGTTCCTTTTGTGCTTTACTCACTGTATGTTCCTGTCTGGTAAAGCAATTTGTAAACCTTTGATTTCCAAACAGCAACACAAATAAAGTTGTCGTTATTATTATTATTAATATTGTTCATGTTGATGTAAAGCATGTGTCATTTCATGCTCTCTCAAACCCCTCAGGACCTTATTAAACTGTTCATTGACACAAATATCAAGTTCTTGTGGAATTAATATGAATGTCTTGGTGGTATGATAACAACCCTTTGTTACAGCGCATGTGCATTTTATGTACTGTGAGAGGGACTTCTGTTGCCCCAGTTTCAAAGTTTCAAATTTGAGAGTGGACTACTTCCAAGTGTTCTTTAAGATGCAGGAAATGTTGAGCTTGTGCTTCCCATAGACCTAATTTTAGCATCTAGCTGGAAACTCCTGATGTGCTTAAATGCTTATTCATTTTTGGGTTGAGGACTACCAGTTGCAGCTCTCCATTTATATATATATGACAACAAATCCTACCAGATCCAGAGAGTGCTGGACTGAAGGACTCATCATGTTAGCACAGTAACAGGCTTTGAGCACCAAAGAAATAGAGGCCCTGATCCACCACACCAGGCAAGATCCCTCTGCAAAGAGGGCCCTGAAACAGTCCAGCACCTAACAGCAGGAGTAAGATGCTGGCAGGAAAAGCACACATGGATTGTCAGAACCACAAAGCCGGCATAGTGTGCAGGAACATCTGTGCAGAATATGAACTGGAGACCCCGAGGTCAAAGTGGGAAACACCTAAAGGTGATGGAAAATGACCGAGCTAAGATCCTGTGGGTTAGCCACAGACCAACAGAATGGTAATGGCCAACCGACTGGATACTGTAATCATAGATAAGCGCAAGAGGAAAGCCATTGTGACAGATTTAGCCATATGGAGGGATAGCAACATCAGGAAAAAGGAACATGAGAAACTAGAGAAACACCAAGGGTTCAAAAAAGACTAGAGAAAGCCTGGAAGGTGAGACTGCAGTAGTGTCACTGAAACACTTAATTTCTTTAGTCAGAACTGTATGTTAATATAGTTATACTCCTAATCTGCTGAATCAATCAAGGCCTGGCTATCTAATGAAGTCACCTGTTCATGAAGGTCCAAAACCACGCTGCTCTGCTGCTGCGATGGATGGGCATGAGGATGGGGATGCTGTGCATGAGCCGCAGGGTGCAGCAGCCTGGGAGACAGGTTGGGTGACTGGTGGATCGGCCTCGGGGAGGGATTTTGAGGATGGTGGCCTGGGCGCTCCTCAGACCCAGGACCTGGTCCCGGCCCTCGGGGTGCTTGCTGGCTGTATGGTGGATAGCCCTGGGGCGGAGCTGGGTGGCGGTAGTTTTCGTCCTGGAGGCCTGAGGTTGGGACGTGGTGGGAGTGCAGGTGGTGATGATGATGGTGGGCGTTGGGGTGATGGTGGTGGTGGTGGTTGTTGTTGCTGTTGAAGTGATGGTGGTTGTTGTGAGCGTGGTGGTGGTGGCGGGTCAGGCGGTCCCTCCGGCCACGCTGGCGTCTCATTGGAGGGCTGAGGAGGAAAATGGTGACAAGTAAACAAAGAAAAGTTAGCTGTGTAGTTACTTCTATGCAATGAGTTGTAGCCTGCTGTGGTTTATTTAAAATGTATAAAATATTGTTAACTTATGTAATTAAAGCCTTGTGCATTTAGCAGACAAACTGTTTTTTTGGGGGGGTCTCATAGAAGAAGTAAAAAACAGGTTTATAGCCTCTGTCTGCATTACAGTCCCCTTTGTGTTTGTTTATGTCCACAATGTACAGGTGAAATGTGCACCACGGACTTTTAATTTTAAAACACAATTTTAGCTTTCCATGATCATTAAAAAACTTTATCAACATGAATTGATAACTGTGTCACATACCATGCTGCTGCCTTATCTATTTTTTCCCATGTGTGGTGAATGTTGTTTTTATTGTTGTTTATGGCTACAGTCATACATCAACACAACTTTGAAACAAGACCAATTTATTTCATTTTTTTTATCATATATTACGGTTAATAGTATGTTGCCTATTTATTATTACTTTGATGCGTGTACTTGTTAGACAACAAATCATTCAATGTGAATAAATTGAGAAGTGCCACAGTTTTAAACATCGAGCTGCAAAAATAAGACAATTTTCTTCTTTGTCTTCTGATCTGGAAAAAAGCCTGTGTACAGCTTGCTTCCTAGATGTGCGAAAATACTGTATGTATGTTTTAATTCATTTGTCCACTTTGTAACCCTTTGCTCATTTCCGAAGTAAACATGGGCCCCTGAAGAAAATTTTCACGCCCCTACAATAGACAGATAATAAAAAAAAAATTGTGTGAAGACTACATAAACAGGCAGTTGTGGATAAAACTGAATGACAATCAATTCTTACGTGACATCTTTAAAATGTTTTTTGTCCTGCAAGAGGGAATTTATTTTAGTCATCATCTTTCTAAAAGTACAAACTTCTGCCATAGCTCATGGTGTCCTACACCTACAGTATAAAACATTAACATCCTAACATTTTGAATTCATAAATTAAATCTTCTTAAATCTTTTTTTTCCTATTTAGCTGTATAACATGACTGGTTTAGCCCTTTTGGTCCATTGAATTCTGCACACTCAATCAAATGATTGATGGATAACTATGACAATAGCTGGTTAATGTCTTTATTTCATACACACTCACCTGCGTCGGTTGCGAAGGGGAGTGTGGCATCTCTCTGGCATGTAGTGGGGGTGTGGTCTGCGACTGGGAGGAAGCTCCCAGGGGCGAATTGGAGAAGAAGGGGTAGAGGGAGGGGCGGAGCTTAGATCCAACATGGACTGCTGGGAAAGACGCTGCCTCTTCGGACTCGGGCTGTCTTCCATCTGCACACAGAGGTATTGGAGGAGGGGGAGGCAGAAGCAGGGGGTGGGTCAGGGAGAAACAAAAAGAGGACAGACAAAAGAGGAGAGGGAATAAGAAAAGAAAACAATGACATTCAAATCCCATTCAAACCAGGAGCGGAGGCCGGCCAACAGGCATGGGTCATGTTTCACACTTACTTTTTCCCGGTCGTCGCTGCACACACTATCTGGATGAAAATGCAGCACTCCTCCTGTAGGCCACAGAAGAAAAAAAGACACAATCAGATAAGATAAGGCTGAGAAAAACGTCAGTATCACAAGTCATGTGGATATAGGGTCTGTCGACCAGCAGACACACAGCACACTGGTTCTGATTTTATCCTCACAATTTGAGGGCCGCTAAAATGGTGCTACTCAGATGAGTGACTCTTTTTAACAAATGGAAAAAATGAAAAGACAAATCTGACAGTAGTAACAAAAATACATCTAACATTCGTGTTGCTGTCCTCCACAAGGGTCCATCAGTCCCCCGCCCCCCCAAAAATCCTTTGAATATCCTGCTCTAAACGTGCAGACAAAAAAGGAAGCCATCTCTATGAGATGTCACACTGGACCATCCTCTGTGGCTCTCACAGACAAATCATTCTCTCTGATCCACCATGAAAAGAGCGGGTACAGACTCACAGAAACAGAACACACAGACATCGACTTATCAAAAGAGTGCGACACAGCAGAGCTTCTTCTGGGCTCTTAACATGTTACAGCGCTTACTGCAGATACTGATGTTGAGCTATGGTTGAGAGCTCAGTTTTACTTTTCTCTATATCACCAAAATTGTATTATTGATAACTGATCAATTTATCCAGCAATTTTCAAATTAAAAAGCATGTATATGTCTGGGTCAACAATCAAGGACAAAACGTGTTGCCCAGCGGTTAGGGAAACATTAGAAGAAATCCCTTTACATCATAATAAATTATCTTTAATGTTTTCTCTCATAATATGGACATGAGTTTTTACAGTAAAAAAAGTAAACTAACTTTCTCAAAACACTTAATTGTATTTAGTTTATTAATTTCTATCACCAGCATAACAACCACACAATGACAGGGAGTATGATGGATACATGGATATTTATTTGATACTACTTGATTTAAACAAGTTCTCCCCTTTGAAAAGGATTAGTTATACCCAACAGCACTGAATCTTTCAAAACTACATGCAGTTTTTGCAGAAAGTTGGTTGGTAAAGGAGTCAATCTATTACAAAGTGCAGTCAAACATCTGCACACAATCTCATTTTCATTTAAAAACCTCAATCTTTTCAAATATTTGGGCAGTTCAGACAGCGGGTATGAGTATTAGGCTGTCTGATGCTCCTAGTTTGTCCTTTCTCTCCTCCTCTAGTCTCCTCTGCTCAGGTGAAGTCACAGATCACCCAACAAGATGGAGCGGAGCTGAGTGCTTCAAAGCATGGAGCTGACTTCTGCATGTGGAGGAGTGGAACTGCTTTGCACTGGGTGCCTCATTCAAATATCTGTTGGTGCAGCTTGGTAAAGTCCATCCTCAGTTCATGTTACTTCAGTGATTTATTCATTTTTTATTATAGATTCTTTCAGCCCCAACTTGCCAACAAAGTTATTGACTTTGTAACATGTTCATGTGAAATAATGGGTTGTATTGTGGTTTATTGTTAGTCCCACAGGGCCAACATAAGTTGGAGCGTAACGCCCCTCTGACAGGGTGCCAAGCATACCAAGCCTCTGACAAAGGGTGGAGTTAAATGCTGCAGTTTTACATGACTACAAAAATGGCAGAAAACGGGCAGTCTTTATTGCATTTTCGCCTTCTATTTACATGAGATCAGTGCCTGGATCCACAAACCTTTGAAACCAGGGTCTACAGTAAAAGTTTTTGAAAATGTTTTCGTATCTGTCAGAATGTAAACTGGAATCAGCACTTCCAGGGAAAATGCTGACATGTGGTCATGCATCGTACACCTCGGCTCAAGGTTGCGTGGCATCCCAAGAACAACAACGATAACTTTTGGCCATTTATGAAGCAACATATTGCTGTGCTCAGTTTCTTATCCAGACAGAAAATCCAGACAAGAAACTCCTGGGTCTTTGTGCATCCAATCGCCATTGTTGTTTACGAAAAGTTTGTTTTCACTGGAAAGCATACACTGTTTCACTACACACCTACATCGCCATCTACTGGCCTGGAATGCATGCTACAGCGTTTTCAGTCATTTTCACGTGTTCCTGTGAACACGGAGCACTTTCTGTTTCTGGTGGCAATGTTGTCGTGTACTTCCCTTGGTTCAGATTTATTACTACCCAGAAACTGGAGTGTCCTTTCATACATTTTTAATAAATGAAAAGCCTGGCTTCAAGTCTGCAATTCAGAAGTCATCTCCTGAGCTCAAGAGTCCCGAGCACGGCACTGAACCATTTTTAGTTCAGCAGCTTTGAGCTTGTTTGTCCCTCGCTTAATTTTCCATCTATCTGTGGTGAACAAGTGATAAAAATCTTTCTCCAAAGTTCAATAAATTATCACAAAAATGACTCCTGAATGATGTGAATGAGATTAGTTTGCCCCAATAGTAGAAAAGGGGGGAAAATCTCTCAATAGAGCAGTAATAGCATACACATAATCTTGGGAAAACACAATGCTCCCCCAGCTGTTTATCTGTCGGCCCACATGTGCAATCTGGATGCAGAATGTGCGCGCAGACGTTTCAGCAGCTTAAGAAGGATGTCCTTGAACTCAGCTGACAAGAGTTTCCTCTGAGCAGCCCCCCGAAAAAAACCTTTAATCACCAAAAAGAAGGGGGGTATCTCTCCTTCCCTCATCTCTCTCTGCTGCTCCCTCACTGCCTCCCTCATCCAACCAGCCCCCGCCTGGCTCCTCAGAAACAACAGATCTGAAAGCAATCCCCCCCCTGCTTGCCTTTCTTGTCTTTGCAACACCACTCCAGAGCCATGTGAAGTCTGGCGATAGTGACAGCTCAAAGGCGCCCTGCTAGTGGCTGCGGAGAACAGAGGGACTGTCGCTTGACTCACTAGCCCACAGTACAGCCAACCCAGTGGCTTGCATCTCAATTCATCTACTCTCCCTTTTTTTAAGCAGGCCTCTCTGAGTCCAGGGCCTCATAATCCCATGTGTTTTGGAAGAGGAGGAGAGCTTGGTCTGCTAATGCCGATTCACAGCGGGGGGGCCAAAGGGGAGGAGATGGTGGGAAAGCCTGGACCAGTTCTGCTGGTGACAAGGAACAACCCTGTTCCCTCTGAGCATGGCTGCTGGGAAAGACTAACACCATTTGTTCACAGCAAACCTCGAGTCAGAGGGGCTGAATACTGGACCTAAGAATAATGGCTGTCATCAGGAAGAAATCTGAGATGTTTCTTCGTTTGTTACATCATTTACAAGAAAATAGTAAAATTAAAGACAATAACTCATTTCTGACATCCTCTAAACCCACAGGGATCTCTTGGAATAACTGGATCAAAGGTGTGTAAATCCTGATAGCAGTGTTGGAGGTTGGCAAATGCAAGACACACTAAAAAAAAATACTTGACCGAGTGACAATAAGTCTGGCAGGAAAAGGGAGGAGGGGAAATAAGTGAGGAGAGATACAAAGACATTTTTTACACCTCTGAGATCCAACCCTGACACATTCAGGATCCTGTGATGCCAGAAGACGTGAAACAGCGCCATGCAAAACAAACAAGCGCAGATAAACAGGAAATCTGTAATGCACTCCGAAATTCACAAGCTTATTTTGCTTACACACAAGAAAAACACACACACACACACAGACAGATAGCAGCCATTCAGGAAGGAGCACGTGCAGCTGTTATGGAGAAGGAGACAGATCATACAGCTGGGAGATACACCCTTAAAGTCATTCACATAAGACCCTCTCTGTTGTCGCTCAGTTTGGAAAGCATGTGTTTCTCTGGTGTCCCCTCTGCTGGTTATTATGGGTGTCTGGCAGCAGTGCTGCTATTACAACAGAGGCCCATTAAAAGCTGCCTTCATTCATTCACTGCACTATTTTTTGCCTTTGAGGGAACTCAAATCTGGTATTACAGAAGTCACTTTCCCGAGGTCTGCAATGGAAATGTGCTGAACACTTAGCACACTGGTGTCACTGAATGTGTTCAGCATTATCCAGGTTATAATCATATTTTTGAAGTATCATTGTTATGTTCTATGCTTGCAAATATCTCATCACGCTTCTTAAACTTGGACATGCTCTCGTCTGCTTTTAGGAGTTCTGGATATTCCTGGAGTCTTAAACAGATATCAAGATACTACAGCATTTAAGGAATTTAAGTTTCTGAATGCCCTCCACATGTTTGCTCCAAACACAGCAAGAGTACATGTGTAATCAAAAGGCTGAAGAGAGGGATGAATCACCAGAATGTTTCATCAAACATCATAATGAGGATTCAGCTCTTATGAAGGTGAACAATGATCATGTGACTAATTTTAAAAACACCCATCCATAGATTATTAGCTGTTTCCTTTAGAGGCTGTAGAGGGCTGGAGTCAGACCCAGTTGACATTGGGCAAGAGGCTGGGTAAACCCTGGGCCAGCCAAACACAGGGTGGACATATAGAGACAGATAATTAAACTCACCAAAGTGCAATTTAGAGCCACTGATTAACCTAATGTGCTTGATATTGGTCTGTGGGGGGAACTAGAATACAGAGAGAAAACCCATGCATGCACAGGAGGAACATGCAAACTTCACCTTGCAAACATTTTTTGCAATAGTATTTTTTGCATTCCTGTCTTCCTTCAAAGGTTTTTGGGCCTCTTCAAAAAATTCCCATAAGGGAGTTTGGACAGTTTAAGTAGTTTGTGTGCAACACTCTTTTATCTGCAGCATCCTCTTAAGTTTTTAGTTTTTCCTCCTTTGATTATTTTAGCAAAATACAGAGCTTTACACAGAGTCATAAAAAATGAAAGTATTTAGGCTTATAGACGACCTGTTTGGCTGTGAACTAGCACTGAGTGATCCAAAACAAACAAAATCTTTGAAAAAGATTTAATCAGAGGATTTATTTGAAGACTCTAAGCTGCTTTTTCATTCATATCTTAGACTTTTTTAAACTTATTTTCCTTTCTGAAAAGTAGTTTGCTGCTACATACACCTCAAAGGAAATCATCTGTCTCTGATTTTTTTTTAAGAAAATTGAGCCTCAAGCTCAACAGTAACTTTGAAATCCTACAGTATATTAATCAGAAATGTACATTATAAGGGAGTGTTACATTTGTTTAGCTCTTCATAACCCGAAAAATACTTTGTAACCAGTGGATAAAACACATTTGACTGCTGTGGGGAGGAATCAAAGTGTAGATAATGTTTTCTGATCACTTGATTTTATTCAAACAGAAATTTGTAATTAAATTAAAAAACCCGAAATGGTCGCCAGCTTGACAATGACACTGAATATGGGCCTTTTCATTAGACTTGGGAATTGTTATCTCTTAGAAAATGTTTCCATTTTGGAAATCTTTGAGTCTCTGGAATTCAAATCTCTTTTAGATTTTCTCTAATTAGGGCAATGGATGTCTGTATCCATGAAAAGCAATCATAAGTCTTTATCCTGGAGGAAACATTTACCTGATGGTGGTATAAAACAGTAATGATCACTCAAATATTAACTTGCGGTTTATGGAGTTTTACTAAAGATAGCTTGATAAATTAAAGTGTACTTAAGTGGAAAAAGAAGCATTAATTATTACTGGTAGAAATGTTTGCATAATGCGAATTAAGAGACACCACAGGGATGGAAGCATAAAAAAGAAAGATAAATGGTTAACAGCTGTGTCCTTTTTTCTTAAGATTTGATGTTTCCTTGAATTAATACCATACGGAAAAACACCTGCTGGTCATTTGTTTCATATTTTTAAAGCATCTATATAAAACGTAAGTAAGATTAAACAAAAAACTGTTTCAATAATGTTTTAAAAGCTTTGACATATCTAATGATGAAAGTGGGCATTAATGGAGATGTAATAACTAAAATTATACTCTAAACCTGCAAATTATATCAGGAGTCTCAGGCTGCAAATTCACAAAATAATACATTCCATATTTTGAAATAAATAAATAGCTGATTTCATTGTTACATCTTAGCACAGATGCAGAGAACATCAACTGCTTCTCAAAAAAAAAAAAATACATGTCCACCCATTTAAGGATTGAAAGCAGGGATGAGTAACTGACAGTCCAGAGGCCATGTTAGCCACCCCTTCTCCATAAACACAGCCCATGAGTCAAATAAATACAAATACTCTTAAATTGTAAACATAAAGAAAACCTGACAAAATCTTAAAGGAAAAGCTTTTAAAAACGGAAATATTTCGCCAATAATATTTTAATTGTGTGGTATTTTTATTTTATTTTTATTTGCAAAAAACAATTAAACTATAATTTGAAGTGAATGTGTTTGTACACTAATAAATGAATCAATAAATGTGTAAATAAATGACTGAGAAAAAAGGAAAAATTGGATCCTATAAATGGTCAATTATCTTGATAAATGCATTCACAGATATTTCATATTATCATTTTTACTGTTCAGCTCGCTAAACTTATCAGTGTAACATGCATGTGATTTAGAAATGTTTGTTGGTCACACATACTCAATAAAAACGCCATAGATTTGTTAAACTTCTATTAGAAATGATAAAAGAATTCTAACAAAAGGGTTTCATACAACAGCTTACAATTAAGGCCTCTGGCAATGAGAATCAGGTAAATGTAGCTTTCTTGGGATCCAGTTTTCCACATCCCCATTTTAGATAGACATCATTTCTCAACAAATTCACCTGTTTATGTCATTTTCTTTATGGAACACAAGAGACAAATAATATGACTGGCAGGGCTTCAGCCTCTCTGTCTCTGGTCTGTTCAAAGAAAAGGCTTACTTTTTTTATCTAAGGTTTGTTTAAAACTCAATATTGACATACTAATCAAACTTATGCAGCTTGGTTTGCACTGTTGACTTGTGTAATGTTCTTCAAACCTCAACAGCCGAGACCCCAAAACAACACCTGACATGACATTAGCTTGCCTTTTAAGCAATAGCACAAACCACCAAGTCTTTTAGGTGAATGTCTCAAAGCCTGTTTAAGCTGGTAGTGGTCTGCTCGTTCCATTTTTCTTTGTCTCGTTATGTTTTTTAGGAAAATTTTGAGCCCAAGCGAAGACACCACACAGAATGATCTCACTGATGTGTCATCATGAAGGTGAGCGGGGCAAAAATCAGACAGGAGGCTGATCCTGTGGATGACGAGGGCTTTTCCTTATTTCCACCTAAAGCTCATAAAACTGTCCACTCTAATTAAGTGCAAAATAGTTTGGTATAAACTCCAAATCCATGTTTTTCTGCTACAAAACCAAAGATTATATCACATACTGTAAAAATACAACATACACTTTTCAATGTTTTTAAGACAAATGCCCATGACCTGTCTACTAACCCACCCAACATGAAAATGAAAATCTTCCCCTCCCTCTGCTGCTTGCCCTGCTGAACAGAAACAGAATTTAAACGAGTCTTTTTTCCCCTATTGATGTTGTTTGGGATATGGATCTCCCCAAAGAAAGAAGATACCTGTGAACAAGCCAACCCTGACATTTGACTGAGTATCCAAGATAAGAAAAGTCATTTTATAAAGGCATTTTGTGTTTGCTCTACATTTCTCTGTTTGTGGTGGTGGCCAACCTGTAACTACTTATTATCAAGGCTACATAAAATACTAAGAAAAATGTGTTAAGTATTCACAAAAGGACATGCAAAAGAAGCTTTAAACTCCCATTTCATTCGTTTGATTACAGACCTCATGTCTGAAAATAACTTAAATCTATGAAGTACTTAAACCCCCTTTTAAAGAGTGACGTGTCTCCACTTTAAACAAACAAAAGAGGCCACTGTACTTTTTAATTGCTATATTAGTACCATTTTCATTAAACTTAAATATATATAACTGGAATTCTCTTCGTGAGAAAGAATGGCTGATTACTTGAGCACTGAGAAAAGTCCTGACCAGGTACAGATTCAGTGACCAGATATAGAGACAGGTCATCACAAAAAGAGCTGGCTCCCAGTGGAGGACAAATTCTGCCCCCACTGTGACACCCAACAGGAAGAGACAGAGCTCACTTCCACACATCTTCACTAAAAATATCCATCTGAGAGTGGAACTCTAGCCCCAAACAAAGCACACACCCAGAGTTTAAGTATACAACGGACACTGAGGTGATCCCATATGTGCTGGGAGAAATGCAGAACTGTGAGATTATTGCAGCCAAGATGTCAAAGAGTGTGAGAACCTGCCGACCACAGCCATTGTTTTCTGTAGACATATAAAGATACACACACAAACACATAAGATTTTTTTTGCTTTCACTGGAAATTTTCATATAATTTAATTGTAAAACTTTTATATCGACATTCATCTTTTAATCTTGATATCATAAAGCTACTACCTTATATCATAACAATAAATGTCCTCCCTTTTTATTTCAAACAATTTATCTCTGGTTGATTTTTCACTAAAATGCTCTGGTAATAATGGCTTACAATATTCATGCCAGTTAGAGCTGCTGAAATGTATTATTGTAGCCTATTCTGACATTGATACCGAAAATCTTTGTCAAGAGCACAATGCCTCCATTTCACTAAAACTAATTAACTTCTTTAATGGTTTAAGTCAATTTATGTTAGAAACTTATGAAAAAAAAATTGTATTATTCAATGAATTATGCTTTTTTTTATGTATTTTTGGGGATTCTGTGCCTTTATTGATAGGAGAGAGACAGTGGATAGGCTTGTGAGAGAGTAGGGGAAGATGCTCTTCAAACTGGTCACAGGCGGGATTCGAACCCAGACCAGCAGAAGCAAGTACATGGGACGTGCCTGGTTGCTCACCACTCCGCCAAACCAGCACCCCATGAATTGTGCTTTTGATGTATACAAGTGAACACACAATGGTAATGAGGCAAAATTTATAGTACGTTTTACCAACGCTACGGTCTATATATGGTATTTTATGTAGCCAGTTCATAAGTACAAAACACCAGCTATAAATACTGGCAAAAATGGGCAATATGGTGGCTCGACAGGTTAGTGCGTGTAGTTCACAGCAAGAACATTGCTGGTTCCACTCCGAATGTCAACGAGGGTCTTTCTGTGTGCCATTTACGTAATCATTCTGTGCCTGCGCTCTGGTTTCCTCCCACAAACCAACAACATACGTGCTCGTTTGACTGCTGACTCAAAGGGGCCGTCCAGACGGAGACCAATTCAGGTGTAGCTGCACAAGTTTTTGATCTTATAGGCGTTACATTTTTTACAAAAACAGGCCCCAGCGTGGCTAAATCTGAAACACCAGTCTTGGATTTCCGTGTATAGCTTAAGAATTGAGGATGTCACAGCTGCAAGCATGAACGCTGATAGCAACAAAAACTGTGGCAGAATTCGGGCTCTGCTGAAGCCACTGACATGTTTTGGCTTTGACAGCAAAATCCTCTGCTATGCTATGACGGCTGTGAGCAACAAGAGGACACAGAGAACAACTAGCACCAGTGTTTGTTGACATGTGCATGATCCATGTCTTCTTCAGGAGCGTTACGGCGAAACCTACAGGCCTGGCTTATATACTACAGAGTTTTTAGTGTTTTCATGTGGTCAGACACATTTCTTGAAATGATCGCGTCTTTACAGAGAACGTTTTGAAAACAAAAATGGTTTCGTTTCCATGTGGGCAGGGCCTTAGAGTCTCAGCATGAATGGTTGTTTGTCTCTCTCTGTGACTCTGTGATTGGCGGGCAACCGGTTCAGGGTGTACCCCACCTCTCGCCAAATGTTAACTGGGATAGATTCCCGCCCCACCACAACCCAAAAGGGGTAACAGAATGGATGATGGATGGATAAGGCAACAATTTCAGATCTGCTAATCAACTTTTTGGCAGTATTGGGGTGTAAAGGGTACGGCTTTTCAGGGCCCAGAGTCCTGGGGCCTCCAAATAATAATCGAACGATATATGCACCCCTTATTAAAGGCACAAACGCATACATATTTAATTGCTGCCTGTATGAAAATGTAGTCTCCTATTTAAAATGGCAAAAGTCTTTCATAGTATAAATGTTGTTGGAGGGCCGTAGGAATTAGAATTCGACAATCTATCCATGTCATAGGGCAAGCAGTCTATGAAAAACATCTACATTTTTTAAAAGTGACAGACCAGAGAACACCAAACAGCATGAATGTAGAAACAATACAACAGTTCAGTACACTGTGAACATGCTTACTGGCCCTTGAACCCTGATGTAGCCCCCCTAAGGTGATGAAAACTCACAAAAACCTCGCCATTATGGCTAGAACTTGGCTTTTGGGCTTTTAATGGCCAAATGTACCGACTTGCTGAACCAATCCAGTGCCCCCTTATGAGGTCTTTCAGGGGCCCGGCCATGTTTGTGGGTATCTGTCTGTTGATATCTATACTGTTCTGATAATACTGTGCATCCCCAATGCCAGTACAGCTCTTTGAGTGCAATGTGTGAGCACCTATGATTTTTATGTGTGAATATGATTAACATTGCCTATAGTTAGATTAACAATGTTAAGGCTGCCCTTAACAATCCCGTTTTCATCATGTTGGGCATCATGTCATGTATTTAACACTTCCAAAGACAAGAAAGCTCACAGAAGTCAGGTTTAAAAAGTGTCCCAATAGCTCTGAATATCTGAGTGTATGATGGTGCATCTGGACGGGCTGCAGGCCCTGCTCCACTGAAGCCTACTCACCGGCCCCGGGGTGTCTGTGGGCTCCGTGCGAGGAGTGGCGCTGCGCCCCCGCGGACAGGTAGCTCCCCTGGGTGTGCTGCTGCTGGCTTTCCGGGTAGGTGCGACCACCGTGGAGCTGCGCCCAGCCGGGGGTGCTCTGCTGTGGGTAGCTCACCCCTCCTCCTCCGCTGGCGTTCATCATACTACCGCTTCCGACCGCGTTACCGGTGCCGTTCGCCCCTACGTTACCGCTCAAGCCGAAATGATAGAAGCCGGAGCGAGACCGAGAGCGCGTCCTCGGGGGGTCCATGACCGGGGAGGAGGAGGAGGAGGGCGGTGGTGGTGGATGGACGTGATGAAGGTAAGCTAGAGGGATGGATGTCAAGAAAAATAGCCTTCGCGTTTCTTTCTCTGTTTGGTTACCTGTGATGACGACTGGCTGCTGCGAGTGTTTTCTGAGACATTTACAGCTGTGAGTCTGAGCAGAGGTACCTGGGAGCCCTCATATGTCGCACAAGCACCATCTGCATCGACCCCTACCACACTCCCCCTACAGCCCTGTGAGCGAGGCAAATACACGGAATACGCCTTTTACCTAAACACTTTTCCACCTACAAAAGTATATTATTTACTCTGTGTTGGTACAGAAAGGCGATTAAAAAACAACATATGAGATTCTATTGATTCTAAGTGGGTTATTGTTGGTTTTTGTCGATACCAACACAACAGCTGCGAGTCTCAGATTCTCTATTGTCTTTACACAGAGGCTCAGTCAGGCTTTTCCACACTCTACTGAAGTATTTTAAAGCTACTAGCCTCAAACAATTTGGTCCTAAACGAACACGATAATACTAACAAGTGTTTTAACAAACTACAAAAGTCAACATTGATCGCTCGTCAAGTTAAATACTTAAACCCTACACACAAGCAAGATGGCTAGATGACGAGCGCTAGCAAACTAAAGGAAACCAGTAGCCCTTTTAGCTGGCACCGAAACAAAGTTATTAGATTGTGTAGGAGGGAAAATTGTCGCTAATTCGCTACGGGTATCGACCGAAAATTAGAAAAGTAACTCCCTTTTGGCGATGGTTGACTATACCTACGCGTTCATTAGCATAATGTCGATTTTCCAGCTAGCCCAAGGCTAACAGGAAGCGGAGTCTACAGGGGAAAACAAGTCCAACAGTGCCGACATTATAAGCTAGCAAACGTCGCACTACGCCGAGGTTAGACCACGCGCTAAACACTTCTAAAAGCGGATTACTTTGGACCGCGGGAGAATAACAGATAGCTACCTTATCCGTCAAGTGAGGTGGACGGTATTTGTCCAATTTAAATCCCCTCTCGCATTCGCTATCGAGTGTTTTCTCTGGTCAGCGGGGAGTGTAGGGGAAGATCAATCAATGGGAGTTTCACATCTCTGTCAAGGCAGTCCCAATCGAGCACAGAGAAAATGAAATCCGACGCTTGCTGATTCCACGCTTTTCTCTGCAATGTTTTCCACATAAACTCCAAAGACAGTGAAAGTCAAATTAATTCGACAATGTCGGGCTCATATTAGTAGATCAAGAGGGCACTCGTATCGTTTTTTGTTTTCTAGCTTGATTACTCTGGTCTGGCAAACCCCGGGCAGCTGCTCAGTTCATTAATAATTCAGCAGCTTCATACCAGAAATACTATAAGACAACGCGTTAAGAGATTGGCTTCATACAGCTTTCAGACAGACGGCTGGCAAAACAGTGGCCCTTAAAGCCGTACCGATGTAAGAGAAAAACCCAACTACAAACCCTGAAGTCTTTTGTCCATACGGAGCTCACAATGATCCAATTGTGGAGCAAGAGGCTATTGTCTAGATAATTTATGACTATTATTCAAATTTTACGATATTGTTCTTTGTTCATCTCGAGTCCTGAATGCAATAATTTGAATAAAGGTACATTGATGCAGCTGTTAGGCTAGTATTTAGGTGGAATCATCGCAACCATAGGCATTGCAGGCCTTTTTATGTGGGCAAACACCCTGAGATTACGTGGAAGTACAATTCATTTGGTAGAATATTGCCCAAGTCCCAGTAAATGCAGCACTCTTAAACTACCCAAGTAAATATAGATACGTACTTAATCAAAAATGTACTCCAGGTGCTAAGTTTTTGTTCTCCGTTATCAATTAAAGAGGACAAAAGTGTTGTGATCAGTCAGAATGGGTCAACCTGTTATTTGTTTTAGTTTAAGAGTGAAGTATGTTAGCACTTGACCCAAAGGGTGAAACAGAAAGAGGGGCATTTTCTCCTGACATACATGGAGTAAATATGAAACTATAGCAATGAAAATTTATTTTGTACACTAAGTCAGATATATATGTAGATCAACAATTTGCCCTGATGATTGTTACCAAAACATAAGCATAAATGTATTTTTTATGCTTACTCTTATAATTACTCTTTATATCAAGGATGTCGATTCCAAAGTGTGTCAGACTGTTGTGGACACCCTGTTTTTGATCCATTAGGTATCAAGAACTCAATTGGACAAATGTTTTAGGCTTAGCAAAAGTCTCATACATACAGTATCTTAAAATCAAACTTGGTGTCATGACTGAAGTAAAACCTTTTTTAATTGTAATAACACGAGTTGTTCTAAAGCTCTGATTAGTTTGGCTTTTCTGTATACTTTATTTACCAAGTACTAAGACGCAGTAAGAAATGGAACTAAAAACAAAAAATCCCAAAAGTTAAAGTAAAAGCTGACTCTTGGCAGCCTTGAAAAGGATTTTTTCCAAAGTATGTAGAAGGACATTTGATAATTATATCAACAATATTGTACTTGTGTAGTTTTTTTGTGGGCTTTTACATTTTTGAGTCAACTTCAAGATCAGTCCTTCTACTTTTAATTTGGTGAATTTAGTGCAAAGTATTTTACTTTGATACATTTCACATAGAATTTGAGAAATTAATTAAACAGTGTAAGTTGAAAAGATCAAACTTTATATCAGTTTTTAAATCAAATGCAATGGCAAACATCATGGCAATCAACACTGAAACAATACTAAAAACTGAAAAGATAATAGCTTAGTATTTGATAATTCATCTGGGTAAAATGTTTTTAATTAATTGTTTAATATCCGATGCTATCATATATCAGATATATGGTTTACTCTTCATACTACAGCTGTTGACTTTTACACAAGACTCGGAAGAGTTCACTCAAAACACTTGGCACTTGGCACACGTTTATAATGTATTTTGTTGCTTCTACGTGAGTTGCTTAATAGAAAGTAATTAAACATGCACCTAAAGTTTTGCTAAAATCCCTAGACATATACTTTATTATATTTATGGATTGTTGCCACCCTGCATATGTACTGTCAATTTTCAGAACAGCAACATTGCAAATGTCTTTACTGTTATATTTACAATCCATTCTTAAATAGTAACAGAAGGTACTTAAACATGTACTTATGTACAATTTTGCAAATGTAACTTGATTTGTCCTTAAGTACAATATTTTTTGTTGTTTCCACCCAGCAGTTATTAAACCAGCTTTTAAAACTTCACAACATATTTCCTTGTCTTTACTTTCAACTAACATGCTGAATATTGTACTTTATTGCCCAATATTTCAAGTCAAACATATTCCAATCATGAAAATAGTTATACATGTAAAGGCCCCAAACCCAATTTACTTTTCTTAAGTAAAAGTCGAAATCACAAAGTCTACAGTTATATTGTTGCATAAATATGCTCTGCATGTAACATTCTGACTGTACAGAATTCAGGTATTATAGGTAGCCATAGGATATGGCTCAACAATAACTGAAAATTTTAGCTATACTGACTGAATAAAAACAAAATGTACAAATAACCTACTGATGATTAAACATATAAAACCAAGCTTATTTTTACACCAACATATTCCATTTTTTGACAAACCCGCTTTCAGCGAAAACATAAATCTACCTGAATTTGCCCCAGGATCAATAAAGTATTCATCCACCTTTCTTAAGTTCCTAATATTCTTGAATACTGCAATTCTAAAACACCTGAAACATTTTTTGCTTTACAGTGATATGAAATGTTGCTGTAAAAAGGAATATTAAAGCCTGCGAGGTCAACATGCTTTAATTACCTTAACACCTGATACTTAAATTTCCTCTAATCAGGTAAACACATTAGCCAAAGTGTGACAGAAACAGAAATACTACTGTTCAAGCTTTGGGAGCAGTTAGGATGCAAAGGTTTGCCTACTTTCCAGTAAATTCTGGAAACTTCACTATAACTTTCCTTTGAAGTTAAACTGGGGATTTTTGTAAATACTCCAAATCAAAAGCTTTCCTTGGGAACTATGAGAATGTCTTGGAATTAACTGGGAAAACTGGGGTAATTTAAATAAACTGTATCATACCCGAACATAAATATAAACATTTTGTTTTTGTCATTGGCATACATCCATGGAAAATAATACAGCTATAAAAAATTGTAACAGATTTACTTACAAACCGAACTTTATTTTATTATTATTTTGTAGAAGAATCAATGTGGTCCCCATGCTGAAATGTGTGGTTTCAATAGTCATGTACTCTGGGCTAAATGTGGCCTAAATAGTCCAGGGACAGTGCACATAGGAGGTGTGGCCTCAACACCCCAGCAGTGTGCCATGTGCATGTGATTGAGGAATAACAAAGATGAAGATATTATATATATTTAGTACACTTGTATTTAATCTGATACCCTTTGTGCTGGACTATTTCTTCCCCAACAGTATTCAAACCGACTTTCGGGGCAATCTCCAGTTTTGTAGATTACAGGTTAAGTCTCAAACTTTGACAATTCCTAGAATTTTGCAACCCTAACTGTATCAGGTGAAATTTACAAGAGCACTGACATTAGCTATCAGCTATCAAAACATCTTTTGTTTTTTTTTTCATTTTTTAAAAAAGCCTCCGTTTTTATTTAAAAAAAAAAAATCACAGATCAAAGATGCACATACATTTATTTATTATCCATACACACAAATTGTTATCCTGAAAAGTGAAAAAAAAAAACACTATCTTCTGCGATGACGTACTCTATGTTTTGGAGAAAGAAGGTTTTCACTATTGATGTCAACATCACCATGGGGATATAAATCCCCCCGTTTAAGCCCTCCTCTCTTCTTCCATCTCTCCGCCTCTCGGCTCTTCCTGCTCCTCCTGCCACCCACTTCATCCCTCTTCCTCTTTAGAGGAGGGGATTTAAACTGCTTATGAACAAAAAAAGGGGAAGTGAAGGGGTCCAAGGGGCAGACTTCATCATCAAATTTTCCCCCGGATCGCCCTAATAGTCCTCCTTCTCGCCTGGCCTGGGCCTCTCTCCTCAGCCTCTTCACCTCCCTTCTCTCTCTACGTCTCTCTGGCCACGTCTTCCTCCTGCCAGCCTGGATGCACGCCTCCTGCTTTGTCTTGAACCTCCCTTGGAGGGGCTTATTCTCCTCACCACTCTCCCGAATCAGTTCAGTCTGCTGGTCAGAGAGAGGCCGGGATCCAGCACTTATATCTGCAAACACGGGAATGATGGAGAAAAAATTAAAGGGACAATGCTGCAAAAATCCAGTTTAGCTGAACAATTGAGAACCACTGTGAAGAGAAGGATGAACTATTTTTGTAAACTGATCAAATTACATGAAGGGGTACTCAGCAAGATAAAGAATTACTGACAACATGATCTCTAAAGAGTCCTTCAGCTCTTGACACTGGTTTTGAAGCCTACAACTCTTCTGTTTAGTTTCCTCTCAGAGTTTCATCAACAATTGAAGCAGTCACAGAAATCAGCTGTTGTCAGAGAATTAAATGAGAGCAGAAAAATAACAAACTTCGAGCAGAGACTGCACATTGAGCCACTGGTTACATACTGTGTAACATCGAGCCAAGACTGTCTCCTGTCCACCATGATTGTTGTTTGTGCTGACTGCCTCTCATGGGAGATGTCTATGTTTTACAAGACTTACAGAAATAAGCTGAAGGAATTTATGAGAAAACCGTTGAGCATAAGGACAGGTGATACTAGATCCGAAGACGAGTTGGAACCTGATTTCGATTCTCATCCATATTGAAAGGCCAATATTTTCAAAAGGGTTTTAGTAGATACCTGTGCAATGTGTACGTCTGTATTCACTGTAAAGAGCAGCAAACATCTCTTCTGTTTTATAAAACTGAGACTGCCTGTTTTGAACAAACAAAATGCAAGACAAACAATATTTGGTTCCATTAAAAATGTATCCTTTTCAGTTATAGACATTCAGTCATGAAAAAACTCAAACAACTGTATTTGGATTCCATGGACATTATTCGCAAAATATATTTGTAACAATGACACTAAAGCAAGCTCTGTCTTTTTTAAAGTTAAGAGAAAATGCATTTCTGCATTAAGTAGAAATGTGTTGTTGTTTTTTTTAATTAGCAAATTTACTATAAAAAAAATTCCTTTTCTAACAAGTTGTGTGCTGGACATGAATAAACAACTGATTTCAGATCTAAACTGTAAGTTCCTAGAATCTGCTTCTCAGAATAAGAAATGAGGATGGAACGTTTTCTCCCACACATTCAAAATATTCACAAGTGTTAATTTTGTGATTCTAATCTGTCCCCCAATTGTCATTTGAATATCTAATGAAATCATAAAAAGTATCCAAAAAATAAAATGCACTTTCTCTTCAATAAATATAAATATTTTGGCCTATGAATCCCATAGCAGCAATACCACGGACTGTTGACCTCCACTGTGTTCATCTGTAAAGAAAAGTAACCCTTTAATGATTACTGTTAAGAGCAAAACTACACTGTTGTGATTTTTCTACATGTTGGTATGTATACATTTTTAATATTTGTATTTGCTTTTTGGAAATCATTTTACAGCCTGTTACTGTCTTGTAATCCACCCAGAGATCCTGAGCCCCATTGGGAACCACAGATCTACAGTATGTATGCAGGATGTGTTGTCTTTGTTAGATTTTGCTTGTTTTAATATTGTTCACACACTCAAACTGTGGTTTACTATAACATGTTTGCATCTTAACGTGTGGAAAACCCGAAACAAACTAAAAACTTTTAAAAAAGAAAGAAGAACAAAGTGGAAAAAAGCACAAAGAAAAATCCATTTTGGGCTGCTGGTAAGAAAATATCAATACAGCAATATATGCCTTCTGCAGTGCAATGCTATATCAATATTTTTCACAAAATAAAACAGTTTCACGTTTTTATGAGCTGAGAATTTAGAAAAAGGTCCCATGTTCTTGCCTGTCTTTGCAGGACATGGGACCTTTAATACAAGAACACATGGTAAAAAAAATAACTATTTAACAGAATGAGAGATATATTACCAGCTTACAGTATCCCAACATACCCTGATACATGGTTTATTATGATATATTGCATTGACATCTGTTGTCACTAGCATGATATGTATCATATTGCAAGATTCTTGCAAGACACACCCCTGACTTTTTACACAAAAATCAACTTTAAAAATTCTGAAGTTTTGAAACTCTTAAAAACAGGGTAAAAAGTGTTATAATTCTAATTCACCAATAATGGTGAAATACAAAGGTAATGAGAAAAACTTAAATTCCAAAAAGGGATTTCAAATACTCCAGGTACAGGTACTCCAAATGGTTTAACACCCAGGGCTATAAACAGCAAAAATCAAATGAAGGCCTCTGACTTGTGCCCTCCTCAGGTTGTGCTAAATGCTGAATCACAGTTGAAAACACAGGGTGCTTGATTTCAAATCAATGATGTCAGAGGACCTCATTTTTCCAGAGGTGATTTTTTTTTTGGTTTATCACTAACACGCGGAACAACAGAAGGTAAAATGGTAAAATTATATATCTAAGGCCTTTGTGTGAAATAGCTGATGTTACTGTCAACAACAGAAACGGGACACTCACCAAGTGTGCCGTCTGTTCTCTAAAAACAAACTAAAATCTTTGTAGGGAGGATTAGCTGTATATGAACCAGAGTAAAATTATTTATGTCTCTATTGCTCTTCAAAAGCAAACAAGACCACTGGCATACAAATATTTCATGATGTAACATGATTTCAAAACGCTTGGTGGATTATGAAGAGCCAAATATGAAAACAAAAACCCTGAAGTATGAACTATGGCAAAGTAGTCCAGAAGTGTGGACTGTTAATGAGAATTTGTATCCATTCTTTCAGAAGCGCATTTGTGATGTCACACACTAATGTTGGACGAGAAGGCCTGGCTCTCATTCTCTGCTCTAATTTATCCAAAAGGTGTTCTATCAGGTTGAGGTCAGGACTCCGTGCAGGCCAGTCAAGTTCATCCACACCAGACTCTGTCATTGATGTCTTTACTGACCTCGTTTTGTGCACTGGTGCACAGTCATGCCGGAAGAGAAAGGGGCCAGCTCCAAACTGTTCATTTCCCCAACTCTTTTGGAACTAAGGTTTGCAAATGCATCTGTTTTCAAAAACATTCTCATTTAAATCCTCCTGTAATGACACTGAGTCAATATTGTCTTATTCTATTCAAATTAAAATTCAACATAATATAAATATTTTGCCTGAAGATGTTTTTTTTGCAGTGTTTATGTATTTAATACTCAAAGACATTAACAGCACAGTTGGGTGTCTTATAAAATGATGCCCCTGACCACGGAGAATAAAGAGGGACAGCCTCAGAGATCAGTTTTTAAACTATCTTATCATGACAGATTTGTAATTAAGTAAAGGATCAGTTGGAGAAGGTTGTCATTTTTGCTGTGAGAATAACTTTGCAGTTAATTTCAAGTGTGAGAATATTTTTCACTTGCAAATGAGAGAGCATCAGTACAGCTGGATAAAAGTCTACGTCAAGAGCTAAGGAGGCATCCGCTAATGTTAGAGCTCATCAGCTCTCATCTGATGCCATGTGACCTCTCTGCTTATCTTTACATACTGACATGTTGATTTAAGTGCAGGTGACATTGGAGTCTTACTCGTAATCTCTCAAGTCCACCCTAGTCTAGAGTCAGCAGATATTACTCAGACTAAATCTGATGAGTGCACAGAATGGGGCAATTTTGAGTTGAAACCTATTATTCTGAATAACTGGCGGCACCAGAAACTGGAAAGTAAAAACATTATTCTTGAAGCAAATATTGATCAGAGATGATAATGGTCCATACCTGTCAAAACCTTTGGCTTTGAAAATAAGGGAAATTTTCCGGCTCTGGCTGCAAGCCGTCCCACCACCCCAACAAAGCTCCATTTTCCCTTACATTTGAGGACAAGTGTACAAGACATCTAAAATAACCACTTTGATTTTTTCGGTTTGTTCCTGCTGTTGGCACAACCTTGTGAGAACTGCAACCCGCAGTAGCTTGGAACTTTCATGTACAACAGCAGCTTGTGATCGTTGGGCTTGTCACACTTGTCACAGACCAATCCATAACAAGCAAAAATGCTACGTATGACATAGCAGCTTGTGCTGTTGTTACCTGTTAGCTTAAACTACCTTAGACTATCGTCTTACAATGAATTACATCACACAGATGTATCATTTAACACTTATATGTGACATGAACCTCATCGAAGACAATCTCTACCAACTTCTCCCGGTAAACTTCTGAGGAGAGCATTTTTCACCAAGTATCAATTAGTAACCATGACGACCACAGACCAGTATGTCCGTGGAGGATTTCATCATTCTTCCCAGCAGTGATCCCCGGTCAGTAGAAGAGGAAAAATATGATTTCTCTTAAGACAAGCTTCAAGTTACATTATTTGCTCATCTATCAAAGAATAAATCGAGTCCATTTCTGATTAAAAAAAAAAAAAAAAAAAGAACGCACATATTGAGAACACTTCAGAGGCCACCATTGTTTTCAAACATGCAGTCACTTCCTGTTGTTGCCACATCCAAAGCTCCCACCTCTCTTCTCTGATTGGGAGGTTAAGCTTTTAGCTGAGTGAAGTTTGGACAATGAAAGTTGGCAAGACGGACATGCAGGATTTCAGACAGTGAATCAGGCAGGTCTGCCTGCTCTGCAAGGCTACCTTCCTACAGAGTTTTTGTCATGCTCTTAGCTCCCACCTCTTTCTGCTACAAAGGACTTTAATTGTGTCGCCCCACTTTAGGTGGCTTACAGTCTTTGTAGAGTGGAGTAAGGAAGACAGATCTACCTAATTACAGATGCTGAATCAGGCTGATCCATCTGCACTGCAAGGCTGTCTTTTGTGATTACCCAAAGAAAAGAAAAGAATCTCATTTGAACTTGACAAACATTTTACAAGACCAGGGGCAGGAGGAAAAAGGACCCTCTGCCTGGGAAGTGTAGACAAGAGGAAAGAAACTGCAGGTCAAAGGCAATTATACATGGTTTAGGGTAACAACATGATATAAAACAGGGAAATTTTATCCAAATTCAAGAGGGGCAGCTTTGAAATTCAGAGCATTTCTAGGAGAAAACATGATTTTCTACAGCATAAGATTTTTTATTCGAAAGAAAAATTTCAGTCACATACTGTATGTATGTGGCACAGGCAAACTCACATGGTATCATTGAAACAAGATGCTATCAAGCAAAAAAACTTACAAAAGTGGCAACTATGGATTAAATAATATTTATATCTTCTTTTCTCTCTTTCTTCTTCCTCTCTGTCTACAATTCAAAACTGGAGCTGTGTCATATTAGTGTTACCTGAGAAATCACAGACAGATAAACGCATGTCATCAGTTATCAGAAGGTAGAGACTATGAGCTGTTCTGTAACCGAGTCAAGGTCATGGGCTTACACATACACTATGGCGTATCACATTCTCCTCCAACTCAATGCCTTCTTTGCTCCCATGTGCTCGTGTCCGTGTCTGTTGTAATATGTTGCTCATGTGCTGAGATGTTTTTTCCAATCCCACATTGTGCTCCCCTGACAGGTGCCTAGTTTGTAATTGTTTGATTTCCTCTCTCCTCTTCTCCTGTCTCCTTTTCTGCAACCCTCGGGTGAGTAGACACTGGCATGACTGGTTGCCGCTGCTTTCCGGTATTTTTGTTATTTTAATTTGTACAGCGTCTTTGGGTGTTTTGAAAGGCGCTTTAAAAATAAAGTGCGTTGTTATTATTATTATTATTATTATTATCATAATTAAATACATCACATTTTAACAGTTAAAACTGCACTTAACTCATATTTTAGACCTGTGCATAGTTGAGTTAGAAAGAGGTACATTTGAATAACAGATGCCAAATTACTTGAATTTATAATTTAACCAAAAACATTCAGCACACCTTCTCTAACTACCTCAAATTCTTTCGGTAACAGCTGCTTCTATGCAGAGGTCTATGACAAGGAGTGAAGCAGCTGCAGCTCTCTGTTGGACACATAGCTTTTGCATCTCCCTCTGCAAGATGCACACAAACTGCACTTTGGCATCCCAGTGTTTTATCAAAAGCAGGATTAAAAATTAAAGAGAGAAAAACACTGATGAAAAGTCACACCAGCTCCGGTCAGCTGTGTCGCACTGTGTTTACCTGCGTGTTTGAATGGTGTTGATTTTTACAGGCATCAGGTTATGTATAATGTGTTACTGTGGTGGCTTTACTTGCAGTAATGACGGTGCATGTCTCTGTATTGTAACTTGTATATTAGCTGCATTGGTTTGTTTACAGCAGCCACCTTTTTGGATAAAAATATACGTCCTGAAAGTGCAGCTTTAACTCTGGATTATACTGAATACTGGATTTGTGTATGCTGGTTATGTTGGGAGCCACTAACAGGGTTGCTTGCCGGCCAGGTTGAGCTCAGAAGCAGCCTATTACATAGAGGCTCTGTAGACTACAGTTACCTAGGGGGGTAGATAGAGAGAGCACCAGCTGGTGTTTACTGCAATCACAAAAAAACGCGAAAGGGGATCTCCGTGTTTTCAATCTGAGAAGCTTAAACTCTGAAATCCCTTCTTAGGAAAATCAATACAGTAAAATAATCCCAGATAAACAACATTTGATGGTAATCTTGACATTTCTGCTTCAACAAGAACATTGTATACACCTCCACATACTGTATGTGGTCTCACCTTCTCCCTTCATGTGAATCTTTGTTCGATGCTTGAGGATGTCGTCAATTGAGTCATAGTGGCAAACATATGGAAGTGAAGGAAACGTCCCGCTGACCATTCTCCTTTTACTGCACTCCTGACAGACAGAAACAGGCACAGGTAGAGAGAAAACAATCCTTTTTACAAGACATTTATGTCTCATTAATCCCTTTAGGTGACGCACATGTTTTTGTTTTGAAAGTTTTTTGTCATATGATTCAAATGACTTGCAACTTGGCAGACATGTTATAGAATCAATGGCCTCATGTTTTGTCAGCCCCTAGCTATAAAAATAGGCGTTTTTTCCACTGAACAACAGGAAATTTATAGATATTTTTTAGTAGAAATAACACAAAAATAAAATGCAAAATAAAATGTATTTGACTTAAAATCAGTGGCATACCAAAGACTTTAAAAATATATATATCCTCCTGTAGATTAAAAGGTATAAATTATTTTTTTCAGCTTTTACTATTATTATTATTAATATTATTTAATTTCATGGAAACATAGGAGGCATAATATACAAAATGGTGGGTAAAGGAATAAACTTCTTTAAAAAATAAATGAATATTTTGTCATGTTTTTAAACTGGACTTAGGTCTGTAAAAATATTTAATGTAGCAAAATTAAAATATAATTTTAATGCAAATAATTGATCTCCATTTTTTGATGTATCTGCGTTAAGGCCTGACGGGCAGGGTGTGACTTTTTCAAGCTGAACCAGCACTAAAAGTCCCACAAAGTCTTTAATTTTTATCTGGCTTTTGTTTCCTTTACAGATAAGAAGATGGAGACAGTGAATAAAACTGGAAAGAGGACAGGAGAATTGCGAGGTTATCTGAAAAAGGTCAAATATGATCACATGTTGACTGCAGATTTCTATCATTAAAATTATTATATTTTAATTACTAGTAAACAAGACAAAAAACAAATTGGATTAAGTTCTCTTTCACCTGGGTGACCTGGACAAATGGTCAGCAGCACATGTGCAACAAACCACATCAGGAAATGGTAACAATATAAAACGTGGCCTAAACTGTACCACAAATAAAAAATAAATAAGACATTTTATGTGTGTTTTTCATGACCTTGCATTAAAAGGGCTAAAGTTGTTGTTTTTGTTATCTTATTTATTATTGGTACTGAATGTTCCCTGTGTAGCTTTTATAATAGGACATGGAGGTTAAAAAAGAGGAGGGAAAAGATTCAATTTGAAGTCAGGAAGCAAGATGTTAATCAAATATACAGGCGGACAAACACTGGTACAGTTTGGGGTAGACAAAAATATGGTCAAAAAAAGCAAAGGAAGTTTTTAACAAGAGAGACAGATTCCTGTTATCGGTCACTTACATAACCATGATGTCCCCGTTTCGAGCAGTTGTAACAAAAAGTCAGGCAGTTCCTCCGTTTGAGGGTGTGGCCTGTCGATGGCCTCAGTGGAACCTCTAATCGAATCTGTGAAAACAAACATTTCTAGTATGAAAAAGGGAATGAGCATGGCTCTTTAAAGCTGTATTAGTACACACATTGCTACCTTTACTTTTGTCTCTCTTTAAATTAAAAAAATGTTTCTATTAGCTCGTGCATAAAGTACTTTAAATATATTAAGATTATATATAACCTACTGATAATCTCAGAGCTTTCGTATTTACACTGATAGAACAGGGATCATGAGATGTGCCATAACAAAATATTTATTTTACTCACAGTCAGGTGGTACTGTCTCCAGGTATCAGGACAGATCTGAGAACAAACAAGAGGAGAGAGTTACTCAATACAGCAATGAAGAAAAGGTAAATATGAAATAAAAACAGTGAGGATAACAGACTGCTTGACCAGATCTGTCTTAATAATAAACCTAATATCATCTATTAAGATAATAATGGTCAAATTGCTCTGATGCCAGTATCAAGTTCAAGTTTTTCAGCAGCCTAACAACCAACTTTGAGTCTGGTGTGCATTAACGATTCTGAAAGTCTTTCTACAGTTGTTCATGTGCTCACATTTCACTTGAAATTAAAGTGGTGAAAAGCTCAGACACAAGTATTGGTAAGATAAAACTGCTACAGATTATACTTATTTTATGTCCTCATAACTGTCAATCTGATAATCTGTCAGGCCCTCATGTGTAAGGTTCACACATGCCTGAGTATGACAATACACAAAAATAAGGGCTTGCTAAAACATTGAAACACTTTCTTTAATATTTAAAGCTAATTTATGTTCTTTTGATGAACAAAAATGTACCTATAAATATATTAAATGTTACAACTATCACTTCCCATACTCACACAAGTGTTAGCTGAGGTTGGACATCAAAATTGATCCACTTGAGGGACACATCCGGTGTTTGTAGAGATAGCTCATTTTTAAAAATATATATTTTACTAAAAATGTCCTGATCAAGGGTGCTAAACTTTGATTTAAAATTTTAAGAGTCCATATTTTGCCTGAATTCTAATTCATATATTAATTTATGAGTACATTCATAATCGGCACCTTGTTGTCAACGACTCTGCTTTTATTTGAAATCCTATGGTCTGCAAATTGCCTTAAACTGCAGAAATAACAATGATAGAATGACACGGTGGGACGCTATTGGTCAGGAGAAAAAGCCATTACTGGCACTATGGGCTATTTAGGATCTCTCAAAGGCAAACTAAAATGTTTAAAGATTTTCAGTGGCCTCAATTTCAGTATTTATATTCAATACCTTTATACAATTATGCCGTTTAATGCTGGAAGTGTTTTCAACACATGTACTTGCTTTCACAGAGAAAACAGCCCGAGGGCCCTCCGAGAGGCGGGATGGAAGAAGGGCCCACCAGGACGGATAAACCGGTATCGATGGAAAGGACAACGAGTAACAATATGATGATTCTTAGGAGGTGCGGGTGCGGATGCGAAAAAAGTAATAACATTCAGGGGGCTGCGCATTCACTTGGGAAAGATGGGGTGTGGAGGCGGGAGCCAGAAGCAACCTTGCGCTGCTCAGGCAGGTCAGACAAGTGGGATCCAAGGCCGGGTCAAAAACCACAGTGCCATCAGGCCTAATATTGCAGAGGCAGGAGAGGATGAGACAAGGGAGGAGGTGGATGTGGATGACCCCCAGGAGATGATCCAAGAGGCACCCCAAAGCAACCTAAGAACTGAGTCAAGCCAAAAGGCCAAAAGTTTGAACGAGCCGAGGCAGGGGAGGAGGATCAAGTGGCCAAAGACCAACGAGGCAGCAGAGTGGAAGAGGCTGGATGAATCCCTCAGTGAGCTGCTGCAGAAGATGCTACATGGCACAGTAGAGGCCAAACTTAACCTGCTTGGAGAGATTCTTTACGAGGAGTGTAGCGGCAGATATGGGGAGGTGACGGGCAGGAAAGCAGGTGAAAGAAGGAAGGGAAGAAGGGAAAAGGAGATTGAAGACCTGGTAGCAGACACAAGGCAGCTTCGTAGGCGGTGGAGAAAGGCGGAGGTGGCAGAAAGAGAGGGCCTGAAAGTCCTGTGGGATGACATCAGAAGAAGGCTTGCCAACTTGAGGAGGGCAGAGCGCATCAGGTGCCGAAGGAAGAGGAAGGAAAAGGAGCGGGCAAACTTCTTTAAGAACCCCTTCCAATTTGCACAAGGGCTCCTTGAAGAGAAGACCAGTGGAGCGCTTGAGATCTCCAAGGAAGATCTGGAGGACCACATGCATGGTCAATATAGCGATCCTGCAAGGAATGAGCCTCTGGGACTACCAGGCTATGTGGGAGGATAGCCTGGAGATAGGGAAAACCACGCTGCAGCAACTCTCTGAAGGCCTGGCTAAAATCGATGCTAGCCAGTTGCCAGGAAAGTACAAGGTCTGGTGTTTCAACTTTACATTGCACCCAAGGATAATGTGGCCACTGAAGCTGTGTGAGGTCACCTCGTCGGCTGTAAGCAAGATGGACGCAAAAGCCAGCTCGTTCATCCGCAAGTGGCTAGGGCTCCCAAGGTGCCACTCATCAGCTAGCCTGAATGGAAAGAACACACTCCAGCTCCCCCTGAAATCAATCACCTTAGGGTACAGGCAGGAGAAGGCTAGGCTGGTGATGGAGCTGAGGGACTCGGCAGATGAGACGGTGAGGGACATGAAAGCCCGTGGGGTCACTGGGAGGAAATGGAAGGCTCAAGAGGAGGTGCAGAAGCAGTGGGCAGGCTACAGCATCAAGAGGTGGTTGGCAAAGTCCAGACGGGGCATGCCGGCCTTGGATGGGGAGACTTGCCCAAGATGTGGTCTGGGGCAAACAGAAAAGAGAGGAAGGACCTTGTGATCACTGAAGTGACGAAGACGGCGGAGGAAGAGTACAGGGTCAGGGCAGTGGCACAAGGACAGCAGGGTTGCTGGACGACGTGGGAGGGGGTTGTGGGTCGGGTGATAAGCTAGGCAGATATTTCGAAACTGCCACAGGCGCAACTGAGCTTCCTCCTCAGGGCAACTTATGACACCCTGCCCTCCCCCCAAAACCTCCAACAGTGGCTGGGCGCAGAGCAGGCCTGCAACCTCTGTGGGACCATCAGTGCTTCCCTTCAACACACCCTGTCAGGATGCAAGACCGCGCTATCTCAGGGCAGGTACAGATGGCAGCACGATCAGGTGCGGAGAAAGCTGGCAGAGGTGGTGGAGAAGAGAAGGCAGGAGGCGAGTAACGGGAGCCATCCGGGAACACAACAGTGGACCCAGTTCCGGAGGGAGGGGGAAGAAGGGGAAACTGTCCCTAGAAGACCGGCACCCACTCTTCTGTCGCCAGGTGTGGAGTGGAGAATGGAGGTGGACTTGGGCAGGCAGCTCCATTTCCCAGGAGAGATCTGCAACACCACACTTCGGCCAGATATGGTGCTGTGGACCAAAGCAGAGAAGGCTGTGCTGCTGGTGGAGCTGACGGTGCCATGGGAGGAGGGCATGGAGGGCGCCTATGAGAGGATAAGGGCAAAGTACACCGACCTAGCCGCTGAATGCAGGGAGAATGGATGGAGAACACGACTCTACCCAGTGGAGGTGGGCACCAGGGGCTTCGTGAGAGTTTCAACAACTCAGCTGCTGAAAGACCCAGGGCTGAGGGGCAAGGAGCTACAAAGCCATCAACCACCAGGCCACCAGGAGATGTTCTGGGCTAAGGGGCGAAACATCAGTGAATGGTGGTCCCCAGCTGAAGACCCCGCAGCTAGCACAATGGGCACCGGTGCAGGTGCGGCAGACTTAGAGCCCAGAAGGTGCAAACACCTACCTGTGCAAACAAATCGCTGTGCTTGTCAGCTCAAGTGAGTCCTGCTACAGCTTTCTCCAGCGGACAGGGTAACTACTTAAACCACTGCACCCTTTAAGCACAGACAAACATGCAGTCACAACTGCATCCATCTGAGACACAGCCCATAAAAAGTGTTTTCAAATGGGGACAACCTTTCAAAAGCATAACCTACAGCTGACTGGGCGATAGTGCTGTCAATCATATTCATTACAGGGCAATCACATAATGTAGTAGGCGGGCACTACTGCCTGGTGTAAGTCCAAAACCTGATCCACTTCATGGAACAAACTCTTGCCAAAACAAGTCTGAAGTGGAGTGAAAATATCCTTTCGATCAAGAAATGTCATCAGTGTTGTCATTTGCTTATCATTTAACAAGAACTGCTGTCCAGCACGGACAAAATGTGTGGCTGAAGTTGTTAGCATCAATGCTAATCACTGTGGAAGCATTCACTTCCTGTTCTCTTCTCACTTGTAGCTCCCACCTCCTCCTGCTTTAAGGATGCTGACTGTGCTGTGCTTCTTTGGGCTGAGCACAGTTGTTGTACATTAAAGATGGCAAGATGGATCTGCCTGAGCATATGAAAACAAGGTTTTGCAGTTAATATATTCCTTGTTGTACAGTTGTATTCATCCCAGCTGTGACAGAGACAGAGAGCCTGAGTGTAAAGTTTGGGCAGTCAAGTAAATGCAGGCAGATATTGAGAGGTCCCGTCATCCTTTCAAAATAAAAGTCTGTTCTGTCTCTGTTACTTAAAAAGGGCAAATAAATTATTTCTGTTTCTCTATGGCCCAATGCCAAATGATCTACGGCGCGGTACTGGTCCACCGCACTGTTGTTAGAGACCTCTGTCCTGACGGATTATTTTGTAGTGTGCTGCCCCAATACTTTTGGTACAACACATCACTTATTCTTTGGAGATTGTCATCTTCTTTGTAGAAATATTCTTTTGCCATTAGCTCACATCAGAGAGATGCCCTGCCATCCCACAGCGCTGGCAGTGTTGGTTCCACACAGGGGGTCTTTCACAGGGCCTGGAGTAATGTGAGGGCAGACCACAGCTCTGGCAGGGGCGGCCTGGACAGTCCCGCTGGATGTGGCCCTGGATGCCACAAAGGACACATATAGGACACTTCTGAAGGTAACAGGACAACAAAGTGTTAGGACTTAGGGAATGTGCTTTTAGTCATTCTATACATATCTTTATATCATTGAGCCATAATGACAGTCTGTGTGAATGACAAATACAGTTATCAGGAAGGTTTGCAATCATAACTGAAACAAGAGAAAGACAAAAGAAGTGTTTTCCATAGAGCAGAACATCAGTGTTACCTGTAGTGCTTTACAGTTAAGGCAGCCACCTAAAAAAGGCCCTCTCCTCTTTACTTAGATAAATACAGCTTTTTTTGGATTTGGATTTATTGCTATTATGGCTTCTTGGGTTTTGTAAAAAACAGAATTAAAGCCTCATTTTGGGAAAAGACGGCCCTGCTTTGTAATCAAATATACATGCACAGATCTAAACCTGAAATATAATGAGATCATTAATGTCTCTGAAAAATCTCTTTGAGGGATAAATTCCTCCATAGTGTGTTGCTTAATATTTGTAGAGAGAAATACTTAGTCAAGGAGAGCTTGTTGAACGGAGCATGAACCCCAAACCAGCTGACACCATAACCACCAAACCAGTGATTTTCAGCAGAAAACATTGATTATTATCAGACTATGGACATTTTTAGCCCTCACGTTTAATAGAAAAATAGATACAACACATTGCATACCAAATGCAGAGGCACTAGACTGGGGCTATAACATTTAAGTATCTGAATAAAATGTTGTACTTTCAAGCCATCAACTATTTTCACCATCTTCATTCTTCATGTTTAACTTCTAAAGATAAGACAAAAATCTGTCTTTAGAAGTTAAACATGTCATATGCCAGTTCAGATAAATAATAGCTGAAATTTTTAATGAAATTAAGATGATTATTAAAAAAGAAAAAAGAAACTTGGTTTACTTGGTTCTTTTTTGTGCTGATTTTGTGTCATCTTAAGAAGAAAGACACACTGAGTCACTAGTGTCCCAAAAAATGGACATGTAAAGAAAGTGCCATTCTGTAATGATATACCAATATTCACTTCTACTGTCACAGCATCAAATATTTTCAACATCTTCAGTCCTGTTCCAACAAAAATAATAATAATACATAATTTCTATTTGGAGCTCTTGTCTTTTGGATGACAATTTATGCACTTATCACCTGCACTTTTATCGGAAAAAAAACTGCAAATATAATCAAACTGATCGACAATTTTTTGTCCCATGCAGCTTGAAGCAAAAAGACTTTATAAGGTAAAAGAATCACATAAGCAGAGACATCAGAGTACTTACCATAAAAAAACAATACAGAAATACTTGCTTTTCTTTCTAAATATTGTAGCCAACCCTACCTCTGTTCACAAATTTGGAAAAAAAAACACCCTTTAGATGCCCCTAAAGAAATGTGTTTATTACTATTATTTATTACTATTATTTAATTATAACTTTCAAAATTATATTTACAAGATGAAGAAAAGGGTTGTGCAATCAATTAAATTGTGTTTTTTTATTAATATTTTGTGCTGTGGCAACTTTTTGAAACAAAAACCCTGTTTATATTTTTCATGTTAATCACTTGAGAACTGCATGTTTTGTGGTACTAGAATGAGAAAGTGAGGCGAGGCAGTCTGTTGGAAAAAGAATAATAACTACAAATTTGAAGCCTGGCCTCTAAATTAGAAACACTTCACACTCTCACGCCTTATATTTGGTTTGATATGGACATTTTTAGCCCAAATGAGTAAGATAGGATTATTCTGATTGGGAAAAAAGTACACAGTAAACCAACAAATACATTTATAAATGTACATTTCTGGCAAAAATACACATCTTTGGCTGATGAGCGGAAAGCAACGCATATTTACATAAACAAAGAAATCCTGAAAAGGGGACCAGACGGCCTTGAGTGTAAACCACTGATCGATTTGACTGCAGAGTTACTCATTATGAAGAAATTCACTATTTTAAAGCTGAAATTATAGGACATAATTTCAGAAGAGCCAATTTTGCAGGACTTTTTTCATATTTGGAAAACAGTAAACATAACATTTTGGTGATTGAACACTTTTGGTAAAATGCTCAAATTGATGCCATAAAACTGATGTGAGAAAGTCAAAACTCTCAGCAACAGGGTGTGTCTTAAAATCCACAAAAACATCACTGGAAATCAGCTGTAAGGCTTGGAATGATATTCCCCTGCACAGCTGCAACAGTAAAATACAATAAATAAAATGGTGTGAATAAATGACTGTGTTGCTTTACCTTGTTGTAATAGCAGCTTCTGGCGAGATGTCCCATCCTGTTGCAGATGTTACAGGTTTGCGCATTACTTGGCTCCCAGTAGCGAATGGTTTGGGATTTTTCAGCACGTAACTGCACAACAATGGCAACAAAATGCGGCATGAGCCTACACTTCAATATCAGATCACAGCCATCTTTAACTAACATTACTCTCGATGAGCTGTAATTCAACATCTTCACTGAGAATCTGATCACCGTTTCTGAGGCATTCAACTGATCTCTACAGTAGATATGTACAGCTCCAATATAAGCTGTTTCTAAATCTCATATAATGGAAAAATCTGTATATTTTAATGCAGAGTTGTCTAAACTATGGCCTGGGGGCCAGATGCAGCCTGCTGCCCATTTTAAATTGGCCCCTGAAACAGTATCAATCAATCAAACTTTATTTATATAGCACTTTTCCTACAACATATGTAACTCAAAGTGCCTGCAGAAAAGAAAACAAGAGGAAAGGAGAAGCATAGAAGTACAGTACAATTAATATAGACATTTCAATAACAGCAGCAAATACCATCAATCATGCACATTATCTGCCATATTCACTTTGCCACAAGGTCTCATTTACAAAGTGCATTGCAATATTCATCTTCAATAACCAACATAATTGCAGTTTATTCTCGTTTTGTGTTTGAAAGTGAGGATAAGCCATCAGTTTCTCCCATCTCTGCTGCTCAGAAGGTCGATCTCCCCTGACCAGGTGTGAATCCAGTGATAGCCTGGGGTTACAAGGTTCTTTGACATGATCCACCCCTAAACCCAAAACTTTAACTTACATACTATAAAAGTGAGGCGCAACAAGTGGCTCATGGCCCATGTATTCGTCTTTATGCGGCCCCTTATGTAAAAAAAGTTTGGACACCCCTGCTTTAATGCATGATTTAAAAAATTACCTTGTCCTTCTCTGATACAGTGAATGCGTCACACTCTGACATTATTGTCTGACCTAAAAAAGAAGAAAACATTTATCAGATTAAAATAGCAGTACATTATATTGTTACCTTTTCTCAAGGCAAGATTTGTCTTTAATAAATTATATCATACAGTTCCAAAAACTTTTACTGGTTAGGGTTACATCAGCAATTCTTTCAATGCCAAGAAATATTACTCCAATACTCTGATTTATGAGCACTGCAGCTCTCTCAGGGCTTAAAACACTGATGAAAAAACACTTGACCTTCCCAAAATAAAACATGACAAGGTGAGGTAAAAGGAAAAACTTTAAAAGCTCGACTCCAGTAGAGGCGCTGGCTGTTCTGATAAAACAGAGTGGTAGTGCAAAGAGGCTGCCTGCTGCGAATATGAGCACCTTCATTAATATGAATTAAAAAAGTGTTTCAGGAAGGCTGAGAGCAGGGTGAACAAACTCTCTGCTGAAGTTTAAAAATAAGCTGTAAACCCAGTGGTGTAAAAACAAACCAATGCAAGACATTAAGGCTTCTGATGAAGACAAAAATCCCAGTACAGATTATTTTTAAAGTACTGAGATCATGGTTATAAAACACAATCGATCACTGATTTTACAATGTGCCCCACATGCAGTCATTGAATCTGAGCACATTCAACACAATCAATCTGAAGATTCAAGGCAAAGCAATGAAAGAAAATATAAGTTAAAATAAAAAACTAACAAAAAAATGACATGACTTGGGGTGCTGGTTTGGCGGAGTGGTTAGCAACCAGGCACCCCATGTACTTGCTTCTCCAGGTTCAAATCCCGCCTGTGACCAGTTTGCAGAGTGTCTTCCCCTACTCTCTCACCCCCTTTCACAAGCCTATCCACTGTCTCTCTCCTACCAATAAAGGCACAAAATGCCCAAAAACATACATTTAAAAAAAAAAAAAAAAATGACATGACTTGGCATATGAGCAACATGTCATGAAACACAGTAACCTTTGAATCACAGTTAATCTGTTCTATAATTGTATGAATCCTTATTGTTTAGTTTGTAAATCGAGGAACTGCCTTAAATCTTTGTAAATTTATGTTCCATGAAATGTTTTTGCAGAAAAATATTTGAGCTGTCTTTTAGATTTTTATTTGTAAGTATCTGTTTTGATCCATTTTACACTGAGGGTCTGCTTACAACAGCTTTAGCTCAGTCTGTTTTGTATATACACACATGCAAATAAATGAGGGTTACATGATAAGGGATTTTTTTATGATGTCTCATATGCTGATATTTCAAAACTTGATTTGACTGATACAGATAGATAGAAATAACTCAAAGTAGGTATTTTTAGATCCCAATATATCACTATACTATAAGTAAGGTAATATATCACAATATCCATCAACCAAATAATTTATATTCAGATAGTTTAAATTAATTATGTTACCCAAAATGTCAGCTGGGATAGGCTGCAGCCCCTCGAAACCTCAAGGGGATGAGAGGTATAAATTATAGATGAATGGGATTGTGTTGGATCCCATCCCAAAATACAGTGTTACAATTCAGTTACCATTTTGAGGAGTATTATCATTTAGTTGAACAGGTAGTTAATTCCTTTGTTTAATTTCAAAATAATTAGCATAATTTCAAGTTTAATGTGCCTATTTGGCCCATTAAATACTGTGAATTTTAAGGGATGCACAATGTTGGATTTTTGCTAATATCTTAAATTTCCAAAGGAGCTGTCGCTGATGCCATTACCAGTATTTTTGGCAAAACCACCAAGTCTTTATGTTATAAAAATGCTTTTATTGTGAAGGTCTATATTACAAATATTGCCGATATGTATGACTGTAAATTGGCTGTAAATATCAGCAAAATATCGATATCTTAAGAAAACACAATTCAGCTTTATAGGTTAATAACTGCCAATACTGATAATGTATCCTAACCCTATGCTCTCATTTTCACTTTTAAAATAAAAAATGAGTCATTCCATACTTGTAGCTTTCAGGGGTGGGAATTGATAAGACTTTATCAATACCAGTGCTATGAACTGTTCTGCTAATTGATTAAATTCACTTATTGATTGCTGCAGATTTTCCATGTGGGCAAATGTTGGTCTGAAGATTTTCAGTGGCAACAATGTCAAACACATGTCACAGCATCGTTAACTGCTTTTTCAAGTTGCTGGTGTTTCCACTCACTTAAGGCTGTGCAGTAGGCGCCTTTTGTACAAAATTAAGCCACAGTTCTGTTAGTAGAAGAAATTGATAAGGGAACTGATTAGAAAATAGACTCATGAAATCAGTTCTTCGATGGATCTGTTAAGGTATTTCAACTGGAATTGGTTTTTGATTCCCATTCCCTAGTAGCTTGACCTTTTGGGGTATTTCCCTTTTACTTACCTCAGAATTTCATTTGTTTTCTTTCTACTTTTTCAGGAAACTTCAGAACAACTCAGTGCATCATTAAATCCATTAAAAGACTTGTAAGTTACCACACCGAAACACAGTGGTAGACCTGCATGAACCCAATGTTGACCCACACTGAGCAGAAGAGCAGCCTCACCTTCATCTCCAGAGTCCTCAGAGCTGTTCCAGTAGCTCAGGTGAACGTGAATACTTGAGTCTCCCACCTGATCCTCACTTCCAATGATCATCCACTCCTCAATGGGCTGGTCTCTGTCCTCCTGAGGGTCATTATTGCAGACCAGACTCTGGTCCCTGTCCTGAGGGTCATCATTGCAGACCAGACTCTGGTCCCTGTCCTGAGGGTCATCATTGCAGACCAGACTCTGCTCCCCGTCCTGTAGTGACCGTCCTGAGCTGTTGGTGAAAGTCAGTAGGAGCGGGGGGGAGCTCTCTCTGCACAGCCGTGAAGCTTGTTTACTAAGTTTTTCTGATCTCCGGAAGCTTGCCCTGGATATATCCTCTCCGTCTGAACTACCAAAGTCCTCGATGAAGCGCTCCTCTGTGACATTATTTGGATTATTCATAGTAAAATCAGAGAAAGCAGCTGAGCAGCGCCACCCAGCGACAGCTAGCTGACCTGCTATCAAACAGCGAGGATTAAATGCCCCTTAAACATTACATTACAACTAACAAGCAGCAGTTAATTCAACTGTTTATCACTTTTCTGTTGTCAAACATGAAGCAACAGGTTTAACAGTTTAGGTCTTTAACACGTGGGTAAACACTATGCTAACAGATGCTATGCTAACTATAACCCTTTTACTCAGGCACACAGCTCCAAAGCTCATCGTCAGCTTTCCTCAGGATCTCAAGAAAGTCTCTAAGCTTACCGCTTTTGATAAGCATATCTTTGTGTCTTCTTCACCCAGCAGAAATCAATAATGGTTTCCCTCGTAAAGTTCCACAGATGTTATTCACTCGGCGTTTCCGCGAGTTAAATGTTGGACGACCAAAACCTAACCCGGCGCTCAGCTGGCCTGGTATCAAAGTGTGTTGTCAAATAAAACAATAAAGCTTCTCCCTATTGCACCGAAACACTGTTTTTCTTTACCATTACATATTTATCGTTCAAGTCCTTTATATGAAATTTCCACCTCTATTTTCAAAAAGTAAAGACGTGGAAGTACAGCTTTAAAAACAGCAAATGAATTGTCTGAAAACTCTACGGATACGTTTTGCCATTTAAGGAGTATTGGAAAAAGATCTTGAGTCAGTACAAGATAAAAGTCAAAGTTTTGAGATAGAAAATAATAGATATAGTATGTGACATCAGGTTACACAAGATTCAAAGTCGTCATATTATTTCATCATAAAATTGTTTGATTAATGGATTGATGGATGGATTAATTGTAGGACACAAAGCCATAATTATGTGATGTAGCAGTTATGATATAAATCGTTAAATACAGGCCTTCTATTTAAGCTAATCTAATTGGCAAATTTAGTTTTTTAGTTCGCATATGACTTATAGCCCACCATAATTATGTGATAATAGTTATATGTTATAATTGTGGCATAAAAACTCATAATCATCAAATAAAATGTCTTGGTTAGATATTTCCAAAAAAATCAGCCCTTTTCTGAAAGCTAATCACTATTACTTTTTCTACTTTGCCTATGACTTAACTCGTGATTTTGATTATAGCTGTTACAAATATTATTTAGTATCACATTAATTTTTGTGTTTGGGGACCTTTAGGCTATTTGCGTAATAATAAATCTGAGGATGACTTTTTTGCAATTGAAACAAGAGAGACAAAGAATCCAGAGCTTTATCCTTCATAATTTATTAAAAAATAGATAGCTACGGATGTTTAAATATTTTAGGGCCCTGTCAATGGGCTTTAGAGTTAACCAGTCCCCCCTTCCCCCCATGGCACCCCTGTTTAAAGGAGATATTTGTAAAAGGATCCTGCCATTTCTGTGGCCATGATTTTCAGGCCGTAAGATTTAAGGTTACTTTTAAATCATCATAATGGTAAGTTTGGATCATAGGCCAGTCAGATATTTGGGCTGCCGAAATGCCTCCTTAAACTCCAAAAGAACCAGAACTTTTATCCAAATCTCTATTTTTTATCCAAAACCTGGTTGCTGGGATAATATTTTTTTTTCTTAGTGGTCACTCTTCTTTAAAAAAACGATTAAATGGGTAGCAGATACTTTAATAGGGTCTGTATGTAGAGAGGATACGGTGTAGTAGAGCTGTTTGGTTAGAAGTCGGTTAAAAAGAGCGTGCGCCGGTGGGCGTGCAAGCTCCACATAGGCTCGTGCGCTGTTCCCCGCTCAGGTGCTAAAGCAGACTGTTGTCACTGCAGGGCACAGACAGCGGTTTGTCCTCAGGTATTCCTCCTCTGAGCAGACACCGCATCGACCTCAGAAACGTGCAAACTTTAACAGACGGTCTGTGATGGAGCTCCAGGTGGGACAGGAGCCGCGCACCGTGACGCACAGTGAGTCAGAGGGTGTCTTTCCAAACTAAAGTTGACTCACAGAAAAATTGAGTTTGGCAACACTGAAGTAAGATGACTCCTGATGTGACTGCTGTTTCTTTGCTCTGCTCGGTGCTCAGGACGCGGTGGGATGAACCAGCTCGGCGGGGTCTTCATTAACGGGCGACCCTTACCGCAGGTGCTCAGGCAGCGCATTGTGGAGCTCGCGACGCGGGGCGTGCGTGCCTGTGAGATCTCCCGCTGCCTGCGCGTGAGCCATGGCTGTGTCAGCAAAATACTGACAAGGTAAAGGCAACAATTTTGGCTTTCTGTTGATCATAACTTTGTTGGCAAAGTTATCAAGAATGAAGAAGTGTTTGCAATGTTGTGGCCAATTTAATTAAGTTGGTTAATAAAAAGAAAAATGTTTTTTATTTTTATTTTTGACCAATTAAGGCTATTTAGAGAGCCAGTCAAACTGACTTTGGATCTGGGTTATTGGCATAAAGCCTTCTTCCTTAATCCTTTCCCTTGTAATTGGAACTAATTTTGCTTCATCTGCCATCCAAGCTTTCTGTACAGTTTTTATCTTTTTTTACTTCATGCTCTTTACCAACCTCCTCAGACTCACCAGAACAACAGAATATTTTGCTGATAGTGAAAAAAGGGGTTAAAACAGTTCTAGACAGTCATTGTGACAGACCATACAAATTTTAAGAGCAAAGACCCTCTACCTATGACCTGTTTTACCTGATTGCGTATTCAAGCCGACTTCACTCTTCTTGTGTGGCATGAAATTTTCACCAGTAGGCCTAATTGCAACAGTCAATTTTTTAAAGTACATTTTTGTAGGTCGTAATATTTTTGTAAACCTTCAAATGCTGTCATGGTCAAACCAGGTTGTGTGTTTGAAAACCTTTTTTGTCATTGTCATGTGCATACAGTATATATGTACATATATTCAGTTTTCTTATGTCTAAAAAGGCTTTTCCACATGTCTTAAATTCAGTTTTGTGTATAAGTCTAAAGGTTAAGTGAACTCATCCCAGGATGCACGATTAGACTTCTTTTAGACAGGTTGGTCTGTATTGTTCTTTCAAACCAGAAAAGCCTGTAGCCTTTTGAACTTTGCTCTGATTTGTATTCAGTGCATAAATCACATCAGCATCCAAATTATCGATGCAGACTGAAAAATGTCCTAACAGTTTTTGGTATTTTGACTTAAGGTTCAATGAGACCGGAAGTATCAGACCAGGAGCCATTGGGGGCTCGAAGCCAAAAGTTGCTACCCCCAAAGTAATCCAGACAATCCTGCACCTGAAGCTTTCTAACCCCACCATGTTTGCCTGGGAGATCAGAGACAGACTGCTGCTGGACCGGGTGTGCGGTCTGGACAGCGTGCCCAGCGTCAGCTCCATCAACAGGTACAGATGGCCAGATTTGTGTTTGTGTTTATGTGTGTCTTAAAAGAAGCTTTACAGAAGTTTTCTGTGTTTGCAGAATCATCAGAAACAAAGTCCAGTCTGAATATTGTGACTCTGGTAAGCATATTTATGTTAAGCTTACTGTCTCTCTGACATCAAATTTGCACCTCTGCGTTTGCCATCAGCCTTAACCATTGTGACAACAGCAGGTAATTCCTTGAAGCCCACTTACTCCATCCATGGAATTCTGGGAGTGAGGAAACGCTGCAGCAAATATAAGGAAGATTACAAATTTTGTAAGTGATTTTTGTTTGTTTAATCATGTTCCTGTATTTTTAATATTGCATCTTTAAAAACTTGTTCAATAACATTAAAGTAGACATAGGTTAAAAAGGAAAGTCTGAAAGGTCTTTGGCTGCTTTTAGTGAGCAAATCAGTATAATTTATTCAATATATGGGAATAAAGAAGCATGAGAGCATGTCTACTTTAGCTTGCGATTCCAATTTGGCTATTATTGTTAGATGCAAGGAAGCCAAGCAGGTTGTTTTATTTTTTATGTCAGTCTGATGGTCAAAAATCACTTCAGATGTGATTTCACAGCTTCACGAATAAATTTTATCCACAGAAAAGTTATGTAAAAATACCCTAGAATCTGCTCACAACACAACATACAGGAAGCATAGAGGAAATAAAATTGGGCTAAGGACAGATCCTTGGGGCACACCACAGGAAAGAATATTAGATTTAGGGGTCAACTGACATAAGAAAGACCCAAGACCTCTCTAAAGGTCACAGGTCACATCCACTCACTCACCCATGCACTTTCACATTCACTCACTGATGGTACAGAGTTTCTATGGCAGTTGTCCATCAGTATCAGCTAACATTTTCACACTCTTTCATGCCCATTTACACTCCACTGACACAGCAGTAGGAGCAACTTAGGGTTAAGTGTGTTGCCCAAGGACACATCGCCATGCATCACAACCTTCCAATTACCAACTGAGCGCACTATCAGACTGCACCACCAGGCACATCCCTAGATTGGACCCTCTTGTCTGATTTCTTCTTGGATTTATGGTGAAGTAGTCTAAGCAGAAGCAGAAAATCTGCTCTGTATAAAGCCCATCTTGGCTGTTTCTGTAGAGATTTGTTGATTTTATTTGTAGACTTTGTCCCATGTATGAGTAGAGCAGTATTCATTTTGGATTGGTGTTTCCAGAACAGTTTGGTTTCAATGTGCTGATGTTTGAATGTATTTGTTGTTTTTATTGTGTAACTGTCTGCTGCTGCCATGCCAGGACCCTCTTGAAAAAGAGATTTTAAAACTCAATGAGGCTTTTATCTGGTTAAATAAAGGATATAATAATAATATCCCTAATTTTGCATGTTTCCTAATTTTCTTTATCCATATATTTCCTTAATCTGATGAAGCATGATGGATAATGCTGTTTAAATTACTATAATGAGGCAAATGCAGAGGTCAGTTTATGTTTAGTTTATGATGTTTGATTTGAAAGTAGATGAAATAGAATATCTTGTGTTAAAGTAAGTAAGAAAATGCAGCAAATAATTTGACCCAAACACATAAAGCTAACATATTTATGTTATTTATCTCATATGATGGAGTGTACATTTCATGCATCATGTTTTGTACATGTACTTGTAGAGCACGTGCAGAGCTCACACTTTATTCTCATCAGTGTTTTAGGCCTTAAGGCAGACTGATGGGTGAAGTCAGTGGTCTTGTGTTAATATCATTCAGGCTAAAACAACCTTTGCAGCAGGAGATGCACCTCAGGGCTCCAGGCTCCTGTCCCCCTCCTCATCTCAGCTCTCATTACAAGCCTGCCTACATCTTCACCGCTCCATCACTGCAGCCATTAGAACAGGAGAGTGAGCAGATAAATGACAAACAAACGTACATTTTATCTGTCTTCTAATAAGAACAATTGGCAATTGCAGTCAGAGTATGACTGCACGAGGATATAAAAGAAGGAAAATAAACAAAAAGACATTTTGTGTTGCAGGTGGTGACGTCTCCTGCAGTGATTATGACAAGCTGCCCCATCCCTGTAGCAACACCTTTAGGTGGCTGGAGCCTTGCCTCATCTCTTTCTCCAACCTGCCAGCCTATTATAATCAAAACCTCTAAGGTCAGTCTGCTTTGTAAGATTAGCATTCATATGAGATTACTTTGTTATGGTTATGAGTTCAAAACAAACAAACAAAAATCTGAATGTACTGAAATCTAATGGAATCATTTGGTTAAAGATTTAAGATGAGAATTAAGTGTTTACTGAAGTTTTACATTACCCCATTCATACTTGTCTAAAAACCTTACTTTTTTTTTTTTATTTGGGTGACAGTTAAATTTAGCATGTGTGAATGCACCAACAGTACCAGACCCTGAAATTTACCTGCTTCCCTCCCTGTATTTTTCCTCTTCAATCAATCAATCAATCAAAGTTTATTTATAAAGCCCTTTACAGTAACCCAAAAGGCCCCCAAAGTGCTTTACAGTAGTGTCAGAAAATAAATAAGAACACTATAGATAAAAACAACATAAAACAATACTGTAAGAACAATACATAAAAGCAAAAGATACATAAGAATACAACGGGAGGTGTGACAGCAGCAAGGTGCATAAAAGCCATTAGGAAAGATAAAACAAAATAAAACTGACATGAGCCTAAAACTTAAAAGCCTTAGTCAGGGTTAAAAGCCATTCTAAAAAAGTGAGTTTTTAGTTTAGATTTAAAAAGACCAAAGTCAGTTGTGGTGCGGATGTCTGGGGGCAGCTTGTTCCACAACGTAGGTGCAGCAACAGCAAAAGAACGGTCCCCCCATTGTTTGTATCTCGACCTTGGAACATCCAAAAGGAACTGGCCAGAAGAACGCAGGGCCCTCGTATGGCTGCGTAAAGTTAAAATCTCTGATAAATATAGAGGAGCCAGGCCGTGAATGGCATTAAAAACAAACAACAAAAGTTTAAAATCAATTCTGAAATGAACTGGAAGCCAGTGGAGAGACGACAGCACAGGGGTGATGTGCTCACATCTTGGCGTGTCAGTTAGAAATCTCGCCGCAGCATTTTGAACGAGCTGAAGGCGAGAGAGGGAAGACTGGCTGAGGCCGAAATAAAGGGCATTACAATAGTCCAGGCGGGAACTGATAAAGGCATGAATGGCTTTTTCAAGATCCTGCCGACTGAGGAAGGGCTTCACCTTGGCCAAGAGGCGCAGCTGAAAAAAGCTCGTTTTCACCACAGAGGTTATCTGTTTGTCAAATTTTAGGCTAGAGTCAAAAGTTACCCCCAGGTTTTTTACCTGTGATTTAAAAAGAGGAGACAGGGCTCCGAGATTCATCGTGGCTGCATTTGGCAGAGAAGGACTAAACAGGATATATTCCGTTTTGCTGTCATTCAAGTGCAGGAAGTTACGTGCCAGCCACTGCTTGATGTCAGTAATGCAGCTCTGTAATTTATTGAGTGTTGAGCCTTCCTTTGGGTTCAGAGGTAAATACAACTGTAAATCATCCGCATAAAGGTGAAACGACATGTCATGCTTTTCGATGACTGAGCCCAAAGGAAGCAAATACAAGGAAAAAAGAACAGGGCCAAGAATAGATCCCTGTGGCACCCCATAGAGAAGTGGTACATCTGATGAGCAGAGGTCACCAATCATCACAGAAAAGCTTCTATCTGACAGATAGGACCTAAACCATTGAAGAGCGGTCCCACAGATGCCTACATGCTGCTCTAGGCGAGATACAAGGACTGCGTGGTCAACAGTATCGAAAGCCGCTGTAGGGTCGAGCAGCATCAGCACTGTGGGGTTCCCAGCATCCACAGACAGGGTGATATCATTATGAACCTTAAGCAATGCTGACTCTGTACTATGTCGGGATCTAAAACCGGACTGAAATTTATCCAGGATCGAGTTTGATTCTAAAAATGACTGTAGTTGTGTGAAAACAACTTTTTCTAAAACCTTAGAGAGAAAAGGCAGGTGTGATACAGGCCTGAAATTAGACAGCACAGAGGGATCAAGATGGGGCTTTTTTAACAGAGGCCTGACCACGGCATGTTTAAAGGCAGCCGGGACAAACCCTGAACAGAGACAAGAGTTAACAAAAACAAGCAAACTTGACCCAACAATATCAAAAACCTGCTTCAGGAGTTTGGCTGGAATGATGTCCAGGGGGCAGTTAGTGGGTTTCATGCCACTAACCAGCTTAGAGAGGGCAGGCAGAGAAATCGCCTGAAACTGCTCGAAGACAGCAGAAGGTGCAGGAAAAACACACGACTCTACCTCTTTTCACCCCAGTGGTCTTCCACGACTCACCATTGAATGACATGGCAATGAGTCTCCCTGCTGGAAAAGACTTTGTGTGACCAAGCATGCCAGGATGCCCAGATATTTTTTTGGTAAATTTCACAAGCTGAGTATGTGAAAACGAGCTTATGACAGCTGTTCTCCACATTTAGATGCAAAACAAAGCAAGGTGCCTGCAGTCATAGGTAAAAAGACCTGCAGCTGCCCCCTGGGCCATAGTTTGAACTAGTAAACATTAATATCTTTGTGTGTTTTTGGTTGTTGTGAAGGGTAAACATTTTTTTTTTTATAATTTAAAGGAATGAAAAAATAAAAAGCTTGTGCTGCATCCCCAAACACTGTCCAATAAGTCCTCATGGTCTCTGCCTGAGCATTGTGAAAGTTTTTAATACTAACTAAACTAATACTAAAAACCACTGAAAATGATGGAAAACTGCGAAGGCATATTGAATGAACATGAGAAAAAAATCAATTTAAACCAAATAACAAAATATATTTTGACACAAGGTAAATAGATCCACCATGTCCTTCCTTTGTTGTTCAAAGTGTTTTCTCTCATCTGTCCTGTTTAGGGCTCCTGTGGCATTTTAGCTGAACAAGGTGGCACATTAGAAGATCTTCAAACTGCATGGACTGATATTTTCATAATCTCAGCCTGTCTATCGTTGTAGTAAATACATATAACAATAAAACTGAAATCCAGCCTTTTACCTCTTTGTGTTTTGTTTGAATACTACGGAGTCCAACACCAGCAGCATATTGAGCTCTGCCTCTTTTCACCCCAGTGGTCATTTCCTCCTCAGCTAGAGGTCTAGAGGGAGCATCATTAGGGGCCCCTTGATGGAGGACAGAGACTGTTTCCTCCCCCTGGTGTACAATTGTTCCTCGCGTGAGAGATTAGAGGGAGAGATGGAGATGCCAGTGGGACCAGCAGGGTTAGCAAACACTGCTGAGAAGAAAATCTGTGGCCGTCAGTGAACATCTGTCTGTAGAAGGAAGAAAAGAAAAGACAAAAGCTCACAAATCATTTATTATTGTGATTAGAGCCTCTTAAGAAAGCTTCCTATTCCTACAAAACACACTGACTATGTAAGAATAACATCTTCTAAGGTATGATGAAACATGAAACAACTAGGTCAGTAAATTTTGAAATCATTCAAAAACAAAATCACACATATGCTGCTATTTTTGTGTTTTTAAAGTCAAGGTACTGATGTCAAAAGGTTGCATTGTTCTTCATCACCCTAATCAGTATGATCATGACTTTTTCCTCATTGTCTTCAGTAATACTGCGTTTGAGTTCAAATATAAAGGTCTAAAAAGACAGAAGATGTTGGGAGAAGAATGCTGAACTCCTCATTTGATATTTATATATATTATATATGTTTGATGTTCCTGTTTGGTTTCATCATGCAAGCTTTTTAGATTTTAATTTGAAAGTTTTGTCTTACTAAAAAGTGTGGTTGTTAAATAGAGGTTACAAGTGGAAAGATGTTTGTAGAAGAAAAATACATAGATGCAATGATTAGAGGCAAATGTTAAGGGCTTGGACCAAACCAAGAAGGTTTGGAGACAGAAGACCTTTCAGAATAGCCTGAAATTAATAGAGATGCTTCTATACGACCACCGAAAGTGAATGAGAAGACAGGGGATAAGATTTAGCATTTTCACAATGTTAAATTCACTGAAAACATTGTTACATCAAGCAAAGAACTAAATCCATGCTGAGGACACAAATAAAAAAAAATACTGCAGGATGGTTTTGTTTAACTGTTTTATTTTAATAATTTATTTTATTTTTTATTATTTCATTGTTTCTTTTTTTCTGCAAAGAGAAACTGATTGGTCCAGAGGGGTTGCCAAGATCAACACAAAGCAATAATTCCTCACATGAGTTTTACTTTTCATCGTATGAGCTTTCAACTACAGTCACCTCACAGATGCATTGAGTGGTAATTTACAGTAAGCAAAGAAGTAAAATAATAAAGATTCATATTATCATGTAATCATATTACAGGCTGATGGCACAGTGTTGCCTCAGTGTTGGCTTTGTTGACTTTTGTCTCTCCCAGATCTGCAAATTTACATTTTTTTCCAGAAATCTGACACGTGTGTAATACACACTTTAATCAGCAGGGGGCAGTAGTGATCGATAACGTGTGTGGATACAGACTCTTAAATACAGTGTCTTATTTTATAATCTAAGCGGTCAAAGGTAGATATCTTGACCTTACAGTTAATTTTAGAAAGACTTTCAATTTGGTTTGGTAGCATGTTTAAGTGAAACATAATAAAACTTTGGATGCAAATGAAACAGTGATATTTCTCCCTTGAAAAATAAACAAAGTTATACAGAATGGCATAAATGAAAGGACAGCAGAGCAGAAAGAAAGGGCAACAAAAGCAAAAATTACCTAGTGTATTTTTTGTGTGTCCTTTTCATGAATTGTTTTGATATACCATATGACAGACTATTTTTTAAACTGCGTGATTATAGTCTGTAATGGCTGTTTATTGGTGAGATTTGAATGTTACTAGTTGCACTTGAGTGTTATTGTATGCTTATGATAAAAGTGACAACTGTTCCATTTGTAAATGTATGTCCTTCTTACTGTTAAATTTAGAGAATTTGCATTTTGCAATAATTTTTCCATCTGTCGCCATAGTTCATATTAATATCTATAACTGGAGTTACCAGTCCTTTTTCTCAAAAGATGTGCTGCTTTTTCTGTTTGCACCAAGTTTTATGTATAATCAGTGCTAACATTCAGACACAACAATGTTTCCTGAAAACAAGGGTTCCTTACATTACAAGTGTGCATGTTTTTGAGTCAATGGGTTAATAAAAAACAACTTATCTGTAATGCATACTGTAATAAGTGCTTATCATTTGTGATCCATGATTATGTACAACACAGGGATGCATAAACCATCCTAACCTAAAAGTTCCAACCATGAGAGTGGAAGATGTTGTGATCAGAAAAAGACAACTTTATATTTAAAACAATCATAGCCTATATGTTCCAATTTGGTAACTAATCAGTCAAGTGAAGTCATCCAGTGTTGGTTACTGTTTTGGAAAATGCTGAATGAAAACTCAGTTTGGTCAACTGAAGTACAGTCAGTCCGAACTGAGGCAAGTCCCAAACCTCTCCACAAAAGATTCAAAGAAAGACAAGACGCTTCTTTTTTTCAGTCAAATTAGTGACGTTGGCACGTTGTGTAAATTGTAAATAAAAGCAGAATATAATGATTTGCAAATCCCTTTCAACCTATATTCAATTGAATACACAGCAAAGACAAGATACTTAACGTTCAAACTGGTAAACTTTATTTTTTGTAAATATTAGCTCATTTGGAATTTGATGCCTGCAACATGTTTCAAAAAAGCTGGCACAAGCGGCAAAAAAGACTGAGAAAGTTGAGGAATGCTCATCAAACTCTTATTTGGAACATCCCACAGGTGAACAGGCTATTTGGGAACAGGTGGGTGCCATGATTGGGTATAAAAGCAGCTTCCCTGAAATGCTCAGTCATTCACAAACAAGGATGGGCCGAGGGTCACCACTTTGTGAACAAATGTGTGAGCAAATTGTCGAACAGTTTATGAACAACATTTCTCAACGAGCTATTGCAAGGAATTTAGGGATTTCATCATCTACGGTCCGTAATATCATCAAAAAGTTCAGAGAATCTGGAGAAATTACTGCACGTAAGCGGCAAGGCCGAAAACCAACATTGAATGACTGTGACCTTTGATCCCTCATGCGGCATTGCATCAAAAACCGGCATCACTGCATAAAGGATATCACCACATAGTGCAAGTCAAACTCTACTATGTAAAGCGAAAGCCATTTATCAACAACACCCAGAAACGCCGCTGTCTTCGCTGTCTTCGCTAGACTCGCTGGGACCGAGTCTAAGATGGACTGATGCAAAGTGGAAAAGTGTTCTGTGGTCTGACGAGTCCACATTTCAAATTGTTTTTGGAAACTGTGGTCGTTGTGTCCTCCAGACCAAGAGGAAAAGAACCAGCTGGACTGTTATAGGCGTAAAGTTCAAAAGCCAGCATCTGTGATGGTATGGGGTAGTATTAGTGCCCAAGGCATGGGTAACTTACACATCTGTGTAGGCACCATTAATGCTGAAAGGTACATACAGGTTTTGGAGCAACATATGTTGCCATCGAAGCAACGTCTTTTTCATGGACGCCCCTGCTTATTTCAGCAAGACAATGCCAAGCCACATTCTGCACGTGTTACAACAGTGTGGCTTCGTAGTAAAGGAGTGCGGGTACTAGACTGGCCTGCTGTAGTCCAGACCTGTCCCCCATTGAAAATGTGTGTTGCATTATGAAGTGTAAAATACAAAAACGGAGACCCCGGACTGTTGAACAACTTAAGCTGTACATCAAGCAAGAATGGAAAAGAATTCCACCTGAAAAGCTTCAAAAATTGGTCTCCTCAGATCCCAAACGTTTACTGAGTGTTGTTAAAAGGAAAGGCGACGTAACACAGTGGTAAAAAGGCCCCTGTGCCAACTTTTTTGCAATGTGTTGCTGCCATTAAATTCTAAGTTGGTGATTATTTACAATGGAAAAGTTTTTCTGTTCGAACAATAAATATCTTGTCTTTGCAGTGTATTCAGTTGAACATAAGTTGAAAAGGATTTGCAAATCATTGTATTCTGTTTTTATTTATGATTTACACAATGTGCCAACTTCACTGGTTTTGGGTTTTGTAGTTACAACATTAAACTTTTGTGTGTTTTCATGTAACCAAAATAGACTGTTCAGAATAAATGAACCCCCCTGGCCTTTTCCAAAATGGCATGCTTTGTTACTTTCAGTGTTTTGGCAGCCAGCCTGAAGTGGACCCTTGGAAGAACTTCAGTTTTTTTGCACCTCTGTGTAGATTCTCTGTTAAACTCTATGGGCTGCTGCTCTGTGAAAAGAAAAACATTTGAACAGACAAATGGTCCCCATGAAAATTGAAATCAAACGTACATTTATGACATTTAGTGATGACATGTACTGGTGAGCATTTTTTTCCCATGAAAACTGCTGTATGTTGCCATCTTAAGATATAATGATGTTTTTTCTGTGACACATAGTTTAGCCTCATGCTTGGCTAAAATAATATTTTGCATTTTACACAGATAAAAAAAGCACAAATTTAACTAATATGCTGTAATGGATGTTCTACACGGTCACTTTTTTATATTAATGTCACCTAATGGGATTCCCGCGATGCGAAAGATGCATGAATACTGCGTTTTGTAGTGTCAAACAAGAAATCCACTGGGCTGGATCAACTAAGATCCCAAATGAACGACTGGTAATTGTGTGTGCAAACTAAAAAAATTGCAATTGCAAATTGCAATATAGAAGCAAAATCACCAAGTGCAATGAGTTTCAGGTTTGATAAATCACATTGCGGTTGCTAATTTATAACATTTGCATCTTCTCCACCCAGTATTTTGTGTGTTCTAGGAAGGATAAAGACATCCAAAAACACACATGGCAAATGTTTCTGTCTGTCAGCCTTGGCCCCATCAGTCATGGGCCCTTGTGTGTTGAAATCAACATCTTTACAGCCTGGTTCAATGAAAAGCTTTATTAATATCAGAGATATCTCAAGGCTTTCAAGGTATGGGGTGTTGAATTTTCCCATCACTTGGCTTTAAACAATTCTGCCCACAGTCAAGGGTAAAGACCAAGTGGCTCTGGCTGAAAAAAAAAAAACTTCATCAGCTTGAGGTTGTTGCTGCCGAGAAAAGGGATATTTCACAGTTGTGTAAAGGCAACTGGATGTAATTGGATGTAAATATTTGATATATTAATGGCTCTCACTATGATGGGGTGACTTTTCTTTGCGTCATGCCCATTTTTCGTTTTAAAGAGGATTTCTGGTTTTGTATATTAGGAACATAAATCCGTCCACCCAGTCTTGCTTTTGGTAAAAAAGGCTTTAATTCTCCTTCATCTGGACCACTGTCTGTGAGAAGGTTAATCCAAAGTAAGGTTGAAAGGTCATTTACAGTAAGGCTGTGCCCATGAAAAGGCTTCAGAACAACCCAAAAACTCCTTTGATAGTCTAAAGGTTTATGTTAATGGTCTCATCCAATTCTTTGCATTCAATGTAGGGCTGGGTATTATGATCAGCATGATGTTATTTTGTTCTGAAAATTATTTAATGTAGTTTATATGTGGGGATCTTCGCCTACATTAGAATATAAAGATTAACTTTTTTCACAAACATTCAGATGAATTTCTCTGATCCTTGTTTAATCTCACAAAAACAAATGCAGACCTAGTGATGAGCATGAAAACAAGATTGGAGAGCATATCGTTATAAGAACTGTGAATTTTCATTCTATCTTTTTTCAAAATAATGGTAAAACTTACACTAATGGCCCTTTTCCATTAGCCCTGCTCTACTCTACTCAACTCTACCCGGCTCTACTCTACTTGCCTTGTGCTGCTTTTCCATTAGCCCCAGTCGCCTGCCCAGCGGGGTGCAGTGTCGCTGTAAACAGCTGAGCTGCACTGTGGTGACGTCATTTTGAGCGACACAACAATCTGTGGCTTTTTGTCACAAACCGAGTAAAAAAGGAAAGCAGAAGAAGGCTGCAGGTGGCAAGAAGAAATACCCCTTGAGAAGCACAGGAGAGTTTTGGAAGCTATACAGCAGAATGAAGCCGATGACGAGAGCTATCGAGCTGCAAAGGAAAGACATATGAGGGTAAGCTAACAGTAGCTACCGCTAGCATGCTAGGTTGTCGCGCTCATGACTCATCGATGACATCATTGTCTGACCAATCAGTAGCCGGCAGTCTGTGACGTCATCTTTTAGTATCGACTCTGCTCGCTTTGAACCAGAGCGGAGTAGGTACTAAAACTAGCTTGTTTTAGGAGGTACCAGGCTAGTGGAAACGTACTGCAAATCGAGTAGGGCCGAGTAGAGTAGGGCCAAGGCGTGCTAGTGGAAAAGGGCGAATAGCTGTTGTTTTGTCCATGTGAGATGAAAGTGTTGGGAGAACATAAGATACAGAATCCAGGAGGAGCAAAATAAGACTGAAGAATGTCAAAGAAATTTTTTTTTTTTTTTATTTTGAAATTAATTTCAAGTAAGACTGACACAACAATTGAGTTGATTGTATTCCCTAAAGTCCTTGTGCCTGGTGTGACATTTATATACACATATGTATTGATAACTCATGTAAAATTATGTGTTATGATGCATGTCCCGTAGTTCACTGCATTGCAATGAAAACCCATCTCTGCTTTCAGTCAATGTGACCCTCCTGCAGCACTGCTTGTTCCCTTATTGTGAGTGTGTACGTCTGTTTCTCTGACCGCTCACAGCTCTGATCTAGCAGAACGCCTGCTGTCTCAATCTTCTGTTGATGAATAAACTCAAACCGCTCTACTGTAAACACTGATACAGCATTCAACGTTAACTTTAAATGGCAGTTGTGGGTTGCAAATATCACATACTTTGATAATTAATCTCTAACCTGACCCCTCTCCTGCAGGGATGAAATTGTCGTAGAGTGTGTCTAAAAAGGTCACAAGATATTCTGTACTTTATGGCCAAATAATAGGAGTTTGTGTTAGTACTTTTGTACATCATACTCAGAGATTGCTGCACCCATGCTTGTGTTCCTGCCCTGATGGCCTGGCACATCAACTGAAGCTCTGTGGCCGATGGTGTTTCAACCATGACCTCCTATAATTTGTTAGGTTGAAGCCAGCCTCATCCACGTAGATGAAGTTGTGAGGAGGCCCACTTGCTTCCAGTTCCATTATACACTATATCCAGAAGTGGACACATTACAGTAACATCAAATGTATACAGCACATATTGCATATTCATTTTTTACAACCTAGCAAATGTGTAAAGATCACACTCACTGTACTGTATATTACTACACAATGTTGTATTGTTTACTGTGAGGTACAGTTACTGCATGCTCATACTTGCATTGCAGCTCGTTTACTCTTTCACCATTTCTTTCTAATGGTACAGTGTACAGCTGCTTCATATTCATTTGGTCTGTCAGTAGTTGGGAGACTGACTGTTTGGATGTTTTCAAAGATGTTGTTGTCCTCTAAAATGAGAATCTTTATTTCCCTTAGTCTTATGGAATTTTTTTCTACAACCATGAGGCAAAAAGCATCCTGCTCTGATGTGAAATAGGGCCCCCCTGCCAAACCTGTGAAGTTGTCTTGCAGCCCTATGTGGAAAAAAAATCGTAAATTCAAAACACAGAATTGAGTGAGCTAAAATGACACTGTATTGCAAAAATGTAAGTGGAATACTGTAATAATGTAGGAAGCATTACACAGAGTACACAGTATTACAGTACAGTGCCTACTGTTAGATTACATACCTATTTTATTGACAAAAAGTCTGAATGATTAAGGACACAGTTGTTTTTTGACTACAGCCTCTGTCATTGATTAAGAACATAGAAACTTCTTTTTTGATGTGCGCAAGTGACGAAATGATATGAGGGGCCGACAGGGACATTATTCAAGATTACTATTCACACGCACATATGAAATTAAACATGTTCACACATTATAGTAAAAACCTCACACGCTTACAACTGAAATGCTCTCATACACACTACTGAAATGTTGTGCTTTCATACACACTAGTGAAACACTCTCACTCCCAATAGTGAAACGCTCTCACACACACGACTGAAATGCTCTCATACACAGTACTAAAACGTTATGCTCTCAAACACAGTACTGAAATGCTCTAACACTAACTAGTGAAATGCTCTCATACTAACTGGTGAAACGCTCTCATATACACTACTGAAACGCTCTCATATACACTAGTGAAACGCTCTCATACACACTACTGAAACGCTCTCATATACATGAGTGAAACGCTCTCATAAACACTACTGAACGCTCTCATAAACACTACTGAAACGCTCTAATATACACTAGTGAAAGCGCTATGAGAGCGCTTTAGTACACTGTGCTCTATGACACTGCTGAGTTCAGTAGTGTGTATGAGAGTTTTCATGTGTATGAGAGCGTTTAGTAGTGTATGAGAGAGTGTATATGAGCTTTCAGTAGTGTATATGAGTGCGTTTCAGTAGTGTGTGAGAGCATTTCACTAGTATGTATGAGAGCTTTAGTAGTGTGTATGAGAGCGCTTCACTGTGTGTGAGAGCATTTCACTAGTGTGATGAGAGCATTTACTGTGTGATGAGAGCATTTCATATGTATTTAGTAGTGCTGAGAGCATTTCAGTCTAGTGTGTATGAGAGCACACATTTAAGCACTAGTGTGTATGAAAGCATTTCAGTTGTAACATTTCATATGTGTGAACATGTTTAATTATATGTGCTCTCACACACTTGAATAATGTCCTCATGCACATGCATACCTATGTGTCCTGAAATGTGAAATGATGTCATGATTGTCATGCATCCCCATCCTGAATTCTGAACCTGTTCATGATTTTCAGAACCTGAATTGACTGTGCTCTCTCCTTGCAGGCCCTGCAGTGCCTTCAAGCCCTGCTGTAGCCATCTGTTGCCAGGCTGGCCGCAGCTATCCATCTTCACCAGGCAGGCATGCTGCAGTGTACCAGGCCTGCTGCAGTCATCTCCACCAGGCCTGCTGCAGTCATCTCCACCAGGCCTGCTGCAGTCATCTCCACCAGGTCCTGCCGCAGTCATCTCTACCAGGCCTGCTGCAGTCATCTCCACCAGGCCCTGCTGCAGTCATCTCTACCAGGCCTGCTGCAGTCATCTCCACCAGGCCCTGCTGCAGTCATCTCTACCAGGCCTGCTGCAGTCATCTCCACCAGGCCCTGCTGCAGTCATCTCCACCAGGTCCTGCCGCAGTCATCTCTACCAGGCCTGCTGCAGTCATCTCCACCAGGTCCTGCCGCAGTCATCTCTACCAGGCCTGCTGCAGCCATCTCCACCAGGCTTGCTGCAGCCATCACCACCAGGCCTGCTGCAGTCATCTCAGGCCTCCACCAGCCCTTTTGAATATTTGCAGTCTTCGAAACAAAATTCAGGAGGTTGATAAAATTGTACAATCAAATAATATTAATGTAATAGCTTTGTGTGAGACTCATCTGGATTCCCCATTTTAGGATGAAGTGTTGAGAATAAATAATTATAATATATTCAGGAGATATAGAAATAAATATGGAGGTGGTGTGGCTATATATGTTCAGAACCAGCTAACAGAGAATGCAAAGATCTGTTGATGAGCGACATAGAAGCTCTTTGCGTGCAAATTCACCTGCCATACTCAAAGCCAATAATAATAGCTTGCTGTTACAGGCCACCAAGTCTATTAAATATTTAGATAACATATGTAATATGATAGACGAAATTTCTGATTCAAATAATGAAGTGTTTATTTTGGGTGATTTGAATATTGATTATTTCTCCTCTAACTGTCATTTAAGGAAAAAGCTCGTCTCAGTTATAAGTGCTTGCAACCTATCACAGCTGGTCGACCTTCCAACTGGAGTGTTCATAAATAAAGCTGGTAGTAAGTCATCAACCTGCATAGACTACATTATGACAAATGTTCCAGAGCACTTAGAAAAAAGACCTAGAAATTGCTCTAGAAAAATTCAAGTTTAAATTAAATAGACTGGTTGACAAGCGTGCCCCTTTGAGGAAATGTAGCGTAAAGCATAACAGTGCCGCCTTGGTTGAATGACGAGCTAAAGGCTCTAATGATGCAGCGAGATAATGCCAAGAAGTCCTTTAATCAGTCAGGATGTTTACATGATAGGGAACTATATTGTAAATTAAGAAATAAGGTCACTAAATTGAATAAGAACACAAAAAAAGTATACTATCAACAGAAAATTAGTAATGCTAAGAATGATAGTAAGAAAATGTGGATAACACTAAATGAAATTATGGGTAGGAAACTTAGTTCAAATTGTAGTTATGTAGACTGTGATGGTATTTATAATACAAAAAGCTCTGAAATTGCTAATTATTTTAATAGTTTTTTCACCGACAAAATAGTAAAATTAAGAGAGAACATGCCTCCATCAACTAGTTCCATATCGGTTGGTATAATGAAAAAAGAAATTATGAGGGAGAAAGATTGCACTTTTGAGTTTAGGCTGGTTGATATCTCTATGGTTGAGAAAATGTTGTCGCAAATTTCTAATGATACATCTCCAGGTATTGACAATTTGGGAGGCAAATTTCTTAAGGTAGCAGCTAAAGAATTATCTATTCATATATATAATATCCTTAATAGATGTCTTGCCAGCTCCTTGTGTCCTTCACTATGGAAAGAAGCTGAGCTAATATCACTACCCAAAGACAAAAAAGCTGCATTTTGTGGGGCTTACAGTAGACCTATAAGTCGACTACCGGTTCTCAGCAAATTGTTGGAGAGGATAGTTTTTTTATCAAATACAACAGTACTTTTTAAGTAATCAGTTAATCACACAATGTCAACACACATACAGGGCTGGCCACTCAACTCGCTCTGCTATTGTGCTTATGACTGACAAATGGCTAGAGGAATTGGATAATAAGAAAATTGTTGGAACAGTAATGCTTGATTTCAGTGTGGCGTTCGATGTCATCGATCATGAACTGCTAAGGTCCAAACTGAAGGCATATGTTTTTTTTTTATCTCCGGCTCTCTCTTGGATGGATAGTTATCTGTCTGGGAGGAGGCAAAGAGTGTTTTATAATGGCAGTCTATCTACAAGTAATGATGTAATATGTGGGGTCCCTCAGGGGAGCTGTTTAGGCCCTCTTTTATTTTCCATTTTTATAAATGATATGCCCTATGTTCTAGAGCAAGCCAATATGATCATGTATGCGGATGATTCAAGCATGTTTTGTGCTGCAACAACGTGTAACATACTAAATGAATTGTTATCAAATGAATTACAATTAGTGTTGAACAGGGTAAAAGAAAACAAATTAGTCTTGAATGTGTCCAAGTCAAAGTGCATTGTCTTGGGTACTAGAGATATGTTGGCTAGAGATTTCCCATTGAATCTGTCCATGGAGGGTTTCTCAATACAGCAAGTCAATAAAATTAAGTTACTGGGGGTCACAATTGATGAGCGCTTGACTTGCTCAGATCATATTGATGCTATTGTTGTAAAAATGGGGCAGGGCATTGCCGTCACGCACAGATGTTCTCCCTATATCACACCATTAATTAGAAAGGAGGTAATGCAGGCATTGGTTCTCTCTCATTTGGAGTACTGTATGGTTGTGTGGTCCTCTGCTGCTAAAATGGATATAAAAAACTACAATTAGCTCAAAATAGAGCTGCAAGATTGGTACTTAATTGCTCTTTTAAAACCAATGTAGCAAGGATGCATCACAGTTTGGTGTGGTTAACTGCGGAGGCTAAGTTAACATCTAGTATTATAAAATTTTCTCTAAATGCAATTATGGACGGGAAGCCAGATTTCTTTAGTGAACAATTAAAAAATGCAGGTCTAAATCATAATCATAAAACTCGACAAGTAAGCTTGGGTTATTTAAAACTTCCAAAACCAAATTCAGAACTACTTAAAAAAGCTGTTTTTTATAGAGCCATTCAGCAATGGATTTTATTACCTGAAAATATTAAAAGAATCAAAAGCAAATACTTATTCAAACAATCTATCAAGCAAACATTAATGAGAGAGACCACACAATCAGAATAATTAGAATAATCATTTTTTTGTGTTTGTTTTTATTTTTGTTTTGTTTGTTATTGATGTTACTTTGATTTGTAATTTGTTTGTATGATTATTGTATGTTGTTTATGTCGTGATGTTTTATGTGGACCCCAGGAAGATTAGCAACCACGACAGTGGAAGCTAATGGGGATCTGAATAAGAATAGAGAATAAAGAATACTGTGCATGCACACATCGCAACTGCTGGAAGTAAGGAAGTAACCCCCATCTGGGGATTTATTTTGGGGATGCTTTGATAGCTGGAGAGATTTAACAACCAAATGCAGATACCCATATAACGACATGTTTTGTCACAGTTGATGATTTTCTGAGTGTGGTATGACAAGGGGCCCTGAAGTGGCCCCAGGGCCCTCAGTTGATAACATCTGTTCTACAATTACAGGGTAAGAAGGACATTTGAAAGAAGATTCTGGATTTACCTCATGGATTTTGAACTGGAGATTCACTCACATATTGTGAGGTGTTCCTTAAGGAACCATTCTGGGCCCTCTTTTATTCTGCCACACAACTGGCATGTATGATACAAAAAACCCATGATTTTTAAACATGCAATTTTATTTTCAATAAAGATTAATACAACTTGAAGAGTCCTCAAGGTGAGATGAATGTCTGAGTGCTTATAAAACAAATTATCTCTCATGAAAAAAACAGCCTTTTCAAACATTAAATGTATGCAAGTACTTCAATCAATCAATGTTACTAAAGCCCTTTACAGTTACCCAAAAGGCCCCCAAAGTGCTTTACAGCAGTGTCAGAAAATAAATAAGAACACTATGGATACAGGCAACATAAAACAATACCATAAGAACGATACATCAATCAATCAATTAATCAATCAAACTTTATTTGTATAGCACTTTTCATACAGGACTTTGTAATACAAAGTGCTTTACATAAAAGAGATAAAATAAAATAACAATAAGTGGAATAAAAAGCAGAAAATTGCATAATTGCATAAAATGAAAACGTAAGACCCCCACAATCCCCCTTCCCCTAAATCACATTCAATACACATACTCACTCACTCAAACACAAAGACATCAAAAGGAAATTCTGACAGAAAACAGAATTAGAGAACCGAGCAAACATTATCTTGAATTTTTTTTAAAATGTGGAAACACAGGAGCTAAGACTAAAATAGTACTTAAAAATACTTGAAAATACTAGAGGGTAAGATAAATAACTGTGTAAATACATTTAAATAAAATAATATTACAGTATAGAATAAAAGTTGGATAAATAATATGGTATGTGTCTGTGAGAAATCTTGCTGCAGCACTTTGAATAATAACTCTAATAACTCAATAACTTCTCAATACATTTTTATGAGATTTTCAGGGGATGTTGTTCATGTCACAAGGGAGAAAAGATTACATTTTGGTAGTGATCCGATGTGTCCACAAGTTTTTTGGAAGGATCTGAAAACAGTACAGGATATGGCGGTGATACACATTTTTGACAATAACTCACCTGACTATGGTGGAAATGCCTTTGCAGAGGTTTATGCTCTTGGAACACCTCTCCTTCTCCTTTTTCTGGATAAAATATATAAATTAAATAAAGTTCAATGCACAATTCACTCCAACATTTGAATAGTGAATTGTGTTTAAATAATCGGTAAAAATGATTCCAGCACAAGTTTTAGGCCATACAGTATACTATAGTCTCAATACATGAATTTCAATACAGTACAGGAGAAATATTTCACCTCTGAGTGAGTTTGCACCTCAGCCACATTTCCAATGCATAACTGTGTGGGGACTGCTGGTGATGTGTGTGTTTTTTTTTGCAGACTTTCCTCAGCTGATAGGGTACATGGATTCTCCATTCAGCTTGTATATAAAAAGTAAGTGAGGACATTGAGCTCTGCCTGCATTACTTATGCTCACACTAATACACACCCCCCCTCCACACACACACACACACACTGTATCATCTCTTTCCTCTTTCTCTCATGTGTCCTACCCATTCTCCAGGTAACTCTCTCAGTGGTGTGAGGGTTAAATCTAAAGTTCTCAGCAGAGGAGGTGTTCCTGTTCTCATCTCCTTGTCAACTGTGTGAGTGTAATATTTATTTCATAGGGATTTCCCAGTGCATGCTGGCAAATTGCTGCCATGTCATCATTTTCTGAGCTGACAGCGACCACCACCCTTTCTTATGAGATAAAGCTACCTTGAATGTGAGCAAAGGAGAGCAAAACAATGAGACTAAAATAGCAAAGCAGACAGAAGTATGTGTGTTTGTGTGAAACTGTGAGTTGGTAAACTGAGTGGGGCTCAGTGGGAGTGTTGGAGATCAGTGAAGGCTTTCTATGTGATACATTAAGCTGTGAGGAACTGGGGATTTTCCAGGCAGAGTGCACCAAGTGTGTTAGTGCCATGAGAACACTATTGAATGTTGTGCACAATGAACTCAGCATGTCAAGAGAGCATAAACAAGTGGGCCATCAAGATGTCCCCCTGTCTGGTAAATTAAAACCTTTGAAAAGAGTTTTTTGTTTGTTTGTTTATATGTTGACACAAGAATCTTATTAAGCAAAATTATATACATTTTTAAAGATGAGAATCAGTTAATAGTGGGTACAATAGATAGTTTAGTTTAGTTTGACATTCCTTTTAGGATCCACCACCAAAACTCTATGGGGCCCATGTTTAGTCTTTGCTCTGGTTCATTTATTCATTTTGGATAACTACTGTGGTATATTTACAATCAATAATGCTCAGAGAAAGCTCAGGTTTCATATAGAGAGTACCCCTGGTCTAACTCTATTCTCAGTCCTCTTAAACACTATAGCCCCGTTTCCACCAGAGGGTTCAGTTCGGTTCGTCTCGGTACAACTCGCTTTTTGTGACTTTTCCATAGCCTAAAACTGGGACAGGACCCCTGATAAGCGAACCGTACCGTCCTACTTTTTGGGACCCTTCTGTTGGGGTGCCAAGCATACTGATCTGACCCCAGAAGGGGGAGCTAGAAACACTGCAGTCCGTTGATTGGTTGAGGAGACGTCACTTCCCATGCAACAGCAGAACAACACATAACCCCGCCATGTTTAAATCTCCACTCTTGATTGCACAACAAAAAGCCACATGCTGATCACAGAAAAGAAGAATTGCTGGATGTCTTCCGTTGTTGCTCTTTGTTCACTGTGTTGCATTTTCTTCTTTGTCGTATTTAATAGCTGGGTACACGATGTCACGCTGCTACGACGTCATGCTATCGACATCCGGCTTTTACGCCGCCTACCAAGTAGGGTTCAGCTGGTTGTGGAAGCACAAACAGGAACAGGCTTTACTGATCCGGCTTGAGCCAAACCGTGCCGGTCCATACTGGACCACTGGGTCGAAACAGGGCTTATGTTACAGCCCCGCCCACATTAAAACAAGTCTGGTCTGATTGGTTGATTTGTATACTCTGTAGTAACTGGTTCCTGCTTAGCGCCATATTTTCTGTGGTTCTGCTTTCTGTTCACAGTCTGCATTTTGACCTGATCATTGTCATTTTGAATAGACAAAGTCCATTATATTTGATAATATGAAAAAAATCCTAAAATATAAGATCCAGCATTTTTTTTTCTGATGAATTTCACCTCCTGGAGCATGCCATTGATTAACACTAGTGCTGATCCAAAGGCATCCAAATTTTTTATTTGTTATACAGGGTCAGATTTTGACAAAAAATGAAGGTTATAATGGGTTCCAGTAGGTCAATAAATGTCACAAATTATTGTGGTTTTAGTTTGACAGAGCATCATGGAACTTATGTTGTATCCAGTATCAAGTGTTGCCACAGTTACCTTGACAAAGTAATCTGATTACAGATTACTTCTTTAAAAAGTAACTGGTAACACTTTGTAATAACAATCATTTGTAAGACATTTATAAGCAATAAGTAGATAATAGCAGATAGTTAACTGATCGAGAACAAACCACCTACATTTGTGAATGATTGTTAATAATTTACAACTGAAGTTACAAGACATTTATGAGCTTTTAGTTGATATTAAACTAATCATAAATAAGCGATATATATATTTACATTTGTAAATGATGATTCAACCATTTTTAGCTAAAGCTGCACAACATTTATATTTGATTGATCAATTATTTAAACATTGCATCGATATTACAGGATTTATTCATTAACATGATCTGTAAGTTTAAGGACTCTAAAATAAGCTCATATTTTTCCATGAATTTCTTCCCTTTTTGTATCTTCATACGAAATAACTGCATTAACATCTGAGCTTGTTCCACACAGATAGATTGCTGCAATTTCAAACTTTAATATCAGGGCATTGTCTCTTACATTCTGATGAAGTTTTTAACGAGACAGGAGGTGGAGAGACAGACAAGTTTTGTTTTTGTTTTTACATGATAACATACAGTCTGATCCATGCATGGTTGCCACATTATGATGTACACACAAACACATACAGAAGCTCCCACAGACACTCTCAGGGAACAGAGATTTGTAACTGTAATCAGGTCTGTTATGACATGTTAATGTCAAGTGGTCATAATGACAAAATTGGTGGGTTATTTTGCCCTGGTTAATGTCAAGATGTCATGACAAAGACAATGGTATGTCATTTTGTCCTCTCCTAATGTCAAGTTGTCATGACAATGCCTTCCCAAACAATGTCAACAATCACCAAAGGTGTCAGAATTTTCTGAAAAACACTTAATGGCAATCTTCATGAAGCCTAATTCATATTAATGACAGGTGTCATGCCCCAACTATGACAGCGTAATGTCAGTCTTATATATACCCCTTCAAATATAGTGTTACCAAATTTGTTATACTCTTACATTCTGTACCTCCTATTTATTTTCCTATTTCTGTCCCCGTTTAGAGTCACAAAGAAGGATGGATCCCAAAGTTGTCAACAACAACTATCACATGATGCAAAAGTCTACAGATCTTTGGCAAATATTTTTAGATCTTTTTCAGTGATGAACAGCTTTGTATCTGTATTCACAAAAGCCAGATCGTTCACAAGAAGTGAGTAAAAAGCCCTCAAACTATTTAACAACTTTATCAAATATTTGTAAATAGTAAATATCACTTTAGGTTAAGGGACATAATAACATAAACAAATGGATTTATATATGTTTTTTGAATGTCTAAGAAATAATTTGTTAAACATAAACAAATGGTGGTACGGTGCTTTTTAACACATCTACAGTATGTCACTCAAAATTTACTAATAAAGTTGATCATATTGAAAAAATGATCCACAGATTGATGATAAATCTGAAAGTAGCACATTTACAAAGGATGTACTAATATGGTAAATAAATGTAAAGAAATTATTTGATAAAAAAAAGTTTAGTTTTGATGATTTTTTCCACAAATGCTTTGGGCTGCAACAAAGACTTAAACATGAACGGATTTGAGTGCTGAAAAGATTCTGTAAATGTAGGAAAGATCCTGTAGGGATATAAAGTTGGTGGGTCTTTTGTGTCTTCCTCACTCCCAAGTCCATGACAAGTAGATAGACACCATTCTTTCAACTGTGCATGCAGTAACAAGGAAGATCCTAACCCACTGCTAATTAGCTTAGCTCAAACACTGGGAGACAATGGGTAGTGTTAGCCTGTGTCTGATTGTTGTTACTTGATTATTTTTACTGTGTTATGTTATGTTATCTATTTTTGGACTAAGATTAGCACTTTATGCAACTTTTGAAGGTATTACATATGAAACTGTCTCACTGCCTCAGCTTCGCTTTTTCTGGTTCAAAGAGGCGAGGCTGTGGATCTTTGTCAGCCCTGAAGAAATCCTCCTCTCTTAAAAGCCAGCCATAATCCTTAGTACCAATCTTCCTCTACTCGTTAATAGAGACTTTGTTTTGTTGATGTACTTACAAACATGTCAGCAGTGGTTTGCGCCTGGGCCCTTTGGTTTAGTTCTGTATTAATTTCTTTTAAAAAATTACATAAAATGCTAATCTTAGCCTAAATATAGATAACATAAAACAATTTTTTAAAAGGAGTCACAACAAGTACACAGGACAATTTAGAGTTGCTGAAGAGTTTATCTGATGACTATAGGCAGAGTGATCAAACTAATCAAACTAGTGCTAATCTAATTAGCGCTGGATGAGCTCTGCCCATCTCTTCCTTGTTACTGCATAGTCAAAAGAATGGTTTCAATCTGATTGTCATGGACTCGGGAGAGAGGGAAGATACAAAAACGAAAAAATGTTGGCATATCCCTTAAGATTTCAGCTTTATTTTAGGCCAAAGAAGACAGACAGAGGACAGAATCAGAATGAGGACACAGTAACACACACAGCAGACTGGCTTTGGTCTGGAATCACACCCTGACTCTCAACACGTGTAGGCCTGTGCATGGACCACAAGTCCATGGGCACTGGCCATCTGAATGAAGAACAGTGACAGGTTGGATTTAAGTTTGAATTAGACCACAGATCAGTCCATTTAATTTGATGGCTTGCTTTTGTGTTGTATCCAACTGAATACAGGACAGAAAGGACAGACATGGGGCGGGGAAGTCCCTGGCTGCGCTCCTTGTGGGCCAGGAGCCCTCCTCAGTGTTGATGGCCCCCAAAGGGAGCTTATTCCTTACCTCAGTCCTCGGTGCTCAGTCATGTCTTCTCTTTACAGCTAGTATGAATGTGTGTGGGTACAGGTGTGTGTGTGTGTGTGTGTGTGTGTGTGTGTGTGTGTGTGTGTGTGTGTGTGTGTGTGTTTATGTTGATATCTGCGAGTGTGTGTCCGGATGTACTGTAGCTGTCTGTCCATGTGCCTGTTTATGCTAGCATCAGATATACACTATAGTTCCTCATTGACATGATCTTAACAAAAATGCTTCAACAACTTCCAGAGTTCCTTCTTCTTCATGTTGTTTTGCTGGATTGGCCTAAACGTTACTTGTACAACGCCTGGCTTTCATCAGAAATTATAGTTATATTTTCAACCTTAAACCCAGACAGTAAAGCGAAGTTAACAAGCTAAGTCTGATATTAAGAGTAACTTTGCAAATCAATGAACAAGTATAGTTTTCCTTCTTAATAAATTAATTTATCCTCAGTTTTTTTTATCATTAAGTCTCAAGTTCATTTTATAAAAGTAGCTTGGCCAACATAGTAGTTATGATAATCTTAGTTACTGACAGTTATTTCAATTTGGTCATCTCAATGTTTACCCCAAAATTATTAATACTGGTTCATAAAAGAACCTTACAGAAACTATAATGAGAAATGTATTGTCTAATTCCTTATAAAATAACAAAAATATATTCCATTTGCATGTTGAAAAACATTTTGCCTTAAGTGTTGTCCTGGCAAATCAGACTAAAATGCATCATGGCAGCTTTTTATTTATTTATTTATTGACTAGAACGTTGTGAAAATTTGAAATTAGTTGGTGAGCAGCACTAAGTTAGGAGGAAGCCTAAACTGCCAGCTTCCCTTCTCAGCATTCCCCTACAATTTCCCAGTGATACTGCAATGTTTGGTCCAGATCTGTAAACCTTTATGGAGCATGCAGAAATACAGATACTGCAGACACATGGACAGAATGCTCTGAACACATTTTAGATGTAGAATATCAAACAACTTAAACTCTAAACACTACATATCATCACATGAAGAGCTAAAGTTTGTCTTCTTTTGTTCCTTCAGCTCCTGATTGCCCTGAACGCCTTGAATAGTCTCGGTGTTCTTCACATGGACATCAAACCAGACAACATTATGGTGGTCAACAGGGATGACCCCCAGATCAACGTCAAATTGATTGATTTTGGTCTGGCCATGAGAACTGGTGAAATCCACCCTGGGACTGTGGTCCAGCCCATCGGGTACCGGTAGGTCCATCCTCTAGTTTGTCTTTTGCCCCATTGCTGTTTCAAGCCAGAATCTTTATGGCTGTGACCTTTTACCTCCACAGCGAATGCTGCGGCTTTGCTGTGGCGCACTGTGAAAGGGCTTTTGTGTGTTATGTTTAAGATCAGATTTCTAACCTCTCACACTCTTCTTTATTTCTTCAGGGCTCCAGAAATTTATTTGGGACAACCAGTCACTGAGGCCATCGATGTGCGGGGGGTAGGCTGCGTGCTAGCCTACCTGTTCACCGGGAGACACCTTTATCCACACTGTAACAAATTTCTGTAAATTTACGGTGAATTTACCACAGTATCTTACTGTTTTTTGTAATAATTGTAAAATACTGTTAAATATTCATCCACAGCATGTAAATTAACAGTTAAATCAGTCAGTGAACAATTACAGTAGATAACTGTACTTTAACAACATAAAACTATGGCTTGCTGTAAATTTCTGAGGCTAGAACAGTATCTTACAGTATTTTTTAAAGAAAAATGTAAAATACTGTTAAATATTCATCCCCACATGTAAATTAACTGTCAGTGCTTTGTTAAGAATAACAAACTGTAATTTAACAGTATAAAACAGTATTTCCTGTCATGCGGTGGAGATAGGCACCTCATTCCTTCACAAGTCTTGTCACTATCCATCAGCATCTTACTGATAATTGTGGGCTTATGTTTCTTTTTTGATGATACCACTTCTTCATTGATCAAACATTTCACATTAGTCAAGTCATTTTTGAGTGACAAGATGTGAGAGGACCCTAACCTGACTTTGGACAGCACTGCTTCCTCATCCTTCTGAGCAGTCCATGTGGACTTCAACCAAAGAGGTAAAGTTATTTTTATCTCCAAAAACTAATAGTGTCCAGTATTGTTTTGTTGGCATGTTTATTAAACAGTTGACATCATAAACATTAGCCTATTTCAATAGGTCTGTTTCACCTGGTCAGGCTGCTAAATTTGGCAAAGTAAGCTCTGTAACTTAGCATGCTTAAGCTTAGTTCGCTAACTTTAGCAATCTGGTGTTGTTGCTGACCTTTGTTCAGGTGTGTTAGCATCTTATCACTTAATAATTTAATTTCATTGAAAAGTTTTTGACTGACTTTACTGTCATTTATTTAAATGAACATGCATTTTTACAGTTGATCGCAAATCACAGTGTGAAGATTAACTTGTGTTTATTTGTGCTATTTTAGAGCTGACTGTACAACCAAAAAATGGGAGGAACAGGAGGATCGCCAAAAGGGAGTGAGGACATGGACTCGTCAGTATTTCATCAGATGTAAAGGTGTGATGTGTTGGTGTGTTCTTCTCAGAAGCAACATTAAAACCATGTTAAACATATTTCATTATACCTCGTTGTAGTAATGCCTGTCTTTCTCTTTATCTTCTCTTTCTCCACTTTTTCTCCTTTGTTGTTGTTCACATCTATATGTGCAAAAGACTTGTTTACAAGCTAGACTGTTCTTTTACTGCTTTTGATGCTATTTTAACGCAGTGTCTGATTGGTAAAGCCTGTTATTAAGAATTTTATTATTGTACGCTGTTTCTTCCAAATAGGTAATGGGATGTTTTCTTTTCGTAATACATATGTTCTAAATGTGTTTTGTAGTATTACAAAGTCTGCTGGGGGTTTGTATTAAAGGAAAGCAATGTCATCGAATATGTATTCTCTTGTGTTTTATACCTGAGGTCCTTACTTGTTCTTAAAGGTCTGATCTGATTTTTATTCAAGGTCAGAGTTCAGGAATGATTGGCAATAACATTTAATACGCATTAAATCAGTTCACTTATGATTATTCTGGGAAATGGCGTTGGTGTGAGCACTCTGTACTCTGTCAGTTCTTAATTCTTGTAAACAGCATCAGAGTGAGTGGTTGTTCAGTCTGTGTTACTCTTCTCAGTCTCTTAAGGTAGAAGCACCAGCACAAGAAGGTACAAGGAGGTAGTAAAATACAAGAAAAGTCATGTCTTGTGTTAATATTGCGACTAGTGGATATTACCTCCTGCCATGATAAACATGAGGTATGGATGGACATGGGTCCAGATTGACTTGTTTTTCAGCCCAGAATTTCAAAAGCCCTTTAGCTATAGCTACTTTGGGGGAATTCATAGGAATTAAATGCAAAATGGCAGATTTAAAATCCTTTTTGAGTAAACTGGTGTATACTGTAAAATTACTATAACACAGTAATTCTACTGTCATGTACTGTAATCCAAAATACAGTAGTATACTGTTAAAATAAATAACAGTAGAAGCGCTGTAAAATTACTACACCACCACTGTTATCCTATGGTAATATACTGTAATTCAAAATACAGTACTATACTGTTAAAATAAATTACAGTAGGTGCACTGTAAAATAACAGTAAAATACTGGCGTCTCTGCTGCCAGTATTTTACTGTTATTTTACAGTGAAATTCTTTACAGTGCAGTCCACTGCGAGTATCAAAATGTATGTATGCTCAACCACACAGACACAGTAAATCTGATGTGCAGCACTGTCTCATTATCTAACTCTATTGTGTTTATTCTGTGTGCAGATGAAATACTTGGTGGAGACTCAGGGTATGCCAGACCTGGAGCTGCTGGATACTGGGATCTTCACCCAGTGCTTCTTCATCCGGGAACAGGGCACTAATGGTTCCTCATGGAGGTTTATGGTAAGTATAAATGTTCCTCTGTTTTCTAAGATGTTTGATAAGTGCATCTAAACTCCTTTTTAACTGTTTCTGTGATTGATGTTGACCTTTTAGACACACAAGGAGTTTGAATGGACCAATTCCCACCGCCCACAGATGATGGATCCTACTATCCCAAGGCTGAAGTCTCTGGCTGACCTGGCTAATGTAAGTAATATCTTCAATGCTAAATAGTATCCATCAGCACCTCTTTTCAGGGTTTAAATATTGTATCTGCTTTAAATTGACATTTAAAAGCGAATAACATGCAAGGTGTTGCATTAACTAAGCTAGCTTCAACGTAAATATTACTCAAATCTTATACCCAGCTCCTTCAGTGCTATACAAAAGTTTAGGCAGCTGTGTACAAATCTTGTTAAGTAAGAAAACTTAAGATGTTACTTCTACAACCGGGGATGGCCCTTACCGTGGGATAGGATTTAGAAAGGACTTACCACTGTTCCAACAGAAACAGAATGTACACAAAGTGAATATTGGTGTGTGAAAGACACAGGCTAACCTGAGTGTGTTTCTGATTTCAGATGTATCCTGCTAGCAGCGAGGAAGAGCTCAGGGACAGGTCCATGTTTGTGGACTTGTTGCAACACCTTCTGCATGTGGACTGGAGAAAGAGGATCACTCCCAGAAAGGCTCTGGAGCACCCATTTTTCAACTTAACTTATCAGGGTACACCTCACACCCTTAGCCTTTCCAACAATGAGTCAATGTCTCTTTCCTCAGATGAAGCCCACGAGGTGGTCTCAAGCTCATCTGAGGAAGAATTTGGCTTTTGGCGCAATCGTGCCTCTGTCCCCGGCGAATGTGAATCACAAGTCAGGCCTGATGTGTAAGTGATTCTCTTCATGCTAACAAAACTTCAGATTAACACAAAATCAGTGTGTTGAACTTTAGGTTTTGAACATTTGACTAAAAGATGAATGTTGTTGTCTCCCATACAGTGTTGATGGTGAAATGGTGAAACCTGAGGTGGTCTCAAGCCCATCTGAGGAAGAGTTTGGCTTTTGGCGCAATCGTGCCCCCGTCCCCGGCGAATGTGAATCACAAGTCAGGCCTGATGTGTAAGTGGTTCTCTTCATGCTAACAAAACTTCAGATTAACACAAAATCAGTGTGTTGAACGTTAGGTTTGAACATTTGACTAAAAAAATGAATGTTGTTGTCTCCCATACAGTGTTGATGGAGAAATGGTGAAACATGAGGTGGTCTCAAGCTCATCTGAGGAAGAGTTTGGCTTTTGGCGCAATCGTGCCTCTGTCCCCGGCGAATGTGAATCACAAGTCAGGCCTGATGTGTAAGTGATTCTCTTCATGCTAACACACCTTAAGATTAACACAAAAAAATTGTGTTGAACTTTAGGTTTTGAACATTTGACTAAAAGATGAATGTTGTTGTCTCCCATACAGTGTTAATGGAGAAATGGTGAGACATGAGGTGGTCTCAAGCTCATCTGAGGAAGAGTTTGGATGTTGGCGCAATCGTGCCCCCGTCCCCGGCGAATGTGAATCACAAGTCAGGCCTGATGTGTAAGTGATTCTCTTCATGCTAACAAAACTTCAGATTAACACAAAAGCAGTGTGTTGAACGTTAGGTTTTGAACATTTGACTAAAAAATGAATGTTGTTGTCTCCCATACAGTGTTAATGGAGAAATGGTGAAACATGAGGTGGTCTCAAGCTCATCTGAGGAAGAATTTGGCCCTTGGCGCAATTGTGCCCCCGCCCCCGGCCCTTGTGCATCACGAGTCAGGCCTGATGTGTAAGTGATTCTCTTCATGCTAACACACCTTCAAATTAACACAAAAAATTTGTATTGAATATTAGGTTTCGAACATTTGACTAAAATATGAATGTTATTGTCCCTCTGGCAGTGTTGATGGAGGAATGGTGAAACATGAGGTGGTCTCAAGCTCCTCTGAGGTAGACTTTTGCTTCTGTAGTAATATTGCCACCATCCCTGTCGCTTGTTCTGATGGTCCATTACCATGCATACCTTATGGAGATCCACAATTGTCAGGAGACGATCCTAATGGTGCCCAAATTATTACCACCCAGTCACTTGACTCCTGTGATGATGGAACACTAAGCTTAACAGAGGATGGAGTTTTGTCTGCGAGAGAAGTTGACCAGACGGCCCCCCCAGCTAAAGCCCCAGGGACCCTAAATTGGCGGAGGAGGGTGAGAAGGAGGATCCAGAAAGGCAGTCGTAGGTTTGCATCTCTCTTCTGCTTTTACCCCAGTCCGGTGCCAGAGTAGTGTTTCAACTTCTGGAAAAAGAAAAATCCTCATTCTGCTACCCTCGTTCCAAAAAACATTTAAAATATAATGAGCCCAGTGACTCCAGGAGCTGGTAGGGTCACTCAAGGCAAACAGGTCCAGGGAGAGGGGCCAGACGAAGCGTGGCTCAAGGACCACTATGAAGAAGGCCAAATTTGTACCCAAGTTTGCCTTGCCCGGGCGTGGGTTGACCTCCTCCCACTACTTTCCCAAGGTAAGTCACTGCGGCCTGCCCAAACTCACATTTGGACAGGTTCACGGTCAAACCTGCCTCCCCTCAGCAACAAAACACTGCACGCAAAGGCCATGACTGTATATTGCAGGAAGTCATCAGGTGTAACAAATGCAGAGATCTGCTTTGCCCTTTCAGTCAAAGGGACCTGCCAATAGCCCTTCAGCAAGTCCAACTTTGTTACAAACCTGGCACCTCCAACACGATCCACACAGTCTTACATTCTGGAAAGAGGGTAACAGTCAGGTTTTGTCACACCATTTACCTTGCGAAAGTCTGTACAGAAACGATCTTCACCATTAGCTTTGTCAGCAAGCAAGCATTGGGAGCTCCAAGCACTATTACTGGGTTCAGTAATGTTATGCTGTACCATATACTCCACCTGCCGCTTAAAGGGATAGTTCAGTATTTTTGAAGTGGAGTTGTATAAACCCCTTATGGTCACGAAGAACATTAGATACAGTAGAAAGTTCTCTCTTCTCCACCAGCAAGCCATAGTCTGTGACTGTTGGTGACAAGAAAAGACGTTAATGGAAAAGTACCGTACCAGATTTAAAGGCTATTTTCTCTGCCTACAAGAACTCAAATCAAAAAGTAATGCCACAGTTTAAGAGTATGCTACATATACATTTTTTGAAGTGCATAAACCTTTCGGAAATATAAAGTTTATCCGGACTTAAGCCAACTCACGTCTGTGTCCCTCCGCTAAATCCCTCCGCCGTAGTTAGCTAGAGGCTTCAAACACCTTTTTTAGACTACTTAAAAGCACATTATAAGACAAATATTTGGGGGAACAAACACTGATAAGTGGCGACTCCATAGTCAGAAACGTGACGATAGCGAAGTCAGCGGGCATAGTTAGGTGTATCCCAGGGGCCAGAGTGGGCGACATAGAGGCAAATTTGAAGTTGCTGGCAAAGAGTAAACGTAAGTTTGCTAGAATAGTCCTCCATGTCGGCACGAATGACTCCCGACGTCGCCAGTCGGAGGTAACTAAATTAAACATTGAATCAGTGTGCTCTTTTGCAAAGACAATGTCGGACTCCGTAATTTTCTCTGGCCCCTTGCCCAATCTGACCAGTGATGATATGTATAGCCGCATGTCATCATTCAACCGCTGGCTATCGAGGTGGTGTCCAGCAAATGATGTGGGCTTTGTTGACAATTGGTCACCCTTCTGGGGAAAACCTGGCCTGATAGGAAGAGATGGCTGGCATCCATCCGACTCTGGCTGGTGCATCTCTCCTGTCAAAAAAACATGGCAGAGTCACACTTGTGACCTCTCAAAGATGAGATCATGTTGCAGAGCTGCAGTCCTCCACGCTCCTCTGCGCTTGCTCTAAGACAGTTTTTCTGCCATTACTGTTATGACAGCTGTGTTCATCAGTTAGATAACTGCTATGGCTTTTGTAATAGTGAGGAATATTATTCCATAGAGACTGTGTCAGCCCCCCAACCCAAAGCTCACTTAGATATTAACTCAAAAACAAATAAAAGAGGTGTCAACCATAGAAATCTTATTAAAATAAAACCTTCAAATGTAATGGCTTTAAAACATCAGAGAATCAGATGTGGTCTCTTAAATATTAGATCACTGAGGTCCAAATCTTAACTGGTGAACGACCTTATATCAGAAAATCAGATTGATTTATTTTGTCTAACTAAAACATGGCTACGTGACAAAGAATATGTCAGTTTAAATGAATCCACTCCTCCCAGTCATTCAAATATTCATATACCACGCGACACAGGCTGTGGTGGTGGTATAGCAGCTATTTATCATTCCTGTCTCCAAATCAATCACAGACCAAAGGCTAAATATACTTCTTTTGAAAGCCTTACTCTAAATTTATCTCATACTGATTCAAAAACCAGCCAGACAGTTCTGTTTGTGATAATTTACCGTCCTCCAGGCCCCTACTCTGAATTCTTATCAGAATTCTCTGAGTACATATCAAACTTAGTCCTTAGCTCTGATAAAATAATCATTGTAGGTGATTTTAATATCCATGTCGACAGAGAGAGTGATAGTCTTAGCTCAGCTTTTATGTCCTTAATAGACTCAGTTGGCTTTACTCAGTCTGTTAGCAAAGCTACCCATCATTTCAATCACACTCTTGATTTGGTTCTAGCATATGGCCTTGATATTAATCAACTGAAAGTTTTTCCTGAAAATCCATTTTTATCCGACCACTTCTTAGTAACTTTCAGCACCCTCCTGGAAGATTCTGTATTTTGCAGCAAAATTGTGAGCAGTAGAAATCTGTCCACTGGTGCTGTGGCTAAATTCAAAGAGGCCATTCCTACTACCCTAAGCTCAATAAATTGGCCAACTGATAAGTGTGATATTAGCTTTAGCCCCACTCAGCTGGCTCAGCTTGTAGATGACTCAGCCAGTCTACTAAGATCCACTCTGGACTCAATTGCCCCACTGAGACAAAAAAGAATTAAACGTCAGAGGACAGCTCCTTGGTTTAACTCTGAAACTCGTACACTTAAACAAATAACCCGTAAATTAGAGAGAATGTGGCGCTCTGATAAAAGGGAAGAGTCACGTATACTTTGGCGAGAGAGTCATAATAACTACATGAGAGCCTTAAAACATGCTCGAGCTGCCTACTACTCCTCACTTATTGAAGAAAATAGAAACAATCCCAGATACCTCTTCAGCACTGTAGCCAGGCTGACACAGAGTCAGAGCTCTATTGAGCCTGTGATTCCTCTAGCCCTGAGCTGTGAGGACTTTATGAACTTTTTCAATGATAAAATTCTGAAAATTAGAGATAAAATTAGCAGCTCTTCATCTCCAGCTGAACCTGCCATACCTTTAAATGTAGTAGTAGTTAGACCTGAGCTAGACAGTTTCTCTACGATTAGCCTTCAGGAGCTAAATTCTCTCGTTTCCTCCTCTAAGTCATCAACCTGCCTTTTAGACCCAATCCCAACTAAGTTGTCTAAGGAGGTCCTTCCTCTAGTCTGTCCATTGTTGCTGGAGACAGTAAATATATCTCTATCAACAGGCTACGTACCACAGTCTTTTAAAACAGCAGTAATCAAACCCCTCCTTAAAAAACCTAACCTCCATTCAGGAACATTTGCTAACTACAGGCCTATTTCTAACCTTCCATTTGCCTCAAAGATCCTGGAGAAAGTAGTAGCTGATCAGCTAGGTGACTTCCTTCAAGACAATAGCCTGCTTGAGGACTTTCAGTCAGGATTTAGAGCTCATCACAGCACAGAGACTGCTCTGGTTAAAGTAACCAATGATCTACTTTCAGCTTCAGACGAAGGACTTCTCTCTATTCTTGTTTTGTTAGATCTAAGTGCTGCTTTTGACACCATTGACCATGATGTTCTTATACAGAGATTAGAGATGTTACTTGGGATTACAGGGACTGCCTTAAATTGGTTTAAGTCCTACTTATCTAATAGATATCAGTTTGTACACGTGAACAACAAATCCTCTGTGTACACTAAAGTAAGTTACGGGGTTCCTCAAGGTTCGGTGCTAGGTCCAATTCTCTTCTCTATATATATGCTTCCCCTTGGTGATATCATGAGGAAATACTCTGTTAATTTTCACTGTTACGCTGATGATACACAGCTTTATGTATCACGGAAGCCAGGTGAGACAAACCACTTAGTTAAACAAGATGCCTGTTTAAAGGACATCAGAACCTGGATGGCCAGAAATTTTCTTCTTCTTAACTTAGACAAGACAGAGATTATTGTGCTGGGCCCTCGACACCTCAGAGAATCCTTTTCTAGTGATTTAACTGCCATAGATGGCATTAGTCTGGCACCAAGCACAACTGTTAGAAATCTAGGAGTTCTATTTGATCAGGACTTATCCTTTAACTCTCACCTAAAGCAAATTTCAAAAACAGCCTTTTTTCATCTTCGTAAAATCGCTAAAATCAGGCCTATCCTGTCCCAGAGCGATGCTGAAAAGCTAGTCCATGCTTTTGTTACCTCTAGACTGGACTATTGTAACTCTCTGCTTTCAGGATGTCCCAGCAAGTCGCTTAAGACACTTCAGCTGGTCCAAAATGCTGCAGCACGTGTACTGACTAGAACGAGGAGAAGAGACCACATTACTCCTGTATTAGCTTCTCCGCATTGGCTTCCCATTAAATATAGAATAGAATTCAAGATTCTTCTCCTCACCTATAAAGCTCTCAGTGGACAGGCGAGAGTCTATCTTAAAGACCTTGTAGTGCCGTACAACCCCTCTAGAACAATGCGCTCCCAAAATGCTGGCCTACTTGTGGTACCATCAATCTCCAAAAGCAGTATGGGAGGTAGAGCCTTCAGTTATCAGGCTCCTCTTCTCTGGAACAATTTACCGACCACAGTTCGGGAGGCTGACGCTCTCTCTACCTTTAAGGTTAGACTTAAAACATTCCTCTTTGATAAAGCTTTCAGTTAGGGACCAGCTCATAGTTTATAAATTAGTTCATAAATTAGACTCATAGTTTAAATGCAATAGGCCTAGACTGCCGGGGGGGGGGGGGAGTCTGGCACAACTGGCTCTCTCTCTCTCTCTCTCTGCATCTGCTTTTGCCCCGTTTGTTTGCTCCTGTACTCGTCTCTGGCTCTTGTCTTGTAGGTGGCCTGGAATCCTTGGTGGAGACTGCCTGCTGCTGTGGAGTCACGAAGCCTCAAAACTACAATTATAAACATGACACATAGTTGGCCATTTTATTAGGAACACTCCATTCCCATTATCATTATAGCTGTTGATGTAGACATTAGCATGATCTCCATATCCATGATCAATACATCTACAGTATCTACTTTTATCACCACATAGGCATGAGGGCCCTCTGAAAATGGGATGTCACATCTCAAGAGGCCTTTAACAAATTTATACTTTACGGAGACAAATATGGTTGGGATGCACTTGTTGTCTGGGCACCCATGAGTTCGTCACTACCATAAATTCTAATTTTCAGTAAGAATATCATTGATTATACTTCTATAAAATGATCACCACTACCATTCAGACATGAGGACTCTCCTAAAAATGAGATGTAGCATCTCAAGAGGCTAACCTCTAATAAATCAGACAACAGGTTTATGGTTCATGGATCTGTCCCTAACTTTAGTTCTTACTTTAGTCCACTTGTCTCCTCTTACTTCCCTTCCTTTGCCCTCACACCCAACACAGCATCGTGTGGATTTGCTGTTCATCATGAGACTGGGATCCACATTCAAGATTTCCTGCTGCTTAACAGAAGGTTTTTTCTTGCCGCCATGATGGAGGGATTCATGATTGGCTATATGGGTTCATGTTGGGTATTGGATGTATGTATTTGTATATATATGTATATGTGTATCTTTATATGTATATATGTATCTATGCATATATGTGTATCCATAAAATGAAGAGCTTTATGCTCTATTGTAAAGTGTCTTGAGATAACACTTGTTATGAATTGGCGCTATACAAATAAAGATTGATTGACTGGCTATATTAACTGTCCCGTCACATCTGATGTTGGATTAAAGCCATTTGTCATAATGGAAACTTAACCTGATGGCAGCTGGAAGTTTGATGCATATCTTACAAGTCAACAATAAACAGACTTAACATCTGATACTGAGTATGTATCTGGCTTCTCTCATTTCATTAAATTCAAAGAAAAGAGGGAGAAAAAAGACGAAGAAAAAGGAGAGAAAATAAATGTATGTCACTCAGGATTTACCCGTGATTTCCCATATTTCTCTATTTTAGTCTTTATTTTTAACAAGGAGGATGAGGAGGAGACACCGGGAGAGTATACAGTATAGCCTATCACTAAAGGCTCTGCTATTTGGCGATGACAAACCAGGAGTGCAGGTGGATCACAAGTATTATGAATGGATAAGCCAGCGGGTATGAAACTGACTCTTATTTTTTTTACTCCTATTAATGACAAAGGAACAGATTACATCTGTCCCGGGAGCTGGCTCACACGGTGACGCGCCCCCGCTGTCCATTCTCCTGCTGAAGGGACAGCGTCTCCACTGCTGGGTCTTTCCAGCACACTGTTTCCGTGGTGGCGGGGATAATTCAGACCAATCAGACGCTGCGCCTCAGCCGCAGCGCATTTAAAGGCGAGGAGAGGCGCTCATTTGATTGGTGAAGACAGCGATCGGCTGTGTTAATCCCACTCACGTCTATTCTCCTCCTACTCTGACATTTGCGCTGAGAGGCAGAGACGTGGGCGTGGAAGCGCTCCTCTGCGCCTTGAGTGCGCCTCTCTTGGCACTGCAGGAAACTTGCAAAGTGTGCAGGTCACACCCAGTCCGCGCGGCGAAGGCCGGCGCAGGCAGGTGCGCCTGCGCTTGCGCCTGGTCTACGAAATTAGAGCCCATGGTGCAACAGCTTCAGCACCGGACAGCACCACAGGAGGCGCTTCACCTGCCTCAGAACTGGACTTTACCTGCAACTTCCCCCTATCACAGTAGGATTTTGACATATTAATGTGACAAAGACGATTTCTGTGATGGCGATCTGGAGTGGCTACAAGATAATCTCTATCACCCACTTTTTCGTGAATCAAGTAAGGACCACAGTAGCGAGCCTGCAGGCTAGACCCAGGGATCAGCAGCAACACTAAAACCTTGTCACCAGGCTGAAATTCCCTGATTTTAGCATGTTTATCAAACCATCCCTTCATTCTAGCCTGCGCTGTCTCAAGATTAGCTCTGGCTATCTCACATGCACGGCGCAGCTTGAATCTGAAGTTACTCTCATTATCCAGCAAGTTTTGTTCTGTCTTTTCACACAACCACTTCTCACTCAAAAGTTTCAAAGGACCACGTACAGAATGGGCAAATACCAACTCTGATGGACTAAACCCCAGAGATTCCTGGACCACCTCCCTTATTGCAAACATCCGAATGTGAACCCCATCATCCCAGTCCCTTTCAAACTCCAGGCAATATGAACAAAACATGGTCTTCAATGTCTGGTGAAAACGCTCAAGAGCACCCTGGCTCTCAGGATGGTATGCACTGGAATGACAGTGTTTAGTGTTTAGATGCTTTAACACCTGAGCAAACACATGTGACATGAAGTTTGAACCCTGGTCTGTCTGTTCAACTTTCGGAAAGCCAAACAATGAAAAATGTTCGTCAGAGCCTTTACAACAATGGGAGTTGTGATTTTACGGACAGGAAACACCTCTGGAAATCGAGTTGATGCACACATCACTGTCACCAAAAAGTTATTCCCAGCCTTTGTGCAAGGAAGTGGACCCACACAGTCCACCAAAACATGTTCAAAAGGTTCACACACCACAGGAATTGGATACAAAGGAGCAGGAGGAATGGTTTGGTTTGGTTTCCCAGCTACCTGACATGTATGACAAGACTTACAGTAGCTTGCCACATCGTTTTTCAATCCTGGCCAAAAGAAATGTCGCAAAATGCAGTCATATGTTTTTGTAACACTCAAATGACCGGTAAGGGGATTATCATGAGCCAGATTCAAAATTGTCATGCGGTATGGAACAGGAACTACAATCTGAGTAACCACACTCCAATCATCTGCAACTGAAGAAGTCAATGGTGTCCATTTTCACATTAGCAACCCATCCCTGATAAAGTAACCATTTGACACAGAATCCACTTAATCCCCAGCTACCACAGCTTCGAACAGGGGAGACAAAGTAGCATCATTCTTCTGCTCAGCAATCAACTGGTCACGAGTCCAGGACAAATGCTCAACCTCAGAGAAAGGCCCTACATCCATACCCTTACTCTCAACAGTAACCTGAGGAATCTGGGAATTATCACCAGGGGCTCTAATTTCGTGGCGCAGCGCAGGGGGCGCAAGCCTGGCCCACCCCGCGCAGTGTTAATTTCATGCGGCGCACCGCCATGCGCTGCCAATTTGCCAATTTGGTAGACCATCTGCGCAGAGATGGGTGTGACGGCGCACCAGGGGGAGGTGTCGGCAGATTCATGTTGGCGCAGTGACAATTTCGTGCCAAAAACAGTGCAGAAAGTGCTCTGAAAGCTCGCCAGCTCCAACCTGGTCTATTCTCGGCGCAAAGCTGAGTGCACCCTCCGCAGCTGTAATTTGGTGACAGGCGCACATGTGCGCACACATCAACAAAGCCTCAGAGGCAGGTTTCCAGAGTGTCAGGCACATTTTAATGCAATAAACAATCATATCAATCACTATTTGATGTAACCGTCTGAACCAGCATATACATTTGCATCTATATTAACTGTCCCGTCACATCTGATGTCAGATTAAAGCCGTTTGTCATAATGGAAACTTAACCTGATGGCAGCTGGAAGTTTGATGCACATCTTACAAGTCAACAGTAAACAGCCTTAACATCTGATACTGAGTATATATCTGGCTTCTCTCATTTCATTAAATTCAAAGAAAAGAGGGAGAAAAAAGACGAAGAAACAGGAAATAAATTAAATGTATGTCACTAAGGATTTACTCGTGATTTCCCATATTTCTCTATTTTAGTCTTTATTTTTATTTTTATTATATTTATTTCCATCTAGAAAGATGGAGTACATTATTGTAAGGAGGATGAGGCGGAGACACCGGGAGAGTATACAGTATATCACTAAAGGCTCTGCTATTTGGCGATGACAAACCAGGAGTGCAGGTGGATCACAAGCATTATAAATGGATAAGCCATCTGCGGTGTAACTGTCTCTTAATTTTGTACTCCTATAATGACAAAGGAACAGATTACATCTGTCCTGGGAGCTGGCCCACACGGTGACGCGTAGACAGATGCGCGCCCCAATGGCCAGTCTGTTCTCCCAGCTGCTGAATGACAGCAGCTCTGACCGTCTCCAGCAGGGGAGATCATTCAGACCAATCAGACGCTGCGCCTCAGACGCTGCGCCTCGTCCGCAGCGCATTTAAAGGCGAGGAGAGGCGCTCATTTGATTGGTGAAGACAGCGATCGGCTGTGTTAATCCCACTCACGTCTATTCTCCTCCTACTCTGACATTTGCGCGGAGAGGCAGAGACGTGGGCGTGGACGCGCTCCTCTGTGCCTTGAGTGCGCCTCTCTTGGCACTGCAGGAAACTTGCAAAGTGCGCGGGTCACACCCTGTGTGCACGGTGAAGGCCGGCGCAGGCAGGTGCGCCTGCGCTTGCGCCTGGTCTACGAAATTAGAGCCCCAGGATTGCAAATAAAGCTGTCACTCAAATCAACTTCAACTTCATCCTTTTTAGAACGAGACCGAGTAACAGCGCAAGCTGCAAAAACCTTCGGAAACTTCACAGCAAGCTCATCAGGAGACTGCCTGACAGGGACTGGCGTCATTTCATGAGTAACCAGCACCTTTCCTGCAGCCACATCATTCCCCATCAAGAAAGAAACCCCCTGAATTGGGAAACAAGGACGCACGCCCACATTCACTTCACCCGAAACAAGGTCAGACTGCACACAGACCCTATGCAATGGCACACCTATGTCCTTCATGCCAAAACCCAACACAGGAACATCAGAACCAACTGCAGACTTATCACTGAATGGCAACACTCCTTCAAAAATGAAAGACTGGGAAGCAGCAGTATCCCTCAGCATTTTCACTGGAACTTCATATGACTGCAACCAGGTAAGGAGACAAAACCATCCATAACAAATGGAGCAAAATCTGCCAGGTCACTGGTTACTGCAGGAAACTCATCTAAAGTTTCATTACATCTGTTGACCAAAGCAACTGGTTTAGAATTCCGCTTTTTCAACACAGGACAAGTTGCCACTATATGCCCCTTTTTCTTACAATAGAAGCACATCACAATGGCCCTCATTTATCAATATTGCGCAGAGATTGGTGTATATTTTGGGTGCAAATTTGAAATACACAAGGTCGCGCGTGGGATTTATGAACATGTGCGTACCGCCCTCATTTAGCAAGACGCAGCTGCAGCTGATGATAAATGCGGCGGCTCAAAACCATCGTAATTATACAAGTCACGCCTATAAATATTCACTGGCTGGCATTTCCCCGCCTGCATTTTACGACATGGAGCGACAGAAGCCGACAAAGAAGAAGAATTTCACAGAGGCGGAGATTGAAACGATCACCAGAGAGGTAGAAAGAAACAAAGTAGTACTCTTTGGAAGCAAAAAGAGTGGCATTAAAGGAGGCCAAAAAAATAAAGTATGGCAACAAATTGCTATATCGGTGAACAGCATGGGACCCGTTAAGAGAACTACTGAAGAGGTGAGTAAATTTATGAAAATTGATAAGAGGATTAGCTATGCTTGTTTTAACACCCACATTGATTTACAGGTAAAAAAGAAATGGTCCGACTTAAAAATAGGAACCAAAAAACGCGTTGCAGCTCTTAGAAAGAGCTCCTCTCAGACCGGAGGGGGAGGACCGGATCCAGGACTACAGCTGACACCAATTGAGGAGCGGGTGGCTGCTCTGATGGGTTCAGCCACTATAGAAGGTGTACTTGGCGATCATGGAGACACTGATTCCCCTCTCGGTAATTTTTTTTCAAAGTGTACTCATTCTTAAAATGTAAAGTTGCATTAAATAGACAAATCATAATTCTTTAAATGTGCTTTTATTGTAGTCGATGAAGCAACACCGGGGCAAAGCAGCGCACAGGCAGCGGGTGGCGGAGAGGCCGAAGCGGGGCCTTCGGGATTACAGGAACCTGTCCCCCAAGCCGCAGCAGCCAGACCCGTATCCCGCATCTCCCCCCACCGACAACAAGCCACGGTCTTGACAGAGGAGGTGCTGGAGAGACAAGATGAAATATGTCGGCAACTCGTTCTTATAAATAAAGCACTTCTGTCAATTAATGACACTCTAAATAAAATTAACAACAACTTGAAATGAAATAAAGTTACTTATCACAATGCTATGACTTTTTACTTATTATACTTGCATTAAAATTGTTCGATGAGAGCCTGTCTGAGCTGTACAGCCCGAGGTGCAGCTGGACCGGGCCATGGATCCCTTGGGATTGGCTGCTCTGGGAGCGCATCAAATGGCACACCGTTGTCCTCCGCGATGTTGTGCAGAACAGAGCAGGCCAGGATTATATGGCACACTTTTTCTGGAGAGTACAGGAGTGTCCCTCCTGCATGCCCAAGACACATCCACCTCCCTTTCAACAGACCCGCACAGCGCTCCAATCAGAGCGCTGTGTCTTTATGTGTGCTTGGTTAAACCGCTGCTCCTGCCCCCTGCAAGCATCGGGCGAGGGGGTAATGAGATAATCCAACAGCGGATAACCTTTGTCACCTAAAGCATGATATTCAATTAGGATAATGATAAAAGATTTCGCCTACAATGTTGCCATTCGTCTGTTACTTACCAAGCAGGTAACTCTGTCCTCTTAAAGCTCCTTTCTGCAACCTTCTGCCCACATTGCTGTCGTTAACTATGAAGGCATCGGGTGCTCCTGGCCACCGGGCCACAACATTCAGGAGCCGGTTTTGGCATCACTGATGATCTGCACATTAATAGAATGGTAGTTTTTTCTATTAACATATGCGTAATCATTAACCGATGGTGGTTTCAGACGCACGTGAGTGCAGTCAATTGCCCCAATGACATTTGGGAGGCCAGCAATCTCATAAAATTCCCTCTTAATCATCGCTTTGCTGGGCATTGTCGTATGGGAATCTTATGTAGGTTTGGGTCAGACCTCGGATGGCTGCGAGTACAGACGGCAAGATGCGGCTCATGGTTGGCTGGGTTATGCCTGATCTGTCCGCTATCTCCCTTTGGAATGACCCAGTGGCCAGGAAACCCAGCGTGGAAAGCACCTGAAGAGGGACCGGGATGGCACAAGAACGCCGGGTCTGTCCCCTAATTCTGGCTCCAAGTTTGCACAGATGTAACAAAATATGTCTCGAAGACGGAACCTACTCAACAGCCATTCATCTGACTCACTTAAGAGGTCACTTGGTCACGGAACACCCTCTCCCTTCTAAGTGCCGCATTCACATCCTCCAGAAGCGCGAGGTCTGCCATGGTTGAGGTTGGTTCTGTGTTCTCTTCTCCACTTATATAGCTGTGCTGGACCCGCATCAGCCAATAACATTCGCGTTCTACGCTGATTGTAATATTCTGGTATCGAATTATTAATTTTAGTCAATAAGCTTGCATCAAATTATTAACTTTCATTTTTTTAATGTAAGATACTTAAAATAAAGCAAAAGTCGAAGTGCATACTGTTTTAAAATTATTGATTTTTCCGTGGAATGTGATACGGGTTAAAGTGGTGTATATTTACACCACCTCCTGAGTTGGCGTACCTTTTGAGCGCAGCGTACGCTCACGTGAGATTGATAAATGCCGAAACAGTGGTGATTTTTTGCGTACACCTCATATACGCTCTGATTTCCCCGTACGCAAGCTTGATAAATGAGGGCCATTATCTCTTTCCCTCATTTCATCCCTCTCAAGCTTAACCTGGGGTTCTGAGGGACCAGCACATCTGACCAGCTCAGACCCCACAACTATACCTCTAGTACTATCCTTCACAGCACTATTTACACTTTCAAGAGGTTTACCACTGGAGGGATGGTCCACAAAAACTGACTTATGAGTCAGAACATACTCATCCACTAAGACAGCAGCTTTAAACACATCCGAAACCTTCTGCTCATTCGAATATGTTTGCACTCTCTCAGGGAGACAATTCTTAAAGTCCTCCATCAACACCAACTGTCGAAGCTGCTCAAAATCTTCAACCTTACTAGATGTACACCAACAATCAAAATGAGACTCCTTCTCTCTAGCAAACTCAACAATAGTCTGATACCCTGGCTTCTTCAACCTGCGAAACCTCTGACGAAGTGTTTTAACAACTCAACTTTCAGCAGAAAACAGTCACACTAGAAGGCCTACATACAATTGTAACTCTTGATCATCAAATTACTGCTTACACAGTACACCCACAAGCACAATTAATTGTAAACTTACAAAGCTGTGTTCACAAAGTTACCAAATACACAGAAAGACAACACACAGCACAAAAGGTTACAACCACAAACTACAAAAACATTAACATTTACCCAGCCCTACTGCAACTAAGCCTCCAAAGCTAGATGTTACAAAACCACACTGAAAAACAGAAGTTAGTTAGGATGAGCCCCCAATTATGTTACGGTCCCCAGAACAGCTCGTATGAAGAAGACCAAACATAATTGAAACAGTCAAGAACTACCAAGTTTACTCTCTTTGTTTATTAAAGGAAGAACAGGTTAAGTGACCAAATCAGAAAGAAAACACCATAACTAATTTCCCAGCCTGTTCTACAGGGGTTCTACTGGGGCTACTGGGGTTATAGTCCCCCAGTAGCCTGTTCTACTGGGGGACTTCAACGCTCACATTGGCAATGACAGTGAGACCTGGAGGGGCTTGATTGGGAGGAACGGCCCCCCCGTTCTGAGCCTGAGTGGTGTTCTGTTATTGGACTTCTTTGCTCATCACGGACTGTCCATAATGAACACCATGTTCAAGCATATGCAAGCAAATGTGCACTTGGCACCAGGACACCCTAGGCCGCAGTTCGATGATTGGCTTTATAGTCGTTTCATTGGACTTGCGGCCACATGTTTTGGACACTCGGGTGAAGAGAGGGGTGGAGCTGTCAACTGATCACCACCTTGTGGTGAGTTGGCTCCAATGGTGAGGGAGGATGCCTGTCAGACCTGGTGGATCCAAGCGTGCTGTGCGGGTCTGCTGGGAACGTCTGGCTGAGTCTCCCGTCAGAAAGAGTTTCATCGCGGGGGCGCTAGTGAGCGATAACATGTAGGGACGTGTTTTGCCCGAGCGGCTGACCAGGACGAACTTTTCGTAAATATTTAACTTTATTTCAGCCAGCCCTTTACAGAGTTGACCTATCTGCACGATATTGAACTACCAATAGTCCTTATTCACAACTTCTTTCTCCATTTGGGACGGCTGAGAGGTTGCCATGAGCAAAATCAGATCCGGCAAAGATCAGGCCGCTAAAGCCTCGGGCTCGACTAAGACTTTGTATGACGAGACCACAGACCTGTCGGAGGTGATGGCTGCCATTGCAAGCAGTGAGAGTAAAATACTGGCACGGATAGACTCATGCACGCAGGATTTAAATGCCAAAATAGACTCCATACGTGACGACATGGCAAAACAAGAGACCCGGGTAAAAGATCTGGAAGATGGGCTGAACATGTACTCAGACAAGACGACGGAGATGGAGGGAGATGTTGGCCAGCTGAAATCGGAGGTTGCTATGCTACGGCTAAAGCTGGACGATCTCGAAGGAAGACAACGCCGGTGTAATGCACGCATTACTGGGATAAAAGAGGGTCTCGAGAACAGCGGAGGCCAGCGAGCTACGGAGATTATTGCTAAGCTACTTCAGGAGCTACTGGGCCTCGACTTCACCCCGACTCTGGACCGAGCACACCGCGGCCTGCGGCCGCCACCCAGTGAGGAAGATCCCCCGAGAGTTATGGTGGTGAAATTTCACTACTTTCAAGAGAGAGAAATGGTGTTCCGGAAGGCTGCCCGCACAATCCCACTGACCCTTCATGGCAAGAGAGTGAGTATTTTTCCAGACTACACCGCCGCGGTGGCTAAGAGGAGGGCGGCTTTCACGGAGGCTAAGCGACTCCTGCGGGGCTGTCAGGGGATAAAGTTTGGGATCCTCTTCCCCGCAGTTCTTCGCATCACCATGTCATCAGGCCAGGACAAACGTTTTGAGGATCCGTCCGCGGCGATGGACTTTATCCGGAAGAATCTAAAGCGTTGAAGCACAGACCTCTTTCTTGTTTGGACTTGGGATCAACACTGCTAGCCAACAGCTAATAGCGGCTACGTCCATCTTGCTAACAGCTAATGCGGCTAGCCTAAGACACGACAATGGGGTAGTAAGGTGATATTGTCATCTGGTTCATGTTACCTGTCTGAATGTTGGATTAACAGGTATTGTACACATTATCTCTCTTGTTTACAGAGAAGTTTTTCCGATGTTCTATGTTTTCTATCTGTTTCCTATGCTAGATGAAAGCCCATAATATTCTAAGAGTATTATCATATATATATATATATATTTTTTCTCTTTTTCGAAAGAAAATATTAAGGTCACTAGAGGAGAGAGTCTTTGGAGTTAAGAATATACTGGGGCTGGCGAGGAGATGAAGAAGTACGAAGAGTTAAAGCCATTAAAGTTTTTGTGAAGTTATCCTGTTAGGTAAATTGTTGGTTCTGGTCTCGGCTCTACTGGTAGACTTTATGTATGGTTATTGGCTTTGTTATACTAGCAACAGAGGGTGCGATCTCTAGAGGAATAGTAGATCAGCAGGATGTTCTTTTTTTAGGCTCGCTTTTCTGTTTTTCTTTATTTTACAGGTTACTGTCAGGAATTTAATTCTCTTTTTGTTGATTTTGAACTTTCGAAAGGTATGTCTGACACACAGAAGGTGGGAAACATCCGTTTTGTGAGTTGGAATATAAAGGGGATGCATAATCCAGTAAAACGCAGCAGAGTCTTTGCACATTTGAAAACTTTGGGTTCGGACATTATTTTTTTACAGGAAACGCACCTCAGAACAACTGAACATACAAAACTACTTAAGGCTTGGATAGGACAAACATTCTACTCAAAAAGTGAACATAGAACAAAGGGTACAGCTATTTTGATTAGGAAGGGTATCCCCTTCATCCCAATGTCAACCATCTCTGATTTGAGGGGCAGATATGTGATAGTGACAGGGGAGTTGTACGGTTTATGTTGGTGTTAGCAAATGTATATGGACCTAATTGGGACGACCCTCTTTTCTTTTCGAATTTTATAGCTGCTCTCCCAGATCTGAATAACCATCAGTTGATATTGGGAGGAGATTTTAATTGTGTGCTAGACCCTTATCTGGATAGGTCAAATCCAAGACCTGGTAGTAAGATCTCAAAAGCAGGCGCGGTTATTAATTCATTTATAGAGTCATTTGTACTGTCTGATCCCTGGAGAAAAGAAAATCCTACCACAAAGCAATATTCTTTCTTTTCTCCAGTACACCATTCATACACTAGAATTGATTTTTTTCTTATTGACAGCAAGACCCTACCTATGGTCACGGGGTGCCAATATAAGAGTATTGTAATATCGGATCACAGCCCGGTACAGTTAGATATAAGTTTTCAAGGTTGCCCTCATCCCCGACGCACCTGGCGGTTTGACCCCCTGTTGCTTGCCAAGGACTCATTTAAAAAGTTTCTTTCCCAACAAATAGATATGTTTCTGGAAATCAATATCACCCCTGATGTACAAATAACCACGGTTTGGGAGGCTCTTAAGGCCTACCTTAGAGGTCAGATCATTTCATATTCAGCATACGAGAGGAAGAAATTTAAACAGCGTTTGATAGACTTATCACATAGCATAGCAGAAGTGGATGGTTTATATGCCAATTCTCCAACCCCAGAGCTTTACAAGAAGAAATTATTATTAAAAACAGAATTTGATCATTTGTCTATTAAACAAACCGAACAGTTATTTCTTAAATCAAAGCAGACATTTTATGAGCACGGGGAAAAAGCCGGAAAACTGTTAGCCCATCAGATTAGGCAGTCCAAAGCGGCAAACACTATTACTGAAATTAACACATCCACGGGGATAAAGTCTTCCAACTTAAGTGACATTAACATGCAGTTTAAACAATTCTACTCTAATCTTTACAGTACAGAATTAACAAGGGATCTCTCACAAATCCCTAACTTTCTTGACAACCTGAGCATGCCAGAAATTACCCCTGAAGATCAAGCGCGCATAGACAAAGACATATCAACAGAGGAAGTTATGCAAGCAATAAAGTCCATGCAGAGTAATAAAGCACCCGGCCCGGATGGTTTTCCGATTGAATTTTACAAGGAATCTATAACTAAACTGGCACCAATACTCACGTCATTATATCAAGCAATTTTCGACCAGGAGATTGCCGCAAACTATGACACAAGCAATTATTTCAGTGTTATTAAAAAAGGACAAAGATCCCAGTATATGTAGTTCATACCGTCCAGTAAGTTTATTAAACTGTGACTATTAAATTTTGACAAAAATTTTGGCTGCACGTATTGAAACTGTTCTTCCAATGTTATCAATCCGACCAAACCGGCTTTATACCAGGAAGACAGCCCTATTATAATATGCGGCGCTTATTGAATGTACTGTATGCACCTTGTTCAGAGCAGTCGAAGTAGTGATTGCCTTAGACGCCGAGAAGGCTTTTCGACCGTGTCGAATGGCAATACCTCTTCACGGTCTTACAAAGGTTTGCATTTGGTCCTCCTTTTTGTCATGGATTAAAATCTTGTATAGTTCACCAACAGCCGCTGTAAGAACAAATAATATGGTCTCTGATTACTTTCCACTTCACAGGGGCTGTAGGCAGGGATGTAGCCTTTCCCCTTATCTCTTTGATTTGGCAATCGAGCCCCTAGCAATCGCACTTAGAGCTGAAGACAGTATTAAAGGCATCACGCGGGGAGATAAATCCCATTAAGTGTCGCTCTATGCGGATGACCTCTTGTTATATATAACTAGCCCGGCTGAATCCATACCAAAATTATTACAGATTCTGGATAACTTTGGACATCTATCGGGTTATAAATTAAACTATTCAAAGAGCTTGCTTTTTCCAATTAATGACATTGAAAACATTAATTATTCAGCTTTCCCATTTAAACTGGAGAAAAGTGTGTTTACATACTTAGGAGTGCAGGTCACTCGCTCTGTAGGTGGGCTATATAACAGTAATTATAAGGCATTATTGGACAAGACAACTCAAGATTTCAGAAAGTGGGCAACACTGCCATTATCTTTAGTAGGCCGAATTAATATTGTGAAGATGACAGTTCTGCCACGATTTCTTTATCTTTTTCAGATGATCCCAGTATTCATTCCAAAAACAACGTTTCAACAGCTGGATAGGTCAATTGCGTCATTTATCTGGAACAATTCCAACCCTAGGATGAAGAAAATTTATTTGGAGGTACCTAGAGAGGCAGGGGGTCTTGGATTGCCAAGCTTTCTTTTCTATTATTGGGCGGCAAACATTGTAAAACTTTTACACTGGGTATACACATATGAAAATAAACAAGGTGCAGAATGGGCACAAATGGAATTACTCTGCAACCCGCTACCTATGCTTACTTCCCCACTACCATATAGCCAAAAGATAAAAGTAATGAATCCAGTTGTCAAAGAGTCACTTAGAATATGGCTTCAGGTTAGAAGGCATTTCGAATTGAAACAGGCCAGCTGTTTTTTCCCAGTACCCAAGAACCCTTTCTTTCCACCATCAATGATGGATAATGCATTCCATTATTGGCACAGAAACGGTCTGCTGTTTTTTAGTGACTTGTTTACAAAGGGTACATTTTCTCTATTTGAAACACTCATAAAGGACCATAATTTGAATAACTCCCACTTTTTTAGATATTTACAAGTACGCAGTTCAGCAAAGAAAGTGTTTCCCTCGTTTCCTTACCTCCCACCCAAAAGCCAAATGGATGTCATTTTAGAACTTGACCCCTTTGGGAAAAAACGGGTTTCAACAATATATACCTTAATAAGGGGTTTAAAACAGATATCTTGGGAAAAAACAAGAATAGCATGGGAGAGGGATCTGGGTATGGTGCTCTCGGAGGAGGCGTGGAGAGACAGCCTTTCTCGTATACACACTTCCTCGTTGTGTGTACGCCATGGTTTAATTCAATTTAAAGTACTTCACCGCCTCCATCTTTCAAGGGACAAACTTGCTAAGATTTTTCCCACTATTAACTCTGCCTGTCTGAGGTGCGGCATCAGCCCGGCCTCAGTGGGACACATGTTTTGGGCGTGTCCCTCTCTTAATAGTTATTGGGTCAGAATTTTTAAAGTAATCTCTTGTGTTTGTAAAAAGGAAATGGCCCCTGACTTTCATTCAGCCATTTTTGGTATAGCACCCCCAAATTGTAAACTTACAAATTTACAAGCGAATGCTTTGGCATTTGCCTCACTGATAGCTCGCAGACTGATCTTACTTAACTGGAAGGCAAATAAATCTCCCTCTTTTCTGCAGTGGTTGAAAGATGTGCTCTCTTTTTTGCCTTTGGAAAGACTTCGCTATAAGATAAGCAAAAAAAGCAGAGACTTTGCTATGACTTGGAGACCTTTCATGGACTATATTGAGAGTTTCCCCTTGCACTAAGCGTTCTGCGTATTTAGCAGCAGCAACTGCTCTATATTTCTATGATTTTAAATGTATATGAATGTATTGTGTTTAAATGTAAACAATGAATGTTTGTAAGAAGAACCTGCTCAGTAACCTGAACCCCTTTTTTTCTTTCTTTATTTACTTATTTTAGTTATTTACTTATTTATTTAATTTTGTATCCGAGCCTGGGAAGGGAGGATGCGGGTGGGGGGTGGGAAGTTGATAATTGTATGTGTCTTTGTTTATTGTTGGTTCTTCTTTTCTGTATGTAATGCATATTTGTGTTTTATATATGAAAAGCAGAAAATAAAGTTTAAAAAAAAAAAAAAAAAAAGAAAGAGTTTCATCTTCCACCTCCGGGTGAAGTTCGTCCATGTGGCGGAGGAGGCAGGGGACATTGAGTCCAAGTGGGCCTTGTTCCGGGCCTCTATTGTTGAGGCGGCTTATCAGAGCTGTGGCCGTAAGGTGGTTGTTGCCTGTCGTGGCGGAAATATCCGAACCTGCTGGTGGACAGCAGAGGTGAGGGATGCCGTCAAGCTGAAGAAGGAGTCCTATTGGGCCTTTTTGGCCAGTGGAACTCCGGAGGCAGCTGACAGCTACTGGCTGGCCAAGCGGAATGCAGCTTCGGTTGTCGCCAAAGCAAAATCCCAGGCATGTGATGAATTCAGAGAGGCCATGGAGAACGACTTCCGTACGGCTTCGAAGAGATTCTGGACCACCATCCGGCATCTCAGGAAGGGAAGCAGTGTGCCATCAACACTGTCTATGGTGGGGATGGTGTTCTTCTGATCTCAACTCGGGATGATGTGGATCGTTGGAAGGAATACTTCGAAGACTTCTTCAATCCCACCAGCACGTTTTCCAGTGCGGAGGCAAACTTGGGGGACTCTGTGGTGGACTTATCTATCTCTGGAACTGAGGTTGCCGAGGTGGTCAAGAAGCTCCTCGGTGGCAGGGCTCCGGAGGTGGATGAGATCCCTCGGAGTTCCTCAAGGCCCTGGATGATGTAGGGCTGTCATGGTTGACACAACTTTGTGACATCGCGTGGACATCGGGGACAGTGCCTCTCTGGACTGGCAAATCGGGGTGGTGGTCCCCCTTTTCAAGAAAGGGGATCAAAGGGTGTGCTCCAACCACAAGCAGATCATACTCCTCAGCCTCCCCGATAAGGTCTATTCAGGGGTCCTGAAGAGGAGGGTCCGTTGGATTGTTGAACCTCGGATCCAGGAGGAGCAATGTGGTTTTCGTCCTGGTCCTGGACCTGTGGACCAGCTCTATACCCTCCATAGGGTGCTCGAGGGTGCATAGGAGTTTGCCCAATCAGTCTACATTTGTGTTGTGGACCTGGAGAAGGCATTTGACCGTGTCCCTCAGGGGTCCTGTGTTGGGTGCTCCGGGAGTATGGGGTCGCGGACTCCTGATATGGGCCGTGTGTTCCCCGTATGACTGGTGTCAGAGTCTGGTTCACATTGCCGGCATTACATCTGAGTCGTTCCAAGTGAGGGTTGGACCCCCCCAGGGCTGCCCTTTGTCACCGACTCTGTTCATTACTTTTATGGGCAGAACTTCTAGCCGCAGCCAGGGTGTTGAAGGGTTCCAGTTTGGTGACCTCAGGATCGGGTCACTGCTTTTTGTGGATGATGTGGTCCTGTTGGCTTCATCGGACCGTGACCTGCAGCCCTCACTGGATCAGTTCGCAGCTGAGTGTGAAGCAGCTGGGATGAGAATCAGCACCTCCATATCCGAGTCCATGGTCCTCGCCCAGGGGAGGGTGGAGTGCCCTCTCCGAGTTCAAGCATTTCGGGGTCTTGTTCACAAGCCGATGAAGGATGGATCAGGAGATCGATAGGCGGATCTTTTTTGACTCATTCATACAAGAATCCCAATTATTGCTGAAGTATCAAGCAAGGGTAGTTCAACTGAGGATATGAGATGTGCCTTGACAGACAGAAAACAACCTCAGCCTCCTAGTTTGAACAGGATAGTAATGCTATAAATGGGGCTGTAATTAGCAGTTGGCATGTTATTGAAATGGACTCCGTAGCAGAGAGGAATATTGTAGTTTTTTACTGACATTTTGTCTCCAACTTTTATGACAGCTAATAGCCACCCCCTCTCACTGAGGAGTGTGCAACACCATTTAACTAAACAAATTTGATATAAAGAGTTAAAGGCGCCGTAGGCAGGATTTTGCTAGTCAATGCTAATTTTTTTGTGCTTTGTTTGGATCAAATGTTAGAATATCCACTGAGATCCTTTTATGAGTGTAGTATAATTGCACTACTGGGAGATCGTCCTTCATTGGATTTGTTGTAAAGCTCTTCGTTCTCGTGAATGATCGTGAGGAAGTCCTTGTTCGCCAGAAAAACAAATTTGAACCATAATGAGAACCACCATATGATATCCAAAGTGCTGCAGTTCCTGCATGTAACTGGAGTGTAGAACAAAGTCTAATTAAAAAAAAGACCAGTGGAGGGCAGTAATACGCTTTGCAGCGTCTATTCTGCCGGAAAAGGTATAAGAAGAACAAATCCAAAGAAGAAGAAGGAGAGCAAAAAGAAAAACAGCAACAAATCTACAACAATGGCGGACAGCAGTAATCCAGCGGGCCGCAGGACAATGCCGATTCCCCCTTTACCCCAGGCAGCTTCCACCAAAACGTCAAGGATCATGAAAAGGCTTACCAAAACAGTACAAGAAGGAGAACCGTGCGAGAAATAAAACAAGAGACTCTTTCAGCGTTGTATTCGAGCAGAGGAGGACCCTTCAGGATCTCAAGGGTTTCAAATCCGACGCAGAGATAGCTACGTTTCTGTTGGATGGGTGAGTTATTTTTTTTCTCTTATGTTGTTTACTCTGTTTTATGGTATAAAACAAATGTGGTTAGATTCCCTCTTACAGCGTGTTCACACCGAAAGCGTCGCGAATTTTTCGCGCGTTGATATTACATACAAAGTCAATGTAAAGACGCGAATTGACGCTGCATCGGGGCGAGCATAGAGGGGCATCAAGCGTTCGAGCGTTGAGCGTTGAGCGGCAAGCGTTTCGAGCGAAAAAAACGCTCGCCGCTCAACGCTTGACGCTTGACGCTCGAGTTGAAATAATTTAACTTTTCGAGCGAGCGGGCGTCTTGATGCGCTGGGACAGCCCATCAGCGTGGAGATGGTCACTGACGCAGGGCATTCTGGGATTCGGAGTCTTGCTAGTTTGACAAACTGCTAACCAAACTGCTAAACTGGAGACGGATGGAAAGCCGCTCAGCAGCTGGAATAGAGCACCTGTAGTTGGTATCCAGGCAGGAGATCCTGGCACTAACCCTGGCTAGCAGGTCTTCAAACTGGGCAAGCCTGAAGTACCGCTGGAACCGGCCATCGTCCAGATGCAGCTCCTGTAAGAGACGGTGGAACTCACCGAGCTCACACCGCCTCCGTAGGGTAGCATGCATCCAGTACAGACGTCGGCGCCTAGCCCGCAGCTGACCTCTCCACAGCAGGTACAGAGCAGCGATGGTGGTAATCGGAGCCATATTCGACGATGAAATGATAAGATGAAATGATAATGGCGGACGATGCCGCAGCAAGCGAGATTTTCTATAATGTTTAACATTTGATCAGACATATCAGCTGATCAACATAACATTAAATAGTATTTTATGTCAGTGTATCAATATACCATTTCAAACTTTTGGTGGTATAAAATGAGCAAATGGCTCATGAGCGTTTGTTTGCATATTTGTACCAGCGTCAAAATTCGAGCGTCTAGCGCGGCGCGATTTCACTTGACGCGCGAATACACTCGTGTTCAGCGCTTTCGGTGTGAACACACCGTTAGACGAGTACCTTATGGGCATTCACTCTATACATGAAAGCACAGACTGTTTTCCCCATGGGGCTTTGAAACCTCAGTAATCTGGTGAAATCTGGGACGTGCCATGTTTGAGATGTCCCGAATATTGAAACATGTCGAATGTCTTCGCACCAGGGTGTAAATGTAAGACATTTTCTCTGATTTCAGTTATGAGAAAGAGGAGACTGCAACCTCATCCATGGCATACAAAGGACAGAGAAAGATGTGGTCCCTGCATCGGTGCGGAGACTCTTTCAGACAGGTAAAGATATCATAGAATAGAAGGATCAATTTAAGGGAGAGAGGGGTAAGCCACTCCCTGTTTTTGGTAAACAGTAAACAACTCTTTTTACGTGGTCCTAAACTCAGAAATCCCTTATAATTTCTCCCTATCTCTGTTAAAAAGGAGAACCTGGCATAAATGGTTCGTACTTTTTAACACAAAAAACTCTTTTTCATGTGTCAATGTAAATTTTCTGCATATCAGGTATTTTGAGATTTGTATCAAATTCAATTTATTCAGGTCTAAAATGGTTTATTATACTTATATGTTATTTAACACGCTGTACTGTAACTGTGTGACTCATCTGGCTAAAGATTAGTCTGAATAGCAAAGGTAGCAACATTTCTTTCAAAATGTTGGCTATGAGGCAAAGTGAGCCACACCTGTGGGGTAAAATGAGCCATTTGCTACTTTTATACCACCAAAAGTTTGAAATGTCATATTGATACACTGACATAAAATACTATTTAGTGTTATGTTGATCAGCTGATATGTCTGATCAAATGTTAAACATTATAGAAAATCATGGTGAGGGTAAACACTTGGAAAACCAACTGGGGCTAACACCCCCTGCTGAGATGAAGAAAACAATATAGGAGTGAAATATTGACCGTCAACCTTGCAGAGGTGTATGATGAAGAGGGATGTTTGAACTTGCTTGTTTTAGCAAGTCTGAACTTGTAAAAACTGAAGCATACGAGTAAGAAACTTTTCTTGAAGGAATAATACTTTTCTTTCTGCCAAATTTCAAAATTACTGTTTTTTTTCCAGTTTTTAAAAGTTTAGTTTAAGAAAATAAATGTAACCATTACAAGAAAATTCATGCAACTATTTGTGAACAATCTCTTGTGAAATGACTCTTTTGACAGAAATATATTATCTCTACTTAATTCTCAGATTTAAAGTTATGAAGTCACATGGTCAACTTACCCACATACTTTCAAATTTTCCTAAATAATAGCTGATGTTTTTGTTGTATCTCTTTGTATTTCTCCTCGCCTCAGTGACAACAGAAGTAAAAAATTGCTAATCTTTCCCCACTCTCCTCTATAGATATTTTGGATAAATTTTTCTCTCTCGTTTATAGTTTGTGTTCAAGTGAAGTTGAGGAAATATCTGAAAATGAGTTGAATGACATCAAAAACTCAACAAAAGTGTTGTGTACCTTTGTCCTCCAACACAAGTGTAGCTGTCTTCCATTTGTGTTTCTTTTATGTCTACTTTGACACATAGTTTTGGCTGGGCAGATAAGACTTGGGAAGAAGGCAGCGGAGATGAGACTTGGTGTCTAGATGAGGACCCAGTACGTGTGTTTTGGTGAGGAAGAGCAGCAGCAGGAGGAGGAGGAGGAGTGTATGCATGCTAGCAAGCGTCCCTCCTCCTACGACCCAGGATCTGCTCAGGATAAAAGTCAGCAGAGGAATAGGTTTGAGCTTTTTTTTATTATACCTTTCTATGTTTGTACTAGATCAATATTTATACCATACAATAACTACGTCTTTCTGACAACAGGACAAGATCAGTTGAAGCAGTGAAATGTTCCACTTCGTGGTGTGATGGACCTGCCTTTGTGTGTCAAAATACATTTACAAAATGGACAACAATTTTTTAAACAAAATATTTTCTACCAAATTTGTCTATAATGGAGCACTGTACTTTTTTCTTTTTATCTTATATAAAATATGACAGTGATGTTTGATGTAAATGCTTGGATTTGTTAAAATCTTTTTCAGGTTCATCCAATATGACTTCAGGATTTAAATTTCAATATTAAGATCAATACATAACTGTACAAAAAGTTAAATTAGCAAGACTCCAGTTCAGCAAACTTAAACTTATAGCAAAGCTAGAGCCTAAGTTTCTCATAGGTTAGAAAAAAAATAAGATCTTATATATATAATAATTGTAAACACAAATTTGTATATTAACAATCATAGAAAAAGTTTCAAAAGTTTGAATGTGGAAAAAAACGTATGCATTCCATACTTTGGTCTTTTTAAAAATAGAAGCAGTATTTGTAATTGAATCTACTGAGTTGTATAAAGATCATCTTCAACAAAGTGCTGTGGTCTAATAATACATTCACTCCCAAGTGAAGCAGACAAGTTGTTGCATTCAAAAACACCAACTCTGCAAGTATGTAAACTTACAGGATAGTAAAGACAATATTCAATTTTAGACTGAAAATCAGCATAATGTATAAATAGAAATAAATACAAGAAGAAAGACAGTGCAACGTATTTATTAATTTCTAAATTTCAAGTAAAGAACAGTGTTAACAATCAAAATAAGTGTAGTTTCACAAAAATGAATAATGGCAAATAAATCTAAGTATTTAAAAAGGTATCAAGTAAATAATGTAATTGTGCAAAGCAAAGGCAGAACTGTGCAAATATAAACTTCAGGTGTGTATCAACAAATACGATTTACAGCAGATTTTAAACATGCACTACACTCAGTGGAGTGTGATGGAATATAAATAAGATCTCTTCAAATTTAGCAAACTAAACACACTCCAACAAAGATGCCTATTACAAAGAAATAAAAACCTTTATAACACAAAGGACTAGCCTTGCCCCCTCAGTGCCCCTTGGGTATATAGATACACCCTGCGGCGGCTCCTCAGCCTCGACCTCTTACACGTCCACGGCCGCCTCCTCTGCCAACTCCGCAGCCTTTGTTCTGATTGTCTGCCTGTAGTTTGTCCCGCTCTACCTCGCCTCACCTCGCCCTTCAGGAAGTGGATGTACCTGGTTTGTAGTCTCCCCCAGAGCTTTCTTCTGTCACATACTAAAAATGAAAGAATAAACTTGGTTTATTTATCAGTTGAGTAGCAGGCTAGCTGCTAACGTTGTCCAAGTAAATGATAGCTGTCTTGCTGGTATAGGCTAATTCAACTTTGTTCTATCAAGTATTGTTCAAAACAGGGATATGTAAAAGCTAAATATGAGCACAAGTTGTATTTACCTCCGCCAAGGAGGTTATGTTTTCAGGAGAGTCTGTTTGTCTGTCTGTCTGTCTGGACAAAATAACTCAAAAAGTGATGGATGGATTTTGATGAAACTTTAAGAAAATGTTCAGCATGGGAAAAGGAAGAAGTGATTCGATTTTGGTGTTGGTCTGGATCCACCATGACGTTTTCGTGAATAACTACTAAACTAAAATAGATATCATTATGAAACCAATGGCTAATGGTATGTTTTCATGGTCAAGGAATCTAAATATTTACATGAAATAAAGGTAGGACTAATATTTATGGTAAAAATCACAATATGGGAGAGGACTGTGGTGCCGTCGGAGGTCTGCGCTCTCTGAGTGCTTTTCTAGTTACAATATTGCATTGAAAAATTACCTCAGAATAAGACATTGTCGCTGCAGTTGTCTTGCTCATCGTTGAGAAGCCTTTGACAGTTGACTGTACAGGACTGTTTTGATACCAGCGGGCATAATGTAGTGCTTGCCTGCACGTTTTTGTGAGAGGGGCTAAACTCGCTTGATCTTAGAGAAAACAGGACAGGAGGGGCTGTGCTGGGTTTCAAATCGCCATCTTACCTGGCTTTGTGCCAAAATCCTACCTATGGCACCTTTAATACTGTCTTTTCACTGGGGATGAGGAAAATCTAATGAAATTAGCAGGAAAATAAGTAAGTCAGTAAGCAGATAGATAAAAAGATAAGGTTAATAAATAAATAAATAAATAAATAAAGGTTAGTAACTCTGCCAAAGTGTCTCTTTAGGTGCACTCTTGACAGTCCCAAGCCCGGAAAAAAGAGGAAGGTTGGAATAGTGATACTATGAAATCAAGAATCATCAGGGGAAGTTCAATTTTTGCTCGGAAATATTAAAGTTTTTTTTTAACTTACTTTTTGACTCTGTTTGTGATGACGGTGTCACTTAGTCTGACAGTCATGTTCAAACACCTGATTGTTGGTGTTACAGATTGTGTACAGATTGGAATGTGTTTGTCTCTGAATGGTTCTGATTCTTTTAATATGCAAAGTTTATTTTTGTAAAAAAAAAAAAAGAAAAAAAAAAGCAGATAATTTAGATAATTTAAGAGGAACAAAACATATTTTTAAATGAATGATTCTGTTTGGATAAACTTTTGTAATTAATGTCATTTAATGACTGAAATCTGTATTTTATAGACACAGATTCTGTTAGGATGTATCTGCAATCTCGGTTACTATTTATTTGGTTATATTTTTTTTATTAAACTCTGGCATTCATTAATTGGCATTATAACAAACCATATTAAATGATGAATGTATGAAGCTTTTCCAGATAAAGTAGACTTTATCTCACTCATATTTTATTTCAGACTCTAACATATAAACAGACAAAAAAGATTTCTTGTAAATATTTGCTTCTAAATTATGGTCATTTTTTATATAAAAACCTTATTTAAGGAAAGTTGCCATTAATTCAGAAAATGTGGAATACAACATTCTTGACCGATGGACTGATATTTAACTGATTTTGTGATTATTATTATTTGATGTAAATTCTTAGCAAACCAGGCTTTTCTTAAACTGTTTTTGTCACATTCCACCTCTCAATGATAATTTCATTGGTCCGTATGATGTCTGTTTTAACACCACTACCAAAAAACATCCAAAAGCTGGACTGTGTACACCATGAAAGAGACAAAATAATATAGACCTTTAGGAAGCCATTGTTGTTCGGAGGATTTAAAATGGACCAGACCTTCCAAGGAGACAGAGCCTTAAAGACCAAATGATCCCAGAAACATGAGTATGCTTGCTGTGAGGCTGCCATCACCTTCCCCTGAGCTCTTTCACACTCACATTTCATTAGTGGTCATGAGCATACCCTCATGCTCACACATATGTCAGAAAGCAGCATGTACTGTATATAGAGAGGAAGAGGCCCTGATATAGGGATGGGAATTGATAAGATTTTATTAATACCAATGCTGTTAACGATCCTGCTAATCGATCCAATTCTTTAACGATTCCCTTATCAATTCCTGCAGATTTTACGAGTGGGCAAATGTTGGTCTGATTTTTAGTGGCAACAATGTCAAACACGTCACAGCATAGATATCTGCTTCTGCGCGTTGCTGGTGTTTCCACTCACTTAGGGTTCAGAAGCATCAGAACTGTAGCTTAATTTTCATTGCACCTACTACATAACCTTGTCAGTGGAAGGAATTGATCAGGGAATTGATAAGCAAGAAGATTAATGATATCGATTCTTTGATGGAGCTGGTAACGATTCTCAACTGGAATTGGTTTTCGATTCCCATCCCTACCCTGAAGCCAGTATTCTATCTATCTATCTATCTATCTATCTATCTATCTATCTATCTATCTATCTATCTATCTATCTATCTATCTATCTATCTATCTATCTATCTATCTATCTATCTATCCATCTATCTATCTATCTATCTATCTAAGTAGACAACTGTGCTTGAGGGCAGCATTTCCTCGACAACATAGGCTACTGACCGATTAACTTCCTCAACTTCCCCTACCTACTGGTTATGCACTGAAGTCCAGCTTGTTGTTAGGGTGATGGGGGACCTCCTGCATTAGTGTTTTTGAAGCGAGATAAGTATTTGTCACCAGCACAGAGTGTACTTAAATACTGTCGCCTTTAGCTGACAAAAGCTTAAAATAGTGACAGTAATTTCCTGTTAGAAAACATGCATCTCCCTTCTCCCCCCATTTTTGTTTATGTTTGAGTCATTGGCTGCAATTCAAGGGACAACTCGTGTCCTCAAGCTGAAAATGTCACTGCTGGCATATGTAATATAACTGACCAAGAAGCAAGAAGAAAGCAAAATATCTTTTTACCAAGGAAAATGAGAATAATAGTAATACACAGTGAATTGAACTAGTGACTTTAATCTGATTCTGTTTGGAAATAGTCATACGTTAGATTACTCAGTCCAGAAACAGTGGTCATCTCAGAGTTCCCAACATCACTGCTTGTATTAAATTCAGAAAAGTGGGTAAAATGCACACCAGTGCAAAAAATAAATACCATAGCTTAAAAAATGACCAAAATATTGTCAGCTAGATTTTATAGTGTCCAAAAGAAAACACAGCCACAGCCTATCAGCAAAATCTTCCAACATGGGAAAATTACCCACACTTGTTATGTTGCTTGGACTCTGTTTGGAAAATGGCATTCAAACAGTTATATTAAAAACTTATAACATAATAATGATGTCATGAGGGGATATGACAACCCTCCAGACGGGGGAAACTCCTTAAGCCAGCTGCTGTTTGATCCACGGGTGGCTCATGTGGAAGGAACATGTCTAGACTGCTGCTACAGTAGGTCCAATCTAAGTAGATTTTTATGACAAGAATCTTCAAAGAATGTTCTGTGGACATCTAAAGCCACTTTAAACTGGTTAAAAAGAGCAAAATATTTAACATTTAATGCCTCTGTTTTCTTGTGGTTGAATGATAAGTTAATGGGCTCTAATTTCGTAGATCAGGCTCAGGTGTGGCGCACCTGCCCTGTGCTGCACCTTCACGTTTCCTGCACGGTGCACCCATGCCTCTGTCCCTGCTCCCCCTGTGCAAGTGCCAAAGAGTGAGGAGACAAGGCGTGAGTAGGTTTAACACAGCTGAGTGTTGTCTTCACCAATCAAATGGACGCCTTTCATTGCCTTTAAATGTGCTGATTATGTGGTCTGACTGATCCCCGCCATCTTGGCCAAGGTGTGCTGGAAAGACCCAGTGGTGGAGACAGCAACTGAGAGAGCGCAGGGGCCATCATTGGAGTACATTGGAGGCCACGCTGTGTGTCACTGTGCTGTGGGACAGATGTAATCTGTATTGTTTCCTTGCAATAATGTACTCCATCTTTTTAGATCACGTTAAGCAGGATATAATGGTGCCAATATCTGTAACAATGTGTTTTAATTTGGAGGAAAATGGGATAGAGAATGGTCATTAAGAGTTAAATTCAGTAATCCTATAAATTCATATTATTGCCAATTTTGACATATTCAAAGCTGTGTTGGAAGAATACAAATCGTTATTTAGAAATAAATTAAAGGAAAAATGTGTTTTTGTGAAAAATTATAATGGCTGAATATTGATTAGGTATAAGTTGATCAAATCATTTTGTTCTAAATAGTGGGGCATAAATCATTCTAGATATTTTCCAAGCAGTTTCTGGAAGTGGACATGGTTTTTATCCTTAACTGACTTGAAGGCTAGTGAAATTGTGCATTTTTATATCTTTGACCTTTGAGAGAAAACAAAATCAGATTTCCAGCTTTCAAAAAGTCATTTCAGCGGCATGGTGGTGCAGCTGGTAGAGCGCATGCCTCACAGCAAGAAGATTCCCGGGTCGGGAGGGCCCTTCTGTGTGAAGTTTGCATGTTCTTCCCGTGCATGCGTGGGTTCTCTCCGGGCACTCCGGCTTCCTCCCATAGACCAAAAACATGCTCATTTGGTTGATTGGTGACTCTAAATTGCCCTTAGGTGGTTGATTGTCTCTCTATGTGGCCCTGCGATCGACTGGTGACTGGTTCAGGGTGTACCCTGCCTCTCACCCGATGATAGCTGGGATAGACTCCAGCCCCCACGTAATCCTGAAAGGGATAGCCGGGTATAGAAAATGAATGAATGAATGAAACAGTCATATGTATTTACACAACCAAAATGATTCATGAATAGAACTGAAAAATTACTATTCCTTGACAAAAATGTCCGCAGTAGGTTTCATGTCATATTAGCGTATTTATGATCAAATGTATTGTTGTGAGGTTTTGATGACAAGATGGTCTTTAAATTTAAGAATTTAAAGAAGATTAATATGGTCAACTATATTTTCTGTCATGAATTAAACATTATTATTAAATTTCTCCTACATTTATTCTACCTCTGAACTCACTGCCTGTGGTTTCTATGCACTGACAGGGTGATAAAACAGTCTTCTTAGGGTGTGGTCCCATTTATGACATCCCTAATTTTTTGGATCTTGGCCTTGAGTTTGGAGATGAGCTCACTCACACAAATGATACTGCAACTTTGGTTTTGCAAAACACCACCTACAATGCTGACAGCTGCTGCCAATCACATGCCTACCTGGCAGCACCTGGTGATAAACAAGCTTTAAATGATTTATTAAAAAATCATTCTTACCACAGAGAAATAATGCTACAAATATCCATTTCCTCACTCCATTTGCTTGGCTGATTTTGCTGACAATTACTTATTTTTGAAAGATGATGGGCTTTCTGAAGTTAGTAAAATTCATTTTTCATGAAATATATTTGTGTCTCATAAAGTTGCTGGTGTTTGGTAACAAGAAAGATTACATCATAAAATGCTCACATGGCTAGGTTGTGTTTGCATAATTTTCAGATTTATGATCTCATCCTTAGGCTTCATAAGAGTTTATCGGAAAACTCCTGGATTTTTTGGCACATTGAGCTGATGGTCATGCACCAAGTCGTTTTGTGATTGTGTCTGTGATTGTTAGTGTGTGTGTGTGTGTGTGTGTGTGTGTGGGTGTGTGTGTGTTTACATGCTTTATTGCCTCTGAGTGCTCGGTTATAAAGCTGCCATGCCTCTTAACCAGGTTCAAAGTACAAAAAAGTGGATTTTTTTCTTTTGTTTTTTCATGGACTACTTCCTTCTCTTCAACCCCTTGCTGAATTTCCTCATTCTTCAGTCATATCAGCCAAGAGTTTATCAGCACAGAGTTATGGATTTATAGACCAATAATCACACTGGATACGCCGACAATTTCTCAGTAGTTCAGTACAGCTCTGAGAGGTGATCAAGTCCACATGAGGGTATAAACCTGCACAGGAGCCACCACATGTCAACATTTTAGACTTTACAGCTGAACAAGCAGAGGTGGAAAGGGACAAGGTGGAACTAAACTATATCTGAAGAAAAAAATTAGAAGAACCAGTGTTGGAAGATGGCTGTGCCCCACAGGATGGTGGCAAAGCGGAGGAGTGCGATCACAGAGCTCCCTCTGTACTACTCTGGAAACCTGCTGAAGAGAAAAAGTAATCAGGTGAGAAAACAGATCAGAATTAGATCAGAAAAAACTAATGGAGACAATTATTTAAAAAAATTAAATGCTGTGTGAAGAGCAGATTTTAAAATGGTGAGTATGTTTTCCAGGATTTGAGAAGTTGTTATGCAGAGCTGCGTGGGACCACACTCTTTCTCTATGACAACAAGACACAAGACACAGTGAGTACCTGAGGACAATATTCTTCAGTGTGTCATTTACAAAAATGTATCCTTACATTCACTTCATATTGTATGTCTTCAAAGTACAATTCAAGTTAGTTTCAAGGATTTTCTCATGTCAAATAAATTCTAAACTACTAAGTTTACTACTAGAATGAATAACCACCAGGCATAAATAGACAATGAAATCTTATTCAATGTTTCAGAGAACGAGGAGGGTGTGTTTAACAGCACTTGTTTTTGAAAAAAATATTTAAACAATATGTTTTATTAATATATTATCAAAATATATCATCACAAGTTATCATGAATATTTATGAGAAATATTAAAGCCATTAGCTTTACTTATAGTTTGTAACTGCCACTGGCTAATTATGCTATTTGAGAGTCTTAAAATGTCTTGAAATCTGTTAAAATGAGGCATTTAAAAAAACAGAGCATGGCCTTTTAGCAGATCCTTTACACATTATCAGCAATTCAGACTTTATTTTTGTTTTATCATCCTTTAATAATTAAAATACTTACCAGTATAATGGTAAATATTTGTAACCTGGCTGTTCATTGGCCGTGAAAAGTGACCATGAACACCCCCTGAATTAAGAATTCAAACTCAGAAACTCTTCTGAGTCAGAAATGAGTACACATGTAGAGTTTAACATAATTTTCAGCTTTGATGTCTAAATTCTGAGTTTGCACCAGGAGTACCATAACGTTATATTCTATTGTTAGTGAGCCGTTGACTGACGTTCTTCCCTCAACACCTTCCTTGCTGAACACTTATGGTCAGTTAGGATGATATTATATGTCATGGTCTTAAGAATGGCTCTTTTAAGGAAGTATAATCACAGAGAACAGATCTTCTCTCATCATTATCCTCGCTGGAGATGGTTTATTCTCCAGAACAACCATTTAATGTCAGAATAGGTTCTCAGTCTAAAATCCTTATTATCAAATTCAAAAGTGGTCTACTTATTCATTTTCCGTATTCTGACTTTTCTAACACAAAAAAGACCTTAAAAGAATATGACCTGTGTACTGTATAGAATTCAATTTTTGACTGTTTGAAAATGTTTACGTGATCGCATTAGCTTTTTTTGGTATTGACATTTTGTTCATCTGTTTCTGTTAGAAACAGCATTTTATTGATACTGATATTGTGCTGATAATATTATATATATGGATGACTTTAGAACAGGAAACAACTGCTGGATACTGTACGTGTGAAACTCCTGAAGAATAGTTATTAACAGGGGCTCACTTTAGATCAGGGAACATGTTCCAAGTTTTAAAAAGACTGCATTAGGGCTGTTTTTGATCAAGGTCTCTTTATTGAAAGTTTCGCAGCATCCAAAATAAAGAGAATATAGAAAAACATATATACAAAAAAAGAAAGCCCTACCCATAAACCCACCCACTGGACTATAATAAGTTATATTAAGCTATATTAATGTTATCCCACATTACCACTAGCCAACATAGAAAGAAAAAAGTACAATAAATTATGGGATTATACTCTGTGCTCCTAACTCCTCACAAACATCAAGCAATACTTCCAGGTTTCATAAAATCTTGCGGCAGACCTTTTAGAGATGTTTTCATCTTCTCAAACTTGAGGTATTGCATAATCTCTTTATTCCAGGAGGAGAAGGGTCTTTCCACCTGAACAGTTTAAGGCACCTGGCCAATAAAGTACAGAAAGCCAGTATATTACTCTTAGATTTGTTTCGATGCACACCCTGTGACTTGATACCACATAAGGCAGTGAGAGGGGATGGATCTACTGACACCTCTAATATTTTGGAAAGGGTATCAAAAATGGATTCCCAAAATGTGTGCAGTCTTGGATAGGCCCAGGACACATGGAGAAAGTCTGCAGGGGCTTGTTTGCACCTGTCACATGTAGGGTCCAGGTCTGGCTGATTTTAAACAGTCTGACCTTAGACTTCTGAAGTCTGTGGACAATTTTAAATTGTTCAATAACACGTCTTTGGAAGATGGAGGATGTGTAAATTCTTTATATAATTTTTGCCCAAGTTTCTTCTAAGATCTGCTCATTTAATTCCCCTTCCCACTTGCTCTTAAGTTTCATCAAATTTGCTGAATTATGGTGATTGAGAAGGTTCTAAATCTTACCAATCACCTGCTTTAAGTCTGTTCTTACCTTAAAAACTGAGCCCTACAAGGGTGCTGAGGAGTTTAGGGGAAAACCATTGAAGTGTGAGGCAACAAAGTTCAGCAGTTGTAGATATCTGTAGAAATGAGATCTAGGGATACCAAAGTCACTTCTTAATTGCCCAAAAGGTGCAAAAGTATGGTCTATAAAGAGATCCCGAAGAGATGATATTCCATTACCAAGCTAGATATTAAAGGCTCCATCTGACAATGATGGAGCAAACATATTACTAGAGTCTACAGTATCGGGGCAAGGGGAGAAAGATTATTAAGAGCAAAGGCTTTCAGAACTGGTTCCAGATTCTCACTGACTGTATCTGTGTGGTTTGTCGTAAAATAAGAGGTTTGACCAGTGGGAGTTCAGAGCACAATAAACCTGGCAGAGAGGTGCATCTGCAGGATGTAGTCTCCAAGGTTAACCACTTTGGTGTATCAGAGTTATTTAGATCTCTCATCCAATACAATAGAACCCTAATATTTGGTACCGATTATTAAGAAATAAAAGTAGGGAGTGCCAGGCCACCATGAAGGTTAGGTCTCTGCAGCAAGATCTCTTTAAGCAAGACTTTTTTTATACCATATGAAATCTGATAAAAGACAATCCATGGAGCGAAAGAAATATTTGGTCAGGAAAATAGGGAGACTCTGTAATGATGAACTCTGTATTAGGAGTTAAAGTTTGGTGTTCTGTCATAGGCTATTTTTATTGAAAGTGATTCTTATGTCGCTAACACTTTTTGAGCCATAAAAAACAAAGTTATTAGATTAAAATACTGGGAAATAGTCCCCTAACTTTCTATTGATATGCAGTAATGAGGGGTAAAGCAAAAACTCTTGGTTGACCCCCCTTAATTCAGCACCAGTGGTTTCAAAACAGTGTAGCAGGGCACACTCGTGTCTTTACAGGCAAGACCAGTGTTCCCTGGAATGTCTGCAGCCATTAGCTATTCCTAAAACTAAGCTGTTCGTAAAAAGGCTGATCTGAAGTTAAAAGTGTTCTTGATGATTTGATTCAGTAGGAGCTTATAAATAACAAAGAGGGGTCCAAGCACAAAGCCTTGAGGCAAACCTTGATTCACAAAAGTAAGAGGGAAGTGGGATCAGTTATGATAAACTTTTCTGTTTGAAGACTGAATTGAAACCGGTTAAAGGCTGCACCAGTCAGGTCTAGATGGTGGGACAGCCAGACAAGGACAATGGAAGGCTGCTGAGAGGCTGAGAAGAATGATAAGGACGAATCTGTGGTGGTGAGGAGGTCATTGCTGATTCGATGGATGTAGTCTCTGTGCTACGAGGTGCTCTGAATCTTTATTGTAAAGTTTTGTAGAGCACATTATGGACACATGTTTATGGAGTTGGATTACAGCTACTTCTCTGCAGGATCTTGCTGAGAAGTGGGAGCTGGGGAGTGGCTAGTAGTTGTTGAGGTCCTCTGGTCAAAGTTCATTTAGTTTGTTTATTTGTCAGTTTAATTATTTGGCAAGAGACAATTTCAATTATCATATACACAAATGGAAAAAAAAATGTTCCAGATTCAGCCAGTTGCTGATTTCCCTTTTGTATTATCTCTCAAAAGGGATGCAAGACATAAAATTAACAACCAACAAAGACTTTTAACATAACAAAACAATATGCATAGAATGGTAAGTTACAGTCAATACACATACAAGATCAAAAATGAAACCATTCTTTCAGTAATTCAACATTGTAATTACATTTACAGATACATCAATTACAGCACCGGAAGCTTCACATGGTAGATAACGGTAGGACCTTTGGTATCGCGTGCTGTTAACACAGTGGCAACATTATGAACTATCAATTCCTGTAACAATGGTTACATAACAGCTGGCAGGATTCAGTGATTACATGATCATAATTACAATAAAAAGCCCCAGTTGATTATGTAAGTCGTGACTGAAGTGCAGTGGCTTATCATTAAGTGTTAAAAATCAACAGCAGCATGATGGACTCCCTCTTCAGGAAGGGACAGGGCAGGCTGTTCTTCCTGAGGAGACTCCGGTCGTGTGGTATCTGCAGCAGGCTCCTGAAGACCTTTTACCAGTCTGTGGTGGCCAGTGCACTCTTCTTTGCTTTTTGGTGGGGCAGCATCAAGACTGGTGAGGCCAACAGGCTCAATAAACTGGGGAAGAAGGCTCGCTCTGTGGTGGGTCTAAAACTGGACAATATTGAAACCGTGTCTGAGCAGAGGATGAAGGACAAAATCAGGGCGATCCAGACACCCCCCTCACCCTCTCTATGACATGTTGTGGGACATGGGCAGCTCATTCAGCCAACCCACCCACCCCCCAAAACTGCCTAAGCAGACAGGGTATGAGTGCACAAAAGTACAGAAAATGTTTAAAACATCTGAGTGAAAATGCAGAGGGACATGTGCACCGGGGCATCACCTCTCTCCATGACAGGCTGCAGCTTCTGCTGTTCTGCTCATAGACACTACTCGCAGCGCACAGGGGAGTACCACAGCAGGAGGGATCACATTTGTGTGTTTATTAATCACTACTTGCCTCAGAGGCATCCTTTGTGACGGGTTCGCTGTGTATTTTCATATTGTGATGACAATTAACTATTGTTCAGGCCTAGGACACCTCATTTATATTATCATCCAGTATTGGCCCACAAAATTTTGCAATACGTTTGTGTATCAATTATTTCTTACTTCCCAAGTAAAAAATATTACACAATGTATCTTCCAAATGCATACAAAATGCATAATACATTCTAATGAAAACAGGGAGAGTTTGGCATTGACTTTAGTTTTCGTATAATGTATTGAGATACATTTTTTATGATTAGGCTTCATATAAACAATGATTTCTTTTAATTGATTGATTGATTGATTGAGATTTGGGTTGTGGTTTTCAATAAAGGTCCCACTTGGTGTGAAGCACTTAACTTGTTGGCTTTTAGAAACAAGTGTAAATTCTTAATATGTTTAATTGTGTGTTTTCCAGTACATTGAGAGAATGGAACTGGAGAACATGAAGATGTCAGACCTGGACGATTATTATCCACAGACAGAGCCACTCTCTTTTACTCTACATCTGCAAAAAGAGACGGTGCATTTTACGGTACGTAGAAGCAAAAAAAATTAACAGACTTCTCCTTTCTGTCTTTGTCACCCAAAACATACAATTTCCATCAAAATTTCAGCTCTTATATATACACTGGTTTCCATCTGACTCTACTCCATCCATGTTTTTGGCCTCTGTTCTTTGTTTTTTGTGACCATACAGGCGGAAAGCACCGAAGCAGGAGTGAATTGGAAGTGTTACATCCTGACTGTAACCGGAGTAAGCAAACACTCATAAAAACGAAAAATATAGTTCAGAATATGCAGATTGGGCATTAACAACTGGAAAGACATTTTTCAATGTCTCTGCTGCTTGGGAGTGATATTTAGTTTCACTGACAGTTCCCCACAATGTGAATGTTCTTTCTTTTAAAGCTCCTCTGCATGGGCTGTGAAAGCAATAACCTGGTTAATTATTATTCATTTATTAGGCTGAAGAAAAGTGCAGGGACAAACTCCATCTGTAGACTCAACAATAAAGATAATGGTACAGAAACAAATATTCAGATTAGATGTTTTTCTGTTTTACAAGTGAGAACATGAGTTATCTAGGAGTCTTTTGTCGTGATTCAGCTCTTCTTTATAACTGAAATCATGGATGAAACAGAGTTTTGGCACTGATCTATGTTCCCCTGCAGAAAGAGATTCCCGAAAGCCTTTCATTGCTGCCCGGTCAGAGGGTGCAGCTGGAGGAGGTCATAGCTCAGGAGAAGAAAAGAACCAGCCTAAACGATCGTCCCCCACTCCCACCCCGACCTCCTAAAAAAGATGAGCCTGACCACAAGGTTCCAGAGATGCCTGAGTAAGATTGAGAATCCATTGCAAAGTTTTATTGTGTTGATTCAATCCAGGAGGAGAATAGTTCAAAAAATTCCATTGGCCAATAACTGGCAGGGGCCTTAAAGATATGAAAATACTTAAGATTCAATATATGGCTGCAATATAACAAGCAGTGTGTAGAACATTTATTCATTGTTTTTACCATGATCATTTGCCTCTGGGGTGAAATAGAGGTTTCTGCACCAATCATTCACGTAGCACCCACAAAAATCATGGAATAGGCAAATACACTGTCTGGCCAATAAAAAAAAGTTGCCACCGGGATTAACCAGGCTAATAGGTATGAGCTAAAAGGTACAGGCTGCACTACTGCGTGGGTGGTTATCATTCAGCTGGTAACAAGTTATTTAAGCCCAGCTGATGCAATGAGTAGCATCTCATTTCTGCTGTTGTGGAAAATATGTTAGTCTGTTATAGGGTCAAATCATTGACATGCATCTAGCAGAGAAAACATCTAAGGAGACTGCAGAAACTACTAAAATTGGTTTAAGAACTGTCCAACACATTATTAAAACTAGAAGGAATGTAGGGAACCATCATCTCTGAGGAAGGAATGTGGTCACTTATCAATAAAAAAGGCTCCAGTTTACTTGGGAGCATAAAGATTGGACTCTGGAAGACTGGAAGAAGGTCATGTGGTCTGATGAGTTCAGATTTACCCTGTTCCAGAGTGATGGGCACATCAGGGTAATAAGAGAGGCAGGTGAAGTGATGCACCCATCATGCCTAGTGCCTACTGTATAAGCCTGTGGAGGCACTGCTGGGGTTGCTGCAGTTGATCAGGTCAAGGTTCAGCAATTTTAAGGCCCAAAGAATGAGGTCAGCTGACTACCAACATATACTGAGAGACCAGGTTATTCTATCAATAAATTTTTTTCTTCCTTAATGGCACAGGCAAATCCCAAGATGACAATGCCAGGATTGATCAGGCTCAAATCCTGAAGAGTGGTTCAGGGAGCATGAGGCATCATTTTCACACATTGATTAGCCCCCACAGAGTCCAGACCTGAACCCCTCTGAGAATCTTAGGGATGTGCTGGAGAAGGCTTTGCACAGTGGTCAGACTCTTCCATCATCAGTTCAAGATCTTGGTGAAAATTTAATGCAACATTGGATGGAAATAAATCTAGTGACACTGCAGAGGCTTATTGAAACAATGCCACAGCGAATGAGTGCTGTAGTCAAAGCTAAAGGCAGTCCAAAGAAAAATTAGAGTGTGAGACCCTTTTTTATGGCCAGGCAGTGTATTTTAATTTAAAGAACCCTTTCAACACCCACTGGGTTTTGTTTATATTTCTTCTTGAAATGGCCTGTTTATTCTGAAAAATGCTGGATTTGGTTCCGGGGACATGCCTACATTTCTATGCCATTTACATTTTATTTTGAAAATAGTGAGAATTAAAAAATCAGAACTTTGCTAAACACTCTTACCATGATACAGCTATATATTGTATCGAGAGAAAATATTACTTTAAACACTTAGTATTTACATACAGCTTTAACTTAAGTTCAGTTTAGTCTAGTCTGCAAAAATAGAAGAATACAAAAAGAATGTTAAAAAGAAAACAACATACAACATTATATTATAGTTGCTTTTTTTAATAAATTAATGGTAATTCAATCATTCCAGCTTCAACATTGCCTCATTTTTGTTAAATTGGTGATCTATAAAGAGATATCAATGGTAATATAAAAGAAGTTTAAAAAATGTTAAGGTGGAAATCCTCTGGATCTCTAGTAGGAATTATAAAATGCTGGGTAGGCCTCGGTTTAGCTCTAAATAATTATATATATATGTACATATTTGATATCTGCTTGTTAGAAATTAATTTTATTTGTACCCATTCCAGTTTAAATGAAGTTGGGATATTTTGTAAATCTCAATTTAAAAGAAAATACAATGATTTGGCCATTCATTTTGACACAATTCAAAGTAAAGATATTTATTGTTAAACCTAAAAACACTGCAGTGCTTTGGAGTTGAGGACATGAATTAATTCTTTCCCATTCTCGCTTCTGTACGACTTTAGTTGCTCAACAGTCCAGGGTCTCTGTTGTCCTATTTAGCTACATGTCACACATTTTCAATATGAGACAGGTCTGGACTGCAAGAAGAACAGTCTACCTGCACATGTTTACTATGTACTTGTAACACATACAGAATGTGGCTCGGCATTGTCCTGCTGAAGTAAGCAGGGTTGTCCCTGAAAAAGGCATTGCCTGGATGGCAGCAAATGTTGCTCCCAAACCTGTATGTACCTTTACAGTCTTAACTGTCACCTAAAAGCTGTAGCCATGCACTGTGTTAACTGCCAATGTTTTTCTGAAGTGTTCCTGAGCCCATGTGATTATAACTTTTACAGAATGATGTCAGTTTTTAATGCAGTGCCGCTTGTTGAATTGAAGGTCATAGGCATTCAATGTTGGTTTTCAGCTTTTGCTGCTTATATGCAGAGTTTTCTCCAGGTTCTCTAAATCTGAGTCTTTATAGCCCTCTCTGTGACACTTTCTCAGTGTTGCCTTAAAGCGCTGGCTCGAGGGGAGGTGATGGGGCACACAGTGTCTGGCAGCACCCCTGCCCACCTCTCGTAAATGAAAGAAAAGCTGACCTCTTTAATTATACAGAAGACAAATGCAAAATATTACAGAGATGAATCTGAGGTCACATACAGAGAGGATGCTCACGTTATCATAAACTCCTGCTCATGGGGTGCTGGTTTGGTGGAGTGGTTAGCAACCAGGCACCCCATGTACATACTTCTGCCGGTCCAGGTTCAAATCCCGCCTGTGACCAGTTTGCAGAGTGTCTTCCCCTGCTCTCTCCCCCCCTTTCACAAGCCTATCCACTGTCTCTCTCCTATCAATAAAGGCACAAAAAGCCCAAAAAAATACATGAAAGAAAAAAACTCCTGCTCATGTGCTGTGAGGCTTATCTTGTTTTTCTCTGATTCCTGCAGATGTTTCTTCGATGTGAATCGGGAGGAGGCTGAGAAAATGTTGAGGACAAACCCAGAGTATGGAAACATCCTCCTCCGACCATCTACTCGGGCCAATAACTACGCCATCACCTTCAGACAAATAAAGGCCAGGTCACTCCTTTTCCTGTTTTTACATGGGTGGTTGACTCAGAGAGGAAAGGACAAATGGAAGAATAGGTGGATGATAAAAAGGATAGAGAAGAGGGAAAGGCAGAGAGGATAAAAAGAAGGAAGAGGGATTGAAAGTCCTGGAAAGATGGATAAATAAAACAGGTGTTGATGGCTGAACCATCACAGATGGAAGGAAGGGTGATTTATATGTATAAAGTAAATACAAAAATAGTAGTGTGGATAAAGAGATGGGTGGATGACAGAAAAGAAGGAAAGAGGGATGTTTTGATGAACAAAAGAGAAAGGAAGATGCATGAATGGATGCATGGCAAGGATGGAGGGACAAAAGAGAGAAACATATGGATGAAAAAGAAATGATGGAAGAAATGGAAGAAGGCAGGAGGAAAGAAGGTAAAACAAGGAAGGGATGCTGAGAAAATGAATCGTAGGATTATCAAAAGAAAGATGAATAACAGAGGAGAAATGGAATTAGGGCATATGGGGATGTATGGTTGGATTGATGGAAGGAGGGAAAAATGAAAAACAGAGAGGAATAGATTAATAGGGGAAGGTGAGGAAGAAATGAGAGAAATAAGGGAACAAGATTAAATTAAAGATCTATGAAAGATTAATGATTTTAGAAAGTAATGGAGAAAGAAAACAAGGATGCTTAAATGGTGGATGTTAGGGTATATGAAGAAGGGGGAAGGAGGGTTGAAGAAAAAAGAAAGAAAAGATGGGTGAATGGATCAGAGGAGGGAGAGAAGGATGAAAGGAAGGAGGGTAGAACAGTTACAAGTTGAGGGTAGAAGAAATGGAGGGAGAAAAAGAAGGATGCATGGCAGAAATTAGTCTAAAAGAAGATACATTTGTAAATGAAAGACAGATGCTTCAATGGATAGATAGAAAGTAGGGAATACAGTAAATGATGGAAAGTAAAAATACCAGTTAATTGAAGGAAGTAAAGGTGGAAGGTTGATTAAATGATCCTCTTTGTGGTGTTTTAGTGGTGATGAGATCATGAAGAACTTCAGAGTGTCCTCCACAAAGGCAGGGTTTTTCATCGAGATGCAGAAACCGGTAAGTGTAAAAGTCTGGAAACTGATTTGTGCTTAATTTTTTTACTCTAATGATTAAAGATCTTCTCAAGTCAGCTGCTGAGACAGCACTGCATGTCTCTATCCATTTACAGAAATCTACCCTGTGTGAAAATGCACAAACTAAATTTTGCGAGATCTCGTCAGTGTCTATTCACATAAATCCTCTTGGATACATCCTGTTCTAGGTGACGGTCCCTTCACTGAATGCTGTGGTTAACTATTTCCTTGAAAGGACAGAATATCGTCTGCAGCCCTACAGAAAGTCTTGTCCCTATGATACTCGGCTAGGTGAGAAGAGATGCTGAACAGAGTTTAAGCTTCAAGACAGTTTCACTATTCCTGATGTTTAAATGTGTGTCCACCAGATATCTCCAATGATCTAAAGAACATGGACATCACCACACCAGCACCCAAGCACATACCAAAAGCCCAGGTGCCCCCAATGCCCCGCCAAGAGAAGCCCCCTATCCCTAAAACCAAACCAGCAGAGAATGACTATGTGATCCCTGATGATAGCAAACCTGATAAGCACAGCACGAAGTCGGGTAGGAAATCTTTGTTTTAAACTCCAGAGCTGCTGTAATGTTTATCCAGTACTTTCATGAATGAGTCAAAATGACTGATGATTGTTTTTTTTGTATTTATTTATAGTTGATATAGCAGACGAGCTACGTGCAGTTTTGGAACATCGGAGGGAAGTGATTTATGTCTCAGAGAATAGCGAAGGCAAAGTTAAGGAGAATGAATATGAAAAGTCTGGACCAAGAAAAGCGACCTGGGGTAAAAAGAGCTCCGTACCCTGAGTTCTGCTCAAACATTTGCAACTGTTGAACTTTCTGTTCATGTACAGAACTGAACATCTCCACCACGCCTGTCCTCACTGAAAATGTGTGAAAATAAATCAGAATTCATCATTGATGCGGGAACCTTAAACCAGCATATGTGGCAGACTTTACTTTCTGGAAGTTTATGACAGCACAACACTGGAGCCTTATTTTACAACCCAGACCCTGGCTCTGTCAGTTTTAGCTTTAAGTTGGTCATTTTAGTTGAACTGTTTGTCCGACTCACAGCCTGTATGGACACGATGACAGCGTGAAGCACATCAGTCAGCAGAGGCAATGCAGGCGTGCTGTGTGGCCCAAACATTAGGTACACACCGCCTTAGCTGAATGTGGACATAAGCCAAATAGGTTCATAGTAATTATTAATTATTAAGTCCACAATTGAGCATACAAGTTATTATGAGTATTGTTGATTTCTCATGATGAACTTTGTGGTATATAGTCCATTAATTGATGATAACTCAGAGATCCTTTAGTGATCAACTTTTTGTAAATACCCTCAACAAGTGATTAGATTAACTTCTACAGAAAACAGATGAGAGCCTGACTGCATTAAATCCATGTTTAAAAATAAACCAAAAAGGTAACCGTTTCCAGTGACAAGTGTCCATCATGGGCTTGGATAATCTTGGACCCATTAAGGGAAAAACTGTAATATGTGAGAGGCTGAGGAAATCAAGTTTGTATTTGAAGACTGACCATATACATTATATCGGCAAAAGTATTCGCTCACCTGCCTTGACTGGCATATGAACTTAAGTGTCATTCCATTCCTAATCCATAGGGTTCAATATGACGTTGGTCCACCCTTTGCAGCTATAACAGCTCCAACTCTTCTGGGAAGGCTGTCCACAAGGTTTAGGAGTGTTTATGGGAATTTTTGACCAGTCTTCCAGAAGCACATTTATGAGGTCACACACTGATGTTGGACGAGAAGGCCTGGCTCTCAGTCTCTGCTCTAATTCATCCCAAAGGTGTTTTATCGGGTTGAGGTCAGGACTCTGTGCAGGCCAGTCAAGTTCACCCAAACCAGACTCTGTCATCCATGTCTTTATGGACCTGCTTGTTCTCTGGTGCACAGTCATGTTGGAAGAGGAAGGGGCCAGCTCCAAACTGTTCCCACAAGGTTGGGAACATGTAATTGTCCAAAATGTCTTGGTGTGCTGAAGCATTCAGAGTTCCTTTGACTGGAACTAAGGGGCCAAGCCCAGCTTCTGGAAAACACCCCCACACCATAATCCCCCTCCACCAAACTTTACACTTGGCACAATGTAGTCCGACAAGTATCGTTCTCCTGGCAACTGCGAAACCCAGACTTGTCCATCAGATTGCCAGATGGAGAAGTGTGATTCGTCACTCCAGAGAACTCGTCTCCACTGCTCTAGAGTCCAGTGGCGGCGTGCTTTACACCACTGCATCTGACGCTTTGCATTGCACTTGGTGATGTGAGGCTTGGATGTAGCTGCTCAGCCATGGAAACACGTTCCATGAAGCTCTCTGCACTGTTCTTGAGCTAATATGAAGGCCGTTCCCAAACACTTTCATGTTCTTATAGTCCAGATGACAGTTGACTGGAATATTGAAGAGCGAGGAAATTTCACGACTGGATTTGTTGCACAGGTGGCATCCTATCACAGTTCCATGCTGGAATTCACTGAGCTCCATTTCTTTCACAAATGTTTGTAAAAGCAGTCTGCACACCTCTGTGCTTTGGATGGGTGAGCAAATACTTTTGGCAATATAGTGTAGCTCTAGTTCTCAACCAACTCAAACTGTTCTGTTTTCAGATTTATGATGTCAAATGTTATTAAGCTTTTTAATCATGAACTGTCTGTAAATGTGAATACTTATATTACTCAAAGGTTAATGCTTAGATTACTGCTAAGATTAAAGTTATTTACCATGTCTATGCTTGATGACCATTAAATAAAAACATGATGGTCTAAATGTATGCACTGGTCTTATGTTTTTCTCTTGACTGCAATAAAAAAAACATAAAAAGGATCCAGAAAAAAGGCAGGGAATTACTCTGAATTTCTCTGGCTTAAAAAACTGACAGGAAAAATATAATCTCAAATAGGAAGGTAATTAATTGAATTATTTAAGGATTATATTGTCAAAAGAAGTCTCAAATGTTTTAACTAAAATAATGTATACAGAACCTCGATAAATCATGATATTAAAACACAGTAGGAGGTGTTCAGCTCATGTGGAATACAGAACATGTTGAAACTTTACAGATGGTGTGGGTATGACCGAGGTCTGTGTAGATTGTAATTCAACCAGGTCATGCTTATCTTGAAATTCAAAATCGAGGCAACTGGACTGTGTTCAGTTTCGGGAAGACGTTTCGCTTCTCATCCAAAGAGCCAGGCAGCAGATATTTATCTTGCTAGAGAACAAAGACAATAACAACAGAAGGGGAGGAGTTGTATACAGGACTCATAGAAACTCTTCACAGGGTGATTCATCTCCCGACAGTCATTAACCTGAATGGGTCGTTAACTCCTGTCATGTAAGGTGTCATGATCACATGCTCCCAGGTGTGAATTTTTGGAGAACTTCCTGGGTAGAGAGTTTAGCACGGCATAGTAAGTAGCGGAGAGGTCGTGTCTGAATCCACCCCCTCTGTTAAAAGAAGGCTTCTTAAACTCCTCTTTCAAACCATCTTTTCTCTCTCGACATTGCAACCCTCAAAAGAGTGTCCAGTGTCCTTTAAGTGAAGGTGGTCACTTCCTCAGGTCAGGACTAGGATGTCCACCTTCACATGAATTTTAAATATTTTTCTGTGACCACAAACTTACATTTCTTTTCTTTCTTTTTATGAATAATCTGGAACTCATACACTCTTGCCAGAGCCACGCAGACCAATGTAATCAGGTCACTCAGTTATGAAGAAACTCTTAAACAAGAGGTCACAATAAGATGTTATACACTGAAATACTGGAGTTGCTTCTGAGTCGAACCATGTTGTACTTTCCCAGTAGCTTTTAACTCACACTGGTTCTTTTCAAGTTTCAAACATCATGAAAAGTAGGCTTGTGTTTTAAGATTATCACAAAGAGCAGAACATGGAGGTTCTATAACTGTTTTGCACAAAGCTTATTATCAGCAGTGATCCAAAACAGTGATAAATTACACACGTTTTCAGAGGGCTTGCAGTCAAGATGTCAACCCTGCAGCACTCTATAATCCACTGAACATTACCAAACTTTTTTTTAGAAGTTCAGTCGACATGTGAACAACTGATATGTTTGAAAATGAATACAACAATTGAATAATGTTATCAGTAGGAGTGGAAGTATGAACTGGATAACACCCACCTGTACTTTAAATTTGCAAAAGCAGCCGAACTGCAGTAAAAAGTGAGTAACAATCTGGAGAATGAAAATCAAGAACTGAAAAACTCCTATGAAATGTGGTGTCCATCCGTCCTTTCCCGGCAAGGCTTATAAACTCTGGTTGTAAAAGTATAAGATAATATAGTGAGAAAAAAAAAGATCCTGGATGATCATTATTCTTTATTTTTTTTCACACAGGAGGAAGCCAACAAAATGATTCAAATGTAGTAATCGTATTTTTTATAAGTTATTCAGTTAAGACAGTATGATCATATTTTTTTATCATCATGGATCATATCATAGGATTAAAGTTTAAGGATCATTCATCACTCAATAAAGACAGCAAGACTGTGAAAAATCTTCAATAAAAAAGAAAAACAAAGACTCTCCCTTTTCTTTGCTCCCTCAGTGTAGTGTGTTGTACAGTACCTGATTCTTTTTTATCTTCCCCTGCTCACTCGCACACACATCTGTTTCACACACATTTCTTCTAATCTGGTCCTTCACTCCCCTGTTGTAGCAGCCTTCATGTGAGAAAGACAAATAAAATATCTGTAATAACTTAACATCTAAGGATTATAAAAAAAAAAATACAGCTGAATAAATTAAGAGGACTGTTCCCCGATGAAGATGCTTGCTCCATCGCTGCTGTAGTGACATTACTTCTCGGTAAGTGACAGCTGCAAGATCCTCTCCAGCTCCTCCTCTTCCTCCTTCTGCTTCCTAAAACACAGTTACAAATAAATTCATCAGGAATGGTCACAGGAAACATCTTTTAAATCAGCACTGTCAAAAACCTGCAGCTATATTAAATCAATACTGGTCAACTCTGGTTTCCATCCACAGAGCTCATGAGGTTAAATGGTGACTCCAAACTGCCCAAGAGTGTGAGCTTGAGGTGTTTAAGCATGAATGGTAGTGTTTCTCTCTCAGAGGTCATGTGATCAGCTGCAACTGATCCAGGGTACCCTCTACCTCTCACCCAAAGTCAGCTGGGACAGGCTCCAGCCCTCTACAACCTCAAAAAGGACAAGCGGTATAGACGATGGACAAAAAGATGGAGATGCACAAACAAAAAGTCTATTTACAGTAATATTTTTTAAAACTTGTTTCTAATCATCTTTTGTATGTAGTGGCTCATACTGACTTCAAATTTTACTCATTTATGGACAAAAAACGCAAACCAAGTTATTATTTAAGCCACAGCACTCCACATGATGCCTTTGGCAAAAACAATGGTCTTCTTCATCCAGAATACTAATGACTGGTGATGCGTGTGGCTGAAGCGTGTCAGCTCCAGCTTATATACCAGGCACAAGTGTGCGCTCTGTTCAGACCGTATCCTGCTGTCATTGCTCTGTTTCTCCTTATATTTCAACCAAGTAATGAGCTGCTATTGTTCAATGACAAACCTATGAACCTGCAGAATGAGCTTTGAATTTCTCCACAGAGGAGGCACTCTGAGCTTCAACACTGAGAGCAAGAGAAGAGTAATTGGATGGCTTCTATCTTTTCTGTGACATTTTACACAGCTGTGAACATATACCTGCTAAAATGAATACATACACGCACTGAAAGTAAAATGCATCCAGTATGAAACAGCCTTATGAGCGATGGAATGGAGCTTGGATCTCGACATCACCAAGTGTAACTTTGATCACATGAAGAGGTCGAAGGATGTGAGCCTGCCAACATCCACACAAGATCTTAGTTCAACCAGATGTTTGGAACAACCTACCTGCAGAGTTCCTTCAAAAGCTGTGTGCAAGTGTGCCCAGAGGAAATGATGGTTGTTTTAAGACGAGGGTGTACACATTAAATCTGGATTACATTTAGATTTCTCTTCAATCATGTTATGTTCATTGTATTCATTTATGAAAGCTATCTTACTTTCATGTTTGACTAAAACTTCTGCATAGTACTGATAGGAATATTCTCACAGCGGGATTTGATATCACAATGCCGTCCTGCTATCCCACGCCCTTTGATCTTGAGATGTCTGAATGGAGGATTCTTGCTACCAGACTGAATTAGCATTGTTTATTGCATGGTAGGTACAAATAGACATAAATACAATTGGATGCTGTGTGTTAGTGAGCGTGAGTGAGGGTCTGTCTACTACATGCTCAGTCTCTCACTGAAGAAGAGCATCTGAGGTGATGCCTATATGTGTTTAGCATTCCTAAGATAGCTAATTTACTGGGTATCTGCACTTGTACATGGTCAGGCTATTTCTGGGTGTGTGCCAGACTTCAGTCTGTCTTCATCTGCACTCAGCTTCAGCTCAGCATAGATTCATCTCCATTGGTTAATACATACATAACTCAAATCTGGGTGTATAGATAGCAAACTTAAAATATACACTTGATAGGATAATCAAATAAAGACTCATGATACTGCCGATATTTTCAGCTGCCACATCAATGATATATCTGTAGAATGAACAAATGTACATCACTATAAAGCTTTCCCTCATTATAACTGAATGTCAAGATGTTAAAATCGACGGCATTAGTGATGGGTCCGGCAACACCGATGCGTCGGCATGTGCATCTAGCTCATAGAGCGTCGGTGCATGTATCGGTATAAGAAAGTCACGTGACCGATACTGGAACTGTTTCGAACTGACGCGCCAAACTGTGTTTATAAGGAAGCGCAATGGGAGGTGTTGGCCAAAAGAATCTCTGATCTGATTTCAGATGACAGGTCTGTGATTCATGGACCTGTCCCTAACTTTAGTTCTTATTTTAGTCCACTTGTCTCCTCCTACCCCTCTTCCTCTGCCCTCACACCCAACACAGCATCGTGTGGATTTGCTGTTCATCATGAGACTGGGATCCACATTCAAGATTTCTTGCTGCTTAACAGAAGGTTTTTTCTTGCCACCATGATGGAGGGATTCATGATTGGCTATATGGATTCATGTTGGGCGTTGGATGTATATATTTGTATATATATGTATATGTGTATCTTTATATGTATATATGTATCTATGCATATATGTGTATCCGTAAAATGAAGAGTTCTTGCTCTGATGTTGCTCTTGTTATGAATTGGCACTATACAAATACAGATTGATTGATTGATTGATTGATTGATCTGATCTGACGTGATCATCATTAAATTCATCATGAATTATGACGCTGCCTCAAGCAAAGAGACAGGTTTCCGTCGTGTGGGACCATTTTGATGTCATGTCAAAAAAAAAAGGTATTTGTTTTAATATCCATGTTGTTTCATCCTGTTCCTCTCAGAGTTTCCACTTGATCAATCTGAATTCAAATTAATTTCAAAGTGACTCTTGGTTTATTTTTCATATTATTTTCTGCAGGCTAAATGTCGCATTTGTTCGACAGAACTATCCTATTTAAATAAAAGCACCTAATTTATTCTTTACTACATTTTAAACCATCAAGCTTCCAGGAAGCAGATGCTGAATTTCATCCTGAAGGACTGCCAGCCCCTCAGCATTGTTGAGAGTGAAGGGTACAGGGAAAATTTTGTAAATAATGTAATAATAATAATAATAATAATAATAATAATAATAATATTTTATACATATACAAATATATATAAAATTTATTTTTTTTGAATAAAAAAATCCTGGTCCACAAGCATCCTCATTCACAACACGTTCACTTACATTTTCACATTATGATACATGTTCACATTATTTATGGGCCGTATCTATAAATATCAAAGATATTTACAACTTAAATTAAGATATGAAATAGTACAATATAAAATACAATGACTTAAATTATATTATTGTATATACTAGGTCATCAAATCAGTGTCAGTTGAGTCGGTCAACTCGGTTGCTTGTAGGGATTTTTAAGGTCCAGCAGGTGTCAGTATTCAGTGACACAGCACCAACACAGTATCAATACAGTTTGGCAATGTGTCGACACGCTTCATGACACCTCATCTCCCATCACTAAACAGCATCATCCCGAGGAAAAGAAATGTTTTTCTTGTTTCACATGTCACAGTTTTAGGAAAAGGCCGATGTGAGTGAAGTGAAGACTGTGTACTTTCAACTTAAAAGTAGTGGGATAATGATATACTATATTCTAGGATTATGAACACAGAATTATTGGCGCATTGCATCCCCAGTCTGAATCATGACTAATATTTTGTCTAACAAATAAAATCTTTCCTCAGGTCTGAATGTTTGAAATCTTTGGCTGTCTAAGATTCTCAGTGTTACTTTGCCAAAGATGAAGAGCAGACTGCATTTCTCGCCATGTGTGTTCCCTCAGCCAACATACAAACACAGAAGAAGGCAGGAAGAGGAAACTGAGGCATCCCTCACCTGTCCAGCTCCTCCTGCTCTCTGCAGGACAGCTCCATGGCAATGCGCAGCTGTTCATCAAAGCTCGAGGCCACGTTAAAATGTCCCGACAACCGTGGGTCTGTAACGGTGTTGTAGGAAAGTGGGGAGTTGGCGGTGGGGTCTAAGGGGGAGACGGAGGAGGGGTCGGCCATGTCTTCTCCCTCTCTGCTGGCCAGAGAGATGGACAGAGACTCCTGGATCGCCCTGAGAGGCAAAAGAGAGAATATTAAGACTTGAACTGAAGCATCATTACATCTTTCTTTTCTTAATTGCTCGGCTTCATTACAGGATGCTTGGGAGTTGGTGTCCCCCAGAGAGGGCAGAGAGAAAAGGCTAATCACTGAACTCTATTTGGAGGAGTTTAATTAAACTCCAAAGCCTGAGGACTTCCTGAATAAGATAAAATAACAAGAAAACCTTCTGTTCAGCAGCAAAGCCAAACTATTCCACTGGTTAAAATAAAAAAGGTTTTGTCTGGGTGCTGGTTTGGCGGAGTGGTTAGCAACCAGGCACCCCATATACATACTTCTGCCGGTCCGGGTTCGAATCCAGTCTGTGATCAGTTTGCAGAGTGCCTTCCCCTACTCTCTCTCCCCTTTTCACAAGCCTATCCACTGTTTCTCTCCTATCAATAAAGGCACAGAATGCCCAAAAATACATTTAAAAAAAGGTTTTGTCTTCTATATGTGCTAAAATGGTTACTGATGCTTTTGCAGTCAAGTGTAGACAAACCTGATTGTCTTTTGTATGAAGCAGCAGACATGGTTTTGATTGTAAGATTACTTGAGAAAAACTCTGTTTGTTTATTGTTGAGGAGCTAACTGCTCTAGAATAATAGTATCTGAAATATAATTTTGCTTCGTCTGCAGAATTGTCTTTACATAAAACGTAAATTTTGCTTGTCTTTATTCAGGATGTAGTAATGTTTGTGTACTTTGCAAAATGAAATGAGACATTATTTTGATCTGTGTGCTTTTGGAGAAAAGACATGTTGGCTGTGCTACGTAACAAAGTAGTGCCAAAACAAAGTGGCTTGGCAGGGGGCTAGTCAGTTGGTGCAAATGTGTTCAACATAGAACACTATCACCCTACACTTCTGTTGTTATGCCTTAAGTATACTTAAAACTACTTAAATTACCTGGAGTGGGGGGTGGCCCCATCTGCATTAACATCAAGCCCAAGGCACTGTGCCAACTATTTCTTTCCAGGTGCAGAGCTGATCTCTGTCACAGTAGCTTATGCTCAGGGTTATGCCATGTACCTTATACAACCCTACTCCAAAAATCCTACACTATCCCCAAAAGCTTTGCTTAATTCAGAATCTGATTCATAGTCTCTAGAAACAATTGTCCTTTTGGAGGGAAATTTGACAAAAATCCCATGAAATAAAATAACATTGAACACAACATCCAAAAGAACACAGTCAATTTCATTTTGTGTCTTTTCTCCAGGTGGAGCGGTTCAAACATGCTGGAACAAGAACATAATACTCAGTATGAAGGTCAGCTCACCTCTCCAACTGAGAGTCTTCCTCATAAAGTGGACTCTGTGGAACTGGGCGGCTGTTTGTCAGGGCCTCCCAGATGGTCACCTAAAGAACGAGAGTGTAAAGGTTATGGGTGTGTGTCAAAAACCTGTGGGAATACAATTCTGCGATTCAGGGTCAAGATACAAAATGCATCAGAACACTTTGCCATATCAGAATCAGGGTGATACATCACCTGTTTAACTAAAAAGTTATTCTTTCAGTTCTGTTTAGAGCCTTCAGTATTACATGCATAGAAATATAGTCTCAATAATCAGTGTTGTTGACAGAAAACTTCCCCACAACATGGATATGCTTTATTATCTATTCCTTTTGACAGCAATAATAACAGTAGGTACAACAAACAATATCACCATGCCTGAGTCAGCGTGCTGTGTTCTTCTGAAAAGCCAAAATTTGTGGCAATTTTCTGTAATGGCTAAATGCAAATGATAATATGTTTTTCTTGCTACTCAGTCTCAGTAAATTTTGTACTCTGATCAGACTCAATTGATACAAGGCAACAGGCTTCAGCTGTTATGACTTCAACATTTTCAAGTTTGTTTTCTCATAAACTCAAAACTTTACTATATCAAACAGTTCATGTCTTTTTAATTCATAAATAATTTTAAGTTTTTAAAAAGTGGCATTATTACCCCACTGTTAAAAGCATTAATCAGGAGTATGATTTTCATTTGCTGACAAACAATGACTGGTGCAGTTAATTTACCTGTCTTGTAGTTTAGTAATTATATATAATCAAAAGTTTCACTGTTAAAAAACAAACAAAAAAACTGATGAAGAGGAACAATAATCATCTCGGCCCAGTTCTGACCTGGTCACTCTCTGTGCCGGCGTCCAGCAGGCTCTGCTGAATGGCAAACTGCAGCAGGTTGTCGTCCTCGTCTCTCATAGGCTCACTGCGGCCTGGACCCAGAGTGGTGTACTCTGCCGGGGGCTCAAACACCGAGGGGTCCACCTCACAGTGGAAGGGAGCAGGACACTGACCTTATAAGGAAGATTGATGGGATAGCATTATTATAATAATGGCACAGATCTGTTTATTGATTCAAAACAATTATTGAAAACCACAGAACACAAGTCATTCTGGTATAGTGCATTAAGGAGTCTATTCAGGGCGGCCCAAGAGAAAAAAGTGTTTAGATCATCTTCCTGAATGATGATTTCCATCGTCTACAGCAAAGTCTACAGCTCATCTCTGGCTTTACTCATACAGCCATACAGACAGAGTGCAAAGCATGATCATGACCAGGACTGTGGTCAATAAATGGACAAAACACAGATGTGTGCAAAACATCAAGGTATAAAGAAGTGAAAAAAAAAAGAGGGAGAAAAATGTTCAACTCCGTTGAAACAGGAGATGGAAAACAACAGTGAATCATCAGGGTCTTGTTTTGGCACGGGTTAAGAGTAAAGCAGGGTACACACACAAAGATTATTGGGGTGTTTTTGTCCCGACTTTTCCCCTTTCCCACCAAGGACGGCAAGTGCCTGATCATTTTCTGTTTAATAAGATAATCCAATGAGATTATCCTTTGGTCTGAGATGTGTTAAAGGGATAGTTCAGTATTTCTGAAGAGGGGATTTTTCCAGAGTCTGATATTTTATCAAGTATCAATTATCTGTCAAAAAAAGTTCAAAGACAACCATCATTCCCTCTTCTCATATGTGCTCACCCATGTTGCATGATGTGTTCTCCAGTTGTTGCCATAGACAATGTTTGAGGTTGGTCCTATGCTTCTTCGTCTTCATTTTTGTTAGATCATGTTTGATCACAGGAGGTTTCTGGCTTGGAGGACTAGATTCTTGATCAGTGGTGGAACAGAATCAATATGTGTGTGATGTGCAGTGTTGAGATTATCAGGGCACACCACACACAGTATGATCAAAACTGTTCAATGCCTGATGTTTTACCTTCATGTGTGAGGTCTCTGACAGATAAAAATCTCTTCAGATTTACATAAATCCGTGTGTGTGTACCCCGCTTTACCCAAAGATCAGAGAGATGTGATGTCTCCCTCTGTTACTTAATGTCTTCACTTTATTCTAAACCTTCTTAACCTTCATTTGAATCCTATTCTGTTCCTAATGCAATTAATATCTTTCTGTACTGTTTTATGCACATGCCTTCTCAACACACAGAAGAGCTTTGTGATAAATTTATACAGGGTGGCGTATTTTAAGGTGTGACTTGAACTTGCTTGAAATAGAAATTGTTAAGTTAAAGAATACTGACATGTTAAATGGCACAAAGAAGCAGAAGCTGCAAGAGGCAGAGTGGAAGAAACACTGAGATTTAAAAAAAAGGGACAAGGAAAAACAAAAAAGCAAATGAATGTGCTTTGTGAACAAATACTGAAATTGCTTGGAGTTGAAGTATGAAAAGTAGCCTTTTATCCAACGACTAAGTGTGCTGAAATATATACAGAGTATTATTATTATTTTTTTTTTATATATATATATTTTTTGGGCATTTTGTGCCTCCATTGATAGGAGAGAGACAGTGGACAGACCCGTGAAAGGGGATGAGAGAGGAGGGGAAGACAATCTGCAAACTGGTCACAGGCGGGACCCGAACCCGGACCGGCAGACGCAAGCACATGGGGTGCCTGATTGCCAACCACTCCGCCAAACCAATGAATAAAATATGAATATTTCATATTTGGTTAATGACAAAGGGTCCTGTACATTGGCCATACTAGTTTAAAGGAAAAGGCATATTTTTGAGAAAAAAAAAACAGATTTAAAAATGAGTCTTGCATACAAGGTGTTGCTGCTTTATAAATACCAAAACATGGATTTTTGGATAGCAACAAATACAAATGTATGATCCTGGGCAGAGTTTCAGTGTAACTGTTGAAAAGTTCAAGCATTAACATCTTATTTAGAAAGTTCAACATAGAGTTGATACTTACCAGCTTCATCTGGGCTCTCGGGTTTATTTACCGTCACAGAGCTGACTGGCTCGTCACAGCCACACAGGTTACTGAAGGTCACTCTGGCATTCAACACGTGAAACAGGGGAATCTCTGCAGGAAGGACAGAAAATGTACAAAGAATTATGTGGTTTGATTCACCTCAAAGTCAAAATAATTTATCCCACTATGGTAAATCACCTTGTTTCCAAACTTGGTTATTTGATGTAACTTTTAGGAATATCAATAGCATAAAAGCCTCAGTGTGAACAAAGTCGACATGAATGACAGCACAGTGACAGAAGACACACTCACAAACCACCTCCACATGGTTGTAAACCTTGTATTTAGTGTATGACAGGTAGAACAATAATTAAAGCTTTTAATGCTGACATGGGTAAAAAAAATATATAAAAAAAATATTACTAACGAACAAAGGCTCTCCTCCTGTTCCCTTATAGTTCATTAAAATATGCCACACATGGCCACATACATAACACCAACCTATCTTAACGGGGAAGCCTGGAGGCAAGCGCAGAGTGATGAAGTCCCGCAACTTGGCAAAGTGGGCATTGGAGATAGCCATGAGGTCGATAATGGGCGTAACCTGCTCGGCCAGAGACAGGGGGTGACTTTCACTCAACCACAGGGTGGCCTTAAACCTGCAGAGGACAGGAACTCAGTTATACAAGTGAAGGGTGTAGCTTTGGAGAAATGCATAATACATAAAGTTCAATCAATCAATCAATTAAACTTTATTTATATAGCACTTTTCCTACAACATATGTAACTCAAAGTGCAGTTCAAATGATTAACATTGTTTCCAGAGTGGTGTCGTACTTCTGGACTTTGCTTGTGAGCTCCACGGGGCGTCCGATGTCCCGGCCGTTCAGGTTGAAATCTGGGTTGAAGTACTCGTCGGCTGTGATGGCCGTGGGGTTGTGAGGACTGGCACACTGGGATACGTTACTCTGATAGAGGTACAGGTAAGAAGTTATAAGTTACAGGGCTCATTAAAGAAGGCTGCAGGTGGTACAGAAGTTTAAGCAGAGACTCTTACCCCGTTGTGAGCTGTGTGCTGTTCAGCGATACCTAAGAAGGACTGCAGAGGAGTCTTTGAGCCTAAGTGAGATGACGCAGAAAAGTCATCAGCAGCTCTCAAAATTCACTTCAAAACATTTTAATCGCTCCAGGCTTTGTATTTACCTTTGCTTCTTGACTTGTCCTGGTCTGATAGATGCTCCGTTCTGGATCGAGTCACCAGCTCTACATTGGTGGCACTGTACACCTGGACCCAAACAGAAAACACATTTCTTTATGCCTTTGTTTGGTCCTGGTGTGTTTGGACAATTTGCATCATGTCTTGGGTGTATATTAGGCAAGGACTTGATTTAAGTTAGAATGCTAAAATAAAACATTTTGTCTCTGTAGAGGATCAGATGTGGTTCTTTCCCCTCCCCTTTGGAAACACCCAGATCTGAGGTAGTTGGGAGGCTGTGGGAGACTTTGTCAATGAGCTCTGTGTTGACTTGCTGCCCATAGGATATCTTAAGGGAGGGGAGGAAGGGCTTAGAGGCCGAGGAGCAGACTTTAAAAACAGTCACGGTACTGCCCCTGATGAGCAGAAAACATATTTAAGTGGAAGTTGTATAGCTATTGCATAACAAAATTGTTGAAGTAAAAAAGCAGCATTTAAAGATGCAGCCTATTTAAAGAGGTATAGCTCATTTCTCTGTGAACTAAGAGCTAAATAAGACTCAAGCCTCTTTTAACAATATTAAAAGTGAAAAAAAAAAATGATTTTGCAAGAACATGGGATATTTAAGTAAAGCCTCTGTTGATATATGCTGAATTTAACTTGGATGTAAAAGTATGGGTTAAACAGTGGTAGGTGCATTTTAACTCTTAATGCTGAGAATATAGTCTGTAAGTCTCCCTATAAATCTATGCTGATACAAAAAAATGCCAAAGGACAAGCTTGAATAAGGTACATTTATGTCAAAATGACCAGACAAGATAATATAGATTAGATATCTAGGACTGAAAAGCCTTGGCTTAGATTTCCTTAAATCTAAGACCATGAAGCCTCAAAAAAGTCTTTGGTCTACCTGAAAGAGGTATGATATTTTAGATGGCACTTGAGTAAGACCATGTAAACTGTCTGAATCTGTAGTGAGTCCAGATCTTGTCAGGTCCTAGAAGCTGGTTTAGTGTGTTCACTTCATAGAGTTGTCAGAGGAAGGACTTGTTGAATCCGATGCAGTGTTAGTGTTTATCTTCCTGACATCCTTATTATAACTGATTCACCCAAACAGTCACCACCCTGCATGAAAAACTGCACCATGTGACAAAGAGTTTGTCTGTCACATACGCACAAAGAATATTGTAATCAGACTCACTATCTGCAGCATTAGCCTGAATATAAATACTCTGTGAACATCTCTATTTAAATGAATCAATCAGTCTGATTGAAAAAACACAAATTACTCTTCAGATGTGAAATAAAAAAGCACAAAATTTACATCCTGTCAATTTCCACTTTAGCCTTCCTAGTTGTAACTATGCTAACACTGATATTGTAATCTTTTTCAGACAAGAATATGGTTCTATTAATTGTTCTATATTTAGTTAGCGGTGGATCATCAAGCCCTTCATGTCATCAATTCTGCAATGAACTGTGGGAAAATCCACAGGACAGGCTGTGGACTCACGTAAAGTGCACAGTTTGTTCCTGAGTTGCAGCATCAGAGTCCCTTACATCCTTCCTACAACTGATTCATCCCAAACAGCCACCATCCTGCATGAAAAACTGCACCATGTGTGAAAGAGTTTGTGTGTCACATACATACAAAGTATACTGTAATCAGATTTACTATCAGTAGCATTAGCCTGAATATAAATATTCTGTGAACATCTCTATGAATCAATCAATCTGATTGAAAAACACAAATTACTCTTCAGATGTGAAATAAAAAAGCACCAAATTTACATCCTGTCAATTTCCACTTTGGCTTTCCTAGTCGTAACTATGCTAACACTGATATTGTAATCTTTTTCAGACAAGAATATGGTTTTATTAATTTTTCTATATTTAGTTAGCCGTGGATCATCAAGCCCTTCATGTCATCAATTCTGCAATGAACTGTGGGAAAATCCACAGGACAGGCTGTGGACTCACGTAAAGTGCACAGTTTGTTCCTGAGTTGTCTACATCTGAGTCCTCATGGCCTTAGGATTTCACAGAGCAGCACTGTGCACTGTGAGGTGTCTTTAATGGTGCAGCGGTGATTTAGCCTGGTAGTGCACTCTATAATCAATCAGAAGGGACGAGGGTCTGAGCCCAGCTCTGGCTCTCACATGATGAGGTGTCTTTGTGCATGACACCTCATCCAAGGTAGCTCACACTTCTGCATCAGGAGTGTGTAAATGGGTATGAAAGGAATGGATGTGATGGCAAATATTGAATATCCCGCCATCAGTGAGTGAATGTGAGAGCAAATAAGTGTCAGTGACTTGATGCGACCTGTGCCCTGTGAGCGGTCAGAAAGACTAGAAAAGTGCTACATAAACTCAGATTCATTTACCATTTAATCCAGAGGGCAGATACTGGGAAACTACAGACAGAAATTAAAGAGGACAGGGCTTGATAAAAGGCATTTATGGAGAGGGAGGGGCTTGACAATTATAGGATCAGGATCAGATTTGAGAAATTGTGTTGCGTACATTTAATTGTTTATCCTGCATGTGATTCAGTGAGTTACCTTGGCTTCGTACCCACTGACCACTTCACTCTTCTCTGAACGCCAGCCCCAGATACCAGACTTGTTCCTGAGCAATCAAATTAATATCAAAAACAACACAAAGATTTTTAATTAAAGGCCTTGAAACAAAATGTAGTTATTTTCAACCTGTGTTGTAAGCTACACTAATCAGAGCGAAGAAGAAAACAGTCTGGATAAGATAATTCAACATAATATACTATTCACTAAACTCCTGAATAAACCGCTACACATTCAAAATGTTGCACATATTTTGCTGCCTCGACGGTTGAAAAACATTGAAAACAAACTGTCAGTAACTGCAAATGTCAACACAAACAATTAAAGTGTTTTAGAAGTGTGCTTGTTACCGTTCAAAGGCAATGTTTCGTGTGTTGAGGTGTGTGGAGACGATGGGCGAGGTCAGTCTCTGGGCGGTGTTCTCCTGGGATGGCTGCATGGCCGCCAGAAGGGAGGGCGCGTCACGGGGAGACAACACAAGAGGCTCTGTGTACACCACCTGCTTCTCGTGGTCCACCTCCATCACCACCGCACCATCATCTTAGAGTAGATGGGACATAATGTCGTGAATAATTCAGGCCCTGACGGTCTTTCAGTGCGTATCTCTCTAACTCGCACACTCACCTCCGCCCTTAAAGATATAGCTGCGTCGTCCTTTCAGCCAGGTCATGTGTTCAAAGCCAAGCAGGGTGGTGTCCACACGAAGGCATGAGCCGCTCTTCCACACCCGGTAGACATCACTGGGACACACCTTCGACACCAGAGGCACTGAGAGACAGAGTGAAGATCAATTTTTGAATGAGGGTCAAAAAGTACAAGGATGAAAGAGGAAAGGATAAAGAAACTGAACCCCTGGATTATGACGTGGAATGAAGTATTTTTGTGAGGCTGATATCTTACACAGAAGCTCCACAGCACCCTCACTTGGCTGGCTTCAGTTCACCAACAGTATATATCAAAGAAACAAACAGCCATCACAAGAAAAAAAACCCAATATACTTCAGATCAACGGTGGGCACATGGCAGCTCAAGGCCTGTTATTCCAAGAGCTTGAGAAATGCAAGAAGAGAGCACAGCTTTACCGCAGTACATCCCACCTGTCATTCCACATAAAAGTAGGGTGCTACTGATCAGGAACGTGATCACAAAAGAAAAAGAAAGTTTGGAATTAGTAGAAACAAGTTCTGCTTCACCACATGTCACACACATTACCAACATAAAAAATAACACAAAAATCTGCTACAGGTGTTTCACCAGGGATTAGGAGGGGCAGAACCTTTCAATAAAAAACTGGAAGGTGATTAAACAAATGTTTCTCCGTCACGTTCACTACAAGCCAGTCATGAGCTTGCAGTCACTTCTTACTTTCAACAAACCTAACCTGTTCTTGTAGCTATACATCTCTGTCTTTTAAAGGCAGCAGATATCCCGGTCGCTTTCTTTCCAACAGCGGCTGTTGCACCTGAAGGCTTTATGACAAGGATCTGCCTGACGACAGACACAGATTCTGGCAAATTCAGCTGCTTTGCAAAGTTAGGAATTTGTAGAGATATCAGTTGTTATTGCTAATACAAAATAACCTCTGAATAACTCCCTTCATCAGGACTTTGGGTGTATACATTTCCCCTTACAGCTGCAAACTCTACATTATAGAGCTTAAAGGGGAACACGTCTTTTAGAGATAATGGCGAAAAGTGCTTCTGCTTTGTTTTGTCTCTCCCACTTATCATTTTAAATAAATCAATGACTTTAATCCACATGGCTGAATTTTAAAAAAAAATCGACATTCTGTTCTGAATTCCTAAATAACTTAATTTATTGCTTGGATATTTTGGGGGGCATTGAGACCAGTACAGACTGTTAAGATACAGAGGCTTTTGTACGGACATGAACAGTGAGCCCAAAGATATTGGCTTTACCCTTAGAGTGCCTTAAGCAAAGTTAACAATTTCCCTTTAGAGAGAATAACGTTGACAGAACCTGAATTTCTTTGTCTTTTATTGAGTTACTACAAAGAACATACAGTAAGGAGTTGTCTGCTTAGATAACACATATTTAAATAGAAAAGCACTCGGAGAGCGCAGACCTCCACCAGCGCCACAGTCCTTAGCCATATTGTGATTTTGACCATAAATATTAGTCCCACCTTTACTTCATCGAAATATTTAGATTCCTTGACCATGAAAACATACCATTAACAGCTGGATTCATAATGATATCTATTTTAGTTCAGTAGTTATTAACAGAAATCACATTTTTCGCCATTGCGGCCAGACGCTGATCCGAAAAAACACCAAAATCGAATCAGTTCTTCCTTTTCCCATGCTGAACATTTCCTGAAAATTTCATCCAAATCCATCCATAACTTTTTGAGTTATTTTGTTCACAGACGGACAGACAGACGGACAGACAGACAAACAAACTCTCCCGAAAACATAACCTCCTTGGCGGAGGTAATAAATTGCTGATACCAGTTTCTTAGTTAGTTCAGTTTTTTAGTGAAACACTAATCCCGAAGACCTTAAATCTTCACTGTGTCCAGTGTTGGGCAAGTTACTTAAAAATGTAACGCATTACTTATAACTTTTTACTGTCATTTCAAAGTTATTAGTTACATTATAATATTGCTGCATTTGAAATATAAGGCATTACACTATTATCACATTACTGTTAAGTTACTCTAATCAAAATAACAGGAAATATGGATTTGTCTTTCTAAATGTGGCTCATTACACTCAAAAAGCTCATTACACATCCAGCGGAAGGTGATGTGGTGGCTATCTGAGTTCAGCTTAAGGCTAAAAACAGTAGAATATAATAGCCACACTGATGGCTCATGGCACAAAACAAGAAATGATCATAGCAAAAACAGAAAAAAGGTACAATTCTGGTAAATTGTGTTAGGGATACTGTAACTTCAGGCCGAGCGGAGGACTTTTCTCCTCTGCTGATCTCACAGAGTATTTGGCAAATTTGTATTTAAACAACTACAAAAAAAACCCACTTCATTTCGGTTAAATTAAAATGCATTGTAACTTGCATTACTGACATTTGTACCAATTAAAACATTACTGTTTTTTTGTAATGCCTTACATTACAAGGTTACAGCAAAAAGGAATGCATTTCAGTAATCGCATTACTTCTGTAATGCATGACTCCCAACACTGATTGTTTCAGACTGATGAGACAAGATAGCCTCAAGCCTCATTTTCAGTCCACCATCTCTGAATCAGCTGTTGGTAGTGGAGCTATCCATCTACTGCGGTGCTGAAACTGACCTCTGATAAAACAAAATTAGTGAAGTCATTTATTTACAGAGCACCTTTAAGAGGACAACAGTCGATCAAAGTGCTGTACACAAATACAAATAAATATTAAAAAAAAACAATAACAGGAAAACATTGTAATAAAACAGTAAAAGTGAGTGAACACTCACCCCAGCTGGTGAACTCCCACTTCATCTCCACGTAGAAGTCCCGTGCCTAAAAAAACAAGTAACAGTTAACAACAAAGACACTTATGTCCTGACCAAATTACATCCTTGAATTGCTGTTCTGATACTCATGGATCCTGTTTGAGTACATGTTGACAGCAAATACTAATCAAAATAAATGTAAACTGAAAAATACAGTTAAATAGTTAAAGCAAATAGTACAAACTGTTTCCCAGCAAAAGCTTTTAACAAACATTTCCTTGGAGTCTGGGGTGTGATCAGGTTAATAACTACAAAGTTTAAATGACAACTGAAATTTGATTGTGATCAAGCATTTCCAGTCAAGACCTGAAAACTGTGAGACAGTTTACTCCCCTCAGTCAGGTCGGCATCCTCTGCCAAATTTTTCATGTCACACATCAAATTTCACTTTTACAAACTGGCCTTAAATCATTAGCAGAGTGGCTTGTTCCTCCATCAAGCATTTTTGAATCCTTATTGCTGTTACTATCATCATTTTGATATTGTCACTTTATTTCTTTCATTTTTTTAGTTCATGGGAGTGTGTAATTTTTCTGCGTAAATATTTTCATTTTCCTCTATGATTTGACTGAAAATGTATTTTTAAATTTTCTTGTTTTGACAGACAGCACTATTGTTACATGTTGCTTTAAAAAAAAAAAAAAAAAGTGTTTACAACTATAGATTCACCAAATGCGAAAATGAATCATTTTCAAATACTAGGGCTGCTTGTTTGTGGCAAATATCTCAGTTCAAATTGTTCTGAATTTATTTTGCACCATTGCTCTTATATTTGAGGCCAAAAACTAACAAACACTGAAACCTTTACAAAGAAGACAACATGGCATGCATCAAACTCATCACTTTTCACAATATCTTTTTTAAATGATTGTGGGAAGTGAAAATTAAAACAAAACTGAAACTGGATTGATTGCCATGCAGTATATGATACTCGTGCCTTTTTCAACTGCCTTTTTAAACTCGAGCATCATCAGCATTTTCCTAATTTTAGTCCATCAACAGCAAATAGTTCATCCAAACACGGTCTCCTTCTTGCTTATTTAAGAAAGTCATTTGTAATTAAACAAGCTGATACACAAGATGAGCAAGCTGAACTGATCCATCAACTGCTTCTGAAATTTGAAAATATCAAGGCTTATACTGCCAAACACACGGCTCCCAAAACAGTTTTTGAACAGGACAGCTTTATTCAAAGGCTTAAAGGAGACATATCATGCTGATGCATGATTTAATACTTACATATAATATAATAAATTTGAAAACAAGACCTTACACCCCCTTAATTTTCAAAAAAAGAGATATTGTATTTTTTCTGATATCCTAGAACGAGATTTGATGCCTCTGAAAATAGGTCATTGCGAGATGTCCGCGAGATTTAAATAGTCGTGACGACATGAGGTACCTTTCTTTTTATTGGAGTAATCTGATAAAACACTTCCTCCTCTGTGATGTCCGTTAGCCACAAAACCGTCACAAAGGAACACATTCACCCAGCAGCAGTATATAGATCCCTAGCTCACATTCACTCATTACCAGCTCTGGCCTGTAGGGGGACTCAATACGCGGTCGCTGCTTTGAGCCTGCCGGAAAATACAGTAGAAGAAGAAGGACAGGCTGGCTCAACCCTCTCGGCAGCTCTGACAGAACTGACCAATCAGAGCACAAAGGGCTGTGACGTTGCGAGGTAACTGTAGGTCATCCTGAGATCCGAGCTTTTCAACGAGAGCTTGATAATGGCCTAAAATGAGGATTTTGAGAACGCTATTGTGGGGCAATGAAGGAACTAAATGACTTGTACTGAGGGCAGAAATGCTTTACAGGCATCCTAGTCTGGCATAGTGCAAAGGAGAAACAAGCATGATATGTCTCCTTTAAAGTCATTGATCCAGGACACCAGTTGCCAAGAGAAGTGCTGCCAAAAATGTACATCACTGTCAGGAAGGGACTCGTCCCACAGCTCGTGAAAGTCACTCAGTTCAACCTGACCACAGAGGAGTGTACGAGCAGGACCGGTGAGGATAAGTGTGACAGTAAATTACGAGGAAGATTGGGAGTTAAAAAGTGCCGATCCCCAAACAAGCTGTTTTCCCGGGACCACAACACTTTATCAGGTGAAGTAAATGTTATTGCTCTGTTCACACTTTGTTTCACAGCTAAATGCTTTTAATTATGCAAAAACATGGAGCTTTACTTTATCTATTCTATTTATTAATTATCCACTTATATTTTACTAAATTCCGTTTTATGTTCAATTCATTTCATTCTTTATTTATAAACTGGTAGCTTAATTCATAATTGAAAATTTGTCTGTGTGACAACTGTAATTAAATTCATACTTTGACTTTGACTTACACGTCCTAGTCTGTTTGACAATATATGCTCTGCCTTGGGTGTCCACTATGTAGGGATTTGACTTAAGCTAAATGAAAAGAAAAAACATCTGTGTAGAATCAGATGCAGCTCTTCTTCCCTCCCCTTTGAAAACGCTTAGATACAAGGAGGCTAAAGAAGCTGATCATGATCAGCTCTGGCTGCTCAAACAGTGTTGGATTGGGGGGCTGCAGATTGTGGAAGCAAAAGATGAACATTTTAAGAGTTATTTTCCATACAGAGGTGGAGAGCATTTTTCTGTGGACTGAGAATTGAGTCAAAGGTATTGTGTTTTGCTCACAATCATCCTCTGACAACAATTAAAGCAAAGAACATCGATGACCATGACACTGGACCATATAACTGAATATGTTCTTGTCATTTCTTCACAGAAAAATGATTGAGATATATATTGAATATTGCGGTTCAGTTTCAAAACACAGATACACATTTTGGCCCACATCACCCAGCCCTACTGAACATAAGATGGTCTTACCTGTCTTAGCTTGCTGAGCAGTTCTGGGATTCCTGCCAGTCTCTCCGTGGCACGCTTGAAGTCTCTGTACTGAAGCACCAGCTGAACCAGCTCGGGGTCTCCAGTGCTCACCGCCTCCTGCAGGACTGAAGCATTGATCCACATTAATGACAGAGAGCCCACCTCAGTCCACACACAGGTATGAGGGCGGCAGCGGGGCACTCACTGGTCCATCCCTGTGCACTGCTGTGTGTGGGGTCTGCGGTGTGCCTCAGCAGCACCCTGGTGGACTCCAGGTGGCCCAGACACACCGCCAGCTCCAGCGGGGTGCGCCCTCTCGGATCCAGGCGCTCCACATCCTGCTGCAGACCAAAACGCACAAGCAGCATCAGCGCAATGCAGAGCAACCTATCAAAGCCATCTGTAAAAGCCCACCGAGCATCAGCTGCCCTGTAACCCCCACACTCACCTCTTTCTTCTGCAGCTCTCGGTCAAGCTCCAGGTACTGATTGTTCCAGACCAGAAAATGGAGAGGAAACGCTTCTTGAGCCATGGTTGTCGTCCGCTAAGCAACTGTAAACCTTTATGTCAATAAGACTCCTGCAGCCGACAGACACACTGACACCACACCGGAGCAGCTGCTTAGCTAGCTAGCTTGGTTAACAGCAGAAAGGTATATGAAGAGAGGAAATGTCACTGAAAAAAACAGTCAGTCAGCAATTCTCAGCAGGTAGCAAAGTGTGACAGCCTGTAACATGTATAATATGGATATAATGCGAGTCTATTTAAATTAGTGGGCTGAGTTAGCCCGGCTAACTCAGCCCACTAATTTGATGTAACAGCTAGCTGAGCTAACGCTAGCTAACTCGCTAATAACAACATTGTTTCTTCTCCTCCCTGGCACCTGCTCTCCATCATTCACAAAGCGAGACAGCTAATTGATGCTGCAGAAAATTAACTCCCTGCTTCCTTTCATGTTTTCACGATAATCTCGATTTTTCTCCAGAAAAAAAAGCCGTCGTTTAAGAAAGTTAGCTGACTACCGCTGCTGCTGCTGCAACCATCCCCTGTTTGTATCATCGGTGTTGTTTCGGTCTGTCAAAATAAAGCGATGCAAGGCCTTTATCCCACTTTCACATCCAGGTCAGTCCAGGAAGAGGCATCTACCTGGCTGGTCCCCAGCTGGTGCCAAAAACCCCAGTCCTGCCCGGTGAAGGGTCATTACAGCCGTGCACATCTGCCAAAGTCAGCTTTGTTCCTGCAGACTCAGCCCGGTGGAAAAGCCACGGACAGCTGTTCCAGCATTATTTATTTATTTCATGGGCGTTGCTTTATTTCCAGGTTATGAAGGGAAGCTGGGTGGAGACAGGGAGGAGCACACAAGACATTTTGGACCCTTCTAAGGAGTGCTGAGGGACCTCCAGCACAGCAGGCACTCCATCAAATAGGATAACTGCATGTCAGGATGCACAGATTCATTGTTCACTCTTGAATAAAAGGCAAAAAACACAAATGGATGATCACTCAAAAATATACTTACCTTTAAGATCGTTCGTTATTGGCTCTCCTGTCACCCAAGTATTATGAAAAAGACCAGTTTATCATTTACTGAAGTGAAACAGCAGTAGAGAGGAAAATTTGGGGATCAGAGTCTGTGGAAGAAGTAAAAAAAAACCTCCAGCTAAAGGAAGACATTACAGGAAACTGACATGGCAACAGAAGCATCATGACATGGCCTGTGAAAAAAAGTTATCATTTATGCTCACATTTCTCTTCAGTGTCAGCTGAGGATGGTTTAGGAAAAAGCACACTTTAAACATTTTATAAAAGAACCACAAAGACAGTACACCAAGAGATGTGTTGCAGTGTGGCAGGTCCTTTAAACAATGGAAAAGGTCCCAAAATATGTAAAATACCCACTTTAATAGTCTTACAAGAATAGGAGTCCATGGCTTGTCAACAACCCTCCTCTCCCCACCAAACATGAGAAAAACTCTCTGTCCGTCACTCTGCTTGCTCCTCTTTCATATAAAACCTCTCCCCTGGTGTCATCATAAGCCGGTATGTCCCCCCTCAGGCTGGGAGTCTATTCAGCCCACTGAAAGCTCCAGTGAGAGGAACATGTGAAGACACATCTGTGCACTCTCACAGCCATTTCTTGAGTGAGAAGTGTCAAAAATAAATATTTTAAAGCACAGAATGCAAAACAGCCTGTTCTGAGAAGGGCTGAAACAGAAGGGTTTTCAGAAATGATTAAAACTAATATCTGAGCGTTTTTGACAAGAAACTTCAAGATTTGGTTTTAGGGACACTTGGGACAGGTGTTTACTTGCTGAAAAGAGGGTGAAGTAGGGACAACAGTATAATCATTAGCATACAGCTTAACACAATAAGTAGGGCTTGACAGTCAGAAAAAGAAGCCACTGGGGAACTTTTTTTTTAAGAATACCACTGTCCACAACACACATGAAAGGACTGGGCCACCTCAGCCAGAAAGTCTGAATTCACTCCTTCCTGCTTTTACAACTTATGGGCTTGCAGGCTGTTATTTCACTTCAACTATTAACAAAACAGAAAGGGCTCTGACGTTTTAGAGGGCTGCTAGTGGACAGAAAAAGTGAAGATGGTCAACAGCAAAACTCTGGATGTTGTGCCCAACGACTGACGGCATCTGTTCCAAACTGACACGTGTACAACGTGTATAAATCTATCACGGTAACTACTGACATGATTGAACAAAAATCACAAATATTCACTGTTTCATGAGAAAACAATGTGAATTTGTAAAGTATGTTTGATTTTGTATTTTTATGGTGAACGTGTCAGCTGGTTTGGAGCCTGTCAATCGTGTCTATGCCATTTTGCTGGTTATAATGTTAAGCCCTGATGAGTAACAAAATGAATCAATGGAATTTTTTTTCATTTGTGGTTAATCTTTCTCATACATGATTTGATTGGTTTCGCCTAATGACTGAAGACTTACAGAGAACTTCAGATATCACACTTTCTTCAAGAGCTGAGCTTTTTCTCAAGAATTACCTCTCAAACCACCAGTGAGAAAGTCATTATGAAAATCTTAAGAGAAAATCAAAACAAATATCTTTAGAGTGATATCAAGAGGCCGTTATTTGTTGTATCTTATTTTTTTATTTTTCTTGAAAAATAACACAAATAACATAAAGTGAAAAAGTCCTCTGAAAATAATTATAATGCTACAGGATTCCTGTTTTGATAATTGAAAAGACATTTACACAAAAGTATATATTTATATACTCATATTCTTTTGAAGGGATATCTCCAGGAGACCCAGTAGGAGGGCAGACCTTTGATACAGAACCACTACACTTGAACAGAACAAAGAAATGAGAAATCCACCTGCCTCTGAACAAAATTATACATCTCAACACTGAACCATTCAGGTCATGAAACTTTGTGAAAAGTACTCAGATTTTCACCCATGAGAACAAAACAGAAGTGTATCAAAGGGGTGGGGAGCAGTTTTCTCTAAGATATTAACAAGCTGCTCTAAATGTTTTTCTCTGTACAAAAACAAAGCAAAAAGAGTTTGGAAACAATAGCACCTGAAGTCTAACGGTTGTTTGAAGATGCACCATTTATCATTACACCTGATCCTTGGCTTACAACCCCACACTGCAACCTGCCCTCTGCTGGGGTGAGGTCTTGTTTCCACGTTGATTGCTTTCACACTGTCTCTAACACCTCTTAAACCAATCGCTCCCACTCAGTATTTAGGTTTACTTCTTAAGTAAACTATTAAACCACTTTAGCACCCAAGGGCCTTTTCATGCTCACATTAAACTGGTCAACACAGGCCACTCCAGTCACTCACTTTTAAAGTGTGAAATAAAAAAACACCTGAAACCTTTAGTAGTCCAAAAAATATCTAAACACGCAGATGTTGTGCATATGGCAATAAACAATGTTTGCTCTCTTTAATCTGACAAAAATAATCATTAATTTGGAGCAGCCAAGAGCAGCTGGACTGAAACGAGTCAGCTGATATTAAATAATACTTTAAGGGATACAGATGTGTGTCTTTGTTATCAGTGATGGAGGTGATCGTGTTGGTTATCCAAGGGACGTGAGGATTAGAAACCCCATGTTCTCCCCTCCTAAAGACAAACTTTTGCTTTTACACACTTCAGTAACCCCAAACGAACAGAAAAGGGAAGCTCCTGAGTCTCTTTATGCAGGGAAAAATATTTTAAGGCTTGTCCAGCTGTGACCGTCCCTTTCACCAACAGCACTTTAGTGTGTTAGCATTAGCAGTGTAGACCCCACCCTTCCTTTAAGCGATACAGGTGCATGTGAATGTCCCTGCCCGTCTGTGTGCTCTGCCTGGCACAGGACCCGCTCTTGCCTTTCTGCCTCTGCGTTCAGAGGAGAATCTAGGATATCCTCTGGATCAGTTTTTCATCTGACAGGCAGTACAGCATGTTGACAGACAGCTCAGAAATGAAGGCCTCGCAGGCCTTACGGGAGACTCCTTTGCAGCCTCGCAGGTCTAGCAGTGAGATGCAGGAGAGACGTCGGAGATGCTTCAGACAAGTGTCAGTCAGTTTACTGCAACCTGAGGGAGAGACAAGAGGCGAGACAAGGGACATCAGTGCAGCCACACTAATTTAACATCTGATGTTAAATTAATTCCTATCAACACAGAGGATTAAAGTGTTACTTAGTAATCCACTTGAGTACTGTGGGGGAAGTACTGGAAGGTTTTAATAAATTATTTGTCACTGTCTGCCTTCATGGGAACATTTGTGTTACAAGTAAATCTGCTTCTTGTGATAAGCAAATGTTGGTCATGTGTGATAGACATGTATTGAGTGTTCAGCTGCTGTAATATTTGGGTTGACTGCACAGCCATTGTGTGACCGGTTGAGATAACAGTATCAAATGTATTTTCCTAAAGCTGACTGAGGATATCGTTTTCCTCCACCTATATGCAGCATGTAGGTTTAGGTGAAAAAGAAACAACACAATGTTTGTCATTTTTTCAGGAGATTCAAACACTGAGAATTCCCTTGATAGTACTCCAGTGGCTTTTTAGTAATAACGAACAAGATGCAATGCTAAAAAAAGAAAAAAAAAACAAAAAAAAAACTGATAACTACCGTAAAACTAAAATTAAGAACACACAGACATGTAAGCTGCAGTCTGTCCTTCTGGGTCTTAAAGGGGCCAGAGAGGCTTTGACTACCTTTCTTCAAGATGATGTATATTGTGTTTGGTAAAGTCTGCAGCCTTCAATTTTAGAGAGACTTTAATTCTCTTTAGGGCCATCTATTTCCATCTCGTGGTCTTTTTTCATTTTCTATCATGGTAGTTGAGCTCTCAGTCTGTTGAGATTATTTTTAAGAGGTCATATTTTGCCATACCTGGGGCACCTCTATACATTTCAGTGGTCAGGAGTATTCCTAATCCACCTCTATTCTCAGTCTATCTGTGACTAGGTCTGTGCTCAAAATATTGAAATGGCAAAATATCGTATCGCACTCCTGTAGGGTACGTGTACTGATACGGATTCTACAGAATCGATACGGCCTAAATATTTTGACAGTTGTAAATACACTTTGGGTAATGTTAACTGTGGCACAGTTCAAGGTAGCAGACAAGTTACATAATGAAGCATATGTTCTAAATTTGAACTTAGGTCTACCATCTTTGAGGATCTGAATTTATGTCTCTCAAGTTGTAGAACCACTTAAAACTCATCCTTGCTCTTTTTCTTCTTATAAGAAAAAACTAAACTTGTCAAGAATTTTGATTAAAGCATAGTCAATGTTCACAATTTACGTGTATCGGGATACGTATCGTATCGTGAAGTTGCTGGAAATACCCAGCCCTACTGTGGCACTCTGATTCAACTGAAATAACTTTTAACGCCCCCCTTCCCCATGTGGGCCCAGTCTGTCCCTCCTGGTTGACTGATCCACTCTGGCCATTGGTCATTTCAGGGCTGTTCACTGTCATGTTGTCAGAGCTCGACAGTCTTTCTGCAGACTATGATCTGGAACAGTTTTGACCTGCTGATGTGACAGCCAACGCTGTTCACTATGCCGAGATTGATTTGAGCATCTTACCTCCCAGATTGAGTTCTGTGAGAGTGTTTCGGGTGGATGACCCCACTGCAGTTAGCAGGTTGATGGAGTGGTCTGTGAGGCTGTTGCAGTGGGAGAGGTCCAGTTTTGTTAACTGGGGCATGTGGCGGATCACCAGGCGCACGGTGGAGTCGCTGATGTCCAGACCTGCTAGTCGCAGACACAGCATGGTCCGCAACTTACTGCGATTGTCACAGCCTGGAAAAGAAAGGAAAGACGATGAGTTTGTCTGTCACTGTGAAAGGGTACAGCAAATACAAAAATCAACCTCCTGAAACTTTTCCACTGTCCATCCTTCAACACATACTGGTTCTGAGCACTAATTTGACCATGGAGACCACTGCGTGAGAGAATTCGAGAAACTGTTCCCGCAGATACTTGGGTTTTCTGGTGAGAAATTCACATGTAGCTCAAGTGCAGCTGAAAATGGGCTAGTCCTAAAATGTCAAAGCAACAAACGGTCCTCTTAAAAGGTTGTCTTAAGCTGTGAACATCGAGCGGGACTCCGTGACCATTATCGTGCTGCCCACTGAAGTCGTGTTGCGTGTCCATAAATACCTCATTTTGGTCACCGTCGCTCGGTGACGTCTCGTCTGCTCGAGTTTCACTGCGATCATATCATAGATCGTATAATAGGATATATAAGCTGATATTATTCCAACTGTATCCTTTTCACTCACCAACCAACCACAAAACACAGCACTGATGACCCTGCAGCAGCATCCTCTGTAAGTTCTCTGCAGTCCGTCTCGGCGGAACAAATGTGCCCACTCAGTGATGTTTCCCACACGGACATAGATTGTTACTCCTTAGTCCGGAATAAAACCGTCAGGTACCGTCACACATGCACACACTGCTGATTAGCTGTTGCCACACAGCCACACACAACGTCGCCTGAAAAGATCAACCATGGCAACAAGCGATGAGGTCATCTTGAACACGGCAATTGAGTGGCGGGAGGGTTAACCCCGCCCCATCGCAGCTGTACATTGACTTTGCATGGAGAGTGATCACCGAGGACGCTCAAGTTGTGTTCAGTGTGTAGGCACCTTCAGGGGGTCTGCCTACCCTTGCCATGAACATCAGATCTTTCCCTTATCCTCTCCTCTTGACGTTTGGATACATTAGATATTTGTGCCCCCTCAGCAGCAGACTTGGTCTTCAGGCTCTTGATGATCAGCACTGGGGTCTGTGCTTAAATCTTTTGCATGTTTTCAGACGTAAGGTAGCACCTTCATGAAGGACTGGTGTGCTGGGGGTCTAATCTGTGATTGGTTGAATCATTTACAGAAAAGGACTGGACTTTTTTCCTTACAAAACTAAATGGTATGGGTTTACCAAGCTGTGAACACCAGGGCATTTTCTGATGGTTTCATTTTGCACCCAGTTATTACTATGAAAGCCTTTGACATTAAATTAACCTTTTATTGTAGCAATTAATTTATTAGAAATAAAGTTGTGAGATGCTTAACTTACTATGACCTTATGTGACAGGACTTTTGTCAGGGACTGTACTCCTTTATTACTTTTGAACTATAAATGTAAAGTAAACGTTCAAACATATCGTTGGTCCATAAAAAAATTAACACCAACACTGAGCATCAATCTAGCATCAAATCAATCTCGAGTCTGACAATGTCTTTCAGAGACAAAGATGATGCTGTTAAATGTCGCCAACACACTCTTAAGTCTTAGTCAGCTACTCATGAGCTACTTTCCTTTGCTAAATATGACAAATTCTTAATTCTCAAGCAGGTACATCCAGATGAAACTCTGTTTCTTAAAAGAAAAAGGTTAAACTGTCTGAAGCTTAGACCTTATTGGTCTAACTGCAAACCAGCTCAAACTCTCACAGACATAAATGAAGGGAACCATAGGGGTTAATGCTAATTTACTTACATCTTTAATGAATTTAATGAATGAAAAATGAAAAATACTTTATTTATCCCAAAGGGAAATTCAGGAAATTAAGGAAATTCAATCCAGAAATTAAGGACTTAAAACTACACCACTCTTCGTTTAGATTTGCTTTCCTTACCTGGAGGGCTGATTAGATCCCTGATCTGAGCATCTTTGATTCCATCTGCATATCGCAGATCCAAAGAGCGTAGAAGAGGACAAGCAGAGGAGCAGAGAGCTGAGATCGATGACCAGGAACAACCTGCCAGCATCAGATCCTTTAGCCCTGTGAAATGAAAAGGCGTGTTGAAGCACACAAACTGATATGTGCAAACATGGCTACAATACAGATTTTTTTCTTTCAGTGTATCACATTTAACAAAAATGTAATTGTATTTGTCTGTGTTAACAAGTACCAGGCAGACGGCCAATGAGCCAGTTTAGCTGCTTTTTGGAGATGTTGGTCCAGGAGAGGTCGAGTGTGACCGGCTGTCTCTTTATGATGCCTGTTAAAGCCTGAGGAGTGATGGTGCGCTTGATGCTCAGGTCAATCCGTGACCAAAGCCGCTTGTCTAAACACCTACAAACAAGCACAGGCTGATGAGAAACACGAGCAGTTATCCTATTAACTTTGAATACAGACATGTTATATACTTATTGGACTAAAGCTATGAGCCAGTTAAATTTCACAAAAATCAAGCTGATAAGAAAATCCAATTTGGGCGTTTTGTTTCAGCACTTTAAGGCTCTATTTGGAGCCTTTTGAGCATGTTCTGGCTGTTTTTTTTTTACTGTGAATTCATTCGAACAAGTATGTATCCAAAATTATTTTTCATAAAAGAAAGACAAAATATGGGAAACAATGTAAAGTTTAATGCTTCAATGTGTGAAATATTCCAATATATATATCTTAGAGTATTGCGCATCTTAGCTAATTTGATTGAGAATATATCTAAATATATATATATATATTTGTAAATGTTTGTGCTATGCAACATTTTCAAGCATCTTATCAGAAATAGTCAAAAGAGGTTTTTCCAAAGACTTCGATTTTTCGCTGAACCTTAAGATTTAATCATAACCTACAAAATACAAGAGAGGCCAAATCAACAACTCAAAGACTGCTGCTTCAACTTTTGCAGGAAGTAGAGACCCCCCACTATTGGTCTGATTAACTGCTAAAAAAACACAAACGTTCACTGTTTTTTCCCACATCAATGATGTCCTGATCCAGAGTTATGAAGCTGATCATACATAAGTGTTAAAAAGGAAAGAATCATTTTAGGTGGTTCTTATACTTTTGTTCTGTTGCCACTGATACATTTCATTTTCAGGAGAAAAGTTTGTTTCTTTCATTTGAACTTGTCAGCTTGTTTAAAATTTAATGACAAAGGATAATTTTCTTTACTAACAGAAGTGATGTCTGAAGTCTTACCATTTGTACCAGTTTTTGCAGACAGCCATGCAGATGCAGAGGTCTGCTCGACTTAAGTAGCGGAAGACAGACACCCACACCTCCCTCTCACAGCCTGGCCCGCTCCCGCCGCCCTCCCTGTCAGCCTCACCCCCTCCCTCCTGCAGGGCAGACAGAGGGACTCGGTGATGAGGAAGCTCAGAGGATGAAGAACAGGATGCTCCGTTGCTCATTTTAGCTGGTCTGCTCAGCTTGGCTCTTTTTGAGGCGTCCAGCCTCTCTGAGTGGGAGCTGTGAGTGTCAGTGTGCCCACTGCGAGTGTGGGGGGGTATTTGTCTGTTGGAGTGCTGATCAGGACACGGCCTGCGGGTTCTGATGGGGGGTCTGGCAAGGGCTCTGTTCTGAGGGGCAATTGCTTCTAATTTTGGGACAATAGTTGAAGGGTCCCGCTTGGCCCTGGTTGGCCTCTGAAGTGTCAATTTTAAATTTGAGCCATCTTTACCTCCCACGTGACTGTCCTGCTCCATCTCCTCCTCATCCTCCTCCTCCACACCATTTTGGTTAGCCCTGTCGCTCCCATCCTCTTCTCTTTCTTTGGCTACTCGTCCTCGCCTCAACTGCGGCTGGTTCTCTTTATCCAAACCCCTTACGCTTTTCAGACATGCCTCCTCTTCCTCGTCGTCCTCGCTGCTGCTGCTGCTCGTGCTGGTGGTACTGCTGCTGCTGCTGTCCTCACTCTCCTCCTGCAGCTCCCCGTAGCTCCTGCCACTTCTCATTCCTCTGCCTGTGCCTCCTCCCCGCAGCCTCACCCCTCTTCCTCTTCCTCTGCGCGGCTCTCCTTTGGGCACAAGAACCAGGCCCTGGGAAGATGGCTGTTGCCGGATGGACCCGGTCCCACCTGGAGAGCTGTGAAAGGCGGAGCTGCTCGGCCAGGTGGTGCCCCGACCTCTGCCCTGAGATAGTCTGCTGGTTGGAGATCGTAGCCGGGACAGCAGCCTGGAGCCCAGCAGCCTGGGAGAGCGATCTAAAGCTGCCTGTCTCTGTGGAGTGGAAAAGCAGAAAACATTTCACAGATCATGTTGCAGGAACAAAATTCAATGCTAAAATCTACTCTTTTGTCAAATCAACAGAAAGAAATTGTCTTAATTAAAAGGAAATCAATATAATCATATAAACAACAAAAAATGAATTTATCAGAAAAGTACAAACAACATGTAGCTCGAGGACGTTTTAACTCAAAATTGTGTTTCATGGCTTGATTTTCTGAATTTTATACTTCATGAGTATAATCCTTTACTTTTGGAAACTGTACCTCTGTCTGCCTCTATAATGTAAATGGCTCAGTCCCTCTTGCTTTACTCATTAAAAATTTGAACAAAACTCATTGAATCAACTCAATCAAATCACCGATCAGTTGTGCTATTCAAGAATTCAAAATATAGATCTGTGTCACCAATGTAGCCAGTTAGAAACTCTATATACTATGGGCTCTTAAAATGTGTTAAAGGATAAGTTCGGTTTCTTCAGCTTTCACATTGTTTATAGAATGAAGTAGAACAATATACTCACCCAGAAGGCTTTCCTGATCCAAACAGTGCTTCGGGAGATATTTAGATATTATATAGATATCTAGATAGATATTTAGATATTTCATCATGGTCCGCTCACGCTACTCCTCCATTACAGTGCGGTGTCGCTCCACCCATGTTTTCTTGACTGTGCTGACCTCTGAACTGAAAAGTTTCTCTGGCCAGCTGTTCTTCTCTTTGCCTCCGCGTCCTCCTTTCAATGAGCTCCTCATCTGTAAACTCTGGCTCGAAACTGTAAGGACACCCATCATATTCAAAGTTCTCCTCCACAACATCTTCATCCGATAGATATTCATCCATTTCCCACAAAACTGGAAGAAGACAGTCGTTGTGTGGCCGGTGGTCTTCCCCTGAAACGATGAGCCGCACTGCGCATGCGCTGAGGCAAACGTAAACAAAGTCTTCAGTTCAGAGGTCAGCACAGTCACAAAACATGTCTGGAGCGACACAGACTGTCGTGGAGGAGTAGCCCGAGCGGACCATGATGAAATATTGGTGAAACGAATGAGTTTTTGGACGATTAATGCAGTTTTAGGAGCGGCGCTATACATGCCCCGTGTGCTACCATTATACGGATGTCCGGCGCTCGATTTTGGATCTAAATATCTACCGAAGCACTGTTTGGATCAGGAAAGACTTCTTGGTGAGTATATTGTTCTACTTCACTCTATAAACAATGTAAAGGCTGTATAAAACGGACTTATCCTTTAAGAGTTTCTTCACATACATCTTTAAACCTCTGCGAGGTCTCATTCATCCAGGTCATGGTTATCCAAAGTTTGAACCAAATGGCAGCTCTACTGGCTTAGTATCTTCTGGACAAACTAGTTCTGAAGCATTTAAGAGAAGAATCTAAACTGATCTGGTTAACACCAGGATCAAGATCTACTCTTAAATGTGGTTAATTTTAGCTGAATTTGTAACATGTATACTGTGATATTTATTTTCAATACCAGAGTGTAAGAAAATATCAGCTCACCTGTACATAGCTGTATTTTTCTCTGAAAAAACAGTATCCATTTTTGACAGTACAATGTCAATAATACATTTGTTAATAATTGATAGAAACTCAAGACATTTGTCTTATACTGTAGTGCAGAATCTGGCAGCGGGACAGCCAGATTATTCTGTTACACTCATTATTTTAGTCATTGAACAAAGTGAAAAAACTGCAGAGGCCAAGATTAATGTAAATACCGGTAACACCAATAGGAATGTTTTTTGAAGAAAGATACTTGTGTGGTTCAAACTACTATTTCAAACAGGATATTAAGTTCAACAAAGTAAAAAAAAATCATTATATCGCAGTGTTAACAATGTCACATTTTTATTGTGATATTAGTTTTTTTCATCCCCTTCATGATGAGTCTAGTATTGTCATAATCTTGCCTACAAACACTCTCATTAACTCTAGTTATTGCAGGAATAAGCGCTTTCTTACCGTTAACAATTTGCTGCGCTCCAGTTTGATCTGCAAAGGGCAGAAAAGAGATTAGGTATGTGGACAAACTGTATGTGAAAACAATGATTCATTAATAATATGATCTTGGGCTGTCACAATACATCGGAATGGATGATAAGCGTCCTTTTAATAAATGCAATCATCATAGTGGGCTTAAAATAGGCATATGGTAATAACATAAGACTATTTGCTTAATAATCTGGGACTGTTTATGACCGGTTAATACAAGCAGCACAGCCTAAACTCCTTTTGCAGGGTGTGTGTTAACAGAGAACTCGCTCCTCTGATAGTTTGATGTCTGTAAACATTATGTATAGTGTTCACTTTGCAAAAACTTCTGTCCGTCTTTAAGCCTTGACATGGACTACAGTATCTGCTGGAATATATTGATGCTTTTAGCCTGATCCAGAGATGTTGCCATAATATCTCTATTCTAACTGCTGTTTTAACACCTTAGATGTGAGTTTAAACCAAAGGCTCTGTTGTTTAAGTCCAAAATCCAAAGAGGCTAAAAACACTAAATGTCCACAAACACGCCAGTAAACTTTAGCACAGCGAAGCCCCATCAATGATAACAAACTTGTGGAACTTTTTATACCATAAAAATCATTTTCTGCCACTACAGGCAAATGCTCTTATTATAACAGTATGACAAAAACTGAGACAGGAAATTGTGTTTTTCCAAACAAGAGCTTAACAAAACTCAGAAGAAGAATGAACCACTGGATCGATTAAAGATGGAACAGTTTGTAACTAAAATCAGAGACACAACTCTGTATTTTTTTCTCACACAGGCACTAGTTATTTTTGAAATCTTGGGATTGATTTCTGGGGAAAGAAGAGGCTGTGGACTTTGAAAATACATTTTCAAATACACACTGAGCTGTGCTAGATGCTGCTGTAAACATGCTGAAAAAGGGCAAAATAAATGAATAACTGAACAAATGAAAAACAGCCTGTGTTATGACATGTAGCCCACATCACTCCACACATCGGCATTTTCATTTATTTTTTATAAACATTGCAGTAATATATTTATCATGATTTTTTTGCATACTTTGATTGTGAGATGACAATCCAATATCATGACAGCCCTAATATGAACCTTCTGTTCTTCACTTTACCCTTTTCTTTAGTCTGAGCTCAAGTGCATTTGCTCTCTTGCGGCTCTGTTGGTGCTGTAGTAGCAGTTTCTGAGAAGGTGGCGGTGCTGTGGGTCTGGAAGTAAGTCGACTACGTCTCCCTCGTCTCACACCTTCTCCTACACCTATGCCTTCCCTGTATGTGAGTTTGGATGGCGGCAAGGAGGTGAAACCCTCTGACTCTCCACTTTCCTCTTCGCTGGAAGACTGCTGGTGGGAGAAGGGCAGAAGACATGATCAGCAGAGTGAAAGAATAAAAAGGTCATTGTTGTATTATCATTGTTTTACTAAAAATCAAGAAAGGGTAACTAAGGAAGTTGTTCACAAGGAGGAAAATGTTTATCTAGAAATAAGAACAAAACAGAAATGTAAAGAACATGCACGATCTTTAAACCCGTGAAATTATGTTTGTACCTCTAATTCTGAGTCTTTGCTCTGGTAACACTTTGGACATTCCCAGCAGCTCGGCAGATCCTTGTTGATCTTCCCTTCACCAGGTTCCTGAGGCAAAGCACAGTCAGAAGTCTGAATAATTACCTTCCAGATGTGACCAAAAAAGCAGCGACACCACAGAAATACATCTCAAAGCTGTGACTGTTCATAGTCTTCAGTGTGTCTGAGGCTCACCTTGATGCAATGGCGATGGGTTATCTTTGAGCAGACAGAGCACTCCATGAGGGTGTGAGTGCTTGGGTCTGATTCCTCTGGTTCTCCTTCTCCACATATGGCACAGCGGGCTGTGTTTGGTAAGGCAGGCTGCAAGAAAATGTGATTTTTCTGTGTTATGAGGCATCAAATTTACACCAGCAATAAAATCTTAACATCACTGAGCTTTTAAATTTAGATCTATTGATCTTCAAATGAATTAAAACAATTAGCACAAATCATTCTTAAAAAGCTAGAGATATGGAACTATGCATGTGTGAATGCAAAATGGCTGCCATGCATCCCCACAGTCTGTTCTGCACATTGGCTGTGCACATCCTTGAGCTTTAATACAGTGTGAGAATGCAGTACACTTTTATCCGCTATGAATGAGCATGGAAGTATGGATACATGTCAGTCTGATTTCAGTAAGCTGTACTCAAGGAAACTGCTTGTCAACGATGATCTGTCAGTGCGAGGCGAGGCAGGAAGATGTTCAGTCCCAGTCCTTCTTGACCTTAGTGCATTTTCAATGCTGCTGATAGACATGACTCATTCATATTGACCCTTTCTTGTGGAGTTCCTCAGGGTTCTGTGCTAGGCCCTCTGTTACTCATTTGTACAAGACCTTTCAATGAAGTCTTTTAACACTGCTGTGCAGACAACATTTGATATCAGTAGGCCTTTAAAGCTATGGTCTACAATTTGGAAGCTTGGTACATCTTAATAACACCGTTTATAAGGCCGTTATGGTCCTATGGTCTGATCTACGCAATATAAAGACCAAAAAGAATGAAAAAAATCCATTCAGCATTTCTGCTGCAAAGCGGCATTCGGATTGGTCCGTGAGTCCATCCAATCCCCTGTCTCCCCTGCTACATTCTTTAATAATGCATCAGGCCTAATTGTTTTGCTGGATGTCCTCAACCTTTTTCTTATTTTGAATTTGATTTATGAAACACACTTAAAGTGTATTTTGAGTTGCTTGATTGAGCTTAGAATTTTCTGGACAAGTTGCCCTGACTTTGGTTTTATTTAGTCACCAATAAAAATGTGGATTTACAAATCTTCACTTCTTAGTGTATTCATTTGATTAGTCATGCACTACAATTTTATAAAATCCTAGAATTCAAATTCTTTTTTTTGGGTACCTTAAGCAGATATGAGATTAAAAAGAGATTAATTAGATTAATTAATTATAAATCCGGTAATTAATTAGATTAATTTTTTTAATCGTCTGACAGCACTAATATCATATATATATATATATATATATATATATATATATATTGTTAGGAGGCGACACGAGCTGGGGGGCGGGACCTTGGAACACGGAGGGGAGGGTGAGTGAAGGGGGGGCAGGCTGCGTTTTTCAAATCTGTCTCAACAGCCAAACTGGTTTTCAGATCGTAGACCCTAGCTTTAAGGCCAAAAATGTATCTTACTAGTCTTTTTTGGTTGGAAAGTATCTGCTGCTTGGACAGTTGAAATTGTCCTATATTCAAGAAAAACTAAGGTTTTTGTCTTTGCACCTGCATGTGTCGAACTTGAGTTAAAGAGAGGTCTTAGTCCTTCATCTTCTGCAGTTAAACCAACCCTGCATCCCATGTATAACATCTCAATGTCAAAAGGGTTCAGGTTCCAGCCAGGAACAACATGTAAACAATATGGCCCCATAATCCATCTCCCACCTAAAATTCAACACTGCTGTGTCTGGCCCTGCTTTTTCAAGGCATTATTATCACAGTTCTCTTTTGATTCAACACATTGTAAAACTGCCTTGTGGAGGTCCAAAATGCTGGGGCTATGCATTGATAGAATTGCCTTAAAGGCCTGTCCCACCAATCCTTTGGCTTTCCTGGCTTCCTGTCCAGTAAATTAGAAAAAAACCTAAAATAAACAGTTTAAATTAGATATTAAAAATTGAATGGTCACCTAGGTGCTTGTGTCAAAGACTTTATGAAAGTATATTACACCAGAAAAACCCTGAAGTCTCATCATTAGCATCTGCTGGCAGACTTAAGCAAAAGGAATGTGCATTCAATATTGTCGCTCCAATAATGTGAAAACTTTGAAAATTGCATCTCACTGAAACTAGAACTATTCAAACTGTGAGTGATTTCAAAAAGCAGTTGAAGACCCATTCGTCTAGGCCAATATTTGTCCAATCAGTCTGCCTGTTTTGTATAGTTTCAAGTATGATTCAGTCTTGTTTCAATCTCTCCGTTATCCTCTGAGTCTATTACTGTGAGCACTATGTGACATCTGCTCTCTGTATATGACTAAACTTTCAGGGTAGGGGGAGCAAGGGGGCAAGGGGGGCAGCAATTATTCTAGTGAAGGTAGAGCCACAGAAATAGTTTGTTAGGTGGTGTTTATTTACCAGGTTATACAAAATATGTAATTTTGTATATATTGGAATATTACAACCAACAGTGCAAACATTATGTTGGTGTAGTTATTCTTGTTAAGCTAATTTACGAACTGTGTAGTCTGCCACAGTTCTCCCCAAAGGAGACACTTTGCTGCATTTGTGTGAGGCTTAGGATGCAAAATAAATGACACTCCATTCTCTTGCCTCTCATCATACCTTGTATCAATGTTACATGTGCCTATTGCACATTGATTGACCACTTCTCTAAATCTGAACAGTATAAAATTAACTAAAATGACAGAGGTGCCAAAGTTTCCTGTGCTTTTCTGTGATAGTCAACATGCCGCATGTCTGAGTGGCTGCTAGACATGATTGGTCCGTAAGCTGGAGGGCTGGTTTTAGCAATAAGGCAATTTTGTCTTTGGATTTGATCTTTAAATCTGTGAAACTTGCAGAAATTGGTCTGATGCATTTGATAAGTGTGCCTGTAGCCTGGTGGCTTTCAGTTGAGTGCATCCATAGTTAGTTTGTATTTGACAAATTTCTAATTTAGTTTCAAGTACGGTATATAATTTGACAATAGTGACAATCTTCACAGAGAAGCATTTGAGAAGACTACTTCCCTGGTCTTTGGGGAGTGAAAACAACATTTATCAATGCAGACAGCTGGAGGTCTCCAGTCAACAACATCACTTGTTAATCTGGAATAGTGGGACTAAAACATCCTTGCACATAGGAATATTTTGTCTACAGCTGATCAGTCATCTAGGCTTGTCTAATGGCATCTTGCTGTACTTTTAACCAGAGCCAGTATCATTGTTTCCTTGAAGTTTACATCCCACACAACAGATAGATAATTTTAGCACCCCAGCTCTCATGAGCACAATCTTGGTGCATCATATTCAAGAGAGCTGTTGATGCAGGGGGATGAACAGACAGGCAGAGCTGACTGGCTCAAATGTTCAACTACTTTATACCATCTGTTTCCAAACAAATACAAGCATACAACACTGCAGTCATGGAAACCGACTCTCACCATTAGACACTGTCTCATGATACAACCCTTCTTCATGCGTCCAGGCCCACCGAACTTCTTCATGTCATGGCAGTACTGGCAGGAGCCGCACTCCTTCCTACGACAGGCTGTACAACGCTTACACCTCACCCGTCTGCGCCTCAGAGCAGAGATGGAGGAGCTTTTGTTGGGCCTTTGTACTAAAGGTTTGTGGATGGTGGGGGCCAAGCGAGGACGGTAAAGGGCAGGGGGTGGAGGAGTGGGAGGCTGGTACCATGATGGCTGTTTAAGAGAAAAAAAAAGAAGATAAAAAAAGAATAGTTTTGCATGAAATCTAAGCAAAAGTAATCTGCTTCATTCAGAATTTTTTTAATGATTTTGTTATTTGAATAAAATTTCACCATGGTATAAATTAGAGAGTAAGAAGAAGTTAGTCACTGATTTAGGCTCTTATTTTATGAACACCACGCTCAACGCTGATCAGTGCTCACCCTTTCTGGCCACCTGACAATAGGCTCTCCAGTATAGGCCAGCTTTGGGTTCTCAATGATATGATTCTGAAGAACAATCTGGACAGATGGAGAAGAAAAATAGTGGAATCAGAAGAAATTATATATTGGACAGACATTTTGGACTCCTACTTTAAAAGAATTAAGAAAACACTGTATTACAATTTTAAGAATTTGTCTTTGCTAGTGATAAACAGCACAGCAGACTGAGTCACCCACCCTCATGTCTTTGAGCAGGGCTGCGGCGCTCCTGATGCCTGCAGGGACGCACTTTTTGTGAGCAGGCAGCTCCTCTAGCTTCCCTAACAGGTTCCACAGGCCCTCAAGCTCAAAGGGAGTAAGCAAGTGCTGCGGTTTGTAAACATGAGCTTCTTTTTCTTCTTCTTCCTCAGCATTATCTTCGTCCTCTTCCTTAACCTTCACCTCCATTTCATCGTCACTCTCAGAATCGCTGTCAACCCCATTCGAATGGCCATTCCTTATGTCATTATTCAAGGTTTCCATGTCAGCCGGGGTCAGCCCTGAAAAGATGAGAGAGAATGTCATGGATCAATGACAGAACTCATTCATTGTAATGGTTTACAGATGCTGAATGTCCATGAGGACAGACCTGAATATTTCAGTATTTCTGGTGAGGTCAGCTGAAATCAGATGTTGGCATTTAAGGGGTTAGTTTGGGGGTTCTGAAGTGGGGTTGTTAAGTCAATGGCATTAAAGGTGCTATGAGGAGAATCTATTACCGGTGACATTAGGACTCTGCTACCCATGAGCACGTGCGGCGACTGTAATGCTGCGTTCCAGTAACCTCGGAACTGGGAGTGACATCATCTCCGACTAATTGGCGTTCCAGTTGAAGTCGGAAAAAAGCATGCCAATCTACCAGGCTATTGTTAGCTCGGGGATGGCGAGGTTTCACCGAGTTCCCAGTAGGAAATTCTGACTTCGGATGACGTTCCAGTTGCAGTTTCCTACTCAGAACTCGGACATTCCTACTTCTGACTACAACTGGAACGCACCAAAAGACCCAAGCCAAAGCATGTGTTTGTTGTGATGATAATAAAAATGCAGCTCGGACCTTCCTCAGAACTCTGCATTGCTTTACAACTTCTTTTTTCAGCAACTTACAGGATGCAAAGCGACAAGGTAATGTATGTCTTTCTAGTTACGTAGCGGTAGTTTTTTATGTGAGACAACAAGCAATTTTTGGGAAAACTTAGTATGGTAGTTTTGTAGCTGGCTATATATCGCTACTTACAGCCCGGTGCTTTGAGAAGTCTCCGAATAATATAAATTTGCTCTAGTTTTAATTGTCTTGTTCCCAAAGTTGAGTATTCAGGCCAGTTCAGCCATGTCCGACCCGACCGGAAGGCTAAGGAATAGCATTTATAGATGTATTTCGATCAGGCACATATCTAAAAGTGAGACTTTTTTGTATTTACTTAGAAACTCCTCACAGTCCCTTTAATATACGAGTGCCAATAAAGGAACCTGTGAGCTCTGCCCCTGAGAGGAGATGGATGGACTAACTGGTACACAGGAGTATATGGTGCCACATTTACCCACATATGGGTTAAAACTATTCAAAAAGTATGTTAACTCAACGATATGCGACAGAAAGATTCTTAACTTCAATGCCATGAAAATTATTTTCCCCCTTTCTGATTCCCAATTTTTTTTGCTTATTTGTCACACTTTAATGTTTCAGAAACCAATTTTAATATCTCACAAAGATAACCAAAGTAAAAATAAAGAGCATTTTCTCACTGATGGTTTAAATTTATTCAGGGGGAAAAATCCAAACCTCTCTAACCCTGTGTGAAAAAGTAATTGCGCCCCTTCATTAAATCACGAGTTCACTGTGATCATTAACCGCAGTTCATGGAAAGCCGAGTTCAGTTTCACTGGCCACACGCCAGCCAGATTACCACCAGATATATGAATCAGGAAATCACTTAAAAAAGAACCTGACAAAGCAAGTCGGCCACAAGATCTCAAAAAGAAAGAATTAATACTAGGATCCAAATAACTTCAAGAACAAATAAGAAACAAAGTGACTGAAATCGATCTGTCTGGAAAGGTTACAAAGCCATTTTCAAGGTTTTGGTTACTCCAGCAAACCAGCCAGTCAGAGCCATTATCCACAAATGGAGAAAATACAGAACAGTAGTTAACCTTTCCAGGATTGGTCAGATAACCAAAATAACTCCAGGAGCACGACTACTCATGCAGGAGGTCACAAAAAAAACCCAGACAACATCCAAAGAACAGTAGGCCTCACTGGTCTCAGCTAAAGTCAGTGTTCATGACTAAAACATAAGAAAGACACTGGACAAAAATGGCATCTATAGGAGAGTTCCAGAGCGAAGACCACTGCTGACCGGAAAAAACACACAAAGGCTTGTCTCACATTAGCCAAGAAACAACTTGTTGATCCCCTAAACCTTGGAAGAAATATTCTGCGGACTATCGAAACAAAAGTTGAATTTTGGGAGGTGGCAGTCCATTACATCTGACATAAAAATAACAAAGCATTTGATACAAAGAACAGCATCCCAGTAGTCAAACATGGTGGTGGCAGTTTGATGGTCTGGGGCTGCTTTGCTGCTTCAAGACCTGGAAGACTTGCTGTGATCTTTTCTGATACTAACAATGTAACAATCACACATGAAGTGATGCTGCTTCATATTCACATCTGTATGCTACAATGCTCCTCTCCATGCTGCTGATGTGCTTTTAACATGCATCTATGAGGAAGTAATATTAATTGTGATCACAGAGTAAAGCTCTGCCTTGCTGCTATATCACGAACACCGACTTCTGTTGTACATTTTTGACACTGTGTTCTGCCAATCTGCAACACCCGCTGCCCTCCACCAGGAACTACTCCCTGCTTAGAGGAGCAAGTGAGAACAACCATGTCAGGGAATTACCAAGGCAGGTATACTGGTAATATATGAGTCGCATGTGTGAAAAGGGCTTTGACAACAAATTTACCACAAATAGGAACCAGAAACTTGACATGGTGAAAGTGATGACACCCGTGTACAGATAGCACTTCTTCATGCAGAACATGTTCAGAGCTACTCACCTACACCGAGGGAGTATTTTTTGAACTCAGGAGTGAGATGGCAGATGTTGGTCAGACAGTAGAGGTATCTCTCCAGGACGTACCAGCACATTTCATAGTAGAAAGGATAGCGAAACTTAGCTGGCACCTACAGGAGGAGGAGAGGACAAAAAACAAAGCTTTCATTTGTGAGAAACTGTAAAATGTGTGCAAAGTTTCTCCGAATTAATTATTTGTAGACTGAGAGCATATTGTCTGCAAACTGTTGAGACAGTTCTCAGCGAGGCTTCTGTCACGTCTTTGTTGTGGTTTGCTCGTCTTTCATTGAGGAGGTGTGACGACTGCGTTGTTATATACTGCACACCTGCCTGCAGGCCCACAACACTGATCCTCTAAACTGAGCATCAGCCTCTGAGAAAATATGTTGTCTCTAAACTTAAGCAAACATTTGTTCAGGAAGAATTCAGATGAAAAAGTTTGTCTCACAGGCAGCTAGCTTTAATGTAAACCCAGTTTCGAGTTTCTGAACTTCTGACTTTCATAAGGCACACAAGTTTTGGTTCCACTGTTTGGTCCAAAAAAGCAACAACCTGAATATTACAGGATCTAACCCCTCTGAACCCTTTATGTAGTTTTTATCCATATAGCTGTCTCAATGAGGCTACGCCTCACATGATGTAGGAAGCAAACAGAGGTAGAATCAGAGGTTCAGTTTTAGTGATGGGGGCAAGAAACAGGACAAGAGACACGAACTCCATGTGTGCACCTTCCTCCATGCGTATATGAAGCACCCGTTCGGCATCGACATAAGCTGACCTTGTGTAATTAATCTGAATGTATTGAGGTGTAATGACAGTGGAGCTTTGTTGCTGTGCTTTTCAGTAAATGCAACGTGAAGTGTGCTAATGAAACAAATATGAAAAAAGCCATGTATTAACTGTTACTTTATTCCATTTACCTGGAACCTGCATTGAAACAGGTAGAATTAGAGGCTGTGGCAGAGTTTCGACAAGAGGAGGTAGAAACACATCTGAGTTCACAATCACATCCCTCTTAAGGTTTATGAAACCATACCAGCAAACTTTTCAAAAACATATTGTAGATACCGAACCAATGGGTACTACTTGACTTTTGTTTGATTAAAGTGGTCCTGAAATACTTTCTACAATCCAGTCAAAAAGTCTGCAGCAACCACTTGACACTTAAAAGTTACTGTAGACCAAAATCTCTGAAACACAGGAGTGTTTCAAGCACCTTGTTGAATCTATGTCCTGAAGAATTACATCAGCTCTGAAGGCAAAAGGTGATCCAACCCCATTACTGCAAGTAGTGCCTTATGAAGTTGAGGGTAGATTAATGGTTTTAGATGTTGGTGGTGCTGTACTTTAAGATCAAAACTCAAAAACCAACAATAAGCCATTTTAACACATGATAAAACCTGTAGACCAAACAAATGCAACACAGTAACTGTCTGAAAAGTGTAAAAAATATAGTTTAAATTTAGTCAATTTAATTTCACAGCACTTCTTGACAGAAAAATCTCCACAGTAAGAAGAAAATCTCAGTGGTGACTGTGAGGTGGGGCTCACCCGTGTGCGATCCTCGATGCTGTAGATGTTCAGCTGCATGGGGATGTTGAAGCTGTGGAGAAAGTTTCCCCCGAACACCAGTGTGTCCTCTGGGGTGTACACGGCGTGGATCCACCCTACAAAACACACACACAAGACGCTGAGGGCTTGTCATGGTAACAGTTTTATGTTACTGTGAACTCATTGTGCCTGAATGAATCGATGTGCAGTCACGGTAACGCACCTGATGGGATTATGAAGGTGTTGCCCTGTTTCAGCTCGATCCTCTGGCAGTCATGACATTTGTCACCCAAGAAGATGTCTCCCTGTTTTCCTGATAACACCCAGTTCTCATACATCTCCAGGTTCTGTGGTGTGGGTGGAATTAACCAGAACACCTGCAGGGTCACAAGATAAAGAAATTTAACAAAAATAAAGTCCTAATTGAATGGATTTGCCCATAATTTAGATTAACTAACTACAAAACTAGCTTTTTGACGTGGACTGCATGCTGCATTTATTGGCACAATAACAGGGCTAAAAAATAGCATTTTCAAACCTCTGATACCAAAAAAGGAATGGGGACATTTTTTGAATCCATCTATCATATTGGAACTTAACTATCTTGAACCTGCATTAAAATAGGAGATATCAAATCCAGAAAAGAAAAAAATAAAAACAACCATTAAAAAAATGTACCTCTAGCAAAACATTCAGATGTAAACCTCAGTCAAAGACAACCTCTAATTTAGCACCACTATAAACTACCCAGTGTAAAAATTCCCCTTTCAGACCCAATAAGACCATGATTTTTTTGAAAAAGCAAATAAAAGAACAATCCGGACTTCTTTGAGGTTATGCAGAAACCCTGAAGAAAAGAACACTTATAAAACTACTCCAGCCACTGGCCTTTGCCTAACTAAAACATTCAGAAACAATCAACAGGGAACAATGATTTACTGCAGAATTTTGTGAATAATTATATTCTGAAAGACACTGCATAAAAATCCAAATCAAAAACATTGTAGGAATGTTTTGATAAAGCTGTTTTATGCCACAAGTAAGCTTGGTACGGAGAACCAGTCCAGGTTTCCAATATTCAAGGACTCAATAAGCAGCACGAGTTTCAGGTCTACATTTTGAGCTCCAAACAGGTTCAGAAATATTTTATAAAGACTTCTGAAATATTACCTGTCAACATTTTTTGAATTGTAAAAGTGTACTTGTGACAGGAGAAATAAACAGGATGCAATGACACATTAACAGGTAATGAAACTGTGTGGCTAAAACTAAAAAAGGCCTGTGTAGGCAAATTATCTCATTTTCAGAACAAATTCACAAAGCTACATAGATATTGCATGTATTTTTTTTCACCACGCAACTTCCTCTTAGGACTTTTTTTTATGTGACTTCAAGGTTACGTTCTTTTTTTCAAATCAAATGGTTATCTTTTCCAGCAACAGTGAACATCATCAAATCATTATTGAGATCTCTGTATGTTCCAGCTGAGTCATGTGTTTCCTTGCCATCGCTCTGCCTGTTCCTTTCACCAGCTGGCTGCCTCAGCTGCATGCTGTGACATGGATGCACATCCTCTGACAGTCAATGATACAGCGAGTATGATGTGCATTTTGATCAGCAAATAAAGTTGATTAAAAAACTGAACAAAGAGGCAGCTGACAGTAAGATGGGTCACTTTTACTTGTGTTCTGATAATATTGCTGAATATTAGCCTCTGTGACACTCGAAACCTGACTGACCTTTCCTCCTCGCAGGATGTGGTACCAGACTGAGGTGCCGCCAAAGTCGATGTGGAAATCTGTGAAGCAGCCCTGGACACTCATGAGGCAGTACCTGAAGGTAAGAAAAGATGGTGAAACAAAACAGAGATTTTATAAAAGAAAACTAACACATTACAACTTGGGGAGAGTGAAAAAATCCTCTGTACATGAGAGTCAATATTATAAGTTTGTAATTCCTCTTGCTGCTTACTTTTGCACTTTGGGATAGTGCATGTCAATGATGGCGTTGGTGGAGTCCCTCTGTCTTTCCTTAAGATGGCGAGGCCACATGTTGTCCACCCAGTCAATCAGATCCACCTGAGTAAAGGAGGTGGAGTAAAAACTTCACTTCTAAGACTCTTAAATAGCAAACACTTTGAATGGGATAAAATGTGATACAGCAAAAAAACAAAAGCTCTCATTTTCAGTCTGATTAGACATTTTTGGGGAGGTGACATGTCATGAAAAGACCTCAAAGCCAAGTTCGATGTGCACACTGTAGGATTTGTGAACTCTGAGATTGACCTACCGAGGCCGGCCTTTTTACCAGATTCTCCAGCCTGGTGTGGCTGAACTCCAGGCTGATAACATTGTAGAGTTTCTCTCTCTCTGATGGTGGCGTCTCATAGTAGCGTCGCCACTGAGCCATGGACATCTCTATTCCTTTCTGGGTGTTCACATCCATCACGTCCACAATACGTCGACTACCTGTAGGTGATTGAAAAGGGGCATTCAACAAATCAGACCAAGGTGCTTAAATCATACTGCATAATCATTCTAAACCCAGAGTTTGTGTAAACAAAAATCACTGTTTCATTTGACGGTTAATAAATTATTTTCTTGGTCAGCTTCAGGAGAATTTAAAGGAAAAATAATAATTCAATTTAGTTGTGTCCAGCTGTTCAAATGGAACTGTAACCAGAGATGGTACAGTATCATCTAAACATTTCAATTGACAAGCATTTTCCACAAGGAAGTTTGTGTATCAACTGAAAACACATTTGTCCTGAGAGGTAATGTAGCATGAACCTACCAACAAAAACCTTGACGTCACTCACACTGAAGTCAGAGTCTGGCATTCTGCAAGAGAGAAAAGTCATCAGATTTAAACTGTCATATGCTTTAAACCATTTTAATGTGTGGTGAGAAAAAAAAACGGTGATCTATGATAAGGCAGTAAAACAGCATGGCTTACTGTAGGCCAAGGCCATCAGCGTTCTCAAAGACAATCGGGTCCCTGAGCCCTTCTCTCTGGATGTATTCAAAAGTGAAATCTGGACAAGCAGGAGACAAACACACATTTGAACAAACTGGTTTGATAACTGAGCTTTAATCCAACACAGAGTTTAAATGTACCATAAACAACAGAACCCTGGCACGAAAAGCTACCAGTGACTAACATTTCATTTAGACAGAGCTTTATTTCTCACTGAACTTCAAGGTGTTGTTTTTTTGATTTGTCAGTTAACTGTTAAAGGGTGGCTGGACAATGCATCAATACATATTTTTTTCAGTATTTCAAAGACAGATAAAAAAATATCAGGACAATTTATTACGTGTTTTAAAATGTGGGATTTATATCTTTGGTTTTCATTGTCAGAGGTGTTTTTCATACTTTATGTGAAAGCAGTCTTGTATTTTTTTTTTTTGTTCTCTTCAAGCCAAATTCTGTTGAACCTCAATTTCCACGTTCTTTCCTTTCCTTCTACGTTTCAGTTTGTGAAAAGTATGCATCATTTGCTGACAAACACCCTACTCTCTTTGCTATAAAATGTCAAATGGTGAAGCAAACATACAACAGGGTACAAAAACACATTACTCTGGCATAACTAGGTTGATTACATGTTTCTTACTTGTTGAGGGTTTTACAGATCCACAGGGACGCTGCACTGAAGCACTCACCTTCACCATGCATATGTTTGATTAAGTCAGAGTTGAATCTGAAGCTCTGCAGCTTTTCGTCCAGGTCAAACGTTCTTTTCCCTTCAATTTCGTCATCTGAAATGCCGTCGTCCTGATAACGCCGGCGCGTGCCTGTGCGCTGAGAACAAAACAAGGTCTCTTTAATCATTTCTGTCAGACATGAAGTCATAAGTCTTTCAATGAGAAGCAGAAGGGGTCAGAGAAGGGCACAAGTTTGCATGGTGGAGAGCAACATGGGATTTCTGACAGACTGTGCTGGGATTAAGTGTTTGGGACAGACTGAGCGAACAATTCAAAACAGTAAATAAAAAGTTACATCATAAAAATGGACTTTATGGGTATGACTGTAAAGACAGAGTAAGGTTTTTCTAAGAAAGGTTTCATCAGCTCATCATCAGTGAGGGTTTGATCTCTGAATGTATCAGTAATCTTTACTGGCTGATAAGCAGAGGATGTTTTAGGAGTGGATGTAGGTTTGTTCATGGTCCAGTAGTCAGAGGTTAACACTTAACAACTTGATGTCAAATCTTTCATTTCCATGCAGTTTTTCTTTCTGCAACATAAACACTGTCATTTCTTTTTCCATAACATCCTGAGGTAAGACAGTTCATGCTTTGGATTTTGATTCAACTGTAGAAAGTGAGTAAAGGCCAAGGCGGCTTTGGCTGTCTTCACTTTAACAATTTCAGCCTGAAATTATTTCAATGCTAAAAGAATCAAGTTAGCCTAAGAATCATGGCATGATGCAGATTTGTCATAAAGATGATCAAAAACAATTTTCAAAGGTTTTACTTGTTGAATGGAGGTAGGTTGGATTTGTGATCATGGCTTTTTAAGCTTTTACAAATGCAAACACGTTTTATCTTATTTTAGCTAATATCGACATGTTGAAAACACTTTAAAGGTCTGAAGTTCTGGCACAACTTCACCAATTTTCAAGGTGCTTAGTGAGAATAAGTCTTGAAGATCAAAAAAGCTCGAGCAGCACTCGTACTTCAGGAAACAACTTTATTAGACTGACGCGTTTAAGGCCACAAGCCGAAACGCATTGGTGTAATAAAGCTGTTTCCTGACCAACAAGTGCTGCTGCAGCTCTGGAAAATAATTTGAGAAACAAATCTAAACTGTATGCAGAGTAAAATCAACATACTAAAGGTTCAGCTTCCTTTCTATTAGATACAAACAGTAATGCAGCAACAGACAGAAAATTGACCTCAGGTTTATGGGGGTGGGATTTTTAGATCAAAATCAAGTTGCAACAATTCCACAAACTTGATGATAATATGTATCAACAGTAAACACCAGTGGAAAAGCAACTGTCAGTCAATAACAAAATCTCACTGAGTGAAGTTTTGGCTACACTTTGTCGAAGGTGTTTTCATATAGAGATAAACAATTCATACAGGAAAAGCTTTGATGAGAGCCTTTCCTTAATGTGCAGGTCTGCCGTTAATTATTATCCAACTATCACCTCTGTGCACCAAATCCTGCTGATATGTGATCAGTTAATACAGCTGAGTAACTCAGAACATAAAGCAAAATCACTGGCATGCTGAAAACCTCAGGATCTCAATCACTATGTAAAATCTGTAAATAGAGATTAATGAGGATTAAAAACTTGACCAAATATCTTGTGGTTAGAGAATGTTAAGATAGTGTGACTCTTTTTAGGGCACAGCTGAGAGTGGGTGCGCTTTAACAAATAGATGCAGAAATGTAACTGCACTTTATAGCACTGATTTATGTCCTTTTTTTACTTTATTCATTATAAAGTCTAAAGATTTTGACAAAGTCAAAACCACCTGTGCCTGTCCTTAATTTTCATAATCCAAAAGAGTTAAAAGCTGCCTTTAGAGACAAACTTTTGCCCCAAAGGAAACTCAAGCATCAAAATTTCAAAAAAACTCAGGCCAAGCTCATCAGTCAGCCGACTGCCAAATCAGTTCATGTGGGAACCAAACAATACGGCATGACAATAGCTGGGGTTAATCTTCCACATGCTGCCCCCTCCTCTTTCTCCCCTTCTGCCATTCACCCTGCTCACAACTGCTTGGCTAGACAGATGGATAAAGCCCCCACTAAGATGCCCCCACCCCCATCTCTTTACCACAGATGTATGATGATCTCGAGTCTGGTCCCCCTACTTTCTATCACCACACACTGCACAATATTAGGCAAACGGCACAATAACACTTTCTAATATGTTAAAGTAAGGTGATTTTGTTCTTATGATAACACCTGACAACAGTGGTATAAAATTGTCAAATATGTAAACAGTGACACTGATATACATTAATCTCTGAAATATTTTGATACAGTGTTAGGGCTCGGGCTGGGAAATGTTTAAGTTTCTAGGATAAATATATATGCATCAAGATGGAAGGGGTGAGATCATGTTTACTCATTACCTTATTTTGTCAACATGCAGTTAGAAATTTTTACATTTAGCCACTGTGTAAGGTTTAATAGAGAAAATCATGAATAATAGATGGAAGATTTGCTGTTAAATGATTATTTACAGCAACAACTACCTACGGCAGCAAAATTACATATCGGAAATATTTAGTGTGTGAATTGGGAAAAGTCAACTTCTTTATCTACTTTGTGAAATGTTGATACCTGAAGTAAAAAATAATATCAAGATCTTTTTGATACTACAGCAGAAAAGTGATCGACACGGTCATGTTTGAATGATGGATGTTTTGAATCAAAATGGCAGGCAAACAAATTAAATCACCCGCTAGAATCTGGCCAGGACTCTATACTGTAAATTGCAGCGGCTCCAAAAGTCACCAACATCCTTTAATGTTTACTTGAATGTCTAGAAAGTTCAGCTACTTTGAAAATCATCTGTAGTTACTCTGCAGTATGAGGACATAGAGATGTATATTGGGAATCAGCATTAAGATAAAACATGTCAAGAAATGTATTTTGGGCCTTACTCCCAGCCTTTTATACCTGACATTATTCCTCTTAGTTCACAGAAGACAAATGCTGAGCATCTGATATACTTCAAAACTGAAAGATAAGACTGTCAGGAGGCGAAGCAGGGTCACGGTGCAGATGCTGTCTGCTTCGACAGGGAACTTGACCCTTTGTTGAACCTCGAGTCTTTAGACAGGTTCATTACCGTAATAAAACTGACTGCACACAAAAACAAGCACCACTCTCGGCCATCACACAATGTTCTCTACGAGGATGCACTTTCCGAAAAGACTACACGATTCTAACACACAAGTGTGCCGCCAATGTGTTCAGAGGACTAATAAAAAGAGACAAGAGTTAAATAAAACACACTGAAGAGACTCATTGTTAGCAATCAAAGTGTTCCGGGATGCTAACAGTTAGTCAAGTTACTCACCAGGCGTTTGCTGTACCGTGTGTGCGGGTCCTCCATGGTCTCTGAGAGGGACACAAAATGCAAGAGTGGCGTTTAGTCTTTCTAATGTAGTAGATCATAAGTGCTGGTTTGTTAGAGAGCCTTTTAATCCTTTCAGACAAAATCACACACCCCTTCCAGCCGTACTGGAGAGACGCGGTTGCGTTGGGAAAAGCGACCGTGTTAACATGAGACTTTCAGCCGTGTGTTCGAGTGTGTCGTAATAAAACAGATCCTGAAAACCAAGTTCCTCTTTGTTAGGTCTCCATAATTATAATACTTACAGATAAACATACGGAGATGTATCTTTACAGTTTACATAAAGGAATCCCACCGGCCAATTTCCGGCTACATTTAGTGCCGTATCTACGACAACGACTGACGAGTACAGCTAAAGTCATCAGATACCACGGTCACTCTTGATAACGCAACATCGCTGCTAACGTTACTACTAGCTATCACTGTTGCGTTAGCATACGAGCTAATATTAGCATCACATACAATATTACAAACATTTCCGCTTTCCTCGCGTCAGTACGTGTAAACAGCTCTGGCTCTAGCTGCTAATTTTTATTACACGTATTACAACCCAGTGTTTCAATGTAGCGGCGCATTTACGCTGGTGTTACCGCTAAACTTCAACAACCATTTGCTCAGCTGACAATCCACTGAGGCTAACGTTAGCTCGAGCTAGCTAGTTGACATTAGCCCCCATAGACGGCTGTAGGAGCTCCAGTGTGTTACCTCTTCGTTTTAACTCCCTCTGTCCGTGGTGCACAGGTAATGTGTCCAAACTAGAAGGTCCGAGGCCTTCCGGTAAAGTTTCTCCCCATGTTATGAGATAACTGCGGTGTATACTGGTGTGTTTATTATTGTGCGATAAAGTTAGGACGATTCGACGCTCCGGGCCGCCATTTTCAGCTGGTCAGAAAACATACACACATCCAAACACACACATAAAAAGAGAAAAGCCCACGACCCACCCCCAATTTACTCCACTGTTCACTGAATTATCATACAGAGCTCTCATTGGGCGCAGCGCGTGCCTTTTAAACACGATTAGAATAAACGAAGATTCGTGCGCGCTTGGTTTGATTGTTCGTGTTTGACGGCGGAGGGGCGGGATGATTTTGCATCACTTCAAGCTCCAACGTGAGAGGACAAAGTGGACTGTATTTGTTAAGATACTCTGATAACACACTTACCCTCGAACTGTGCGTTTTCCAGGGTGTTTGGAGGAACTATGGTAATATAATGATAATAATAGCAATATCTATAGTGTACTTTTAAAAGCAGAGGCTTACAAAGTGCTTTGACAAAACGGAGACATACTGGAAACAAGCACACATGCTTAAGCACTTAACGAACTACACAACAGAAAATACAACAAGTACAGTACAAGTAAATACAGTCAGTGCAATAACGGCAACAACATTTATTGACATAATAATAATAGCAATAACAATAACAGCAACAAACAATAGCATAAATACAAGTTTGTTCTTTGAACAGGAAATGTGGTAACCTATCTACATGTACAGAGACATTCCATCCATTTATATTTGACATGTCCCAAAACTTTTGTACACATTCACACATCAGCCTTAAGATGTTGTAAGCTTTATGGATGATTTACTCTCAGTTTAACACAAACAAGATTTTTTTTTTCACCCAGGGTTTTCCCTAATTTTACAAGAGACCACGTCATTTTCCCCTCTCCACTCTCCTATACAGTGACATGCAAACTACAGTACAAGAAAAAAAAACACACATAGCAAGAAAGTCAGGGGATTTCCACAGGCATTGTCCCAGAGTGAAAGATGTGAAAAGTCATTGTCATTTCTACAGTGATAACAAGTAGCTTAAATGTTTTTCCTTTTCACACTGGAGGTTGACGAGGCTGGACAATGGATAGTTGTCAGAATAGCAGCAAATTGCTGGATTATGAAATGATATTAAAAATACCCTCTGGTTGTACAGTGGGCCTGTGCTGTACGGCTCCATCAGTCCTTACCAAGACCATTCTGCTTTTCTTATTGCCTGTGTCATTGATTGCTTATGTGCACAGCTGTTATAGCATGGTAATAACAGCACAATGATGAAACAGAATTGAAGCTCAAAATTGATATGCATAGACACTTTTAATGATAATTTAAAGAGCACTTTTAATATCTGTATATCCCCCACATTCTACAACAATTGTATCAATGCTGGAGTATCTGGACCCAGCAGCTGTCCATTCAGACTAAAACCTCACACCACCTGAACAGCATCTTCTTCTCTGCTGTCAAATTAGATCTTACCCACATGCACACTGTATCAATATATCTATATTTACACTTCACACACCCTTAATACATAGTTTGGGTTGGTTTTATTTTGTCTTTTTTATATATACCTAAGTCAATTTTGCACTATTTTCTACCTGTTTATACTTTATTTTATTCCCTCTGACTCATTTCTGTTTTAACTCTAAGTATACATAAATTATTTCTGCATCAACCTACGAAATCAAATTCCTGATATGTGCAAATGTACTTGGCAATAAACAACAGCGGTGGTTCTGATTCTTCATAAGACCTGAGAAAATCATCATACTGTTTGACTTGTATGTAAAGAACAGGGTAAGGGAGGCTGTGATCATTTTAGAAAGATTTGACATTAGGCCCCACCCGAAACCAGCTCTGCACATTTTCTCAAACTGATGACTTTTTTTTTTCATAATTACAGCTCCAAACCGTTATAAAACATCCCTCAGATACAATAAACTAATTTCTGTAAGTAACCTTCTAGCATTTGGACGGTTTTAAGCATTTTTAACACATTTTCCTTTAGCTTTAAGTGTAAAGACATGATCAGTTCTCAAGAATCTCTAATCTCCTGACTCTGTTATATTTCAAACTTTTGAAGGTGACACATTTGTCTCACTTTATAAGCTGTTATTCTGTAGAGACAAATGTTTTAATACGACATTCAGGCATACAGCAAATGTATTAACAAATCACATATCCTCTAGTAAATGTTCCAAAAGGTCTCTTTTTTATAAGTATTATATTCTTGGAGTTTGGCAATGCAAAAGATTCCTGAAATGTATATTTGGAGTTCTTTACAGGAATAACCCCTTAAGATGTATCATCTTTTGTTGATGGGATCCTAGAGACAGTAATATACATTACAAACACAAATACAGTAAAAATAAATAAATAAATAAATAAACAATGCGCAAAACAGAGACAAAACTGAGCAAATTATAGATTAGGACATCCACTCAAACAATAAAGCAGACAGAAAAGAGTTTTCTGGACAGTGATCAGTACAAGTGAAGGTGTGTGTATATTCCTGTGCATGTGTTCACAACTCAGCTGGTACTAAAAATGCATTAAAAGTATGTAACTAAAAGTACAGCTGGCTCTATAGTGGGATGAGAGTGCATTTCTCAATACTTAGAAAGGATATGTATCCAATATTAATGGGAAGATTATTACAATTTGAGGGAACTTTAATTTTGAGAGTTGTTAGAAATAATTTGACTCGTGTACATATTGTATATAGGTTTTTCTTATGCATTTGAACTGTCTTGATATGCTGTAAGATCATTGCTTAGAGACATGAACTAAGGTAACCCTCCTTGACCTGTGTGTAAATTCTGCTCAGCCCCCTCCTTGCTAGAGACTGTTTTCTCACACTCTCGGAAATTCCCACGAGCTGTCCCTTCTCTGTGAACTTGTTGAACCTTGCAGGTGCAGGTCCATCTTTCTCGTGAGAAACAGCCTCACGTGACCACATACAATGCTATAAAAGTAGGCGATACTGTACTAAGATCTCAGTTCAACTCTTGGATTACTTTTGGACTCTTTGGGTTGGAACTCTCTTGTCTAGACAAGACGAAGAAGGATTAAAAGGCTTCATCTGATTTTGTATCCAGCTGTTCTCTGTGTCATTTTTTACTTGGAATAATTTGGAATGTCAGGTAGAGGTACAAACCATCTGAGCTATTGAAGGATTATAAAGGGAAAATTCCTGACAAGAGTTTTCTTAATAACTCAAGGAACAGAGAAAAAGAGTTGTGAAGAGTTTCTCAGTTGAAAATAGAGGAGAAAGGTACCATGAACTCTTAAGATAAACCAGATAATCAAAATGTGTACACTTGTAAATAAAATGGCACCATAATGCTTCTTATTGCAGGAGAGGGTAAATAGAGTTCAATGAATATGGTGCAATGATGAGTTGGGAAAGAACATCCATGAACAAATTTGCAGTATGTTGTAACACTAAGAGCAAGAAAACAATTGTGGTTACAGCCTGAAAAACAACATCTGCATAGTCCATGATTGGTAAAGTAAGTTACTGCACAAGATTTTGTGATAAAAAAAAGTTACTAAAACAGTATAAAAAAAACATTACCAATTTATTTTTTATTTAACCAGATGATCAATATGATGAAAACCAAGAACAGAGTCTAACTAAAGCCTGAGACCAAGGTCTGTTCCACTTTTTGCAGTGACTCACCATCAAGACATATTGTAATACAGGGGTCATGTTTAAATGTAGTTTATACACTTTGTGCGCTCTGTGTACTTAGTGAGCCAGTGCTGACTAATATCACTATCAGACTGTGGTGCTGGTTCTATCTTTAAAACAATGGGTTTAGATGTATATAACGCAGTATCATCTGTATAACTTTGGATTGACACTCAGAACAATTTGAAGGAAAGTCATCAACAAAGATGCAAAAAACAGTGCACAGAGAGTGGAGCCTTGAGGAACTCCTCACCTTGACATGATTCTGTCCTTGTATACAATATGTTGTTTGCTGTTGTGTCGGTAAAAGCCTTGCCATGACTAACCAAAGTAGTGATCAACCAGTTAAAAGCCTCCGGGCAGGTCTATGAAAACTGCCCCTAAAATGATTCATGTTGGAAACAGAGAGTATCCTTAGTAATCTTTAGCACAGCAGTAGTTTTAAAATGATTTGATCTACAACTTGAATGAAATTGTGAAAAAAAATGTTCATATTTTTTTAACAATAATGATCGTGAACTAGTTTTTGAAAAACTTGTAACAGAGCAGATGATTAAGACTGGGCAGTCCATGGCCCCCAGTAGACTATCACAGTTTAATCACTAACTAATCGCAGAGCTCTGGTCCTCCGTCACCAGGTAAATAAAACGAAGGCACCCTTGTGTAGACCCCGCCCCCGTGATGCTGTGGGGCCGACCGTGGCTCTGGTGAGGAGGAACAGCGAGATGGATGAAATGAGGTCACGGGAGCCCTTTAACACACCGCTGCTATGCCGTCTACCGCTATGCCGATGCTAAACTATCTATTTAAATAACAAAAAAGACAAAATTGGTAGGGTTTTGAGATAATACAGACAACTTCGCAGCGGAAATCAGGCTATAAGGTTTTCCTCCATGCACACCACGGAGCACAGAGGCGAAGGAGAGACGGCAACACTCAGTGCAATGCACAGAAATCTTTTATTACATAACAGGCTTTGTTGGGTTGACACACAGCCAGAGCAATTCACAGAAAAGTCCATCAAAACATGCGTTTCTGCAGCCAAGAAGCATGCAGGCAAATCACACACAACAAAATCACACAGAATGTAATCAATTTCGGACAAAAAAAAAAAAATCAACCAAAAACGACTCAATTAACGATCCAAATTCAAGAGCATAAAATCAAGTTTACTTATACTTGTGCATTAGAACACAGAAAGCACTAACATGTATTTTTTGCAATCTTACTACTGTCAGTTTAGATAAATCCTTTAAAATAAGCCCCATGTTGTTTTTTTATAACATTAATAAATATGGGTGTCCCCTTTAGGCGCCGCCAGGGGGCAGTAAACTACACTCAAAAATACTTAGCCTAAATTTACACACACACAGACCTTAAGATGTGCACAGGCAGACTGAGATAACTACACATTTATAACACGTTTTCAAACACTTCATACAGAAAGTTTAATTTAAGTGATTAAAAATAGGAATCACAGGACAGGTTATTAAAGTTTTTTTGTACAAACGCAGATTTCAAAGAAGCTGGGATGTTGTGTAAAACGTAAATAAAACCAGAATACAATGATTTGCAAATTAATTTCCTCTTATATGCAATTGAATACACGATGAAGATAAAATATTTAATGTTCAAACCGATAAAATACCTTGTTTGTTGCAAATGTTCACTCATGAGCCTGCAACATGAGAGCTGGGCCAGGGGCAAGAAAAGACTGGGAAAGTTGAGGAATTTTTCAAAACACCTATTTGGAGCATTCACCAGGTGAACAGGTTAACCCAAAACAGGCGAGTGACATGATTGGGTATATAAGATGTATCCCTGAAAGATTCAGCCATTCAGGAAGGATGGGGCGAGGTTCACCACTTTGTGAACAACTGTGTGAATCAAACAGTTTAAAACATTTCTCAATTTACAGCTTCATGGGATTAAGGGAATTTATCATCTCCAGTCCACGATATCTTAAAATATTCAGAGAATCTGGAAAAATCTCTGCATGAAAGTGACAGGGCTATAAATTAACATTGCCTGTGACCTTTGATCCCTCATGCAGCGTTAATATCCAGCATCATTCTGTGGAGGATATGCTGAGTGGGCTCAAAGTTTGTTGCTCCATCTACATATGCAAGTTAAAACTCTACCATGCAAAGCCAGATATCAACAACAACCAGAAACCTCACCAGGTTCATCTGAGATGGACTGACGCACAGTGGAAAAGTGTGCTGTGGTCTGAGGAGTATTTCAAATTGTGTTTGTGCATTATGGACGTCATGTCCTCCAGGCTAGGAAAAGGACCATCCAGATTATTACAAGTGAAAGGTTCAAAAGCATCTGTGATGGGATGGGGGTGTGCTGCTGCCTATGGCAAGGTCACCATACACATCTGTGAAGGCATCATACTGCTGTATTAAATTTACATTTTATAGGTTTGTATTCTCATAGCTGAATATATCGGTCATGTCAGGAGTGTATTATTGTGGTTTATATTGTCTCAGTTATGATTGGTTCAGACTCAGTTCAAGTAACCAATCAGGTGAGTCACAGTGTTAGCTTCATCAGGTTTAGTAATCTCTTATTAGAGGTTTGATTAATAATGTTGAACTTAGTATGCCATACTAACAGCTAAGACTTGTTGTTGATCATTTTGAAAACTGCATGAATGTTTGTTGATCCTTTTAAACTGCATGTAAGTTTGAATGTGCTGGGTAAGGTTCCTGTACCTGTCGCCTAAAACAGTTGGCAGGTTTCAACCCTTACCAGATGTGAACTTACTCAATGAATGTTTCAACTTTGTGTGTGTGTGGCCAATTACTGGGCCAGGTAGCTGAATAAATGATCAGATGTGTATTCAGGCTGTTCTAAGGTGATGTTCTGTTCTCAAGTGCAGAATGTCCAGCAATACTGAAAGATACAAACAGTAAGTCTACAAATTTTGGAGCAACAAATGCTGCTACCCAAGTGACATCTTTTTCAGGGAGGTCACTGCTTACGTCCGCAAGACAATGCCAACCACATACTGCTCATGTCTCAACAGCGTCGCTTCTTTGTAACACTGCAAGTACTAGACGGACCCGGCTGCAGTCCAGACCTCTTATTGGGAATGTATGAGGCATTATAAAGCGTAAAAATACAAGGAAGATTTCAGACTACTGAGCAACAAAAGTCATATATTCAAGAATTAAAAGGGAAGGTGATGTAACACGGCGGTAAATATTGCTTGGTCCCTGCTTTTTTGGAACATGTTGCAGGCATCAAATTCAAAATAAGTGAATCTTTGCAACAAAACAATAAAGATTTATCAGTTTGAACCTTTAATTTCATGTCCTTGTAGTGTTTCAATTGAATTTAAGTGGAAATAAATTTGCAAATCACTGTCTTCTGTTTGCATTCAACGTACCAACTTCACTGGAATTGGGGTTTGTACTTTATACGATTTTAAGTAGATTTAAATGATGGTTAGGAATAAAACAGGGGGAGCACCTCAGTAAGTGTTGTCTTTTCTTGAATCATCTTTGCTGTGGACACTACACAAAGACAGAGGACAGAACATTATTTTAACTGAGCCATGAAAGCTCAGAGTTTACACTTACATGATGACGTAAATGTTGTTACCTGTGTAAAACCTTTTTATGAGAAGAAGCTGTAGAGATAGGAGAACCCAACGATCCCAATGATGGCACAGCACAGTGTAATCATCATCTTTTTCTGTTGGTGAAAAGAAACAAGACTGTACTCAGACAGTGAAAATAAGGCTTTTATTCACACAAAGAGGGATCACATCTGAGGAAATGGTAGAGCAATAGGAGAGATGGGTCAGAGGGGGTAAGATCTTTGTGCATGTGTGTGTTAAGAGAGAATAAAGGTGTGAGAAAAAAAAACGTACCTCCTCTTTTGACCCTCGTGCAACGTCCTAAAAGGCTGTACTTTGCAACACAGTGGTTAACAAGTTATATCAACAATCTGCTGACAGCAACCATCTCATTAAACCAGACACACAGTAGTCATCAAAAAAAGTAGTCAGTTACATATTAACAACCAGCCAGTGGTGAATCAGGCATAAAAACACAAGTCAGCAGTCATTGAAAACACGTTATCTTTTATTTCCATTCACATAATCTGAATTTAAGAATGTACATCTTCAGAATAATTTTTATCTCATGCTGTGCTCAGAGGACAAAAAGAGTTTAATTTCATGGATACATTCGGACTGAGTGGTCAAGAGAAAGACACAGGGTCAGAAGAGTGAGCAGAGGGAGGCGTCTCATTTTCAAGAGAAAAAAAACACCACAAAAACAAGCAGCATTAAAAGCACCATTCAGGCTCCTGCTTCACCGAAACAAAGACTCCTCTTAGCGGAGGTATTTAACCCCATCATGATTGACAATAATGGATGGTCTCTGTAAAGGGCAGAGTGAAAGATAGCCAACCAGAGTGAACCCTTCTTCAATTGTAGTTGAATCAGAGATCTTGGTTTATTTTTCAAAGTTATAGAGATTCCCATTTTTTTGTCTTATTGCTGGTTACATCTTTATCCTCTTGTTTAATGTAATCACAACTGGGAATGGAAATCAAAACCAATTCCAGTTGAGAATCGATAACTAGCTTAAAGAATCAATATTAAAAGTATTAATCCTGACTAATTCCTTTATCAATTCCTTCATCAATTCCTTCCACAAAGTTCTGCATGCCTTGTAAATCAAAGGTGTCACACTCTGAAAAGAGGCAGTCAGTATGAACAACAACAAAGAGAATGAAGATGTAACACAACAGAAGGAGACCCAGGTATTTTCAATTGTGGTTTAATTACACACAAAAATGAAGTTAAATGCATAACATGCATTTTTGATACAAGTCAGAAGTGCCGGAAGCTCTAAAGTACCCACTTTGAAATGTTAACTTATCTGTGCAGCTGTTTTAACAATAGCCATCGTAACCTTCATGATCTTATGGAAGGATCTGCTGTTGAGGGCTGCTGTATCAGACCATGTTAGCCTCAGATAGCAGAGCTGGATGAGCTGAGCTGTATTCAAGGATAAACACAACAAAATATCTAATGCTAACAAAAGACAATGAACAGTCTTGCTGTATGCCAGAGTTTCTGTTTGAATTTAGTATTTTTTATGCGTTTTTTTGGACATTTTGACAGCAAACATTTCATCATGGCTTTAGCTGGGGGCAAAACAAAGAACAACTAGAGGCTAACATAAACTGGCACCACAGGCGAGTACGCAGTGCAGTAGTCGAGCAGTGCTTTTCTTATGCATTAAATGTAGTGCCAGGCATTAACTTATTGTTGATGTGATCTGCGGTGGTCTGCAATAAATCAAAAAGTGTGTTTTTTAAGACTTGGTCCAGCCTCGTGATGATGGAAATATATTAGTTGATTATTTTATATAGCTTAGCTGTAAGAGATGGGATTTCAGATGTAACACTGTACTTCATCTGGTTTCTTCTTAATTAATTTTTTTTATCATTATCAACAAAAAAAAAAGGAAAAAGTGAAACCCTCTTGGCTTCTGCCAGTCACTTAAGAGTTGGCATTAGAAGCTGCTCACTGGCAAGCAACACATAACTACTCACTTTTTGTATCAATTGTGCAGTCAGTTCAAAGTATCAAGCGCTCATCAAGGCGTATATACTAAATTGCATATCACTGCTTGTATCACTTCACAGCATATCTTACAGCAAAACGGAGAAAAGATGTTACAGAGCACAGCTTGTATCATCGCACATGGTTACTGGCCCCATTCCCTTCACTTCACTGCACATGTGGCTCACTGGACAAAAATATACAGGTTATCAGTGTGGTCAAATAAGTAATGCAGAGTGAGCTTTCTCATTCTTAGTGCAGTCATTTTGGTATCCTAATGCCAATATGGGTGTTAATAGGTGTTACTTCGGTAGACAGGGTCTAAAAAAGGGTTGGAACAAATGGCTCCAAGCTGAAATTCAATCAGTCTGCTCCTGCTAGTCAGTGTTGTTGCTGCTTGTTTTTCCAAGCAACACTGTCCAAGACAGTACACAACCTATCATATTCAAAGACGCATGTATGATCCTCTGCACGGACAAGCCAAAATCATTTCGCTAACCATCTCATGCGGCTGAAGAAATGTTTAGACTACAGTGCAGCCTGCCCATGAAACAACATCCCACTGTTTACAGCAAAAAGAAGGTCAACATGCAAACTGGTGCTTAACATTTCATAAATACTAAAGACTGAATAACAAAGACTATTGTTTCTTCATAGCCCTTAGGCCCTTTTTAACACAAAGTGGATTTTCAGTGATGGATATCCTCCTGTTTTAAGCATGGTATTGGTAAGTATTGATGTGCTGTTCACTTTCAAACCGTACAACCTGTTGTTACTTTCATGAAGATTTTAAAAACCGACTTAGTGAAGTGAAACTGACAACTTTAAAGCTGTTCAACCAAAAAAAGGAACTCAATAACTGTGACAAGTACAAAGATTTACTGCAGGGCTGAATGAGTGTGTGAGTATGAGGAACAGAGCAGTAAATGTCGGAAATAGGTAAATAAAATATTTCATGACCATAAAGAGCAACAAGCATTGCTGCATGTTAAGATTGTCCATTCACTCTACCAGCCTTTGCACACTCAGGTATGTTCATCCAAAGTTGCCGCACATTTAAAAAGACATAAAATCTTGTTAGTCAGTCATGTTCACACAGCGCCCGAGAACTTTTCTTTCTGCTTGTTTTTGTGTCAGTCCCAATGCAGAGTTATGGGCTACATCCTCTTTTCTTTCTCTCTCCCTCCTACAGAAACTTCACTCCAAACACAATGCTGTGCAGATTCTGTGGAGTTCTACTATAAATCATGATGGACAAGAAAACATATTTGTGGCAATATTTATTGTCTGAATTAGGATTTTAAAAAAAACATCAGAACTCAACAGACTCATTGTGTAATTTTATTTTCACATGTGAAATCTGAAGAAATTCATCCAGTGTCTAATAAACAAGTGATAATGTGATTTAGCACTCAGGGAACAAAACTAGTGTTAACTTGACTAACCCTGGATGGATCTGCCTGATTCAGTGTCTGTAATCACACAGATTCATCTTTCTAAGCTCTAATCTGCTAACGTGCTCAGGCAAAGCTGCGCAGCCCAATCAGCTTCCTTTAAAGCAGGATAATGGGAGCTATGAGCGAGACGACAGCAGGAAGGGATTAGCATAGATGCTAACAGCTTCAGTAGCAGTTTTATCAGACTGGACCACATTCCTTCATTTAATGAAAAACACATAACAACACTGAAAGCTTTCACAGTAGAAATGATGTTTTTGAGTTAGAAGTGGCTCAGGTTTTGGACCATAGCAGTAGCATGCATACAACATTACCTGATTGGTCATTAATTATTACTATTGACAGAACATTTGTCCAGTGAATTATACAATACATTTTTCGAAGGGCTCTGTCTTTTGCCAAATTCTTCCTGTGGGCTGCGTTCCAGACGGAGTAGTGAATATTATGTTTTGGTATTTTGAACAGTCTATCTGATGTGTCAGGTTATGACTATTTATATTTTGGCCTATAAAATGCTGTGAAGAATGTTTTTAATATCAAAAGTTTAATTGCAAACACAGTGGCTGGTTAGCAAAGCTAAAAAGGCATAGCCAGGAGAAGCAGTGTACAATGCAGTACCTCACTTTGAGTGAATCATACAGTACTGCCAGGCAGTAGCTTAGGTCATAAGAGCTGCCCTCTCCATGTTGCTCAAACAGCAAAATCAAAATTTTCTCAAACCCAGGTTTTGTAACACTTATGTTGACATTTGAAGTAATCCAATGCTTTAAAATGGAATAAAAAGTTCTGATCGACAGCTCTGTTGAAGAATGCAGGCCCTATGTTGTCCTAATTAGCAGAGTACAGGAGAAATTCTGAAAAAAATGTAGCTAAAACCAACAATAGTCACCAAATTTCAAATTAATGTAATTATCTAGTACAATTGTCCAGTACAGTTACCTGCTTGATACTAGAAAGTGTTCAGTCAAACATGTTCTGTAGCTGTGGGGCATCAAGACATGCCCAATATGCCAGATCCTGTCTCAAAAGTTTTTTTTTAAGATGAACCTCTAAAGTTAAAATTCATTGTAGCCTGACTTTTGTGCCTGTTATCTCACCTGAACTCCACCTGTCCATGAAATGTTCCCATCATTCATATTTTGAAATACTAACCTCTGAAATGATAAAAACCGAGAACACAGATACTCTTCAAGTTTAAAAACGAGCCATACTTAAGGCCTACAAATATATATTGTAGACACATCACAAATATAGAGCTATTATTTACATTAATTACAGAAATGTGATTCATTGAAACGTAAAAGTGCTGGAACTTCCCAAAAACCAACAAAATCCCGACACAGTGAAGGTGCAGTAGCTAGCTTCTCGATCACATAATGTTTCAAGACTTATCAAGAGGTGAGATGTCAATGAAGGAGGTGAATCAGACTGGGTAACGATGAAATGTTCAGCAACAGTGGAGTGATGTATGATCAGTTATGTTTCAGTTCCCTTTTTCCTGCCGTTACACAGATACAACAGGTTTTTGTACATCATGTCAGCTTCAGTCTCACTTCCTGTTCTGCAGCAGAGCATCCTCAAACCTCTTGATCAGAGCTTCACAGACCAGGAGGGTCAAAAAGTTTTATAGTTCTGTCAGCTCTGCTTGGTATAACAAAACAAGCTCTTAGGTATCCCGAGAGCTCCAGTTTGAGGTGATGATTATCTTTTTCTTACTGGCAAGGTGGCAGATAGAGAGGAGGACGGGGTGGATGATGAAGAAAGTGGAGTCTGGGTGGATGACAATGATGAGGAGGACGATGGGACAAACCACACACTGCCAATAGTGATCATCTCCTGAGGAGAGATTGGAGGGAAAATGAGTCAGCGATGAGGAACACCAAAGATTTGTCTACTGTCTGGATTTACACTACAGAATTTTCACATGTGGAAGGACTTTTAAAACATGGAAGAACACAGCCAGGAAGACAGTCTAACAGGGGTGTGCGATATGACGATATTAAATCGTTAAGGATTATAACGTGGGGATGATCTCATAAAGCAGAAAGATCGTCAGATCGTCTGTGTGGGCGCAGAGACTTTGACGCTCACCCAACTAACCAATCATAGCACATTACGCGCAGTGCATGGTGGGATCTCCTGTTTGGTTATGTAGTGTGAAGCCACAGCGGAAAGAGAAAAGGAGATAAAAGCTTAAAAATGTCTGAACAAAAATCTGTTCTAAAGCAGCTGTATTATTGACTCAGATTATAGACATTGCAGTTAGATAACATTTGTTTCAAATTGTAGCACTTTAAGAAATAATGTTAATATTGTTGTTCATTACCTTTTATGTTTACATTTATGGCACATTTGTATAAAAACTGCACTATTTAAATTAAAACCTGTCCAGAAAGTTTCTTTGGCTTTAATTGTCATGTTTTATATGTTAAACATAGGGAAAAAATGGTCAAACATGCAAATTAGTCCAGAAAAAATCAAAGTAAAAAAAAATTGTGATAAAATTGTGATCGTGATTTTATTTTTAAAAAATCGTGATATGATATTTTTGCCATATCGCCCACCCCTACAGTCTAACAATTTCAAAAGTCAATCAAGTATGCAAGCCCCAAACAGAAATACAGCATTTCATTTATTGTGTTTTGCCATGATAATGAGTATAGGTTTTCAATTAGTGATCAGATACTTGTTTTTAATAGCAACACAAAATAGTAGTGTTACAGTTGGTCTGGCAATGCAATAGCTTTAAGCAGGAATGCCATTTATCTTATTTTCAGAGAGCCTCAATTGACAGTATTTACCACCATTTAATCTGTCACACAAGAAGTGTGCACAGCTTTGTAGCAATACCCACAAACAAGCTTTTACAGGGTTCCCACTCTTTTCTAGAAATCATTTTCCAGGACTTTTTCCAGTGTCACATAACCAACTGAAGTTACATTGTTGCTGTGGGCAGTTTTCAATTCTAGTTAGCCTTCTAAAAACAGAATTAGAGGGTGATGAACAATATCCCTAACTACTGATCATATTGATCTTAGAATTTCTTTGTTATTAACTCTCCAGCACGAACATTGTCTGTTAGCTATCTGTTTAGTCTGGATTTTAATTGTCTTACTGTTATAAATTTATGGTTATACATATTTTTAATCTATATTTACTCTGCTTTTTTATCAATAGATTTTGTTAATTTAGCCTAAATTTTGTTTTGTCAATTTTTTATTATTTCTTTTTGTCCCTATTGTTTTGACTTTTATATTGTATGACTTAACTTGCATTGTTTTACCTACTCACATTTTCTGGCTACATGTACATTAGCTAACCAGTACATTTTTACTTAATTTCCTATGTTTCAAGCTAGAAGAAAGACACATACTTTTCCAGGGAAATTAAAGCTAGCACGTGCAGCGACTATCGTAATGCTGCGTTCCAGTAACCTCAGAAATGGGAGTGAATTTTTGTAATATAAGTCTAACAATATGATGTATGCAGCTGATTTAGAGCGACACACCCCAGTCAGAAGTGCAAATAAATTGATTATTACAGGAGCTAAATAACTGTTCACACTGGGGGCTTCCATCTTCGATTATCAACTCGGGTGGCGAGGTTTCACCGAGTTCCCAGTAGGAAATTCAGACTTCGGGGGACGTTCCAGTTGCAGTTTCCTACTCAGAACCCAGAAATTCCTACTTCTGACTACAACTGGAAAGCACCAAAGACGTGACTGAAGCCAAAGCATGTGTTTGTTGTGGTAAATGCAGCTCGGACCTTCTCAGAACTCTGCATTGCTGTACAACTTCTTTTTCAACAACTTACAGGATGCAAAGCGACGAGGGAATGTATCTCTTTCTAGTTACGTAGCAGTAGTTTTTGATGTGTGACAACAAGCAATTTTTGGAAAACTTAGAATCGTAGTTTTGTAGCTGGCTATATATCGCTACTTCCAGCCCAGTACTCTAATATGTAATATGTAAATGTAATATAAATAATAAAATAATATAAATTTGCTCTAGTTTTAATTGTCTTGTTCCCGAAGTTGAGTTTCCAGGCCAGTCCAGCGCTGTCCGACCCGACCAGAAGGCTAAGGAATAGCATTTATAGATAACCTGTTTTGATGCTATGAAACTCTTCTTAATTTGTGTATTTTGATCAGGCATATATCTAAAAGTGAGACTTTTTTGTATTTACTTAGAAACTCCTTACAGTCTCTTTAATTCACACAGGCTGATCTTAGAAAAAGAACCAAGGCTGGTTGACAAATAGTGCTACCATGTAGTCAAGTAACTCCTTGCAATCAAAACAGGCAAAATCTATTAAAAAAAAAATCACCCCAATACCTGAGAGGACATTTACAAATCATATTAACTGTTTTTAAACCAGTGTGCAATGTTTTTTTTCTCTTTTTCTTATTCGCTGTCAACTTAATCTTTCCTACACAGAGTAATCTGTCCTATAGTGTTTTCGCAGCTAATGTCAGATGGACACTCAAGAAGCAGTCATATTTGGCACCTCCACATCAAGTTTACTATTCAACTCTAAAAGTCTCCGATTTGTATAGTAACACTGCACGGACAGGCAAAACTACAAAATCACAGTGATGTTTTCACAGGGGGGATTCAACAGACACGAGATCTTGCAGAAATTCATGTGATCAAATGTGACCACAGAGGAACACAAATATGGAGAGTAATTACTGTTGTCAGTTGGCTGCTGATGTTTTAAAGTTATATAGCAAAAAAAACAATTCAGAGGAAATCCTGTGTCAATATTAAGGATTTTACATGCCTCCATGTTTGTGAGCTTTAAGACTACACGACATTCAGCCAGAGGCAGCTCTTTTCATAAATATTAAACATGTTTGACGTTCATAAATCCAGATCAGGGATGTCCCGACCTGACTAGGCACAGTAAATATTTGCTGAGCATATTATCTAAAAACAGACGGAAAATTCCAGCTGGCATTTTTTGTCAAGGGAACCACTGTGATGAATATGTCATCCCTGCACTTCTTTAATGTTTTGACAAGCCTCTCCTTATTGTTGCAGGTATATTTGTGCCTAAAATCTTACAGGATATAGCCAGCATAGCTCAGCACCAGCACTACTTCATTTGTGCATCAGTAACCTGAAGCAACTGTATCAGAATAGGAGAAAAACACACACACAGACGAGAACATTAGATACACAAACACGCCAAAAGCCAGCCCCAGGAGAAGAAGAAAAACACAAATACAACAGAGACTGAAGATAAGAGCGTGCAAAGCCGTTTCCAAAGCAAGCATCACACCCAAACCCACCCATTGTGGCATCACAGAGGTTATTTGCTCCAGTGTTGCTTACCTTAGCTCTCCTCTTGTTCAAATAGCTCATCAGCTTCACTTTAATCCCACCGACAACCCGATTATTAGAGCTAGTGCAGCCAGCAAGACAATCACAACCACCACTATTATCACCGTTTTCTGTAGGAAAATTGCACACAGTGGTGTCAGGATTGTCCTTGAGTGGAATGTAAAAAGTGTGTCCTTCATTTATGCATTAGTTTTCAGACATTATGACATACAGCTGTACATGTTTTATCTGAGGGAACAGACACAAAATACAACAACAACGGATGTATCAGATATCAAGAGCTGTTTTTGTAGCCTGGTAACAGCACAAACTTTGCACAACAATCTCTTCATGAAGTTTAATTATCCATTTTTGTGTTAGCACAGCACTGTTGACTTAATGGCAAGAGGAACTGTTCTTTTTCACACACTTGCATATGTCAAACCTTAAAGGAGACATATCATGCTTGTTTCTCCTTGTTTCTCCTTTTCACTATGCCGGACTGTAAGTCATTTAGTTCCTTCATTGCCCCACAATAGCGTTTGCAAAATCCTCATTTTAGGCCATTATCAAGCTCTCGTTGAAACGCTCGGATCTCAGGCTGACCTACAGTAACCTCGTAATGTCACAGCCCTTTGTGCTCTGATTGGTCAGTTCTATCAGAGCTGCCGAGGGGGTAGAGCCAGCCTGTCCTTCTTCTTCTACTGTATTTTCCGGCAGGCTCAAAGCAGCGACCGCGTATTGAGTCCCCCTACAGGCCAGAGCTGGTAATGAGTGAGTGTGAGCTAGGGAGCTATACACTGCTGGTTGGTGGATGTGTTCCTCTGTGTCAGTTTTGTGGCTAACGGACATCAAAGAGGAGGAGCTGTTTTATCAGATTACTCCAATAAAAAGAAATGTACCTCGTGTTGTCACGACGATTTAAATCTCGCGGACATCTCGCAATGACCTATTTTCAGAGGCATCAAATCTCGTTCTAGGATATCAGAAAAAATACAATATCTAATTTTTTGAAAATTAAGGGGGTGTAAGGTCTTGTTTTCAAATTTATTATATTATATGTAAGTATTAAATCATGCATCAGCATGATATGTCTCCTTTAAGGCTGACCCGTGATATCAGCAAACTCACACCAAAAAAAACAAAACAAAGCCGACAAGATGAGATAGCTGTGAATGAAGAAAAAGTTAAAATTGGAGAGCAGACAGAGAGAGACAAGAGAGTGTATGTTGTTGTGTGTGTTGAGTGTTTATGTGATGGTTGGTAGTTTAGGGAGCTGTGTTTTGGGGTTTCATGGCACAAGGGTGCACTGGTCACATGGTGGTGAAGACTCAGGAGCAAATGAGGTAATAGGGATTTGGGATTACAAGTACACGTTCAGGGTCTTGATTGTCTGAGCAGGTTTCCCAAAAGCAATTTTACAAACATGACTGGCATTTTTCTATTTGAAGTCCTAATGCTACACAACTGAAATCAAAGACTGAGTTTGAATTTGAAGCTGTACTGGGCATTATTTAAACATCAGTAGCCCAATTCACTCTGTTTTTTCAAGTAATTTAGCCCCTTGTGACACCTGTCCTTCACAGAGACAGACTGGGGCAATGTTTTGAACCCCTGTTTCCCTCTTCCTCCCTCCTGTTCTCCTTTTTCTGAAACCCCTAGGTGAGCGGACACTGGCACGACTAGTTGCCTCTGCTCTCTGGTACTTTCGTTGTTTTTAACTTGGACAGTGTCCTTTGGCGTCATGAAAGGTGCTTTGAAATAAATGTATTATTGCTCCATTTCCAGAGGTGCATAAGGAACAAGATAAAAAAAAAAGACGGGACAATTGTTAACAAATGATCCAGAAGACGGTAAAGATGTGACAGAGAGCGTGATGTTTGATGACATGTTCCTGTGCGACTAACACGCAGGAAATAAGAGACAAGGTGAGGGAACAACGTCAGCTGTTTATCTTGGCAGAGCTGCTTTGAGTTCAAACAAGATGTCTAATTGGCGAGGATTCTACCAGAGTCTGCAGAATCTTTTCCATGAGACAAAGCACTAAAGGCAGCTCATCTGTCATGTTTTGTGAGCATTCCCTATTGTGAGTGTGTGTTCGATGAAGGTGCACCTCCCACAGGTGCCCACCTACAACTGGTCTACAATGCCATAATCATATTTGTCCAGTCAATTTTAAGCTGTGACTGGGCAAATATGAATCTCTCAAATGACGGTGGAACAGCAGCACGGTACATTTGGGCAAATGTAGCGTGCAAAAGGCAAGTGACTTTCTAAAATGGGAGTGAATTCAAACAGCCTGGCTTTGTTGTTCTCAGCTGACAGCTCTGTGTTCAGATGGCTGTTCACTTGACACTGCCTTTAGATTTTATTTTTTAAATGCAAAGGATCAACTATTTGTTATACAAGGTTATTCAAAGTGGGCCTCTTTCTCTTAAACCATTAGCCTTGTTAGTCCATGAAGTGGGGAGAGAGAACACATTCAGTGATCCGGTAGAGGCTCGATGGCACGATGACCTGAGTAAAACCCTCTTTCTACTGTCAACAGCCTCTAGACCTACAACAAAATGTGATATAACATGAAGGGCATTCACCTCACTTTAAAGGTGCTATAAGGAGAATCTGTTACCAGCGACATTAAGACTCTGCTACCCATGAGCACGCGCGGCAGCTGTCATAATGCTGCGTTCCAGTAACCTCGGAAATGGGAGTGACATCATCTCCGACTTATCGGCGTTCCAGTTGAAGTCGGAAAAAAACATGCTGATCTACCAGGCTTTTGTTAGCTGTTGTTAGCATGCCCTGCGTTGTTGTTCACAAATACCACATGAAGAATGTGATTATCACTATGGCAGCATTTTTGTAAATATAAGTCTAACAATACTATGTATACAGCTGATCTAGAGCGACACACCCCAGTCAGAAGTGCAAATAAATTGATTATTACAGGAGCTAAATAACTGTTCACACTGGGGGCTTCCATCTTCGATTGTCAACTCGGGGGTGGTGAGGCTTCACTGAGTTCCCAGTAGCAAATACCGACTTTGGGGGACGTTCCAGTTGCTGTTTCCTACTCAGAACTCGGAAATTCCTACCTCTGACTACAACTGGAATGCACCAAAAGACGTGACCCAAACTAAAGCATGTGTTTGTTGTTTTGTTGCTAAAGAATGCAGCACGGACCTTCCACTCTGAATTGCTTTACAACTTATTTTTTCAACAACTTACAGGATGCAAAGCAACGAGGTAATGTATCTCTTTCTAGTTACGTAACGGTAGTTTTTGATGTGTGACAACAAGCAATTTTTGGAAAACTTAGTATGGTAGTTTTGTAGCCGGCTATATATCGCTACTTACAGCCTGGTGCTCTAAGACGTGCCCGAATAATATAAATTTGCTCTAGTTTTAATTGTCTTGTTCCCGAAGTTGAGTACCCAGGCCAGTCCAGCCCAGTCCTGTCCGACCCGACCGCAAAGCTAAGGAATAGCATTAATAGATAACCTATTTTGATGCTATAAAACTCACCTTAAAGTGTGTATTTCAATCAGGCATATATTTAAAGCGAGACTTTTTTGTAATTACTTAGAAACTCCTCACAGTCCCTTTAATAATGTGATAAGCCTATTCCTGTTGCTTTTGGGAAACCAGACTGCTCTTTCTGCCTGTATTCACTCACACGGCGAGCCTCCTGCTGAAATTTTGCTGCTTTCTTAGTGTCAGCTACGGCCCGCTCCACAAAGCCCACCGATTGGTCCATGTTGCTCTCAATCCTGTCAATCATTCCACCCTAACATGGGGGCCGAGGTATTACAAGAAGTTAAAAAAAAAGAAATACAGTCAGAAAAAGAAATAAAACACAAAATGAGGGAGCGGTGTGTGAAAAAGATTGAGTCTCTGGGTTGAGGGATTGCCGTTTGTCCGCACACTGTGTGGTTTCAATGTGTCGAACTGTAAACTAAGTGTAAGAAGAAGTTGGCAGTAAAATACAGGAAGAGGTCAGGAGCAGACAGTAATGTTACCTTTCGTGCATTGGTCTGGTACCTGACAGCTTTTTTGGTCTGTTCCTGTGCCACAGTTACGTGGTCCACTGATTTGGATACATTCTGCTCTATGTTGTCTATTATGTCACCCTGAAAAACAACAAAAGCAACAATCAGAAATACAGCAGGAGAAAATTAGCACCAAGGATACATTTTTGACAGCACAGAGCTCAACGGTGTGGTACCAGAGGGAAAATGTGTTCAGTATTCTCCATAGATCTTCAACTGTCTAAATGCTTTAAGGATCTGAATAACAGAGAACATTCATCCATTACGTATACCGCTTCACTCTTACAGGGTGGTGCTGTGATCTGTTCCCAACCAGTCACAGAGCTGACAGAGAGATGGACAACCATTTACACACACTGAATTGTCACCACTTAAACTAATGAGGATATTTTTGGTCTATTGGAGAATGTCTATGTGAGTACCCACACATGCACTAGGAGAACCATCCATTCAGAAAGGTCCTTGTCAACATGGTGACTCGAACCTGCAGCCTTCTTGCTGCAAGGCACGGGTACTAATCTGCTGCACCACTGCGCCACCCTTGCAAAGTACAACATACAGCCAAAGAATTCAAAATAACTTAAAAAGGTACACCCTCTGTTTTATTTTGTACGTTGCGTTTGCTGATGTAAAGTCATTGTGACCATTGTCGATATTGTTTTACATAGCAGTTTGATTATAGCCATAATGTCATAGCCATCCACATGAAGACTTTCTCCATAACAGGCTGTACCTGTGTGTGAAACTGACCACATGTAGACACATTACAGCTTTATAAATTCATTTTACACTTTAGAAACAAATAGTAATTACTTGGTACATCACAATCTTTTGCTGTACCATGTTTGTCTTGGGGTTCTGATTATAGACTGTAGAAAGAATGTACATAAACCTGACATTAGGGTTATAAGAAGATATCAATGCACTAAAATACTGCAATATTTGGCTACGCATGACTGGATTGATGTTTTTGCGCTATTGTGTGATATTTATCTCATTTTAGTTTTAGATAAATCAGTCTTGGGGACATACCTGTAGTGAAGACTCCTTAAAAATTAAAAACAAAATAATATGAATATTATTTTTGCTGTTTATGAGCATGTAATGTCATTGTTTTCTTAAAACATCAGCAATTTCCATAATAAAGCAACACATTTCTTTATATTTTTAGCCTTGATTAAATGCTTGCACATGATTATGTCACACTGTAGGTTAGAGTAAAGTGGCTTGTAAAAAGTATCAGAGTCTAGTAGATTATTGATCCAACAGTAAGAGTAGTAGTCTGATAAAGTACATTTCCAGCCCTGGTTAAAAAAGGTATGTAACACAGCATGTAACACAATAATAATCGGATCTTAGTTATCTTATTTTCATGGTTGCAGAAAACTAAAATGGTATTGACAAGGAAATTCAGCATGCAATATTCAGCACCTCCTGAATGAAATCTTGCTCTTTGCTTGACAATGACACATTTAGTGCAACAAAGTTTTTTATATAAAAAAAACAAGTGTAAGTAGATAAAATGACAATGAGGCCAAAAGACTAGGGCTTAAAAGGAAGAAAACATAATATAAACAAATACATTTTCTTATCAATGCATAGTTTATGAAATGTCAGATAATACCAGAAAAAATACCCAAATGTAAATCATTTTACTGCAATTGCCAACAGTGCCAAAATTGAGACACTGAACATCCCCAATATGCTACAAAACAAGTATTTCACAGAACAGCGTATTCAAACAGGGGAAAATCTTTCATGTAGACAGGTGACTATTAAGTGATTAAACGACTGAAACTAATAATGACTTAGGCCCCATCCACACGAAGACAAAACGCTTAACAGTTTCCAAAGCGATCGTCATAAAGACGAAGGCGTCTCAGAAAATGTGTGCGTCTACATGAATGCCCTCGATACACATCAAAACGCTGTAAAACACATGCCAGACCTCTAGGGCCGCTGTATCAATATGACGGAAACAAGCGGAAACAGACGAAAAAACAGTGGGCATGCGCACTTGCGGCAAAAGTTGTAAACAGAGATTGTGATAAAGTGATCATAAAGTGCCGTAATGTGTCCTTGATAATTGTTTGTTCAACTCGGTGGTGATTGAGAAGAAGGAGATTTTGCTGCAACAGGGATAGTAGGGTCACTAGCTTCATCAGCACATATGCTGCAAGTAGGCCGCCATTGTCGCTGCCGCGTGTGGTGCATGCAAGTCAATGAAGATATGAAACTATGACGTAAGCGTATCTGAAAACTTGCAGAGAGCCAGTAATCACGTAGCTGCGTATACGGCATTTCAAAATCTTTCCACTCTGGAACCTGGTTTCAAAAGTGATCGTTTACAGACCCCCAAAACGCCGTCTTCGTATGGATGATACGCAGATTCGACAAAACACTTATGCGTTTAGACCTCGGTTTAGCTTCTTGTGGATTGGGCCTTACTGAAGTATGAAACAAACCAAGGCTTCATAAAAGCAAAACACAGGAACACTTTGATGACAGATTTAAACATTTCAAACAGTTGTGGTCAAGGAACCATAAAAAAAATTAAGAATCCAATCAGGCTACAAAAAATACCTTAATTAAACTATTCCTACTAACTCCTCAAAGATTAACTACTTAAGATAAATTACTTAAAACAGTATCTAAGGTATCTAATTACATTTATTTAAAGGTACTTGTTACTTTTCCTACAACAGACTTAAAACAAAATTTACAACAGTCGACAGTGTTCTCTAAATCTTTCATGGATGAAAACTCAAAATAATGAGAGGAGTTTGATTTGTTATGACATCGACTCTCTCCTTACCCTCTATGATATGGACCCCGTACCCATGTTTTAGTCTGGTGATTCTTGAGTGTGGCTTTTAGCTTCATTTATTATTACCATTCATTTTCAATATTTATTTTTCATCCTTTCAATCAGTTTCTCCAATTCACTTATTGTTTTTTATTGTTCTGTATTCATTCTCCATTAATTTACTATTTTCTTTTAACTGTCCAGTTTTAGTAGAGTGTATTGCACACTTGGTGTTCTGTTACCTCATTTCATCATGTTATTTTAAGTTTTGTAATTAAGAGTTTTTCTTCTTTACTGTCTCATTTCTTATCATTTTAGTCTTGTGTTTCCTGTTTCTTCATTTTGAATTCAAGATAATGTTTCCTCAGTCCTATATTTCTGTTTTCTGTTAGATGCTCCTCTTAATGTCTTTGTGTGTGTGTGTGTGCTGGATGTGGATTGAGAGGGTGGGTTTTATTCAATTTTTGACTTTTTCTATGTAAATCACTTTGTGCCACAGGATATTGTGTTATACAAATGAAGTTTAACTGATATATTGAAAAGAACTTTTAAGGAGATAAGGGAGTAATTACTTGTAGCAAATTATCTCTGAAAGCAAAGCCTCTTAAAAGTAGGCTGGTCATCAATGAGTTCTATCAACTCTGGTTTAAATATTAAAAAATAAATAACACCATCATTTGAAATTCTGAAGTATCAAATGGTAATACAATAAAACTTTAAGCTATGTTCATGTTATGTTAAAGTTTTGGGGTAGATTTTACAATAATATCCATGCTGATTTGGAAAATAAACACTGAAGGCAAACAAGTGTCCTGGGACATTCCATATCACACACGGCTGAAGTTTGACTCTTACCTCAAACAAGTTTTTCCCTCAGGAAGCATGGTGTAAGAAACATGTGATTAGGCTTTAACATTCACTCTAAATGTGTTCAGTCAGCTCTTATGTGTTCACAGATGAATTGTTTACATCTTACTATATGAATTCAAGATGACTCAGCCATGGTAGGTTATGAGATGGAGGAAGCAGAAGCAAAAGAGAGTAGAGAAAGAAATGAAAGAGGCGTGGAGCTGTGAGCTGTAAAAGAGGAAACAGATTCAGGGTAGATAAGATTAATGGATTAAAGACCTAGAGAATTATGCATGTGTGAACCAGCACAGGTTTAGATTAAAGAAATGAATGGATGAGTTAATGAGGAGGTTGTGTTGAGAGGTGGAAAAAGAGAAGGTATGGTGGATGTGATCCTCTTACCTGGCTCTCCACCAGCATGGCGATGTCTACAAACATGTCGTGCAGCTCCTTGATGCTACTTTCCAGACGGACAATGTCTTTGTGTCTGGCTTCAATCTCACTCAGGGCTTGTTTAGAGATTCCAGAGTCAACAATCTGGAAAGAGGAGGTGTAATAAAAGAACAATGAAACACCAGGCAAACTCATATCTGAGGCCATAATCAGCTGCAGCTGAGGTCATGTTGAAATATCTCAACGCTCCCTAAGGTTTATTAAGATTTTGGTAAACACTTTGATTTAGTGGTGAAATATGTCTATCACTGAAAGTCTTGGTTATAAAATAAGTGGAAAAATGCTGATCCTGCAGCATACTGCTACTCAATCTGACACATTTCCTCTGGAGCAGAAAAGAAATGACAAAGAAACAGTCCATGTCACTGAGGTTTGTCTTGTCTGCTTTTTCAATCATGATGAGGCATCAGCATTACAGTTCATGTGTTTCTCAGCTGGACAAAACTCCTCAATGGCAGATTCACAGAAAGCCCACATCATGTCTGTGTGGAATTTTCTGCTCCTGCTTTTAAAAAAGTCAAATAAGAAAGCAATAAAAATGAGGGCTGAGTGGTAGAATCAGATGTAATTGAGCTAAAAGTTAGGAGACTTCATTTCCAATACTTGTAGACTCATGCCAATGTGTCCCTGGACCATACCCTTGACCCCAATTTGCTCTCACTGCTGCATAAGAGGCATGTAAATGTTTATGAATGTAGTGTTACCACACCATCTGTATATAAACCACACTGTTATATAAGCAGTGGTGGACAAAGTGCTCAACTCCATTACTTGAGTGAAAGTATAGATCTGCCTGGTCAAATGTTACTCCAACACAAGTGAAAGTTGTTCAGTCAAATTTTTACTTAAGTTAAAATACTGGAGTATTTGCTTCAGGAAATAATCAAGTATTAAAAGTATTTTTTTATCTTAATGCCAACATGTTATTGTATTGTTGCTAGGGCTGAACGATTTGAGAAAATAATCGAATTGCGATGTTTTTCCCCAATATTGCAATTGCGATTTACTTTTCAATTGTTTTAATGTTCCTCATCTTATGTATTCTTAAACAAACATAAGCAGTACATTGTTTTATAGGATAACCAATATGACATTAAATCAATCTAAGGATAAAAGATTTGAGAAAAAGTGGAGAAGTGAAGAACAGAAGCAAAATAGGTACGAAACTGTAAAAACTGGGTAAAAAAAATGCTACGAAAGCAGAAAAAAAGGTTAATAGGTGCAAAATAGGTATGAAATTGCAAAAAAATGGCAAAAAAAAAATCAAAAGTGACTAAGGAAAATTGATTATAGCAGCAAAATTGGGATTAAATTTCAAAAAACATGTAAAAATTCCAAACACGGTCTGACAGTGGCCAAAAACAAAAGATGAATGGGAGCAAGATAGGCATAAAGCTGTAAAAACTGGGTTAAAAAAAGTTAAAATAGGCATGAAATTGCAAGAAACTACATCACAATGCCAAAATGTTCAACACATTTTGGGTTAAAAATATTGCACTGTCTGGGATTTGAAAATTGTAACAAGCCATACTGCAATTTAATCTAATTTGCAATTAATTGTTCAGCCCTAATTGTTGCCACTAATTTACAGAACCTAATGACTGAAACAACCTAGTGAGTGCAATGACCTGCTTATAGAACCCGTGGAATAAAAAGCTTGTAAAATATGCTACAAAGTCTATAAAATGCCTACTGAAACACTGAACCAACAAAAGCACAACCATTGCTGTTTCCATTTTTTATCAAGCTATACTTTAAAGTAAAGAGTAGCAAGACTCTACAAAGAAATGTAGCAGAGTTAAAAGTAAAATATTAGTTTTTTTAAAATGTAGTGGAGTAATGTCTCAAGTATCCAACAAGTGTAACACTCAAGTGAAGTACAGACACTCAAAAATATACTGAAGTACAGTACTCAAGTAAATCTACTGTGCAACTGTCCACCTCTGTGCATAGGTTCCAGTAATTTTATCAGAGTCTCTCAGAGGGAAAAGAGGTTTTCATAATCTCTCTGTATGATATTTTTACTGTGCTTCTATAAGTCTACAGTGTGCAACTGTGCTCCTCTTTTAGTGCCTTCAGCTCTGGCAGCATTGGCATGCCCTTCTGCTTTATACTATTGCCTATATTTCATACTTTAACCTTTGTTCAAACTTAGATTAAGACTCATAAATATTACATTATAATAAAAGATTGGGCCATATTCCACCAGCTCTGCCTCCCTGTACATTTCTGCCAGTGTTGCTGCCACTGCCATTACGTTACAATGAATGGGAGAAAACATTCAACAGTGTCACATGGTGATCAACGTGTGACTGCGGCAGCTGCTCTTGAGGTCATGACTGTGCATGTCTCAGCATTTTTTAACTCATTTATTTGTCAGATTGGTGCATATGCTGCAGCCGTTTTTATGGCAAAAAGTAAGAATCAAAAGTGCAGCTCACACACCAGATCTTTGTTGTTAATACTGTCGGACACTTTACAGCGCAACTTCAATCATCAGTGTGAATGTAGTGAATGGTAGATGACCTGCAAAGTGAAGAGGGTTTAAACTGGCCAGAGGCCTGGGAAAGCACTGCTTATTTAGCCCTGCACAAACAAGCTCCAGTTCATTTACCAAAACATCCCACTGAATACAAGCTCAAGAAACATCTTAAATGTTAGTGATGCTCACGTCAGACTATGCAATTTTACACTGGCTGGGACTGTCTCTATGTCAGGTTAGGAGACCACAGAGCCACAAAATACTTCCCCGCTGAGCTTAAACTAATATAAAACTAACAGGGTATAACCACTGACATGATGACACTAAAACAAGGAGAGCTGATGCTGAAGACAGGAAACAAACATACTGTATTTAGAGCACTATTCTTCTGTTTATCTACCCAAACATTAAGATCGATGCGTAACCTTGATGATAAATGCCTGCAGTGACTCACAAAGATACTCAGGTGCCTCTGCTGTTTTCATGGTTCTTAAAGCTTCAACTTGGGTCTGTTTACATCCAAGCTTGTTACACATGCATGGTCCCAGGTGCTTTCATAAGTCAGAGTCAGAGGCTGACAAAAATCAAACGTGGTAAACTTTCTGTTGTGGAAGTGTCCTGGACTACCCTGTTGTGTTGGTCATTATGGCACACAAGACTAAAATTCCAGTTTTTGACAGAGGTGGGAGAAAGTCACTGTTTGCAAGTCTCAAATAAGTCTCAAGTCTTTAAACCCAAGTCTCGAGTCAAGTCTCAAGTAAAGACAAGACAAAACAAGTCAAGTCAAGTCTGAAGTCATAGGCTTAAAAATTTTCAAGTCCGGGGTGCTGGTTTGGCGGAGTGGTTAGCAACCAGGCACCCCATGTACTCGCTACTTTAGTGTGTACTTTCGTCACTTTATAACAAACAACCCGGACAGTCAGGGCAGAACATGAAAACAGGACATGTCATGGGAAAACAGGACACTTGGTCACCCTGGGCCTTAACTTTACAATTATTTTCAGCTAACATCAGTCTCAGTTTTTAGCCACGGCGAGTTTACGAGCAAACATATACTGTTGTTGCATATAACGGATGCTAAGCTAAAGTTACCCAAAAGGATCTCACAACAGGTACAAGACCAATTTACATTTCTTTGTGCAGCTTCAGGTACTGAACAAAGTTCTACGTCGTCGCCTCTCCATCTGTTATTGTCACACTGCAGGTTTTGCAAACAACAATTGGTTTTTTCGTTTATGACATTGTACTTTGTGAATGCAAATGAAATTATCCTCGGTAGCATGGTTCCGCATTTCTAGGTTGTTCCCACACTCCTGCAGTCTTGCACTCAGGGAAGTAACTGTGTAATCCACACCCTCTTTGTTTATTCTTCTAAACCCTGATTAGATGTTAATGGATGCATTCAATGGGGCAGATCCTGTGGGGATAAAAACATTGTCTTGCTGGAAATGACAAAAATCAGTCACTTACTCAAATATTTTGAATGGGAGCACATTTTATTCAACAGTCTTACTGAAAATTTCAAGTATTTTCAAGTCATCAGACTAAAGTCAGAGTCAAGTCTCAAGTCACTGATGTCAAAGCCCAAGTCGAGTTGCAAGTCTTTGATGATACTGTCAAGTCGAGTCCAAAGTCATCAAAATTGTGACTCGAGTCTGACTCGAGTCTAAGTCACATGACTCGAGTCCACACCTCTGGTTATAGATGTAAAGGAATTACACTGAGAATGCTATAAAATCTAATAAACTATCAATATAAAAGTAAAACTATCTTTTTCTTCTGCTCCTTTTTGAAAAGTTCACTTGCATAACTTGCCTAGTTGGGAAAAGAGGGCTATGGAACATGTAAAGGAGGAAGAAAACAATCTGACTCTCAGCCTGACATGCGACATCATGCACACAGGTAATTTTTAACCAGCTAAGAAAAGGAGTTGAATTTTTACTGAGCAACTTCCAGCTTGGCCTCACACACACACACACACACACACACACACACACACACACACACACACACACACACTTACTCCTGCAGTAAACACAGCAGCATTGCCACTCTCCAACATCTCCTCCAGTTCCTCATCTGTTGTTGCTTTTCCAGCTGGAGGAGAAAAGAAAACAGAGTTTAAATGACATTCACTAGTGTGAGATCATCACATAACTCAGTGTGTGCAGACGTTACTCACTGATTTCTAGCTGTCTCTGAATGCGTCCTTTACTCCTCTCCCTGAAGTCGACCTGGGCTTCATTATACTTGGTCATGACCTCCACGAACTTCCTGGACAGCACAGCATGCTGCGAGACAACAAACAAGAGTGGAAGATGAATGAGCACACTGAAGTAAAACTTGGTGAGATCCTGGTATTATCTCAGCCTTTTTCAAGTTAGGGGACAATCTAAGGATGTTGCTGAAGAGAAGAAAGTACAGTCTTCGACTTTAAAAAGGTTTTTGTTGGCAACAGTGAAAAATGTTCAAATGACGTTAAGGGTTTTAAGAGCAATCTTATTTTTCTTAACTTTATAAAATCAAACATGTACAAGCTTTTTCTCCTTGCTTCTTTTTCTTGAGTATGAATAGATCATGGATTAGTTTGGGCTTTATTGTCAGTCACTAGAAAGAGTTTTAATGAGTGAGTTCAATGATTCTGTCATGTATGTACAGTATGAGAAATGTAATTTGAATTACAATCTCATCTGATGTCTTTCTTCTGCTGAATGATTAGTTTTTAATGCCAAAATAAGGTTATGTATAACCTATCAATAAGCTGTGTACGGAGGTTTTAGTCAATAGATTCATAAATGAGCCCTTGTGGCTTTCTGCCAGAAAATAAACAAGTCTAAAATATCATTTGCTAATCAAACAATCACATGGCCTCTTAGATGCACAATGAGCATGTTGTGTTTGCTGACAGACGAGGACCATCATGCATAAAAAGGATTGTGTTCTTAGTATTAGTTGACCAAAAAGCAAACAAGCAATAGAGTAAAGAAAATCATGGTTGCTGCCTCGCTTTCACTGATTCAAAAAAGGACGAAAAATAAATACTGGTCCTCCCTACCAGTTCAGATCACCTTTGTCACGTACTCAATTGTGCATCGCCAAACAAATAATGACAATGCAAAAACCAAACATGCTTGGAAAGTCATAAAAAAACTTAAAATGGACTCTAAATATCAAGTTAACAAACAAAAATCGTTACTGTTTAAAATCAAACCAAATGCCATACATTTGATAACATAAAAATCACATCCCTGATACCATAAAGGATTTTTAACTTTATCAGAGTGCCTCGGATATTTGTGTTTTCAAATTTACCCTCCATCCTTGGATCCCTGAAGAGCACCCGAACACACCATTTTTCATATGTCTTGACCCAGTGCAGCAATCACCCATAAATGTTTTTACTTCAAATGCTATATATTTTTGAAAAATATAAACGCTGGTAAAAAAAAAAAAAAAAAAAAAAGCACTGCCTTAAATAAGCAAGGCATGATTAAAATAATTCATCTAAATGCAACACTTAACACAAACTGAAGATAAACAGACTCCACACAACCATTAAGTATATATCATAAGGCCTGTGTGTAAGTCCATTTCTAGTCCAAGGAACATCATGCTTTCAGTTCAGGAAAAACAGACAATTCATTTTCTGACAAACAGTTTCTAAGAAGGTGGCACTGCTCTTCTGTTTTAAAATGACTTGTTAAAAGCTCTGACACGATTTGTATTGGTTTTCTCATTCCAACAATGTATAATATTGGCTTTGGCTCCATAGCTTGCAGAGATGCCTTTTCTTTAGACCACAGACTGTTAAGGTTAGAAATATTCAAGTTCCTATTACTGCAAAAGAGAGAGTGTTCCACAAGGATCAGTCCTCCACCCTATTGATTTCCCTGTGCTTTATTCACAGTCTAGATCAGGAATCAGCAAATAGAGGGCAACAGGCCAAGTTTGGCCTTAACATTTATCTGGTTTTGACTTTAGTACATAAATTTGTTAGTTTTTCTTTACAACGACGCCATGACAATGGTGTCTACTCTTAACATAAACGTCTAATGCAAGGCAGTGTAAACAGACAAAGATTAAACATGAATGTCTGCCACATGGAAACTATACGAGACCTGCAGTGCTAAAACACCAAGTTTATCTGTTATCATAAGACATGTAGTAAAGAAATAGATGAATTATGTGTTTAAATTAAGTTTTTCTTTGTTACTTCATGCGTAATGGAAACATTTACATTTGATAGTCTGAGCTCCCTCTCTTAACCACGCTGCAACTGCCATCTCAAATCCCTACACTCATTTTTTTTTTTAGTCTACTCTGAGAGTCACAACTGAAAATCCTTCTGAAAGCCAATACTGTTCACTACATAAGAAAGTTGGTTGGTCTTCTTTAGCAGAGGCGTGATAAACCCTTCTATCATTTTATCTGCAAATCCCTCACTGAGCTTCGTCATCTGATGTAACAGCTATGCTGAACTGAAATGAAATGTGGAATAATTTACAACAGTCTTAAAATCAACAGTGTTCTCTATTAGAAAACAAAATAAGACTCTCAAACCACTTCATCGCAATGTGTACTTGTTTTCACTGAGTTTGTTCTTTTAAATAATGCATTTCTGTATTTCAGCATCATCTTAATTAAGAATCAACTGAAGTGACACTCAGGACTTAAATACACACTGGATAGATGAATAAATACCAGGAATGAAATGGCTCGTTATTTCTTTGGATATTTTGGTACAGGAGGTTTGGTTGGTTGAAGACATGTATCGAACCAAAAACAAATATATATCCCGCCATTATTCCCACAAAAACCAGTACTCTGGAGTGCAGCACACACTCAAAAGTGCAGCCACAACAAACCTATTTCCCTCAATCATCAAAGTCTCCTGTTGAGAAAACTCCAGTTTCCCCAAGAAGAACAACAGTGAACAAAGAAAACTCAAAAGTAATGCAAGAATACTTTTCACAATCAACAAAGATTTTCATTTTCCACCGTAGTTTTACATTATGTACAGCACTGACTTTAGTAAAAATTTTACTTTTCTAAAGCTGCATTCAGACAGATGTTTTGGCAAACTTTTGAAGTGTAGAGGGAAACATTAATGTGCGTTCAGCCAAGTCCAGCCACGCAGAACTAAGTTAATGTCAGCTGGGTAATGCAAAAGTTGAAAAATTTTAAGCATGCTTAAAGGAGACATATCACGCTTGTTTCTCCTTTTCACTACGCTAGACTAGGATGCCTGTAAAGCATTTCTGCCCTCAGTACAAGTCATTTGGTTCCTTCATTGCCCCACAATAGCGTTCTCAAAATCCTCATTTTAGGCCATTATCAAGCTCTCGTTGAAACGCTCGGATCTTAGGCTGACCTACAGTAACCTCGCAACGTCACAGCCCTTTGTGCTCTGATTGGTCAGTTCTATCGGGGGTAGAGCCAGCCCGTCCTTCTTCTTCTACTGTATTTTCCGGCAGGCTCAATGCAGCGACCACGTATTGAGTCCCCCTACAGGCCAGAGCTGGTAATGAGTGAGTGTGAGCTAGGGAGCTATATACTGCTGCTGGGTGGATGTGTTCCTGACTGATGGTTGTGGGGCTAACGGACATCACAGAGGAGGAAGTGTTTTATCAGATTACTCCAATAAAAAGAAATGTACCTCATGTCGTCATGACGATTTAAATCTCGCGGTCATCTCACAATGACCTATTTTCAGAGGCATCAAATCACATTCTAGGATATCAGAAAAAATACAATATTTCATTTTTTTTTAAATTAAGGGGGTGTAAGGTCTTGTTTTCAAATTTATTATATTATATGTAAGTATTAAATCATGCATCAGCATGATATGTCTCCTTTAAAAATGTTTCAACTCATTACCTAACACACCTGTAAACATCAGCAAGAGTTGACCTGCTTAACTACACTACCATCAGTTATAGCCTTGTTCATCTCTGTTAGTCCTAGCTGCTTCTCCCTCAGGACTGGACTTCTATTTTATAACTAAAGGCACCCTTTTGGGGACGATTGACTTTATTCCTCTACACATGATATCTGAATATTGAATCCAAATATATGCACATGGTGAAATTGGCATATAGTTCCACTTTTGCATCTGTAGAGTAGTGTCACAATATGTTTGTAAAATGTTCTGCAGCACCAAGCTTCATCAGGCCAGAGTTCACCAAAGTCAAGCGCTCCCACATCTACGCTAGCGTAAATTTAAAAACCATCTACATTTGGTCAGGAGATGATCAGGACAAGACATACTCCACCAGCACAAAGTTTCTCTCCACTTCAGATACATCCACCTGTGTTGAACACAGCAAAACTGACGATGGAAAGTTACTTTACCCAAGATCTTAATAATTTCTCAATATTATATTGTATATGAGTACACAAACTGTCAGCGTCAGTCAATATACATTGATGTACCAATGGGGCTTAAAACACGGCTAACAAATGTTGGTTTAATGGAGGATACTTTCTTTGATTAAGATGCATGGTCAATTTTGAAATATATTGCATCTATATGTCCTTTTGCCTTTGGAAATAAATGGAATCTTTCCAGACAGATTACCACTTAACAGCAGGTAAGTAGCACTTGTGTTGCCATTAGCTAGTCAGCAACTACCAGAGAAATTCAAGTCTGTGAAAGCTTGATTCTCCAGAGATTTTTTTTTTCAGATCAATAATTATTTCAAGACTGTGCCAGTAAAACATTTTTGTTTTTATATGGACAGTATACACAGTGAGTGAAACAGCACAGTACATTATATGAAGTGATTAGTGTGCACATGTGTGTGTATTAGTGTGATAAATATGAGTGTTTGTACCAAAAATGTAACAAACCCTGACTTTGAATCTGAAAATCAAATGAACCTAAAGATGTGTACCACTATATTGTTAATATAAATACACATATCAGTAAATAAAAAGGCACACTCCTGCTGCTTAACAGAAGGTTTTTTCTTGCCGCCATGATGGAGGGATTCATGATTGGCTATATGGATTCATGTTGGGTGTTGGATGTATATATTTGTATATATATGTATATGTGTATCTTTATATGTATATATGTACCTATGCATATATGTGTATCCATAAAATGAAGAGCTTTATGCTCTATTGTAAAGTGTCTTGAGATAACACTTGATATGAATTGGCGCTATACAAATGAAGATTGAATGATTGATTGATTGATTGACTGACACTCATTGTACAGAAAGGTGGTTCCCTTTGAGAGGGATTGACTGAAAGCTCTCTAGAACTTCAGTGTGACATGATGTACCTGTGATTTACGTATCCGCATGTCAGCTGACACCCTCTCCTGCTCCTCAGACTCAAGGTTCCTCTCGATTGCTAAGAAAAATAAGAATTATTAAATGATTATTCAGGTCAAATTCAATGGTGCTTCACAATTCTGTTGCTGCATTTAGTGGAGTAAAACAAGCAGACTCACTTTTGAGTTTGTTTCTTGCATTGTTGGCCATCTTCTTAATGTCATTGGTGATTGCCTCAAGCTTATCCTGTGTTTCTGAAAAGATATTACAATTATTGTAACAAAAAACAATATCCAACATTTACATTTTTGGATATAAGATATATCCACAAAGCAGAGAAACAGTGATTGACTGATTTGATAATCAAGCTCAGAAATAAATGTGACACTATGAAAACACACTTAGCAAAGGTCTTCTCTTTCAGTTATATCCATAGTGTATTATTTGTTTATGTTTTTTTCTTGGAAACAAAATAAAAGTAATATAAATGATCACATATCTTACCCTGATCTGATGTGGGGGCAGACAGGATGACTGAGTAAAGCTTTTTGACTTCAGCCACATTTTCATCGATTTTATCAATACTGTTCCTGATGTCCTCGATCTGGAAAAAAAACATCATCTTCAGTTTCAATTACACAAACACAGATTCAGCTATCACTCTACCATGTCATCCTTGTAAATACAAATGAACCTGATGGAAGAACTCATCCATGAAGGCTGCATTGTCCACAGCAATCTCCACCTCGTCGTCATCTTGATCGCACGTCTAACAGGAGAAAAGCAAAGGCTGAATCAGAGGAGTGTGAGTGGGGCGAGCTTTACTCGCAGACCGTGAGAGGAGTATTACTTCAGATTTCATCTGAGGCTTAGGGGATGTCATCAACACATCAGGATTAAAGCTTCATGTTTATTGTAAATCTAGGAAATAATAAAACAGCAGACAACTCTGACTGCATGTATGGAAATTAATTAGGCCCTATTTAATCTAACTTATATCCTATTGATTGTATCTTAGATAATCAAACTGTATTCACCCATATTTTAATTATTCACCTTTTATTGTGTTTAATGTAGAGCACTGCTATGTAAATGTTACGCCAAAAATCATTTTACTCTATTTTGAGAGGGAAAAACAGATGAATTAGTCTCTTATCTAACATTTTTCTAAATTATGCTTTCAAGGTTTTCTGAAAAAAAAATGTTCAAAACAAAAACACCCTCGCTCTTCAGCAGTTACAAAGAATTTAGTTTTGTACGTGTATGGTTTATACTTAAGCCCAAATAAAACCAGAGCTTCTCATAGCACTTCACAGCTATGGCAGCTAACTTAACGCACAGCCTCCACTTAAACAATCATTATGGAAGAGCAAAACACCAAATGGATTAAAACCCCCTCTGCATTATTTCCCAATTCAGACTATTCATGTGCAACATTCAGTACAAACACACTACCTGCCTGCCCATTTTTTTGTGTGCGTAATAATACATTTAAAACCTGAACTCATTCAAGCACAACCAAGTTAAATCTGAGTGATTAATTAAAATATGTATGACCATAAAAATAAAAAAAAATTCAAAACAGAATCAAATTCTCACAGAACTTGAGTAAATCACACAGAGATCAATAATGAACAAGCCTTTTCCCTTCTGAACATGGTTCACTCAAGCCTTGGCTACAAAGAGAAAAAAATGAAAGTCAGAAAATAAACTAAAACCAAAAACTTTAAATGTGCACATATTCCCCTGGTGTCGCTTAGTAATTTCTGCCTCCTTTTCATGCAATTTCTGTCTCCACTGTTCCAGAGGGCCTCATCAGATTGTTCACATTGCTCCTTTAATTCTTTTGGTGAATGGAGGATAAGTATCTTGTCTCTCGCTGACCTTTGGCTGCTTCTGATTGGACGCTACTATAAAAAATAACAAATTAAGTAGAAATTGGGAAAATCTGCTTGGTAAATACACTGACAGGAAGCTGCCCCTTTCACTAAAGGTGAACATGACGTCTAACAACAAGTTTGCTCTGTTTTTCATCAACAAATAATGGTAAAAAAAAAAAAATGCTTTTTTCTTTAACCGCTAATCCACAAATGCAAACTTCTGGACAAAAACACTGTATCTCACTGCTAAATCATTTTTTTAAAGGGATGTATTTGACATGATGGCACTGTAAGATTGACAAAAACACGTGCTTCAAAATCCAGCTCTCCCCATACAGTTTCATGATACATCTATAGAGATAAAAGTAAACTCCAAAGTAGTTGGGAGCATGGATTTGTACTCTACAGCATAGTACAATACAGATAACAATTTTAACTCATTATGTAAAGCATGTAAGGGTTACACTTTAAAGACAACCCTGCTCTGATTTAACCCTTGTTTTATCAATAATACTGACTGAACTAATAATAACAGACTTCATTTACTTATAATAAAGTCACACAGAGGTGGGATTGTTTTTCTGGTTGTTGGTTAATGTTTGTTATCTATAAATACTGCTGGGCAGTTGCCTCAGACTCTCAGCAAACAGTCATATTTTCTCTCAAACTGCACTTTGCTGTACGTTTTCAGTGGGTACAATTCTTAAATAACAGTATTTCTCTTATTTCATTAAAAAAGTAGCTTCATCAGGTCTGAATTCTGAGTTTAGCTGGTTACATAAAGAATTACTACATGCAGCATCATAATCAAAATATGTCAAATTTGATAATATATCTCCTTTTTACAGCTTCCTTGTTCCACTTGTTACAATACAAGTAAGTGTAATGTCAATCAGATCATCTTATCATTGCCACAATTTATAGCAAAGCTTAAGTGGCCCTCATGTAAACTAAAGTTGTCCATCCCTGATTTAGATATTTTATGTAAAGAGGTCAATTTGCATTAAAAGGGAGCGATTTGCCCCAGATAACTGCACAGAAACTCAACCTAACTGTGTCCTAAGCTCTCTATAGGTCTGTTTGTGTCAGAAGCACAGCATCTGTAGAATCAGAATCAGAGTCTATATTTGTATCCAATTGCACACGTTTAAAGGCCCAAAAGCCACTTGTCTTGTGAATGAGGATCTCAGCAACCGCAAAGCATCACATTATTCAGCTGTGGCAGACACTCTTTTCTCAAACGTGTCCCCCTCTCCTATCATTGACAAACACAAGGAGCATTTAAACTCTGGTGTCTCACCAACACATAACAGTACAATGTAACATGTTTTATTGAGGTGTTGTACTATGACTGGATGAAGAAGTAAAGGAAAGCTTACTTTTAGCATGCGATTTTGTCTCCATACAGATGGGCCAAATTTGTGCCTTTTTTAACCAAGTTTTAGGATGGACTCAAGAACAACCAAGAGATTTGATCCACATTTTCAGCCACAGACAACTTCTTGTCCTCATCCTCGTCTTAAAACAAGGGAGGCAGCTAAATAACGCACAATAATGAAGTGACCAATCACTTCTGAGCAGACCAGTCGACCCATCAGAGCAGACTGGGCCCGTGTTGGGAAGGGGCCTTAAAGTGACTGTGGCTTTAACAGAGTGTCTCAGAACAGACTAATGCTGCTTTCACACTGCAAGCAACCCAGCTACCAAAATCGTGTCGCTCACTGATGTAAGGTCGCGCGTCCATAAATACCTCATTTTGGTCACCGTTGCCATCGGCCGTCGCTCGGTGACGTCACGTCTGCTCGAGTTTCACCGCAATCATATCATATATCATATAACAGGATGTATATGCGGACATTATTCCAGCTGTATCCTTTTCATTCACTTATCAACCACAAGACAATGCAGCTGATGCCCTGCAGAAGCATTACTGTGAGTTTCCCACGGTCCGTCTAGGCAGAACTAATGTCCTCACTGACAAATGTTTCCCACACGGACATGTATTGTTACTCTGTAGTCCGGATGAATAACTGTCTGTCTGGGTACCGTCACACGTGCACAAACCTGCTGATTGATCAACTTTTTTTTACTTTGACACTGCGCAACAAGCTGTGTGGAAGTGTGAAAAGTGGCTGTCACATCACAGGAGGGTTAGCCCCGCCCCATCACGGCTGTACATTGACTTTGAAGGAGAGTGATCGCCGAGGTCGTACAAGTAGCGTCTGGTGTGAACCCAGCATAAGATTACTGGGCCAGGAGTATTTACTAAGAAAAGCTTAAAGTGTTTTTGAACATTGGCAACTTGGAAAATACTCTGGCAGTCACTGAAATCAAACATATAACCCTGAATTAAGGCAAAACAAGTGCTCCTTTTATTGATAGAATTCTCCTTCAATTTACACATTTACTCAAGCTTGCCAGGAGGGGACTTTTCTATTTTGATGTCACACTTAAACAAACAGTGCTGACAAACATTCACTGAGTAGATAATTTTCTAAGCAGACCCTGAACACATCATCAAATGATGGCAAGCCACTTCATGTATTCAGTTAATTGTTTCCCTGCCAACTTTGAAGCAGATTGCAGGATTAATCGATGATTTGACCAACTACACTTGTTATAAAGTCTGGTGGCACTTTTGTCAAAACTCAAATCCCAGAGCCACCTTCATAAATTTTTACTTTATCTCCTTATATGTTAATAATAATAATAATAATGATAAAGATACAGGATATAAAGTAATTACAGTTGAGGGTGACTCATAAGTGATTCATTTACCCTGATCACATAAGAGTATTTGTTTCCCTATTGTGTCTGTTCTTTAAGCTGACAAGTGCTTTCCAGATGCTGGCAGGGCTTCATATTTACCAAACAGACAAGTGAATAAGGCGGTTATATTTGCTAGTTTGTCTCTAAACTAGGGTGGGGGATTAAATAGCAGACTGACTCACGTCATGATACGATATGGCACATGACACAGTTACAGGCAATGACAAAACAATTTTTTTTAAAGCAACTGATATTTTCAAAGAAAATACATCCAAATAAAAAAAACTGAATTTAAGAACATAGAAATATTATTCATACATTTTAAGATTTAGGCTTTAATTCACTTTAGCTTTAAAGCAATTGAACTTCCTGTCCACTTCCCCTCTTAACATCTTCCGCTCACTTTAGCCTCAGTTATTTCTGAAACTGCATGGAGTTAAGTTGTGACATATTCAATCATAATCAATAAAATCAACACGTTTGAAAGCATACATTCAATTTTAGATTTAAATATTTAAAGTCAGGAGCAGTGAGTCAACCAATTCAAAACACTGATAAAATGGGAGCAACAGTAGCCTTTAAAATGGCAAACCTAAGAGTTTAAATATGACAAAATATGAATAAATAGAGAATCTGCTGGAAAACTAGCTGAAAATTTCACGAATTATACAGTTTTGTGCCGCTTGATAATCATCCAGAAGATCAGGGGTTGAGGTCAAAGTGTAGGCCCAATAATGATCTAAGAGCTGAGATTGTAATGGAGAAGGACCTCCAAGGCCTGGTTGGGGGAACAGGCAAACTTATTGGCAAGAAAGAGGAACATGACCATCTGACTGGCAGCAGAAGACCATACATAGATTACTGATTTATAATAAAAGGCTTAAACAGGTGAGCAACTCATAGCTAATGTGTGAAGATGAGCAACTCATAGCTAATGTGTGAAGATGTAGTTCAAGAGGAAAAAGCAGTGGGGCAAAGAGGTGATGTTGGAAAGAAGAGAAAAAGTCCAGAAGCTGGGCTCAATACTCTCACCTCCCAGGTTAAACAGTTAAAGGTTGTTCTGTCTGATTAGACTTCAGCTGACTACCATTAACCAGACCCTTTAAACAGAGACCCAGACTGCAGCCACCTGTACAGGGGCAGTGGGAATCAAACACGTAACACTGAACAGAACTCAAGCCATCACAGTATTAGATTTAAACTTAAAGGATAAGTTTGGTTTCTACAGCTTTCACATTGTTTATAGAATGAAGTAGAACAATATACTCACCCAGAAGGCTTTCCTGATCCGAACGGTGCTTCGGGAGATATTTACATCCAAAATCGAGCGGCGGACATCCGTATAATGGTAGCACATAGGGCATACAGCGCCGCTCCTAAAACTGCATTAATCGTCCAAAAACTTATTAGTTTCACCAATATTTCATCATGGTCTGCTCGGGCTACTCCTCCATTACAGTCTGTGTCGCACCAGACATGTTTTTGTAACTGTGCTGACCTCTGAACTGAAGAAGAAGGACGCTTGCCTCTGTGCATGCGCAGTACTCACTGGAGTGTTGCCTCTGCGTCCTTTCGATGAGCTCCTCATCTGTAAACTCTGGCTCAAAACTGTAAGGACACCCATCATATTCAAAGTTCTCCTCCACAATATCTTCATCCGATAGATATTCGTCCATTTTGCACAAAACTGGAAGAAGAAAGTCGTTGTGTAGCCCCTGAATCAATGAGCCGTACTGCGCATGCGCGGAGGCAAGCGTGCTTCTTCTTCAGTTCAGAGGTCAGTACAGTCACAAAACATGTCTGGACCGACACAGATTGTAATGGAGGAGTAGCGTGAGCGGACCATGATGAAATATTGGTGAAACTAATGAATTTTTGAACGATTAATGCAGTTTTAGGAGCAGCGCTATACATGCCCTATGTGCTACCATTATACGGATGTCCGCCACTCGATTTTGGATCTAAATATCTCCTGAAGCACTGTTTGGACCAGGAAAGCATTCTTGAGTATATTGTTCTACTTCATTCTATAAACAATGTGAAAGCTGTAGAAACCGAACTTATCCTTTAATTCTACTAAAAATTAGATGAGACAAATACAAACACAATAGCAACAAAGTGACTATAGATAATGTTCCTCTTAACTGGGTAACTCACATGTGGAAGTCACTAAACTGACACTCCTGAAAAGTGTATGAGCAGTCCCATTAAAATAAGATATTTGGGTGTCCTGAGTAATTTTGTTTGACGAGAAATATACTTACTGACCACAAGAAATGTATTCCGCATGTTGAGATGAAATGAATTACAATCTTGTCTTCATTATGTTTTTATGAAAATGTGTTAGTCATTTCTTTTCACATGTATGAGCAGTTCATTTTATGTCATGGTTCATGTCATTATGGGCTCTGTGTAGCTGGAAGCTAATAAAAGTCCTTAAAAGGTGGATTTGACTGAGCTGAGCTGATTTTTCTTATTTTAACTGAAAGAATATCAAGATATAGTTTGAATATTGCTGTTCAGACTCAAATATTGGTGTAATGCTCTATATCTCCAAGTTCTACCAACAGTACACATACAGTATTATATCTCAATCTTTATTTACTCAATCTTTATTTGTATAGCGCCAATCATAACAAGTGTTACCTCAAGACACTTTACAATAGAGCATAAAGCTCTTCATTTTATGGATACACATATATGCATAGATACATTTATAAAATACATATATATACAAATATATACATCCAACGCCCAACATGAATCCATACAGCCAATCATGAATCCCTCCATCATGACGGCAAGATCATATCATAAGCAGAGCAGTCAAATCTTTACTTATATCCACATAAGCATCTGATTGAAATCATTAAACACTGAAGTGACTTCTCCAGACCGCGAATTAAATTTCGGAAAGATACCTAAATGTTGATCTTTTGAGTTTTGAAGCTTTACAATTTGACTACTCTGTGTCCAAAAACAGGGAGTGATTTCTTCTTAGGGTGAAAAAGCTACGCACAATTAACAAACACACAGCCTTGACATTGCTTCCTGGTTATCAGCTGAGCGTGTCATGAGGCTGAAGTATTGCCCTCACCCTGATCAGCCCACACCCATTTACTCTTCCATCAGGAAGCTCTAGAGTGTCTGAAGTCAGACGTACGTCACACAGAACACTGGGTAAACAGCACAGCGCCCCAGGGCAGCCACAAAAACCTCAGAGCAGCAATGAATATTTACACAGAACTCCAGGAACTCAACCTGTTCCCAACGGTCTGCAAGACACCGCCGCTCAGGTGCTCCCAGGGCAAACAGACATCATGGAGCTGAGCTGTGACGCGATTCAGAGGGGTTGAAAAAAGAACAGCATATGCACTTTGTCCCTTCTTACATCAACGTTCTACTGTCAGGATCATAAATATTGTATCTCATCATCGTGTCCCTGGGCCAAAGCCACATTTCAGAAAATAACTAAAGCACAACTGCTCCTTCTTATCCCCTGAACCTGTTTGGGATCCCAATGGGGCTGGTGTATTCCTATCATCACTGGGCAAGAGGTATACCCTAAGCTGGTAACCAGTTAACAAGGCTGACATATAGAGACAGACAACACGCATGCTCACATTCAAGCAATGAAGAGTCACTAGTTAACCTAATGGGTAAGTTTTTGGTCTGTGGGAGGAGCCAGCAGTATCCACAGAGAGCCAAGTATGCATGAGAGGACATGCAAACTGCACACAGAGTGACAACAACTGCAATTCAATCCCAGGACCTTCGAGCTATACAGCAGCAGGATTTGACTTTTAGTTAAACCACACAGACAAGTCAACCATTTGACCAATCAAATGAACACGTGCATATGCTCAAAGGTTTGATAGTATCAATACTGATGGCACATGGAGTTCAGGACTGCATCATGTGGATTTTTGCTGATTTGATGATATTAGTGAACCTATTATTACTGACAACAATATGGACAAATATATTTCTGATCAAAAGTACAACTGACCCATTCCTTTAACTTTGACAGTTTGATTTCATTAATAAAAACACAAATAGGGATGGAAATTGAAAAGACTTTATCGATACCAGTGCTTTTAACAATCCTGCTAATGGATCCAAATCTTTAACGATTCCCTTATTGAGTCCTGCAGATTTTCCATGTGAGCAAATGTTGGCTTGAGATTTTCACATGTCACAACTTATTAACACTCCTTCAAGCTGCTAGTGTTTTCATTCACTTAAGGTTGTGCAGTAGGCCCCTTTTGTAAAAACTTAAGCCACAATTCTGACTACTTCTGAACCCTGTCACTGGAAGGAATTGATAAGGGAACTGATTCGCAAAAAGACTCATGATATGGATTCCTTGATGGAGCTGTTAAAAATTCTCAACTGGAATTAGCTTTTGAGTTCCATCCCTAAACAAGAAAACATTATTTAATTCTCCAATACTGATCATTTTGATGTTTTTACTGTAGACATTTACCAATAGGATGAAGTACTTACACATTCTGCCTATATTTCAGCTGATATTATCCATATATATGGCTGACATGTATGACTGATGTAAAAGCTGTAAATACCCTCAGAAATGTTCATATCTGTTGATACCAATATTAAACTTTTTATAAATCTTCTGCCGACAGGATATCATAATGAAAATAATGTGCATCTCCTGTTCAGACATGTTCAAAATGAGTGGGTTTGTGTTGTTTCAGTTTTGAAAACTTGACCATTTGCCATGCCTTATTTACATGAGATTAGGATATGAATATTGATTAACTTTTAGGTATTATCTGCCCTCATAGATGGTGTACTGATTATACTGTGCATCATACAATTACAACTTAACAAGATAGCAAACTTACTAACACCCTTCACTTGCATCATTAGCAATGTATAACACTGCTATTCTGTGCTAAAGGTGGTAAGCTCTGACTTACAGCCCAACATGAATGCTAGTCTAGTGAGGCAGATCTGGGTGTAAACAACATCTTGTTCATCTCTGTATGCAAAAAAGAACCTTATGACAAACATTAGCTGACATCACTGCATCAGTCACTGATAATCTTTTTGACAGTATTAACAATTTTGTCTTAACCCAATATACCTCATGGTGGTGTTTATTTAATTTCACTGAGGACAAGCTCCAGGCTGATATTATCATGTGAGAAGAAACAAAGTCACAAGAGATTTTCTTCACCTTTGTTGGAGTAACCAATGAGACAGGGGGTCACTTCTGAGTAGGGGTGTCCCAATGCAACTTTTTCCCCTTCTATACAATACTGTAGCCTGGAGCTCTGACGATACCGACATTGATCTGATACAATATCATCATGAATCATACATACTTTTATTACTTTTTTTGTAGTATGGACTGTAACAAAAGGCTGGATTAAGTGAGATTACTCAAACAGAGAACAGTAGTCAGCAACAGTAGGTATGAGAAAAACGGACCGATTTGTTATTAACCAATGGTTTCAATAAAGTTTGATCTTTAACATAAGAATATAGTACTATTAAATAAAATAAATGAAAAAGAACTTAGAAGACCATGAAAAGTAACATCAAGAAATCCAGTAAAAAACAAAAACATATATTTTTAAATTGCAAAATATCCACTGTGTTTAACGTAAACATCAGCACATTCTACAATTAAATAAATAAATAAATAATAAATTAGAATGGACAACTTATATCAGAGTAGTAATATCGTATATTTTAGACGTAGATCGATATAATCCGATATGTTAGCTGATATTGGACCGATATCCGATATCAATATCAGATCGGGACACCCCTACTTCTGAGTTGCAACAGTAAGTCCATTTATCAAAGGGGCATATGTACAAATATTTATCCCCATGTTATTAATAACTGATCAATGAACTGGATCTGTTTTCAAGCAAAATGAAAAATATTAAGCTGTTCTTCTGTCAAAAATCAGACTTTTATTCCTACTATCTTGAAGAGATTTGTTACCTCTGCCAGAAGGTTATGTTATTGCTGTATGTTTGTTAGTTTGTGTGGTTGTTTCTCTGAAGCAAGATAACTTAAAAAGCTATGGATGGATTTTGATGAAATTTTCAGAAAATGTCAAAAAACAAATTTTTAGATTTCGGGAGCGATCCGGATCACCGTCTGGATCCGCAATGACGAAAAATGCAATTTTCGTGAATAACTATTCAACTACACTAGATATTATTATGAATCCAATTGCTAATGGTATGTTTTCATGGTGAAGGAGTCTAAATATTTTGATGAAATAAAGGTAGGGCTAATATTTATAGTGAAAATCTCAATATAGGTGAGGAGTGTGGTGCTGGTGGAGGTTTGTGCTCTCCGAGTGCTTTTCTAGCTTTAGTTTTTTAATCTGGAGGACAACAAGCCTTAATGATAAGCTATCTTACTGTTGTGCAATAAAATATTTTCAGAAAATGTGTTACTTAAGCTGTTCTTAACAACATGCCGTCAAAGTACTCACACAACTAAAGTTTCTATTCAAAACCATGTTAATTATTTTTCTGCATAAATATTACTCTGGCCTCCTTTCCCTTGAAATTTGAATTGTAAATTTTTTTTAGACTGTTTGGTTCCAGCAGTAGGGTAACTAACAACAGGCATTTTAAAAACCTTTCTGGAAACACTGACCCGCTGCTTGTTATATTTACAACTTCAAGTGAATAATTTACTCAGCACACAGCTGTAGCACTCTGGTCCACACTTTTTGTTCCCTCAAACGCCACATCTGAAGCAGCGAGATAAGAGCCAGCGCTCATTTCCTTCCAGTGTCTTGCATTCAGCAAAAATAAGGGGAAAGGGAGTGATGGGTGTGACAAAAGCTCTGACAAACAGACAGAAGGCCACATACACATACAGCAGTAAAAACAGCCTGATACTGATAGGAACAGTCAGAGGGAGTGTTTTATTTTATTTAAGTCATGAGGGAAACTTTTACAGCAGTCCTCAATAACACAATAAAGTTATCGGCAAGGTGAAGGTGTAATAAATTTGAATTAAGCAATATTTAATAAGTTAAACATTGAGGTTTTGTTGTTTTCTACTGCTTCAGTGGAGTGTAAAAATGTGAAACCTACAAATACGAGTTAGTATGACACATGATTGAAAGAGCAAATGTTGAAAGGTGTTCATCCACTTCTTGCTAACAGCCAGTTATTGCAGCTGTTTGTTTCCTCAGACCTAATCCAGAGTTTTTCAAAGTGGGAGAAGAACTGGAGTGGATGATGGGGGGGGTCGCATTCAAAAAATGATACAAAAATAAAAACGTACAAATTGTATTCTTATCTTTTGATAATCTAACACCTATGATATGTACAACAGAATGAGTAATTTAAAAGAAATAAAAATGTCTAAGGAATTAATATTTTCTGCTTCGATGCTGATGACATTTGGCAAAAAATAATGAATGACTGTCAACAAAAAGACATCAAATTACTTGACTTGCATTAATACATTACATCGATTAGTTAAGTCAAGAAAGTATACTGTGAAGTGGTCTGTTTGAATCTGCTTATATTTTGGCACCTGTAATCAAAGTGTACAAGGCGTGAAAGAAGTTCTACAGGTATAATCGTAATAATCGTAATCGTAATAATCGGTAATAATCGTTCATGGAATGTCAAAGTTTGGAATCCGGGGGCCAAAGCAAACATGCAAAACTAATGATGAGTTCAGATTACATTGATAATTATTATACCTTTTCAATCTGTTGCTATTTAATTCAAACCCCATATGAGACTGTGCAGTACACGAATCACAGCAGTCCAAAATCATCAGTCAGTTTTGAACGTGAACTTACGTATGTGCTAAAGCAGGGCTCCAGAGTGCAACCATTTTGGACGCACATGCACCCAAAATTTGTGAGAGTGCATCTAACATTTTTTCTTGGGCGCAGTGGTGCACCAAGAAAAAATGTTAGGTGCACTCTTACAAATTTAAGTTGACAAAAGTAACTGAGGTAGCGGAAAAATCTGCTGAAAACAGACAAGACACAGCACCTGCTTCCTCTCTTTTCTCTGTCCCTGCTGTAGGCCCGCCCAAACACACACACAGACGTAAGCACACACATAGCCCTCAATAAACATACAATCAGCTGTTAGTATGCAAATGAGCCCACATGAAGCCTGACCGTGATGTCAGGTTTCAGCATGGAAAAGTAAAAGTTATGGAGAGTCATCAAATGGTGACCTTATGTCGTTAAAGGTGACTATATAAAATTTTAAGGTGCCCCTAATTTTTGTGCTGGTGCACCTTAAATTTTTTTTTAGGTGCACCATTGCAACCAATGCAAAAACTTAGTCTGGAGCCCTGTAAAGTGAATTTTCAGGGGGGGGTAGCAAACAGCTCTGCTCCTACACCATTTGATGCCGCCACATGAACCTTAAGATGGCTATTAGCTACCTCAGCTTTACATGTTTCAGTCATGGGATTTTCTTTCAAATTCAGAGGCAACATGTTGAAGCTACAAGTGTCGTAAAATCATCAAGAATAGCGCAGGCTAGGACACAGTAAAAGCACTCTGCTGTTAATTTAACACAAAACATATGAGCATCCTAATTGTGAACAATGTTATCACACAAACATATTGTTCACATGTTGTCCACGTAGAATACGAAAGCCATCATTGACTACTTAATGATTGAAGCATTTATCAATACTCGTATCTATTTTCTATCTATTTAAGTTGTCTTATTCTTGTTTTTCTGTGCACCATCAACTACACATCACTATTATCAAATGCAAAGCTGCATCATCAAATGTCTGAGCTTACTGCAGGTGCTTCCACTCTTGCTTGAAATCGCACTGGCATTGCATGTGGTATTGTCACAGTGACATGGTGTAAAATAGAGCTGGGAATCGTAAGGCAGCACAGTTTCATTAAATATGCAAAACATGGCCTGAATTATTAATAATATAAAAACATGGCAATACTATGACGATAATTAATATATTGCAAGACCATTAAAGAATGATATATCTTGATACCCTTTAAAAAAAGAAATAGGAAATGGAAAAAATAAGGACAATTGTAGGATTTATGTGTTTGTGCTGCAGTTTGTCATTTTTTTCATTTGACAAAGATAGAGAGAGTAATTTTTACATTTTCATTTTTCAAAATAAAATTAGAAAATTGGCCAAAAATGCTGATGATAAAACACATTTCTTAAAATTTAAGCAAAATAAATACAAAGCTATTGACAGATATAAACAGCTTTTGAAAGTTGACCTAATCATTGCCTTTGTTTTTCAATCAAATATCAATACTAGCCAGCGTACCCATAATTAAAAAGCCAGTGCCAGGACAACAATGAACCAAAATATCAATATTTGTCGCACTCTGAGCGTAAACTGAAAAGATACTTTGGATTGCATCAGTCTCCTGTCCATTATGACACTCACTTGACTTCTTTGTCGTCATAATGCTGACAATAGTTTTGCAAAGCAGGTGTAACTAAATGAGAGGACTTAATTAGGGTGGGCAGCACAGTGGCACAGCAGGTAGTGCACGTGCCTAACAGAAAGAGGGTACCTGTTCGATCCCCGGGTCGGACAGGGGCCTTTCTGTGTGAAGTTTGCATGTTCTTCCCATGCATGCGTGGGTTCTCTCCGGCTTCCTCCCACAGACCAAAAACATGCTCATCAGGTTAATTGGTGACTCTAAATTGCCCTGATGTATGAGTGCGAGCATGAATGGTTGTCTTTCTGTCTATGTGGCCCTGCGATCGACTGGCAACCGGTTCAGGGTGTACCTCGCCTCTCGCTCAATGACAGCTGGGATAGGCTCCAGCATCCCCGACCCCGAAAGGGATAAAGGCGTATAGAAAATGAATGAATGATGCATGAAGGACTTATCTACGGTTTCATTACATGTACTGGAAAAAGGCAACCATTTCTGAAATATAGTTTCTACTGAAAGTGGTTCCCAACTCCAATCCCCTCTGCAAAACATGTTCCAAACATTTTTTTTACAAAGTACATACTCATACTCTGTAACAAAAAGAACAAATGGCCTTAAACAATAGTGTAGAGACAGCTGATAGACTCAGAAAGGGGAAGGCACATGGCAAATAGGCCTCAGGTGGGAATCAAACCCAGGATGGCCACACAAGACATGAGCCTTCATTTGTGGTACAAGCATAGTTGCTGCACACTCAACCTGTTAACCAGGAAAAAGAGCCATGAAGCAGCACATTTGATTCATTCCTTAAATGAAGAACAAATCAATGAAGTTATCCTATATGAAATAAAGACTCTTTAGAGTAAGATATGTTGACTACTGGAGAACATCTAACAACTGAGGACCACATAAGAGAGCAGCAGCATGTACACTGAAGATCAGTACACATGTGACAGACACGATGGCCCGGGCGCTGATATGTTTTCTTTATTCAAATGGATCCATTACTCCGGCTCCTCATGCAAAGCACCATATGTCGAGTTGCATAAGTCACACAGCAAAGACTAGACAGAGGTTTTTACTCCAAGCAGAGGTGGGAATCCTCGGCCTCTCTTTACTACCATAAACTGACTGTACTTATGCTTACTTTAATCTTAATTAATATTATTCATTTTTTAGTGTTATTACATAGTCTGTAGATATTATGTTCTCACATGGGTGTATGGTTATTGTTAGCACCATGAACGCTAAAATAAGCTATAGGCTGATTTTTGTGCAAATGAATAGACCATTAATAAATCCTAAAACTATTTTTGTTGTCATCTGCTTCAGGCAACTGGATGATAAAAAAAATCTGGATTTAACCTAAATTAAACCAATTAATTTGGAATCACAACAAGCCTTTTAACTACACCAAGCAGTAAGACAATAAGCTTTGTCATTGGTATATATGGATGGAAACTAAACGGACCAATCTTTCATCCAGGCAGGAGTCAGAAAGTACAAATAATGACTTCTTTACTTAACTGGTGAGGCATGCTCATCAAGATAGTAGAGTTTGGCTCTTTTCTTTTATATAATCAATGTAGAAAACACATCCAGTACCTTTTCAGGGGTTTCAAGTCCCCCAAATAAGGGCTAACATTGTCTATTCCAGTGTTTCCTAAAATTTGGGTCAGGGTTAACTGGTGGGCTATGAAGGTACTGCAGCTGGACCATGAATAGTTTGATTGGCTCTCCGGGGATCAGCCCTCCCCCAACAGGGCTGTGCTACGGGGCTGCACGGGGCTGCACTACACGGCGCTTCTGGGTTCGCCGCTTTCAGTTGGGTTTGCCTGTCGGAGCAAGACTGCGTGCCGCTTTCGCGTGGTGTGGAATTTGGCGGTTATACCTATATGAGGGTTTTGGAATATTGTAGGTTACAGACGTACTAAACAGTGTACAAATGTTGGGAAGGCTGGTCTATGGGGCAACCCCCTCTTACAAATCCTGAACTAATTTTGTACTGTTTTAGGTCTGACTCTTTTTACATTTTAGAATCAACATTTAAAAAAAAACTAACTCAAATTGTGATTTTCACCATAACTATTGGCCCTACCTTTATTCAATCTAAATATTTAGATCCATTCACCATGAAAATATACCATTAGCTATTGAATTAATAATGATATCTATTTTAGTTGAGTAGTTATTCACAAAAATCACATTTTTCGTCATGGCGGATCCAGACGGGGATCCGGATAACTCCCAAAATCTAATCATTTGTTACTTGTCCCAATTCGACATATCCTGAAAATTTCAAACAAACTAACAAACAAACAAAAAAACAAACAGACGCCGGCAATAACATAACCTCCTGGCTGAGGCAACTTGTGCAGCTCAGCATTAATGTTTTAATCTCATTGTACTTTGTGATAAACGAAGGCCAAAATTGTAGTTGGAACTTTGCTAATTATCTTGTCTACATCCTCGATGCTGCATGGGGAGACACTTGGCTGTTTTGTTATCATGTTTAATGGAAATGCAGATTTGACTCACAAAAGTAATACACTGTTTACTGAAATCAGACTGAAATAAGATACCAAGAATAATAATTAAAACCATGTCGGGATAAGAAGGAACTCATAAAGACATTCAAAGACTGAGCTAATCCTGTCCTCAACATGGCCACAGCAGGACGTATATCTGGAGCATTTTTAAACATTAAAAATGTAGCATAATGACATGGATTAGTCTTTGGTGGAAACAAGCTGATGGCTATTGTTCACATCACACTTTCTCCCAATGTCCCTCCCGTGCGTTATTTGGTTTAAAGGGACAAGGAGATCACCGGTTAGACTTTGCCTCCAAGGATCCTATCAGTAAAACTTCAGTGGTCTCCCTTTGAAAACAGACAGTTTCATTTGAGACAACATGATTTGATTTTCTTTTAAAGCATGACAATGATTTCACATTTACAGTCTGAATCCCTATGTTGCCCAATTTGGGGTAAAATTAAATACATTTTGAATCATTTTGAACATTAGTTTGAGGGACATCTTAGGAATAACTGATTGGCATATCACATAAATGTTTGTTTGCAAGGATTTAAACTGAAACAACTTAATGGTAATTATTCAAATATGCATCAAATACAAGAAAAATTAGTAAATCTAATAACAACAACTTATAAACATACAAAAAACAAAACACTTTGGTCCGTGTGATGACTCTGTATTTGTTTGTTGCTAACATTTTGACCTCTGAGCCTTAATGTTCACATCTTTAAAATAATAACAGTGAAATAATAAACTTGACCTGTCCAGTTTCACGGGGGTGACCACTGGACAATCTGGATGACTAAACTTTGCGTCTGGGATGAGTCATGTCACTTATGATTTGACATCTTTCTTTAATCATAGACTAATGCTGCTTGCTTCAGAATTTAGACTTCTATCAAAGAAGTGTGTAGTGTTTATTCTAAAATCCTGACCTTATTCTTAGTTTTATATCAGTGGTCCAAATACCATTCCAGAATCCTGATTTCATTCAGAGAGTTCCAACTTTAATTCCAAAAAATATTCTCAATTTTGGCTTCAAAGAATTCTTAATGCCATTCTAGAATTCTAAAACTATCGAGAATTTGACTTGATTCTAGAATCCCAAATGAGAATTCCACAAAAATTCTAATGTCAACTGCACAAATAGTGTATAACATTCTAGAATTTTGACATTATGCTCAAATCCAAACTGCAACACTAGAATTCTGTCACTCCAGATGTGGTTTGACATTCTGGAAGTTTGGCACAATTTTATAAACTGAAGATTCAACTCAATTATAATATTATAAATTCCATGATAGAATTCTCCATACCCTTCCAGAACTTTGGTGCCATACTTGTACCCCAACTGCAACAACAGAATTCTAGTTTTTATTGCAGATTCTATTTTTTTATTGCACCCTCACACTGACATTCAGGCAACCTGAGGAGAGACCAAGAGGTGAAGCTGTGGTCGCTCTGAAACCCCTTGACAAACATCAGTTAGGCTCCTAAAATGCACAACTCCTGTCCCTCTTAAAACCACAAAAGACAAAGTGTATCAAATCTTCAACCCAGTCCAACATGTCTTTAAAAACATGATCTATTCTAACCATTTTTATGGAACCAGACTGTAACCATGTTTATTAACACAGTACAAATATCTACTTTAACATGGTGTGTATTAAATACTTCCCACTTCTGGAACCTCTGCAGGGTGTAACACTGAGGAGAAATGAAAGAGTTTTCACTTCCACATTAGTTTCACTTTTCAACCACAGAGTCTGCTGCTTCCTTTAAATTTCCCACTGAATTACAGAAGAAAGTTAACCTCTGGCTCCTACAGCAGCTGGATTGAATCCTGATGTCAGTTATCTACTGAACACACGGGGATGGAAGCCAAATACTCACATCTCAACTTGTGTTAATGCAGCGCTAAAGTCTAGCAGGGATTTAAACACTCCATATGTCACAAACACAGATGAAACCGACAAATCTGCCACAGAGAAGTGCAGTTTGTCTACCTTTTGAGATGGAGCAAAAAAGATTAAGGAGCAACAAAGTTAATAATGACAAGCCTAAAGAATGTTTACAGTAAGAACCACTTATGGAATTTAAAACCACAAGATAAGGAATGGGTACAAAAAACATAACAAGACATCTAATACCTGCTGAACCAAATCACAACACAGATTCCAGTGCTTTATTTAGGTATCCTTTACGAAGGGGCCGTTTACACCAGGCCAATTACAGTCAAATCCGATATGCTTTCACTGCGTTTTGGCCTTCCGTTTACATGGGAACAGTATAAGGAGTGGTTAAATCTGCAAACTTTTGAAACCAATGTCCAGAGTGAAGTTTTCAAAATGCTCCTCCATGCAGCTCCATGAAAACCAGAGTCAGAGCGTTTCAGAATGAAACACTGATGTCAGTACTCTTACACATGAAGGCTGCATGCGCATACCAGGAACAACAACAGCTTTAGCCATCTAGCGAGTAGCGCATGTGCTGCTTACCGTGCTCGGTTTGTTATCCAGACAAAGCTATCTAGTCGGATTTGTTTTCCAAACAGAATTGTTGTCCAGACAAGAAACTCATGTGCCTTTGTGCGTCCACTCGCCATTATTGTTTGTGGCACGTTTTTATTCCTTGTGCATATATTGTAGCAGCGCTGTTTCTCTGCAAACCTACATCGCCATCTACTGGGCTGGCATGCATACTACAGCAATTTTATTTGTTTCGAGCATCTTCCGTCTGAATGCAGATCGACTTTGAATATGCAAAGGAAAAACCTTTCTGTTTCAGGTCAGAGTGCCTCCGTGTCATCATGGCCTAAATGTCAGCATGAGGAAGCTGAACCCTCTCTGCCTTCTCTGTTCTGTGAGTTGTTCAGAATTGCTCCAGTATTTTCTGTTCTGTTTCACTGTGTGTGTGTGTGTGTGTGTGTGTGTGTGTGTGTTTGGGGGGAGGGGGGCAAGCACTTCATTTAAATTCTGAATACAAAAATAATTCACCTCTGTTCTATACCTCACAGATGTTGCAACAGTGGTGTAATGTGGGGTCTCTTCATCTGACATCATCCTGTGGGCTACGGCGTGTCTGCTCTTTGGTTCTCAGCGCTTAACTTGACTTTCACTGATCCCATCAGCATGTTTAAAGGGTTGATTGTTAATTAAGTTATTGTGTAGCAACCATCAACTTAAGAGTGCAGGTTGATTCCTGAAGCAGAATGGATCAGACTGATCTAATGTCTGTTATCAGACAAATCCATCTTGCCAAGCTCCAATCTCCAATCTTTGGGAGCAGCTCAAAGTGGGATGGCCCAATCAGGGTCATTTGGAGCAGGAAGAGGCAGAAGCAAGATGACAGCAGAAAATAGGGCCCTATAAAATCCACAATCACGGAATCACAGATTTAGGCATGAAACACATATAATGCCTAAATCTGTGATCAATATACACAGATTTATAGATCGGAAGGAGGATGCGGAGGCAGCTCTCCAGAGAGTACTGCGCATGCGCGGAGGTAAGCGTGCTTCTTCTTCAGTTCAGAGGTCAGCACAGCCATAAAAACATGTCTGGAGCGACACGACTGTAATGGAGGAGTAGCGTGAGCGGACCATGATGAAATATTGGTGAAACTAATGAGTTTTTGGACGATTAATGCAGTTTTAGGAGCAGCGCTATACATGCCCCGTGTGATACCATTATACGGATGTCCGCCGCTCGATTTTGGATCTAAATATCTCCCGAAGCACTGTTTGGATCAGGAAAGCCTTCTGGGTGAGTATATTGTGGTACTTCATTCTATAAACAATGTGAAAGCTGTGGAAACCGAACTTTTCCTTTAACGGTCCATCTGGTGAGTTAGTTAACGCAAAAGGCTAAAGAGAGGAAAATGCTGATATGAAAACAAAACAGGATCATTTTAAAAATTGCTCCTTAATTAGTGTATTTACAAAATGCACTCCCAACTGAACATCTCCTTTTTGCCCATAGATGGTTATGATGCATAAAAATCTTAAAACAAAGCACTTGATAAATATACTCAGTTGGCCAATCCAAGTATTATTTTTATGTTAGTCACTGACCTACATAGTTGTCATTGTGCCAGCAGCTCCAGGCATTTGTCTGATGGTAAAACCACCCTAAGCACATGAACAAACTTATCAGCAGCCTAAATAACTGCCTCTAAATTAAACATTAGGCAGAAACCTCATTGAGTGGAGTAAAGACAATGCTAACAGTGGATAAAAAAGACAAACACAAAAAGGATTTTCAGTCAAGATTCAGGTCAGTGGAAAAAGAGAACCTACTGCGAACACTGACTTCTAAATGTCCCATGAACTTCTCAAAAAAAAAAAAAAAAAAAAAAAAAAAAAACTCAGTATCTATTGGCCTGTGCTTCCTCTCCTTGTAAAGACGCCAGCTGTTTTAGAGACAGGCGCCCAAGGGGAAAGCCTGCTGCAGTTCAACAACTTTAAACACAGCAAATATTTGTCCAGTAGTTTCAGGTAGTTATGGCAACACATCCAGACTATGGCTTCAGTGGGATGAAGACCTCACCCCAAGCACAGATAAGAGTTTCACTTTTATCTATGAAATGTGTTCTACATAAAAAAAAATACTTTGCCTGTTGCTCATAATGACTGAGACTTAGCACAATCCGTTAAACCAGTCTTTTTTTATTTTTTATTTCTACTGGTGTCTACAATTCAAAGGACTGATATCGAAGTATTTTCATCAACTTGATGTGTCTTTCATATTATAAGTGAGTTAGCACATATTTAAGGGAAAATCTAATCCAAACAATATATACATTTAAGATTGGATTCTTTACCTCATTTCAAGCCAAAAGACAACACAGAGTATTTAGCTTGCCACATAGTTCAGCCTCCAACCTCTCGATGGCAGCAAGCATTCAGGATTTTGATTCTCTGTCTCTTTGATACATTTAATGTTATTATATTTGCCTTAGGGGCAAATAAAAAAAGTTTATTTATGTTGCAGAGGCCAAACTTCATACAGCACTTAGTAGGAACGTGCTGTTGACAATATAGCGATGTTTTAATACTGTGAAAATTTAAACAAATAGACTATTTAGTAAAAATTACATATTGCTCTGCTCATTGTATCAGGATATATCACAAGCCATGTTGTCACCACTGTTTCACAACACTTTTCATACAGCCAGATACCTTCCAACACATACCCCTAGATGCATCCTAACACATGTACAGTATTAGATAGGGTAGATTATAGTCCAAAAAATAATAACTGGTTTCAGCAGGTCTACAATTTCAGTCAGTATCTCCAACATATATATTGGAAAACATATCTGCCAGATATCCACTCATCATTATCAACATCATCATTGAAGGTCTGAACTTTAAAAAATACAGTCTAGTATTATCTATTATAAAATAAAATATTGCTTATCTCATGTAATAGACTTTTCTAAAACAAACAGCCTGTCAAAATGAGAGGACACAGTTAAACTCTAGCAAAGACAAGATTATGTGTTCTTTCTGGAAATGTGTGTATCAGGATCTTTGTCAGCATTGGCTGAAATTAGTTTGGAAATATTGCCATATTGGATATCATACAAATGCCACAATCATGCACCCCTACAATTTCTGTAAGGGAAAATGAAGACACAATAATTCATTTTTTTTATTGAGGAGGTCAAAACAGTGCTAGAGCTCCTGATCAATGTTGAGGCCTGTCTAACATTCAACGTTACTCCTTACATCTACCCTTTTAAAATTTACCAAAAACAATCCCACAGTGGTTCTTGTGCATTGCATGACATCCCTGACACCATCCAGCATGTAAGCAGCATATAAAGAAGTGATGATTGACGCGTAAATAACCGAATGACTTTGTCCCAGCACTCCCTCTAAGTCATTTCTAACCTGCAGCTAAATCCACGTCCACGACAACAGCACTTTCATTAAATGTGAATTTTTAACTTTCACTTGTTAAATGCCAAACAATTATAATTTTCATCTCTTTATTTTTAAGTGTAAACTATGAAACCTAATGAACTTGATACTCTCATTTAACATGTTTTGGAGGCTACTCACCGCTTTAAGTTGCTCCAATCGATCCTTCATCGTTAAAAACTATCAGTTTAACGCCCTTTCACCAAAAGGAAGCCAAAGATACAGAGTGAATCACGCCAAAAACAGTCCCAATCCCTGAATTCCTCAGCCAGCTGGCGGGCTAGCTGTCCGACAGAGGCAGGCAGCCAGTGAAAGAGAGAAATAAACTTCCCAAAAGTCTTGGCAGAGGAGTCTGAGAAAACGACTTTATCTGAATAGACGGGTCTTTCCGTCGTTTTTCCATGCAATATGGCTGCTGGGTTTAAAACCAGTGTTTTTTCTTTGCTAAATCTCCTCGCTCGGGGGATTAAAACAACAGTTGTGTAGAGCTGTATAATCTGTCTCTCCGCTGGCCACAGTAATCATTCTAAAACGCACTTTTCTGGCTCACGCATGCGCACACGACTCACTCTCCATTCAGATGAAGCCACGCCTGAGCCACCTGCACCGATGATGCATTCAGGTGTTTGTGGGAATAAGAACTACTCGACCACTAAGGTCATTTAAAATGAGATGGAATTGACCTGCAAATAAAGCTTCCATTCATAGAGTAAAAGACAAGGAATGGGTATCAAAATGGAGCATGTTTTATGTATGATATGGAACTGATTGGAGTGATCTTTAAGTACCTATTAGTCACCAGAACTTTTTTGGCTTATGTTTAATTTATATGAGTTAAAGACAATAGCCTGGATAAAAAAAACATCTTAATCATATTAAAAAGGAAACTTCATTCATTCAGGCCCAAGAACATAAAAGAAAGAAGCACAATATTGGACTTTAAGTGATATCCGAAATGAAGTAATTTCCAAACTAGTTACTTGTGACACTGGTAATTCTTGCTGAGAGCACAAACTCCCCACCTAACTGAAATCAACCTGTTCATTTAGAGATAGTACATTTTTGTTATTAACAGATGTGAAGCAAAAAAATGTTCAATGGTACATTTGTACACAGTTAACAGCCAATATATGTTTTTTCTTTTTTTGTGTCAATTAGTATGGCTAAGATATAGTCTTTAAATATCTGCAAACTTTCAAGATCTTCTGCTACCAATTAAAGCAACTTTGTGGAAATATCTGCTGATACCAATTCTATGCTGATAATGGCATGCATCTCTCTCTCTTTCTCTCTCTCTCTCTATATATATATAGTAAAATCAGCCAAAAGCTGTTTTCTTTTTCTTCTTTTTTAACTCAGAAGCTCAATTCTTGGTATGTTTTTTATTGTTTGCTCTTTTGTTGTAGCTAAATAACCGCATTTACTGATGCAATTGAAAAGGAAAGAAAGAAAGAAAGAAAGAAAGAAAGAAAGAAAGAAAGAAAGAAAGAAAGAATGGGGAAAAATGTGTATTTTTCTTACTTAACTTTATTTAGCTAGTAAATACTGATCTAAGGAAATGAACAGTTCCACGGTGAAAGTATTAGTGTTCTTCATCCTTGATAGCCTCTATCTAGCCTCATCTTATTCTTATTTGTATTATTATTTTTAATTGCCATAATCAATTTTGATATATAATACAACATCTTTAGCAAGTTATGGCTGGGTTGAATATTCGGAGAAAGGCGGTGTCCCATTGAGATATCTCTTATTCAGAATATTCTTTCTGTATGTCCCTTGGAAAAATAAGGCTACAGATATATATTACATGTAAGTGTAAGGTAAAAAAGGTGACATCTAATGAAAGGAAAAATAACATGGTGTCAATCCAAAATTACTAAAGTATCCCTTTGAGTCTAACCATTCAAACTTTTGAATTTATTAATACAATTGTTCGGGATATGGAAAAAGGTTAGCTTCATAAAAGGGAAACTAAAGTTTGGGATAACTTGTTTTCGCAGCGCCGGGTTCAGGTTACCCTGAAATATTTCAGGGTTGCCTGTGTGAAAAAGGGCTTGACCAGAGAAATTGTCACAGAGAAAATCTTATTTGTCCTATTCACACTTTGGCATCCTAACTTGATACCAAATATATGGATAACACACAAAGCTCGATGGTTACATGGTTCTGATTCTTTTCAATGTTTTGTTGTTGTCCAAAATCGATATCAGGATTTGGACAAGATTCTTTTCAGAAGATTCTTATGTAGATATCAAGAGTCTTTATTCTCATCGCAGGGATGTCTTTTACAGATTTCTACAGATATACCATCATGAATACAGCCCACAAGAGGAAAGTGGCTCCATTTCCTTTAAGAGGACTAAATTTGTGAATATCTGACCTGAAAATGGCAAACAAGGAATGTTTGTAAGGATGCTATAAATGTAGCCTATACATCGACAATGGAGCACGTCAGTGAATTAAAATGATGTAGCATGTATTGGTGATGATAGATGACAAACGTCTCCAGAGTAAAACTGTTACATAATGTTGCTGCTGACGTCCACAGTGCTCTGGCTCTATTTTAGGAACGTGACTGCCATCTGGTGGCAGACATTTTACTGAACGTGACACAGTAAAAACCCACTAAAAACCGATGTTGTTAGAAAAAGTTAACATATTTTAGCAAGTGTTCATTAATAAACCCTACTGCCATTATAAAAAAATATATATATATGTATTATGTGTAAAAATAAATAAAGGCTGCATTTAAGTATTTGAAAAAGCAATAGAGCTCTAACGTGTTTGGTTTTTTTTTTTGGACAACTAAAGGTTATAGGTATAGAAGGAGCTGTGTAAGACTCCTGGAAAGAGAAATAAGTCAGTACAAATAAATGCTTCCCAAAGTTAACCTTCGTCATGGGCTTAACAGTTTTATTGTTCAGAAAATGACCGAGGTCAGACAGTAAACGACCTCAATGTGGATTATATCTACAAAAGTCTTCTTAACCCAATAGGCCTTTTACCACCAACTTTTCCTTCCTGGCACATGGGGAACATGTTACCACACAATTCTGGGTTTCTACCCTTTACTTTGAACCACTGATACATAACAGTGGTTCACAAGCAAGAAAAAGGTTTTAAATGCAATAGGCTATTCAATCTAATAATATACGCAAAATGAGGTCAGTAAACTGATACTGACTAATCTTTGCTGAAATTAGAGTATCTGTAAATCATTTTTAACATCTTATAGCAATCACACAGATCTGTTGTTCTACCAAACCTTTCAATACACACATCCTGTACACGGTTACTGAATTTCCAGCTGCTCAAAACAAGATCATTCGGTGAAAATGTGTTTCTTAGTGTCTCAGAGGCATGTTACAGCAATGGCTAAGTGCATGTGAGGCTTAAAAATCATGCTTATTCCCACTCTGACCCACTTATCTCAAGAATAACGGGTTAGAAAGTGTATGAACCCCTGGTCTTGAACAGTTGTTTCTAAAGCTATGACATCATGGCCGGAATTGTGGGACATTTTACATAAAAGCTGCTGACTTGAGGATCCCTGGCTAAAAGGTGTATTCACCTCTGGTCTGGTGGCCTCAGGAACAATATGGGGTCCAGCACTTTTGTTCCTCAAGTTCATGCAAGCATTTAATAAAGCAGTAATCACTTCCCTTGGACTAGAGGTGTCAGAGCAGAAAAGCTGGATCGGGAGAAGAAATTAAGATTCATCAAGTGAAACAGAAATTTACCCTAAAGCCCTTTTTCCACCTTGAATTCTTAACTATGAGCTCTCTGCCCTTTAATACTGTTCAGTGTAGAGTCCATGTCAGTTTCGTCTTTGCAGGGATAGAGCTGATCAGAATTACTGTGGCTACTCTAATTATCATTGACATCTACTTCCCCAAACTTTACCTGTAAACCAAACTAAACCTTATGATAGACCTTCAAACAACTGCTGACAAGAGCTAAAGACATGTAATCCGGTTAAACTGCAGCAGTTTTCCACACTGTAATCCACTACTAAACCAAACGTAGCTTTTCATACTCCAGGGTCCTGCTTTTACATGTGCAACCTCACCTAATTAGAATATATTAAAGTCATTGTTCATACTAAAACTTCTTTTACCTTCTTAGCAAAATCTACTGAAAGCATCTGAAACCAATAAAAACAGCCATTTTAAATTGAGAATGTTTTTATTCAAAGTTTTCTCCACTTAGTGCTTCCAGTACACCTTACAACAGCATTATGTGAGCCGGGTAAGTGCAATGGTGGTTGCTCAACGATGAAGAGTAGCATGTTGCCATGCCAACGACAACACTAGGGTGGGTGTGTCAAACAGTGAAATCAGAACAACAACTTTTTTCACCAAGTTTTCTTTCCTTAGTTTTAAAAAGAAAAAGAAATTCAAAAATAAAAAATCTGAAGGGGGATTTTACAGTAAAGGGGGCAAAATTCCGACAGCTTTCCGTCCACAGTCGAGGGGTGGGATGAGTTTGCGAGTAACAGGTTAGAGGTCATCTTCTTCATCAGGGAGTGCCGTCTGTGATGCAACCTGAATGAGGGAACACAAATGTTTCAATCTCAGGAAATTCTAACATTTCTGTACACTACATGTAACATTTTGAAGAAACATCACAGATTAATACTCACTTGAAGCTCTTCCTCATATTTTGCAGCAAGCGATGGGTCCATCTGGACTTCTGGGGGAGCGAGGGCAGGCATTGCCACAAACTCCAGATTAGGATCACCAACCAACTTCCTTGCTAGCCACAGGAAAGGCTTCTCAAAGTTGTAGTTACTCTTGGCCGAAATGTCATAATACTGTGGAAAGAGCAGAGCACCGGACTTTAAAATGCAGTCAGCTCTAATTAATGCTTCCCATGATTCACAGCAGCCGGTTGTTACCTGCAGGTTCTTCTTGCGGTGAAACACGATGCTCTTGGCTTTGACTTTTCTGTCTTTGATGTCAACCTTGTTTCCGCAAAGGACGATGGGAATGTTCTCACAGACGCGAACCAGGTCACGATGCCAGTTGGGCACGTTCTTATAAGTGACTCTTGAGGTGACATCAAACATAATGATAGCACACTGAGCTGTGGAGGAAAAGAGGACAATTAGAACTCTTATGGATGCATGATTAAATATGACTGATTTTAATTAATGCTTTGAGGTTTACGAAACAGAATTCACAGACTGCTGTAATTCTACCTTGAATGTAGTAGCCATCTCTCAGCCCTCCGAACTTCTCCTGTCCGGCTGTATCCCAAACATTGTACTTGACTGCTCCTCTGTTGGTGTGGAAAATCAGTGGATGCACCTCTACACCGAGAGTGGCTGCGGAAGCAAGTAAAGAGAACATGTATGAGAAACAGAAACTTTCAAACTCCCTCCAGTGTTTGTCCTCCAAATATTTTTTTTTAAAGCAGAAGGATCTTGGTAAGTCAGTGCATGCAGATAACACAGTGAAAATTCCACTTTTCATCCTGGCCCTACAACTGTAAATCAGATCGGCCTTAATACAACAGTTTAGTTTGCTGGATAACATTGTAAATAAAGGATTGAGTCAAGGTGGAAATTTATGCTTCACCAATGCACATTACTGCTAATGGTAATCTTTAATTCATAAAAACTTACACTGATTATCTAAATTGACAACCATTAGAACAGGCAGCAGTCTGCAACCACCAATTTTGTACTAATCCAGAGCGATGTGGCCCCCGTAAGAGGAATTTATACTCTTTTAAACACCAAATACAAAAAAAATACTTGCTTGCACCCAAAATTTAAGGACTAAGAACTAGTACAAATTAGGGCCCAACCGACATGGATTTTTGAGACAGATGCTGATATTTGATAGAACTTTCCAGAATAAAATAAGTGTGCAAAACTGCAGGAAATTCCAACAAAATACAATAACCTCTGTTAAATTATAAATATATAGATGAATTTTGAACTCTAGTGACATCTACCTTTCAGTCCCAGAGTCCTCTTTATTGCATTCAGAAGTAGGTTTTGGTGCAGGTAGAACCATTTTTTTTTTATTTATTGTAAAGGGGAGGTGATATGTGAGAGGAAATCACTCATTAAACGCGCTTCTACACCAAACTGATGAGTGATAGACAGTTCTCTGCATGTGCACAAATATTTGTGCACATGCATTATTTCTGCCATAACTGTCTGGTTTTTAAGCTGTTACCCAACACTTTATTGTGCTGGATACAACAACAGTGATATCATTAACGTAAACAGACAGGGAGTTACTTAAGCTAGGTTAGCATAGCTTTTCCAATGTATTTGAAAAGCATGACAAACGCAACAAAGCGCAAGTCACTTGTCATCACATATGGCAGAGTGTTCAACTGAAACAGGAGACATTTTGAGTCAAAGTTAATTTTACAACATGATTATAAAAATACCTGTCAGCAAGCCCCATTCAGCCCACTGTTGTATTGTTGCCTGACTGATTAGACAGCGGTGGGGAGGGGACTGAGGACTGAATGGAGTCAGAGCTCCAACCATTGGTCCAACAGTGCAGCGATATGGCAAGTCCTTTAACATCAAATGGCTAAACTACAATGAGACATTTACGGTTCAAAGAGAAAATAAGAATATATTGGTGTTGTATTGGCAAACTCTAGCTGATGTTGAATATTTTGAAAAGGGATATAATGGGAAAATAAAGTCGTCTGGCTGATATATCAGTCGGGCCCCAGTACATGTTCTGATTCATACATTTCCTTAGAATAGATGACATTGATCTTTGTAATTCAAAAACCCATTTTTTGCCTGAACTTGGGTTCATATATTTTACTTTGATGACTGCTTGGGCATGATTATGTTCACATAAGTTTAAAAACCCTCCAGTTCTCATATCCTGAGTGCCCAACCTGTGTGAGACAGTCTTGGCACTTCTGCCTCGTTCATGTTTTTTAAGTTCATTTGTTGTCAAAGACTCTGCATTCCTCTGAACAACTATACTCTGCACTGGGCTTGCTGCTGCAAGCCAATTAACTTAACTGGGATCAAACAATGGAGGCCATCACACTGGTGGGTCTATTGGAGGGGTCCGGGGGAACTTATCTTTTTAGGCAGCTGCTGGGGCCACAAAGAGGGTAGAGGTATTAGTGCTGAATTATTCTATCAGGCTGAAGGGATATTTTGAACAAACTTCAGGGCATATAAAGCTCCAAAAGCATTTTACCTCTCAAAAACAAGCTGAAGAGTTAAATTAATCTTGTCTCTACAAAAGACTGCTTATATTGCTAAAAGCAATCCGTTTAAATGATGCAGTTTGGTAACCTCATGACGTATTGCTCGTAGTGCTATGACATGTTTGGAGAGATATGTTAGAGGTGGGAAATCTTCTCAGAAATAAGAATGTTAAATTATGCTAATAACTCGATAGGCTGTGTCCATGCACCCTATATGAGGAGGCTCTTAACTGGTCAAAGGTGACTTTGGTTTTGTCCCGCCTATGTCACTCTTCCATCTTCTCAAACATAGGAACTTTTTTCCAGTGATTGTCCTCTATTGAATAAAGGCCCAGAGTACCCAAATGAAGTTTCCAAATGATACATTATACAAACTGATTAAATCAACTTGAGGAATTAAAACTAATGCTTGCTAAGTCAATAACTTTTAAGGAATGGTCAATGGTTGAAAAATGCCCTATGAGAAACACTAAGTCTGCATAGAAAGTCATTTACTTGCATTTCAGTAGCATTCTTCTCACAAATGGGCTTATCATCAGTTTTCATAAAGTCACTGTGCAGCTTCCATCAGTGAAAATTCCTGTGTCACTTTTTCTCCATTTGACACATGGCCTACCTTTAATAATGACTTGTAACTTTTTGCTAAATGTTAGAAACATCCTATTTTTTTCCACTCAGTGCCAATGTAACAAAACTAACTTTTGTTACATAATACTCAATTATCCATGGACTTGATGGACATGAGATCAATAGATGGTAGGTCTCTCCATGTTCTTTCCAAACCTATTATATTATATAAAAAAATAAAAAGACAATACCCACCAACATATTTCTTCTCAAACTCTCCTGTGATGTGCCTCTTCACGAAAGTTGTTTTCCCGGTGCCTCCATCTCCTACCAACACCAGCTGTAGGAAATAGGTTAGTTTAGACTGGTTGGTACTGGTTTAACAACACAGCAAGCGTTAGCGCAGCTAGCCAGTTCCTGGGACCACGTCTCTGTGTTTATGATGGATGTACACGGCGTTCACTTGCACAACAAAATTACACTCTTACCTTGAAAACCGCTGCCAAATGCTGCTGCTGCTCGGTCATGATTCACCTGCAACGGGAACAACAAAACGGAATAGTTAACACGAGGAACCCGCCCAAAATGGCAGAGGTTATAAAGCTTTCCATAACGTGAAATCAGAGTCTTGGACCGTCAGACGTGCTCGGTGAAACTCATCTCCCTTTCACAGCCGGACATGATTCTGGTATTTTCTATACGAGCTAACGCTGTGAAAACGTTGATGCTACTGCCGTGTCGCTTTGTCCTCAAAGTGTCTAAATCACGCTTTAAGTGCTACATGTTTTGTCAAGGCAAAGGCGGATATACGTTTTGTTCAGTAACAAATTCTCGCTGTTCAGTATTTAATTCGTACACAGCGAGCTGCTGTTAGCTAGCCGACAAGCTACAAACGTTGAGAAAGAGTGCGCCATACGACGCGCGACCGCACTTTTTCTTGTTCGACTGCAACACTCGGCGTGTGGACCTCTAATGTGTTCCATGATGCAGCTCAGCACTCTGACAAAAATTAGACACTTCCTAAAAGCATCCAGCTGACCTAACACGTCCAAGATTATTTTAGAAAACAACCTATTTCCCAAATTACAGACATAGAAGCTGATCTCTAGAACAAAGCAGTGAAAGAGGAATAGCTTTATGCTAACCTGTTAGGCTAACACAGCATGGAAGCTATTCTATTCACAGAGCTAACGGCTAACGTTAGCGCAGGAAAACCAAAGGCCTGATCAAGTCATTAACGGTCATTTCACAGCTAACTCTCAAGACACGACAGCCCCGGGCGTACCTTACAGTTCTTAAGCTATTACAATAGCCCTCCCTGACCATCAGTAACTTCTAATCAAGGATGGCCTGGTAGAGACAATCATGCAGAGACTCACCGGTGTCACTACGCCGAGAGGAAAGAAGTAAATGGCTGCTTTCGTTCGCGGGAGATTCAGCGTGGCCTATGAGTCAGTTTCCGCCCTTATCACGTGATCGCCGCAGCGGTAAAAACGCACCTTCTTTCAGAGCCTGAACTCGCCTGTCCCAGTGTGACAATGGAAGAGCAGAATTTTCCACTGCCATATAGAGACGCAGAGGGGGATATCATTTGATATTAGATAATACATTTTTGAAATATCTCATTTCAAAATAAAGACAAATAGAATAAAGGGCTCCAAACCTCTGTGATTATTAGAATGAACCAACTTCGGCTTGTAACCAAGGGTGCTGTCAAGTACTATGAAGTAAAACCAAGTAACTGTAAAAAAAAAACCTGATAACTATATATAATATTACATTATAGACCACCTCTAATTGTAAGGGCCTAGCTCTTCTGTTAAGAGACAGAAATAAGCTTCAAACAATGAATAACTCATGAGGGGAAATTATAAATACCAACATAGATAATTAAACTATTTACTTTGTCTCCTGCATTTGGACCATTAAAATACAAATGTTTTTAGAATATAATCCATCCCAGTGAAGTTCTGATCTTTGAATTCATTAAAAGATTAAAGTCTTGTGTAGAGTTTAGACTTGTCTTGCTCTGTAACCTGACTTTTTCACAGACCTCCAAAATTTTATTGTACCATGGGTACAGCTAAATGCATAAAGGAAACTCATATCACGACTAAAAATAGAGCCTATTTTTCATACTGTCAGCGTAATAGAATACCTGCCCAGTTCTTTTTTTCAGGTTTTGGGAAAGAAAGGAAAAACATGTTTTTTCAGTCAAGACGTAAGACCTTTCTATTCATACATTGAGGGTAGCTTTCCACAGATGTGTGAACAAGTTTGCAACAAAGAAATGTCTCAATAACATTTCCATGATGAATAAAAATGACTTGTACAAATCTTGCAGAGAACATGACTTGACCTAGGCATTTTCTCTTCTATACAGATACTTACAAACAACCAAAGTTTTTCAGCTTTCTGAAAAATAGCAAGTTGTTTTACTTTCCTTAACAGAACCAGATTATTTTATTTGACCTTAACCAAGTTGTTCTACATGCCTAGCCTTAATAAGGTTTGCTTTATTTTCCTGACCGTAACTAGTTTGTTTGACTTGATTGGGTAGGTCGTCATTGTGGTCATGTGCCACTCTTGGCTTTATTGCCATTACATTTTCTGATAAAACATAACTCAGAAGGAATCAGACCCAGGGGAATGGTTCTGTGGGATGGTAAATCACTGTATGGAAAGTCGTTTGGGTACAACCTTAGTTGATAGCAGAAAGTGTCACTCGCACCACCGATAGATCGAAAGTAGACTGTTTTTTTTCATTGCATGAGTACATTTAAAAAAAATTAAGGGTTTCATTGTTAAATGTTTTTCTTGTTTCAGATCTGTTCATTTTAAAATTATACTGTAACACCAAAAAAACAAGTCATTTTTTCTTAAGAACAGAGCTTGTGCTCTTGACCAGAAAAATCAGTATCAGCGGTAATAAATAAAAAAAGTTTAGACATATCAGATTTAAACAAAAATCCAATATTGTGCATCCCGATCTTTCATCACCTGCCATTCCACATGTGTGGCCTGGGACACTTATGACGTTTAGTGTAGGTCCTGTTCTTCTCTCCTCTCTTCTTTCCTCCTCCCTGTGTTCCTCCTCTCTGCTGGTGAAAGGACGTGTCTCAAAAATCTACCTGATCAAAGCAGCTTGGTGGTGGAAAATTAAACAGATGTCAACAAACTGTTTGTAGTGTGTGGTGACCCAATGCTGTTTTGGTTTTGTTTTCACACACAATTCTTTTAATCACATGCAGAGTTTAGGACCATGTATAGCTCTGTATAGCATTAGTGTCTGTCCTGAGATTTCTGAGTTGAGAGAAAACTGAGCTGTGACACTGTGGCACATGTACCTCACACAACCTCACTTAAAAAAAAAACTTGACCTACATCTTTAACATAGTCATTGTAGCAAACAAAATACAACTGATGAAGTGTATAGTATTTTTACTCCCTGCAGCCAAAGCTGTATAAGTGTTAGCGAGTTCTAAATGATATAGCATTAACTCATAGTTCTTGTCCCTTTGTTGCAGAAACATGGTTAAAGTTTCAAACAAACTGTTCATAGCTACATTTACTGTACAGAACGTTTGAGAAACACGAACTAGCTTACCTGACGAATCACAGATGAGTTGAGGCTTTACTTGTGTTTTCATGAGATCAGCAATCTATGTACAAAATAGCATCAAAATGCTCAAGTCAATTTGAGATGACTTGGGCATTGCTCCAAAATGCCCAAATCAACCAGGTGACTTAAGCAGATAGTGATTTGGACTGTTTCAAAGAAAATCTAATATTTTTAGGTCTCCCAGTCAATCAACTCAAAATGTTAAGGCATATTTATACTCACTAATTACTAAGCTTCAGACTCATCAGCACTGAGCATCAAATTAAATGAAAATGCTTTTTCTTTTGATCAGACTGAAAAAAACAGGTAACTTGGAGTCCTGTTTGATAAATGAATATTAGCACAAGGACAACAACAATGTTAAAAGTAGCAGAGAAACATATATTTTCTTTAAAAAAAAGGGACATATGGTTACAGTATATGTAACCAGCCCACAAAGAAGAAAGAAGTAAGCTGAATTAAAATAAAACATTATTTATTTGGGCTTAATTTAACATCAAGACAAACAAAAAATGTTTTTGGTTAGAAATCAATTCAAGTATTTCATTGGTAATACAGGTTTCTATTTGTACTAGGTTTGTGAATAAAAATAGCCAGACAGTTCAGTTACTCTTGCTCATGTTAAAGATGCTATTTTGCAGATTTTAAAGGTTAATACTACATTTCTTTGTTTTGTTACCAAGGACAAATTGATTGCAGGTAGTACATTTTTGACAAAATTCATTAAAGGAATATCACATCTTCTTTTGACAGTTCTTCAGTTTAACAAGCAGCATAGCATAAATGACCCACATGAACACTATCTGGTTTGTTCAAGGGTCAGTGAATACACAGAGGCTTAACAGGCTTTTAAAGTGCAACAAAGTAGAGTCTACAGCAGTGCAATGAATGCAGGTTACCAACACAGTCAACATAATCTTTACTACATAAGAAGGAAGATTTGTGCGTGGTTATTTAATTTCTCAGTTTGACTAAGAAACAACCGTTTCAATACATAGAAAGAAGATAAATATATATGTTTGGTGTAACAGATCTTTGGGGTGTATGTGTGCATAGACTGAGTCTATCTGTAAAGATAGTCTGCTTGAATGTTAGCAGCTATCTCAGCCTCCCATCTGTCTCCGTTGTTGAGCAGCTTTTCTTTGTTGTACAGCAGCTCTTCGTGAGTCTCTGTGGAAAACTCAAAGTTTGGACCCTGCAAAAATAATACAAATTTAGAAACTGTGGGTTAAAATCCACACTACTGATACAAAGCTTCAAGATCAACATGTAAAATCTAATGATGCGTTGAGTGCACAGTCGCCATTTTAAAACAAAATTTGAGTTTAGGAGTTTTTACTCTGCAACGTTGGTCGTTCTTAAATATCACATCAGTATCCACTTGTCACTTTATAGAATACATTTATCATTACCTCAACAATAGCATCAACAGGACAGGCCTCCTGGCAGAACCCACAGTAGATACATTTGGTCATATCAATGTCATAGCGAGTGGTTCTCCTGCTGCCATCAGCCCGGGTCTCAGCTTCAATGGTAATGGCCTGGTGTCATCACAGGGATAAAAGAGAAGACAAAAATATAGACTGTAGTGGACAAAATGCAACTGGATTATATTAATATTTTTTTCTGTTCATACTGCACTGTAAATGTTTTAGGTAGGTATGGAAAAGATTCTGTAAGTGAGAATATAAATCTAAAAGAATGGTTGATTATTTATTTAATAAATCAAAAATGTAAAGTGAATGAACAAAAAAGAAACCTGAATGAAATTAAAGATGATATGACCACCTTTAGTCTTCAAATTGACATCAGTTCTTCTATTTACACATGAACACAGATTTTAAAGCAGCTCTTTCAGTCTTCTCAGTAAACTAACCACAGATCTTGTGGTTGCACAGACTCAAATCCTGTCCCTTCATGAGATCCCAGACACTCTTGGTGATGTTGAGACCAGGGCTCTTTGGGCACTACCCCATCACTTTCAGGACTGCTTGCATTTCTTTATGCTGAAGATAGTCCTTAATGACACGGGTCATATGTTTTAGATATTTGCCCTGCTACAAAGTTCATTTGGTGGCAATCTGACACCTCCCTGATGGTACTACATGGTGGATAAGAAACTGCTTGTATTCCTCGGCACTGAAGACATCATTAATCCTGAAAATTCCCAACTCCATTTACAGAAATGCAGCCCAAAACTTGCAAGGAATTACCCTCATGTTATGGTTGCCTACAGGCACTCATTATTTGTTCCTCTCTCCAGCCCTGAGGCAGACAAACTGTCTTTAGAACAGCCAAATATTTTAGACTCTGCCTTATCAGTCCAAAGCACCTGCTGCCACATGGTTGTGCTTCAGCTCTTATATTTTGAGCGCAATTGCAACATGTGATATTGCTACCAAAATGATGTCATATTTTGTTATGTGTTCACTCTAATGCTCCACTGAAAACATACATTCTCTTTGAAAACAGTGTTTTTGTTACTGTTTTAAGTTCTCTGCAAAGATTATTTGCAGTTTTTTCATTTTATTTAGGTTTATGTTGGTGACGCTGTTTTTTTTCTGACCTGAGTTTCTAATTGTGTTAGTTTAAAGACCAATTAACAATCAAATTGCCATAAAGCTAAATCATTCCTTTGTTTTCATGCATTTCCATGAATACAGGTAGATTCTAGGGTCACATACAAAGGACAAATGCAACAAAACATACTCTACACTCACATTTGGTTCCATTTATACAGCAAACATGGAAATGTTTGTGTTCACCTGAGCGGGGCAGATGGCCTCACATAGCTTACAGGCGATGCATCGCTCCTCTCCATTGGGGTAGCGGCGGAGAGCATGCTCACCACGGAAGCGAGGAGACAGGGGACCCTTCTCAAATGGGTAGTTGATGGTGGCAGGTTCACGGAAGAGATAACTCATGGTCATTCCCAACCCTGCAGGCAGATGTTTATCAAAAACTGTTAATACTGTAATTCACAAACACAAGTCTCCTGGAAATATTCACACATGTCTTGGACAAGACATGACACATTAAAATTTGTGCGTGAGGTTTCGGTGAGTTCTTGGTTTATAGCAGCAGCTAATATTTTATCATTTCTGCTTGCACACATGCTACTGGCCACCCTTCAGATGAAACTATGAGTACATCAAAATACATTTGGCTCTTGTATGTAGGAAAAGCTGGCTTTATACCCTGGGCCCAGAGAACATCCTTCCCTGCAGTGCTTCCCTTGTGCCAGATCCATATTTTCACATGCAGGTCAAGTCAAATTCTCAGGAGTGCATGTGTGAAAAAGGCCATCGAAGACACTAGTAGTGTTGTTCACCACATACCCACAGCTGTTGTTTCAGTGTTGTCACAGAGTCATGCCCTTCTGGGTTTCCTTCCATTCCAGATAAATACTGGCATCTCTGCTGGCCAGATACTTTTGAGATATTTGAGGTAATTAAAAAAACTCAACTGGGCACCTATAGTTTACTCACTCATTCTAACAGGACCTAATATACAGTATTTTTGGGGTTAAATTCTGTCATAAATTAGTTGTTTTGCACCACCTTTACATTCAGACTTGAATCTTTTCAAAGCAAATAAAAATAATAATATTGGTAGACATTACTGAGGAGTATTAGAAATTTTGTACTAATGTGTTTTTTCATCCTTCCACTCATAAAACCATCCAAATCACTGCAACTATTTTACATATTAAAAAAGAATCTGTCGCTCACTGTAGCAGTTCACATTTTTTAATGTATACTTTTTTTTTTTTTTTTACCCAAGTGACACTGACAGCATCACATGTGTTATGTGATAGCATAAAAACAAAGACACACTGAACACTGCCTTCAGTTTGTGTCACAAGTGTAATCAAAACTCAGCCATTTTTTTCTGTCAACAGGAATACTAAAACAGGATTTATGAACATAGAAGTTTTATACAAAATTATTTTCAGGTGCTTTACAGTAACCGTACTCCAATTTAACACGTGATTTTGTTTAGAAAAATGACGTGTTCTTTCTTATATAACTCTGCTGTGGTATATACACTGAAAATACAACCCATGTAATATAGTTCCTCTTGTACTTGTGTTTATAAAATATTGTTAAGAAGGGAATGAAAATAAAGAATTGATTTGTATTTTGTTTATATGATCTCAATTATGGCCAAGTTTAGCTTTGTATGAGACACATTAAACAATCTGAGGATCTCTAAAAGTCTGGGCAATGCAGAATATGCAACATGGTAACTGTACATTAATCTAAAAATGCATTTTTGTCTTTAGACCTGGGCACAGCTAAAAAAAAATAAAAGCAGTTCAAGTGCCCTTGACGTTCTTTGGGGTTTGGTTAAAAATAGTTTTTTGCTTATTTCTGTCTTTTAAATTTTTTTGCTTAAATAAACACAACTTATTTGCTCTTTCACTCTTAGAAGGCTTATTTGTTCAGAGTTTAATATCTGTTGTGATACAATAAAATATTTCACATTTGTTGATGATTTATTTTTGTGTGAATGCACTTTATCAGGTAAAATATTCAATGAAGTGTAACTCTCATATCATATAGTAGTAGTAAATAGTTAGGGGTTTATGAAAAAGAATACCAAACATTATGATATTAAATATATTTTGCAGTTAATACTGACAAAATAAAAAAATATAATAAGGCACAAAAATCCACTTGACTTGTGTGGTTTAAAGATTGTTGTCTCAGATGAACAAATTATGTCCTGTCATGCTGCAACTATACAAACATGACTGATCTGTGAGGTATATGCGGCCTGTTCGTGTCGACAGAGTTTTATATTTCTGTATGTTATGTTTGTGTGTACTGACCTCTGAATAGTTCAGTCCAGAGGAGGGTTGTTGCAGCCCTGTCAGTGATGGACTTCAGGTCTGTTGGCAGCTCCTGAGCATTGACATACTCTGAAAGACAAGCATAAATTGACAAAAATTAACTGTTAAATAATCTCAAAACACTGTCAGTATGTTGACAATGCCTTTCAAATAGGGGAGACTAGTGGTGGTTATTACACTGTTTTCTCCAACCCCTGTAACTCCCACAGTTTGGGGGTTTGAATTATCAAACCTTTTTGTGACATGCCAGCATTTGTTTGATAGAAAATTAAGGTATTCAGACTTCTGCAGGAGTATCACTGGCCTCAAAAATTGGCTGTAACACATGCTGGGGTGAATTGTAACAGTTCTAGAGAAGAAGCAAAACAAGGCCCTGAACTCTAAAAGCTTACTGGTGTACTTTGAAACTTTTTTTTTTTACAAGATTAAGCACACTTAGACCTCAATATGTTTTAACATCATTTTTACATGCCCTGCACTTAATATATCTGTCTTAGTGCATCTGACATGATCAGTTATTTAATGATTTATTCATTCTTTCCCATAATCAGATCTACAAGGCACCTAAAATGCTATGTACTGTATAATATATATATATATATATATATATATATATATATATATATATATATATATATATATAGAAAGAGATAGATAGATAGATAGATAGATAGATAGATAGATAGATAGATAGATAGATAGATAGATAGATAGACAGACAGTTGATATAGATATAAACTCTGTTTTATGTATGTTTCTTCTACAATTTTGGATCTATGTTGAATTTATCATAGTTTAACATTATATTTTTCAAACACCCTTGTTTGTTCTTGAATCATAAACCTATCGGCATATGTTGCTGTACAGACTGAGGTCACAGACCACAAAGATCTGACCAGAACCTGGTTTGAACTCTTCATGAAAGAGACTCAAATATACGCCTGAAAAGATTAGTAACTGCACTGTCTTGAAAGTAGATATGAGTCATTAAACGGGAAAAAAAAGTCTGATGCTGGGGACTTCGAGCTGCAGCGTGAATACATCCATTATCAGCCAATCTTGTGTGTGACCAGGGCAGAGGAAGGAAAATGCTAAAGTGATAATGAGACTGCCGTTTCATTCCAATTGGAGAAAAGAGAGCTGCTGCAAATCTCCCAGGGTTACAACCATCCCCATTCTCCCCTACACAACTGAATAATACAGAAGCACAGCTTACTGTAGCCTTTTCTCTGAACAGTCACTCTGAAAGACCGCACAGCTCCAGGAGTGTGTCCAAATGTGCCTGGAAACACGGAGAAATGTGATTTGACATGAGTTTCTGTCGTGCATGTATTTGTGCTTTGTGTTATGTCTGCCCCGGATGTACCTGACTTTGGGTACCAGTGGAAAAGACGCAGACTCAGAGCAGAGGACATCTGAACACAGAAGAGAGTTGGAAAAATTCAGACACGGCTGACACATGAGGGACTAAAATATAAACAGAAGTTACAGGAAGCACCTATTGCTATAGAACAAAAACATCTTTAACTAAATGAAGGTAGGAGAGACTGAGGGAGAAAGGCTGGCAGCTGGCCGGGCTGTAGCACCGTACAGGCCTAATCTGCGCCCCAATTTCCCCCTATTACGTCAACGGTCTGCGACGTTCATGGCATTCCGACAGAATGGGAAAAAGCAGTTACTCTAATTCTGGATTAAGCGTTTCTTTATTTTCAAAATAAAATAGTATAACGCCTGTATTTACCAAAGTAGGAAGATTCTGGCACACGAAGCAATATTTAAATGGCTGACTGAAGCAATGATGCAAGCCCATGCAATCAAAACGCGGTCCCGAAAGGGGAGATGTTTAAATCGAAAATGACATTCTGGTAAAAACGTCGTGGATCAATCCTGTCAAACGAATTGCAGCCAGGAAAACCGTTTATACGATCTTTAACCTACACCTGAACGCCTCTTAACAAATTCAGTTGCCGTTAGCGGAATTTGGCTCTGGTTATATCACCACGCAGCTTTTTAACATGCGCAACAGGATTGTTTACTACTGTTTTTAGATGACATGTCCTGTAATGTGTATATTTGCATGCCTGACATTGTATTAATCAATTTTAAAGACGCTCGACAACTTCTCTGTTACAATAGGGTATCTGGGAAATTAGGCTTTAATTGGTAGAATTAATTGGCTATAGCCCACCAACTCAACTAAGGCACAACACTACCTCCAAAGACTCACAATAGCCAACAGACTATAGCTGTTAGATGTTATATCAGAAGTTGGTAGCCTATCGTCATTCACAGCTTATCCCTAAATATCCGACACTTGCTTTTTCTAAAGTTACCCGAGGTGACTTTAACGTCAATTAATTGTTCAAGAATTGATTTTACCCCAGCACAAGCCCGTCTCAATTCCAATGAATGTATATATTTTCAATTAAACTTACCTTTTTACAATTTCTGATGAGCAACAACACACAGACAGCGGTCCCTGAACTGCGCAATTGTAGTTTCGCCGCCTTCAAGTGCTGCTCGTAATTTCCCATTCTCACTTAGGTAACCACGAAGTACAGTTACTTTAAAGTACATCCCAGAACATATTTTGCACGCTGCATACAGCAGGCTAAAGCAGTTTTATCAAGACAAAGATGATTTTTTTTTTTTTTTTTTTAAGTATTACAAAGGGCAGTACTTTATGGAATACATTTAAGGAGAGCTGAATTTGTTCGACATTAACTCGATTGTAATTATTTGATGTTTAGAAAACTAGGCATTGCAGGGAAAAAAACAACATCTGAGTCACTTCCATAAAGTCCTAAAATGAACTGTTTTGTCATTTTACATTATTACAAGTCAGAGAAGAAGCTGACTAACAAGGCAAAGAGAGGGAGAGCAAACGTGAGAGAGGGAGAGAGAGAGAGAGAGAGAGAGAGAGAGAGAGAGAGAGAGAGAGAGAGAGAGAGAGAGAGGAAGTCTGTCTTCCTCTCATCACTGGAGGAACTCATACTTCAACCCTCAACTATCAAACATGACGGAAATGTAAAAAGTAAGAAGACTTTTAATTTATTTATCTATTAAGTTTAGCTGACTGAAACACAAGTATACTTATTCCTGTTTTATTTTTCTTATTGAAAGGATGGTTAAAATTTCAACTACTTAACAATAACTTCGAAAATGTTTGGATGTCATTGACATTACCTCACTTGGTGGTTAAATGTATACTTTAAATGTATAGATATCATGCATTGTAACAAAACTTTCTAACTCAGCATTACTCATTTATTCATTCAGTGTTATTTTTGTAAATAAGCATTACCAAAAAGTGTTTCTAAAGTTATAATGGTCTGCGTCTCTGTTTTTATTAGATGTTAAACACGTCGAGTCCAGCTCAGAGGCTCGGTGATGAGGACAGCTCTGGATCTGATCCTGAACCTGAGACAGACCGGTTCGGCTTCATTCTAACAAATGGATCCACAGCTGGGTGAGCAGTTCAATTTTTGTGCCTGTGAGCTGTTTCTGCAACGAAACGTGGCACTGAGAACAAAACCAGGTGTACTGGTTCTTGGTGTTCATTTTTTTTCTCAAAGGGACCAGATAGTCAATGACAAATGAAGATTGGTGGTTGTTGGAATTGGTAAATTGTGTAAAAAGATCATTGTGCTTCATGAAAACTTTTTTTCTAGTCATACATTTTAAAATAAGAAAACTACAAAAAGTCAAGCACAGTAAAGGAAAAATCCTAGATTTCATTAAATGTATGTCTAACACCAAGACTTTGGTTTTGTAAACATTTCCATGAAGAATAAACTTCTCATTGTTTTTTCATTAGAATGCGGTTTTAGCTGTCAACAAAAAATGCCAGCATTTGCATTGTCCACTTCTAGTAATGCAATTGTATGAAATGTATGACATTAAATGAAAAACACGTAATTTATCCCAGAGGGGAAAATCATATCATCATATATGTCAGAAATTAGTATATGTATGAGCTGTCTGTCTGTTTAATGGTTTCTAGCCATATGAAATTATGACCCTCTGTCACCTTTCATCATGTTGAACTAAAAGTCACAAATTTCCACCCCATTGAACAAGTTTACCCTGGTCTCAGATGTCCTCAGAAAATCTTGTTGAAGTTTTTTTGGCCTAAAAGTCTACTCACATTGGGCTTTAGCATGTCTATACACTCCTCTATTTTAGCCCTCCTCAGAGCAGACTGTTTTGGTGTCAGTTACTTAAAAAGTTCATGAGCTGTATCCGACCATATTTCTCTAAAAAAAAGATTAGTAGCTTCAGCTTTCAAACACTGTGCTAAAATGTTTTACTTTACATGTTCCTTGTACTGGAGTCTGGTGTAGACTGAACACCTGATCAAGGAAATGTCTCCTATCTGGGGGAGGGGGTATATCCCCTTAAAAATCAATATGGGAAACTTTTTTGGACAAATGTTTAAGCACTTACTTTTGAAAAGGGAAAGCATGTTAAAGAGGGGTCATGTGGACAGGTCATGTGTACATATTTTTGCATTAAATTACATTCAAAAGTGTACGTTGCATAATATGGGACCTAAAAGGTTGAGTTTACCCACCAAAGAGAGACTTTCATCCATAATCACTTCAGTGATTCTTAGTTGTTATATAAATTCTGTTAAGTATAAATAACTTTCATTTCAAAAGTAAAGGCAAAGGCATGTTAACGCAGAAGTGCTGAGAGAGCACAAACCTCTGCCAAGACCTTTCTGACATTATTATGTGAGTTATTCTGGAAAACGTGGAAAACTGCCCTGTGGTTAACAAATACTGCAAAAAAAAAAACCTTGAGCCACATTTGTATGTTGATTACCACTAAAATCTAATAATTTCTTCCTTGCACCATGACCACCATTCCTCATTCCTATAAAGTTTTGGATCAAAATCTGTGGAGAACTTTTTGAGTTATTATTAAAAATGTGCAAAACGGACTTATCTTGCAAGGTTAACAAACCCTTATGAATTCCAGGATCCACATTCAGTTTCAGATCACAACCAACATTTAACTACTTCCTCCTTTTGCCATGGCTGACACTTCTTCAAAATGTCAAAATCCATGGAAGACTTTTTGAATCACCTCCCTCTCAGACAATCAAACCAATCGACAAATAGAAAAAATGCTGACCAAAACATATACCTCCTCGTTGGTGGTAAATTAGAAGAAAACAAATAAAATGCTCCAAAGCTAGTCTCTAACCCCTCAAAACTTGTGGAATATTTCACGTTAGTCGTCAGTGTTTGTCTTTGTTTCTGCTCAGACTTGTGGACTTTAAACTCTGTCCGCTGTTTCTGTGAATGCCAAAATGAATGATTTAAGATTTGTTATTTCCCTGAATGTCGAAACACCATCTCAGTATAGATCACAGGTGAAGTCATGCTGAACTGCTGGTTAGTACTCCCGGAGGTTTTCATAACTTGTCATGTCATCCAGCTTGAAAGCAAAACAATGTTTCTATGAAGTGACTACGTATCTGAGGATACTGTTCAGTCCTATCAGACAGACGTAAAGTTTGACAGCTAACAAATATTAGCCAAAAGAAAAGAAGTAAACAGATGTTCTTCAGCAGTTTCTGAACTGCTTGATACTCAAAACAGTCCTCACTCACTGGCCTCTTAGTTACAAGCGGGCCTGGAAATATTCCTCAAAGATCTTGGTGGAAGTTGACATGATAGTATCACCCAGTTGGTGCAGATTTTTCAGCTGTACATCCATGGTGCAAATTTCCCATTTTGTCGCACCCCAGTGGTGCTCCAGTGGTTTGAGATTTCGTGGCTGCAGAGGTCATTAGGGTACAGATACCTCATTTTTATGTTCAAGAAACCAGTTTGAGATGATTTTAGCTTTGTGACATTGCCTGTAATGTAAAAGCAGCTGCTCTATAAGTACAAAAACTAGCATGTGCAAGTTTTGCAGTGTCAGTTTCCTGTTTTTAACTGACAGAAATGGTGCCCGGCGTGGTCTTCTGCTGCTGCTGTCGCCCATCTGCTTGAAGACCTGATATTTTTAGTTCAGAAATGGTCTTCTGCTTAGCTTGGTTGTAACAAGTGGTTACTGTTGCCTTTCTATCTTTCCCTGACCTAACGTCATTTTTTTCACAGAAAACTGCCTAATGGATATGTTCTCTGTTTCACACCTTCTTCTGTAATCATAGAGATGGTTTTGCATGACCATCCCTTTAGATCAGCAGTTTCTGAAACACCATCCTGTCTGATACAACAGCCATGCTTTCTTCAGTCACTTAAATCACCTTCTCCTTCATTATCATGCTCATTTTGAGCTTCAGCAGGTCATCTTGACTACCTTTGTCTATGTTAGGCCTAAAAACACTGAGTTGCTGCCATGTAATTGGCTGATCAGCGTTTGTATTAACAGGTGTACCTGATGAAGTGCACTGTAAATTTCTGTCTACAGCACTGGCAAAAAAGAAATACAGTCTTGCTTAGTGGTAGAGGTCACATATTTTGCAATATACAGTACCCCCCCACCCCCCCACCCCCCTTGTTGCTTACTACACCTTTGAGAAAATGTGCTTAAAATTAAAAGCATGATATAATAAGGGGAAATGCCACTATGCCCTGAGTCAGGTCTCTGAACAGCCCACAGTAGTCTCCAGTGGAGGCAACGTACTTAGTCATGTCTGTGAAGTCCAGTAAACATTAGAGCACAGTGTTGAAACAGAGGGTTTGAGGGGATTGCATGCCAAAAGTTAATATCTTTTTATTTTAGGGGACATCTTGGAGCAGTGTAAACCTGTTGAATATGGAGTAAATCATGTGACCTATAGAACTATGGAGCCAATAGAAGAAAAATAGTCAGGAGTGATCCTTTTTTTTATCAACAAACCTTTGTTTTAGAGTGCTTGAAATGATTTAAAATGAATCAGAAAGAACTTTAACCTTCATTTAGGTCATATGACAGTCTGTGGGGGGAGTCACATGTTGACTTTATTAGCAAGTAAATAGTTAGCAAAACTGACAAGAACACCTATTTATCAGCAACAAAAACAACAACAAAATATGGTTTTGGACTACAAACAGTTGTGTGTATAAAGGATTAGACAGACTAAACACTACCTTCATTCTGAAACCTCTACCCATTGACAACATCCTGACCTGTTACCATGGAGACTCTAAACTGCAAGCGAGTGGTTTTCCTGTTTCCTGTCTTTAATATCGCAGCACTTTTTTCTACAGTGAAAACACTCACTCAAATGTACATGTAGCTCCTCAGCAAGGCAACATAAAAGTCTCCAGTTTAACCACTCCTGTACAGTGCAATCAGTGTCCGCTCAACTCAGATTTTCTCATACCGGTTACTAACCTGACTTTTTTGTTTGCTACTATGTGTCTCAGGTGTGTGGGCCCTTCTCCTGAGCTGGTCAGACAGCGAGAGGCCAAATGGATAAACATCATCAGCCAATGGAACCGCATCTTGTTGAAGAAGACTAATAAGGTGTGTCTTGTAAAATATAAACTTGGAGGCAAAATGAAAAATGACAAGAGGGAAATTCTGACATGTTGTGTTTCTGCATCATTTACGTCACACCAGGTGAAGGTGCAGTGTCAGAAAGGTATCCCGGCTTCGCTCAGAGCAAAGTGCTGGCCTCTGTTGTGTGGAGCAACCGACAAGATGAAACTAAACCAGACTCTCTACGAGGCAAGTTACCTGCACCGTCACAGCTGAGACAGTAGATCAGACGCTACGACTACTGATTCTGAAGTTAAATGATTTATGTCATTTTTGTCTCTAAGTAGTTTACCTTTTTCTCATCACCCTGGAATAAAGGAATCTGTAGCATTAGTTTTTTTTGTCCCTCTGCCCACAGCATCCTCAGCTGTAAATAGTTACATATGTCTTGTTCCAAAATCAGACATCGCTTTGAATTGTGGTTCAACAGAATCATTTTATAAAACCAAATAAGGAAACTGGCTTGGACAAAAGTACCCCTACAAAAGATTGACAGTGATTTGATCATATTAGCATGTTAAACTAAGGGATGTCCTATAATTAGCTTCACAGGTGTCTTCAAACTTGTAATAAATCAGTCAGTCTGCCTACTTAAAGCCTGAAAAGTAGTCACTGTGCTGTTTGGTATCATGGTGTGTACCACACAGAAAGCTAAGGAGAGAGCTGTCTCAGGAGATTACAAATACAATTGAGGACAAGCATGTTAAAGGAAAAGATTATAAGACCATCTCCAAGCAGCTTGATGTTCCTGTGACTAAAGTTGCACATGTTATTCAAAAGTTTAAGGCCCACGGGACTGTTGCCAACTTCCCTGGACATGGCTGCAACAGGAAAATTGTTGACAAATTGAAGAGACGGATAATAGGTATGGTAACCAAAGAGCACAGAACAACTTTCAAGAGGTTAGAGAGAGGTGAACTCCAAGGTCAAGGTACATCAGTATCAGATTGTACCATTCACCAGAGTGGACTCAGTGTAAGATGACTGAGGAGGACTGGACTGTTGAAAGCAAATCATAAAATAGTGAGACTGAAATTTGTCAAAATGCAAATTGACAAGCCACAAAGCTTCTGGGAGAATGTCCTTTGGATAGATGGGACAAAACTGGAGCTTTTTGGCAAGTCACATTAGCTTTATGTGTGCAGACACAAAAATGAAGCACACAAAGAAAAGATCACTGTACCTACTGTGAAACATGGACGAGGCACAGTTATGTTCCGGGGCTGCTTTGCTGCATCTGGCACAGGGCGTCCTGAATCTGTGCAGGGTACAACAAAATCTCAAGACTATTAAGGTATTCTGTCGTGAAATGTACTGCCCAGAGTCAGAAAGCTTGGTTTGCTCTCAAGGAGTGGGCCAAAATACCTGTGGACAGGTGCAGAAGTCTCATGGAGAGTAACAGAAATTGCCTGGTAGCAGTGATTGCCTCAAAAGGTTGTGCATCAAAATATTAAGAGTACCATCATTTTTATCCAGACCAGTTTCAACTTTTCTTTTATTATTATTATTATTTTAAATAATTCTGTTGAACCACAATTCAAAAGCAATGACTGATTTAAATTATTCAATTTTTAGTAAAATTGTATCTATTATTATTTTGTAGGGTTTGCTTTCTTAAATGGAAGGATACAAACAATTTTTGTCCATGTTTGTGGTTTGTGCTTATAGTTGTGCATTAAATAATGCTTTTCTTGGTTGATGTAGTAAAGAACTGATACGGGCGTGGTTAATTAATTACATACAGAACAACTTGAAAATTTGAGCAACAAATGACTTAAATAATGTTCCTATCCCTCTTAGTCTCTGGATTCACAAGCTGCTCTGCAGAGCTGGGTGGATGTAATCGAGAGGGACCTGGATCGACAGTTTCCTTTTCATGAGATGTTTCTCAGCAAAGATGGTCATGGGTTGGTACAAAAATCCATTTTAATCTAATAGTGGCCCAAAAACCTCACTGTTCTTTGATTGAGTACACCTTTGCCAAACAACAATTACACCATTGTATTACTTCTTTTTTAGTAGCCTTACATTTCAAATTAAACTATCATGAGCATGAACTTTACTCTGAGATAATAACATTTAAACTTGTTTGTGTTTGTCTGTAGGCAGCGTGGTTTGTTCCGAGTGTTAAAAGCTTACACTCAGTACCAACCAGAAGAGGGTTACTGTCAGGCACAGGGACCAGTGGCTGCAGTTCTGCTGATGAATATGCCAGCAGAGGTAGAAATCAATGACACAGTGCATACTTCTCTCCAGTATAAAAGCTTTAAATCCAAGTCTACATAAAATGTTAAATATAGCTTTTTGGCATTGTAAACTTTACTTGTGGGGCAAAACTAGCCTGAAAATCACATGGTTAATTTTATTGTTTTTCTGTTGTCTGATAGATAATTGCTGTTGTTACATGTGTTATTGATAATAATCCAACTCACCTCGTGTGACCCTGACAGGAAGCATTCTGGTGTTTGGTGCAGATCAGTGAGCAGTACCTGCCTGGATACTACAGCCCGCTCCTGGTGAGGATCTGCATACACAAGCACATTCATACACAAAGTGCTTGACACTGCATTATTTTTTTAACAAAATATTTATTTGAATTCGTGCACATAACAAATTCCAATACAAATTTTTAAAATAAAGTAAAACAAAGCAAAGACAACTTGGCAGACAGCTTTGGATTCATACATTGCTTTGGTCCCATCCACACAGAAACAAAGAGAAGAAGGCAGATCAGGGATTAGAAACATGATTACTTTGAGAATATACAAAAGCAGTATAAAATAAAGGCGAGTTAATTAACAGAGATAAACTTAGTACAGTAGATTGAGTAAACACACACATGTGCATGCACATATGTATACATGCATACATGTACATACATACACACACCCACACACACACACACACACACACACATAGACCCATTCACCAAAACAAACAAATACATATAATTTTACCTGTGTGGACACTGTATTATGTAGCTAACAGCTTAGTGACATGTAGATGTTTAAACACATGTTTTTATATTTTATCAGAGTTTTATTTAATTTAATTGTAATTTCCCAAACCTAATTGTAAAGGCTTAATATGTGACATCCTGCCAATTACTTTTGAAAAAAAGACCCATATATCGTGGTGCCCTGACAGAAGTGGATATAAAACAGAGGAAAGAACATATGCACCAAAGATCTGAACAAATGAAAACCAACAACACAAAATAACCAATGAATGCAAAAACCTAAGCAATGTTTCTTGAGAGTCTAAACAACACAAGAACACAAAACAGAGACAGCTTTTTAACTTCTATTTTACAATGTTTCTTCTTAGGTTTTTTTTTTAATTCTTTATAGTATGTGTCCACGGAGAAAACAAAGCACATCAAAATGAAACTAAGTTTGGTGTATCTTTGAATCAACAACAATGCAAAATAAAGTAACTAGAATGAATGTCATTTAATACTTATATTAATATTCTTAAAACATCTGTCACAGAGTATCAGGGAGAGTCAGCTATCAGATTCACTTTATTGTCACTGTATCTAAACACAATGAAGTTAGTGTATTTCCCTTATAATTAGTTAAAGAAAGTACATCAAGCCAGTTTTGTGTCACATTATTTTATTGATTTTTCTGATGGGAAACTTTATTTATTAGAAAACTTCAGACTCATAAAGGTAAATTGTGGGCCTGAATCTTTGTCTTCTTGAGGTTTCTGACTTTTACCCTTCCTTAGGAGGGAGTCCTTTTTGATGCTGCCATGCTCACCTGGGTCTTAAAGAGGACTTGCCCTGCTGCCCACAAACATCTGCAGCAGCATGGTGTGGAGCCGCTCATGTTCGCCACAGACTGGCTAATGTGTCTCTTCACACGACACCTGCCCTTCAACACACTGCTGCGAGTGTGGGACCTCTTTTTCTGCTTTGGTGTGTCATAACTTTATGCTAAGTAAAAGCAAAGAACCATATATTTGATGTTGATGTTGTACAATGTTGTGTCTCACATTTTAGTTTATGGAGATAAAGGTCATTTGTGGAATAGAAAACAATGTTTGTGATTGTTTTTAACATGAGGCCCCTCTTGAAAATGGGATGTCACATCTCAAGAGGCCTTTAATAGATTGATACTTAATGGAGACAAGTATGGTAGGGATGCACTTGTGGTCTGGGCACCTATGATTTTCTTATTCTTATTTTCAGTAGGAATATCATCGATTATACTCGTATAAAATGATCACCACTACAATTCAGACATGAGGAGCCATGATAGAGGGATTCATGATTGGCTAAATGGATTCATGTTGGGTGTTGGATGTATATATTTGTATATATATGTATATGTGTTTTTTATATGTATATATGTATCTATGCATATATGTGTATCCGTAAAATGAAGAGCTTTATGCTCTACTGTAAAGTGTCTTGAGATAACACTTGTTATGAATTGGCACTATACAGATAAAGATTGATTGATTGATTGACCTTAACAGAAGTTCTGCAATGTCTCACTGTATGACTTTGTTTTCTAGGCCAGGTTTCAAATTGATAGTTTTTTTTTTACTATTTTCCAGCTGATAACCCCACATTCCCAAGGTTAACACGCATTTATTCACATACATAAGTAAATTTGTCTTTTATTCTGATACAGCACAAAAAAAAATGGTGAAAACCATTAACTTCCAAAGGTGAAAATTTCTGATGCAGTGAAAATAGAAGGCATAACACAAATATATCATTGTTTAAAGGCCCCTTTTGACATGTTCAGTTTTGGAACCCAGTTTACAAAGTGTATTTTTGTTCCTTAAATGGGACAGTAGGATTAAAATTACTTTGCAAAAAAAAAGAGAAATCTGTTACCTGTTGTCCTCTGGTCTGTGCAGGTGTGCGGGTGCTGCTCCAGGTGGCAGTCGTGTTGGTGCGCCGGGTGCTGGGTCGGGCTGAGCAGAGGAGGCAGTGTGAGGGTCAGATGGAGACTCTGGAGATGCTAAGGGGTGTCAGGGAGCAAGTCCAGGAAGAAGATGACACCTTTATAGCAGAGGTAAAATGCAGCTTTCTTCTTCACCAGGAGGGTGAAATGATTTTTTTTTTAGACACCATAACACTCATCTGCTTTGGTTTCCAAACTTTTAACAGCACAAAGGCCATAGTGAGTTGTTATGGAAATAATGATTCAGGCCCAGGAGATGAGGGCTTTTATTCACAGAACCTTTCAGACTTTCTCTTATTGTTGTCTCTTTATTTTTCCTAAGAAGACTGTTTTAATTCTAAATATCAAGGTAATGAATAGGGCTGTTGGATTTATCGTTGTTGGATATATATCACAACTTCAAACAACACAATCATTTGATCGCCAAAGCTGCAGTTCTTTGCAGCACTCCTGACTGACCCAGGATCTGGTGTGTCAACTATTTTACACATACTATTTCACAAATATTCAGGCAATTTGCATTTACAGAAGTGCTGGTAAGCAGGCAAACAATTCAAAGCCTCTGTTTCAAAGACGTTGGGGTATCCCTTAAACAATGAAAATATTATTATCAGCTTAGATGATGGATGTTTTATATTCTTTTGATCAATCATTTTCTTGACAGTTGTCTATACTGTAAACAAAGTGAATATTGCACCGTAGCTTGAATTGAAAGAAATCGTGAACCAAATTAAAATTGCAAAATCTGCCACAAAAATCGCAGTTAGATCTCTTCCTGAAATCCTTCAGCCCTTGTAATTAATGCAGATCTAAAGGTTGTGACAGCATTTCACAGACAGGAAGGACTTTCTAACTGAAAAGGGTTATCATATAAATCAAAATCCAGATGAGATTCAGGATGTGCGCAGGATGATAAAAAGCTTGAAAAGCTGATACTCTGATTAAGCAAAAATACCATTAAAAGTCTAAAAAATCCATGAATTAAATATTTAAATATACTTTTGAGACCACAATGTAGTAACATGAGTCCATGGACAGTGGACTTCCTTATCAAAGACCTCTTATCCTGAGCACAGGTGTACTGCAGGGCTGGGTGTTTTGTCTGGCTCTCTTCACCTTCTTGGGGCGGCAGTACCTCAGTCCAAAAGGATCTGAAGGGTGGCTGGTTCAAGTTCTACACATGTTTGGAAGTTGGTTTGGTAGCTGGTAACATGACACGCCAGATGGACCTTTCAATGTATTTAACTGGTCTATCTGGGAAACAGCTCATAGAAAGTGTTTGGGAATGGGCAAAACCTATCAAAAGCATATCCATCAGGTGATTAGACGGATCTTCTGTCAGCCACATTCATTACAAGCCAATCAGATAATGCAGAAGGCAAGTGCTGCTGCCACAGTGTAAAGGACAGAACATGAACTACTTTGTGAAACAAACTTTCTGCAACAATAGGTCAGAAGTAGAGTGAAAATGTCCTTTCTATCGAGATTGACAGTGTTATTTTCTATTTAATAATAAAATGTGGCAACATCTGATAAAACTGCTACTGAAGCTGTTAGCATATAAGCTAATCTCTGTACAAGCAGTCACTTTCTGCTGTCATCTCACTTCTCCTGCTCTAAAGGACTCTGATTGGGCAAGTCATAATCATTGTCGATTGGAGCTTGGCAAGATGGATCTGACTTATTACAGACACTGAATCAAGCAGACCGAGCTGCACAGCAAAGTTGGGAATGAGGAGAGGTACAAGTTGAGTTCCTGGGCACTGGCAAACTGTCCTTGAGCAACGCACTGAACCCCCAAACTGCTAGGTAGCATTTCTTCATGAGCAGCAAGTCAACCTCTGACATCTCATTAGAGCATGATCATAGTGTCAGTGCACGAGAATTTCAGCCTGTGTCTGTGTAGTATGTCTAAACAGTAGAGTGTAAAGAATTGTATTGTATTGTTCCCATTGAGCAATGAATAAATTAAATCTTCTTCTTTCCCAAACCCGTATCTTAATCCGTACCTTTAACACCATAGATAGTCAAATGTTCATCTACACCACTGCGCTGGGACCGATCATCCAAGATCAGTCTTACTACTGACAGGAGGTTTGGTTTGGACACAACATGAACTTAACTTTGAAACTTCTTTGTGGTGGCAGTTAAGTTTGATATTGTTGCTTCAAGTCAAACTGAAGAGGTTTCATGGCGAACACCACTTATTTACATATTTAAAACAAGTTAAGAGTTTGGAGGTACTGCTTTATCCACACAGGTCTCTGAAGAAAGAAAAAATAACGTTTTTCACAGTAACCTCTAATAATGTCAAATGTAGAAAATCTACCAGGACTGAGACTGTTGTTTTTCTTTCGTTTTTAGGTGTGCGCAGTGCCGCTCTCAGTCAAAGACGTGGAGAAGCAGACGGAGAAGCAGTTGGAAAAGTGGAGGAAAGACCGACCCTCATCCACCTTTGACCCCAGAAATCGCTGTCACGGGTACCGAATGGCATGGACAAGGGCTCGACATGCTGAGGAAGAACAGGAAAAGAGAGAGAGGGAGAAAGGGAACCTGGCCGTCCCTCTGACCCGCTCAGCCTCCACCCTGTCCCTGTCCCCTTCTCTGCTCCAAAGGTGGCGGAAGGGAGGGAAAGCGAACACGGGAGAGTGGGAGGGAGGTGGGAAAGTTGTGAGGCATCTTTCAATGGGAGCAAAGGAGGACTGGAGGAGCTGGACTGAGTTACAATTCAAGAAGGTGAAAGAGGTTCAGGAGGAGGAGGATGTTGTTTTTGATGAATGCAAACATAAAGAGATCGATCCGACAGCACAAAAAGAACAACTGAAAGAACCTGAAAATATGAACAAAACCCAAAACCTGCAAACAGAAGATGAAGTGATTGTTGAAGAACAGCCTGATACGAGAATCAACACAGAGGAAGAACACCAACAAGAAGGGATTAAGGAGAGTAAAGCTCTCTGCAAAGAGCCAGAAGCAGAACAAGACAAACAAACGGTGGAGGTTAACTGTAGTGGACAATCACAAGCCCTTTCTTTGCAGAGTCATGACAGCAGGGAGCAGGAACCTGAAGCCAAACCTGAAAATAAAGAGACGGCAGGAAGTGAGCAGCCAGCAGCTGTGGAGGAAAATCAGCCTAAAGACGCTGATGCTGATTCAAAGCAAGAGAAAGAGCCAGAGGGCGGTACAGGTTCATGTGAGGAACAGATGTGTCAGGCTGACGTGAAACCAGAAGAAAGCACAGAAACTAAAAATGGGCAACAGATGATGCAGGGAACACTCATAGAAACAACAAATGCAACTGTACAATACGCTGTTATTGAGGCAGAGACACATCAGGAGATACAAGAGCCAGACAAAGACACACAGAAAGATGAACTTGAAGAAAAGCAACTCTGCAATGAGTCTTTAGCAGAAGTAGAGAGGTCTGAGATTTGTGCAGAGATGGAAGAAGACATGCTGGCTCTAAATTCTTCAGAGCTAGAAATTGTGGAAGGAAAAGTTACAGAACATGTAGACTCAGAGAGAGAAGTGGTAGCAGTAAGTCTGTGTTTGCTTGAATGTGTTGAACCAAAAGAAGATTTGGAGTCTGAACAGGAAGTTAGTCCTCAAAATGATGCTGAGATTGATGGAAGTAACACAAGATCAGAGACAGAGTGCAGCACTAGGGCTCAAATTGACGATAAAGAAATTGACTTAAAGTTAAACATTGACAATGATCAAACACAAGCAGAGGAAGTACCAACACAAAGTCAAACAAATGAGGAAACAACTGACACCCTCGTAGTGGCAACAAATGCTGAACAGGTTAATCCAAGAGTTCATGCTGATGAGAGCAAAGTGGAAGGAGAACCTACAACTAAAGAGGCAAACATTCATGTACAAATACAAGAGCAAGACAAAGACACACAGGGACATGAACTTGAAGAAAAGCAACTCTGCAATGAGTCTCTAGCAGAAGTAGAGAGGTCTGGTATCCATGCAGAGATTGAAAAAGACATGCTGGCTCTTAATTCATCAGAGCTAGAAAACATGGAAAGAAAAGTTTCAGAACATTTAGACTCAGAGAGAGAAACAGTAATCATAACTCTGTGTTCACCTGAATGTGTTGAACCAAAAGAAGGTAGTGAAGTAGAGTCTGAACAGGAAATTACTCCTCAAAATGATGCTGTGATGGAAGAAAGCAACACAAGATCAGAGACAGAGTGCAGCACGAGGGCTCTAAGTGAAGATACAGAAATTATAGTCACTGCTGACTTCGAGTTAAAGCTTGACAATGACCAAACACAAGCAGAGGAAGTACCAACACAGAGTCAAACAAATGAGGAGACAAATGATGTCCTACAAATGGCAACAAGTTCTGAACAGGTTAATCTAAGAGTTGATGCTGATGAGAGCAAAGTGGAAGGGGAAGCTACAGCTAAAGAAGCAAACAATAGTTTACAGATACAACATCAAGTACAAGAGCAAGACAAAGGCTCACAGGAAGATGGACTTGAAGAAAACCACCTCTGTAATCAGTCCCTGGTGGAAGCAGAAAACTCTGGTATTTGTGCAGAGATGGAAAAAGACATGCAGGCTCTAAATTCATCAGAGCAAGAAATAGTTGAAAGAAAAGTTACAGAAGATGTAGACTCAGAAAATGAAGCAGTAGCAATAATTCTGTGCTCACCTGAATGTGTTAAACCAAAAGAAGGCAGTGAATTAGAGTCTGAACAGGAAACTATATGTAGAAATGATGCTGTGATGGAAGAAAGCAACACAAGATCAGAGACAGAGAGCAGCACGTGGGCTCCACAAGAGGAAAAAGAAAATACTTCCACTGCAGACTTGGAGATAAAGATTGACAATGGCCAAACACAAGCAGAGGACGTACCAAAACAGAGTCAAACAAATGAGGAGACAAATGACATCCCAGGAGCGGCAACAAATTCTGAACAGGTTAATCCAAGAGCTGATGCTAATGAGAGCACAGTGGAAGTGGAAGCTTCAACTACAGAAGCAAACATTTGTTTAACTTTGGAGGAGGAAAGCAGAAAAAATATTGATGAAAAAGCTGCTGAAGGGGATGATTCTGTATTTGAAGGCTCTACAAAAGCTGACAGTAACCTTCAAAACCATGACAAAGATTCTCAATTTGATCAGACACAGGTGGTTGGGCGCCGTAACAGCAAGTCGTCTGGTGATGTCTGCCTCCGCAAGTCATCTGCCTCTCGTAGGTCCTGGTTGGGACGTAGGCTGTCAGAAGATCTTTTCACAGTGCCACAGAAAACAAGCCAGTCCACAGCAAATTCTGAAGCTGGAAATCCAACACAATCCCAAGAAGTCCCGCTGTCATCGCAAGGAGGAGAGAAAAGCACTGACGTACAGCAAGAGCAGCAGCTGCCCAGCCCCTCTAAACGCTTCGGTCTTCTCAACAGATTCAAAAGAGAACCCAACAAAGCAAAAGTGAAAATGCAGGTGCCAAAAATCCTGATTCAGGACTTCAGTGATGGAACAGGAACAGGGAGAGTCGTAGAAGAAGAAGGACAGGAGAAACTGAGCTCCAGAGAAAGGAGGAGGAGACGGAGGGAGCAAGAGAGGAAGGAGAAAGAGGAGGAGAGGCTGAGGAAGAAGAAAGAGAAAGAAAAGGTGAAAGAGAAGGAGCGGGAGAGGAAGAAACCTCAGACAAGGGGGAAAAGTTTTCAGGTACAAAGAGAGAAAGAGAGCACTGATGAGGCCCAAAGTGCAAAAAGTGAAGCACAGACTCGCAGATGTTCAGCTTCTTATGCTGAATCGTACTTTTAACAAATAAATGTTTTCTTCTGCCTCTGAAGGGTATGTATGCCCTGATGTCACAGAATACTGCAGACACTTGAGCTCTAACTACTGCCTGGCAGAAAGCACAGACTGGTGGATCAGCAGGAAGTGCTGCAGTGAAAGTCTGCAATTCAATTGAAAAGTGGTAAATGTTATGAAATGATGTCCGATGATGTTCACTGCAGGCAGTGTAGATTCTCGGCTGATCTGGCAGGTGAATAGAGGCATCTGCTACTGTGACGCTGCATTTGAAAAGCCACAGGACAAACAGGAACCATGATATCAGATACTGTTACCTGATAAAATAATAAGGAAGCCACTTTAGTATTTGACTACATAAAAGTCCATTTAAAGGTGCTATGAGGAGAATCTATTTCAGGCAACATAAAGACTCCGCTACCCATGAGCACGCGTGGCGACTGTCGTAAAGACGTGACCCAAGCGTGCCTTTGTTGTGATGCTTATGAATGCAGCTCAGACCTTCCTCAGAACTCTGCATTGCTTTACAACTTCATTTTTCAACAACTTACAGGATGCAAAGTTACAAGGTAATGTATCTCTTTCAAGTTACATAGCGGTAGTTTTTGATGTGTGACAAGCAATTTTTGGAAAACTTAGTATTGTAGTTTTGTAGCCGGCTATATATCGCGACTTACAGCGCAGTGCTCTAAGATGTGTCCAAAAAACATAAATTTGCTCTAGTTTTAATTGTCTTGTTCCCGAAGTTCAGATCCAGGCCAGTCCAGCCCTGTCTGACCCGACCGCGAAGCTAAGGAATAGCATTTATAGATAACCTATTTTGATGCTATAAAGCTCATCTTAAAGTGTGTATTTCGATCAGGCATATATCTAAAAGTGACACTTTTTTGTAATTACTTAGAAACTCCTCATAGCCTCTTTAAAGATACAATCTCTGAGGATTCATTTTTATGGTCTCTTGCTGTAAAACCTGCCGTAATCAGACTTTGCATGGTTAATGCACAAGCATAAAAACATCTCCTGTTGTCCTTGATGCCTCATTTTTCAGATGTTGTTCTGAGTGTTTTTTTTTTTTTTAAATTACGTTAATTTAAAGATTCCCCATTTTACTCCTTATCAGTAAAAGTGTACTTTTCCTTGCCTAGAGAAAACATGGACAATGGATGCCTTTCAAGCCCTGATTCAGTCCTGATCAGAACAGGCTGTTTTAGTGTAAATCTCTATGAGCCTTGTCTGATCCCGCCCCCTCACTATGTGGATAATGGCAGCACTGTGCTCTAATGTTTTCTGATTTACCTGGTTATGTTGCCTGAACTTTGCTCAGGGAGTGGCTTCCATTAAGGTGGCATATGCTATCATGAAATCATTAAGGCTGTGTTGTGCTTTCTGCTTGGACTGATGGACGGGCACAAACTTCTGTGGACTCATGATCCTCAAACTCTCGGTGCAGGTCTCTCCCTACCACAGACCTAAACTTCACAGACAGTGTCTTTAAAAAGTCACGATTATAACAAGGTTTAAATGTAGTAAAGAGAAAAAAAGAGAACTTCTTGCCAATATGCAGAAGCTGCTGTGCTTTCTTATGTTATTGAGAAAAAAAAAAAGAAGAGTGTCTGTACAGCCTCTAACTCAGGACAGGACCAGATGAGTGGAATGATAATAAACCTATCAGGACAATGCCAGAGAAAGATTAAGAAGTATGTGGTGTCTATGAGAATACATTCAAAAAACGGTCTCTAGCTTTCTTTTAAACTCATAAAAGTTCACCATCTTGTCATAGTCCATGTCTGTTGGATGTTTTTAAATGTGCACTGTCGGCCCAAAATCCACCGCACAGGACCCTTGTGCAGAGGCATATCTGGATATGTGATGTCACTTGCTACTTGTGGATCTGTCAACTGTAAAACAGGCATTAGAAGAAGTTTCTCAAATGGACTGTTTGGAGCTTCAGTGTCTCACATTGACTGTGACATTAGGTGTACACCTCTAATGTGAAGGTTTCTTCCATGACTGGACAGTGTAAAGGACATTTTGATACTTGAAATTCTTGACATGTAAATAACTAATAAAGTATTTTAGAAACTTTGAAAATATGTTCTTTTTATTTTTGGTGGCATTAAGTTGCACTCCAATCACTGATGAATAGAGTGTGAATGGAAAAAGAAGAGGAAGTGCTTCACATAATCCATATTAACAATGTAGACCAATAAAAGGTTAGGGAAACTGCAGTATGCTGTTCTGATGATTTATCACTCAAGTAAAAAGAAAAGTTACCCTGCACTCCTTTGTACAGGACTGTGGTGATGGAAATAAAGTTTAAGGATGTCTTTTCTGTTTTTGCAGATAAAGTGTGTGTTTCAGTAAAATACAACACACATCCAGTCTCTTATATGTTAGTCCGTCTTTTTTCATTGTGCCTGAGTGTCATCATCCTCACTGTCACTGGCCAACACTTCCTGACTTGGTACTGGCTGAGTCGTCATCTGTGAAGACGGGGGAAGCACCGATCCGAAGAACAGGGAGCAGAACTAAGAGAGGAAACAGAGAAACATGAAGCATTGATAGAATAAGTTTACTTTAAATAGATATACACAAATAAAAGAAAGTGCATTGAATCCAGTAGACTGGTTATAGCAGCCATCAGCCCAACACCAGCTCTCAACAATGAAAAAAAAAGTCAAAATCACATAAACCAGCACAAAAAACACTTGCAGGTTTAACTGTGGTGCAAAACTGTCATTAAATCCATTTTGTTTTTCAAAGGTTTTGTGGCACTTTAAGAAATTATATGCATTCAATCTTATGAACAGAAAAAATGCTTTTCATGGGTTTCTTGGACAGCCACTGTACAAATATGACAACAGTTCTTCCCTTTTTGATGTTGTAACACCAGGGTTTTGCAGATTTTAAGACTGTAGTGGAGAGTAATATAAACAGTTGTAAACAGGAAACCAGGGGTGGAGACAAACACAGCGGCACCTTGAGAGTCACTGTGTTTTTGATAAACCTGTAGTCGTCCACTTCACCCCCACATCTCTTTTTGACCTGTCTTCAGGGAAGTACACCTTTTCTTGTCTTTTTAAGATTATAATTTGGAGTTTCATACTTTTATTATTGCACAGAAGACTTAATGCCTTTTAATTAATGACAACTGTTATTCAAACTTAACAGCAGTTCATCTATCTAATATAATCTAAACAATTACTGAAGAATATGTAAACTTTACCTTTTTATTTGGAGGTGCTTCTAAACTTTCTGTGTCGTCCTTCTCATCATCACTGTGTTGCCTTGGCCTGTGATTGGCTGCTACTGGTCGTGTTGAAACTGTGGACTCATTGAGGTTGGGTTTAGGTGGACCTGCGGTTGAGGGACCTGGTGCCACGCTGGTATCCATGGCGATGATGTAGGAGTCCATGTCATCATTCATGAAGTCGTCAGGAGGGGGCGGCGGCTGTGTATGTGCTCTTAGGAGCGGAAGACATGACAAATGTGCAAAAATGTGAAGAAGAGAAGGTGAGGAAGTCACTCCTACCTTTTTGATGACATCTGACAGTGACAGCTCACTTACATGCTGGTTCATGAATCACCTCGAGTTACTAAAAATAATCTGATTTTAACATCAAATCCTCTGCAACATTACTGCACCTTATTTCCCGGACAACTTATTACTGAGAAAAAAAAATAACTGACAGTAATCGACAAGTTACAGATTTGTTCAAATCTTCTCCTGTGTCAACTGCCTCACTCTTATCTAGCCTTAAACATGCAGTGGTCTGACCTCTCTATGGAAGCGTACTTTAACCACTGGATCAAATCAATTTTATGCTCCTTTCAAATGTATCATGTCTTATCTTAATTCTTCAAAAAGTTTGTTGCATAAATGCCTAACTGGGCCATCTATACTTGATCAGGGCATCCATTAAAATATCATGAAAAGTATATTAAGAACACAGCTCTTAACTGCTGTCCTCATTTCTTTATTTAGCGAGTCTATCTGCATTTCTATAGGACTCATTTCCTCATCCTTCTTCCCCACACATGGAGTTCCCAGGCTGTCAATTCTCAGTCCTCTATTATTTTCCACAAGACCGGTCCTCTTGAGTCACATCAATTACAATCAGGATATTAGTATTCACCTCTATGCAGATGACACCCAACTGCATGTCCCCACCGCTAAATATCCCACATTGTGACCTGTCTCTCATGACATTAAACTTCCGTCAGCTAAATAAGTAAAATTCTGAAACCCTCTTATTCTTTGTAACCTGTCTGCAAGTACGAAGCATTCCACTCATAATATGAGTTTAAATAATCAAATTCTATCTATGACTGTAGCTATTCCCTGTACTCTTGTCTGGGTCAAAAATAGTTCAGCTCACCAAAAACTCAGTAGATCTCTAACAAACATCAAGAGACAAGACCATATGACCTCAGAGCTGCCAGCTACTTCACTAGCTAGCAGTAAGTCAGAGTCAGTTTTTGACTTATTCTCCTTGCTTACAAAGTACTTTAATAAATTGATCCACGGTCCACCTATAAAACAGACAGGTACCCTATGAGCCTACTCACTGCTTCTATTTCTAAGGCAGAAGACCTCCTCGCAGTTTCTACTGCCCACCTTGACTCCAAGAGCACTTTCTGTCAGAGCCCCACACATTTGAATCTCCTTACATGGAGAAAAAAGATTAGCAGAAACAGTGCCTTCTTCTAAATGATATTCAAAACCTACCTTTACAAAAATGCCATTAATAGATAATCTGATAGCTGCTTTTTTAATAAAAAATATATGTTTTCAGGTTTACCCCATTTAACTGTTTTTTGTAGTTTTTTGATTAACCTGACTTTACTTTCTTCAGATGTTTTTGAAATGTTATTTCATGTGGTCAATGTGCATTTTATCTTTTTGTGTAAAACACTTGGAACTCTACCTGCATTTTGAAAGGAGACAGTTTTTTCCATGCGGGCAGATTATAGGTACCCTATGAGCCTACTCACTGCTTCTAAATCTAAGGCAGAAGACCTCCTCGCAGTTTCTACTGCCCACCTTGACTCCATTTTTTCCATGCGGGCAGATTACCGTCACTGTGCTGAGTTATTTGAAAGGAGACTGACATGAACCACATACTACCTCAGATCAGAAATACAAACCATCCATTTGAGCCATATTAATCGTGCAAGTTCAGGTAAACAAAAATATAAAAAAAACAGAGGAAAACAAAACCAGGATTGTATTCCAAGGTCAAAATTCTATTAACTATTACCTGTTCTATTAACCTCTTCCTTGTTAATATACAAATAAGAATGCATCATATTCTATATCAACAGCCTGCAGACCTTGAACTTAGACAGTCCTCAAAACTCTCTTAATAATTGTATATTAATAATGATTTTAATTAGCTTTCTTCATTTGCCCTCATAACGTAAAAGTATCATATGGATACTTACTCTAACAATGGGTCTATTCTCACAAAACAAAGCACAAAACTTAGTCTTAGTATGTCTAGATCAGGAGTGTCCAAACTGTGGCCCGGGGGACAAATTTTGATGGCCCGCTGCCCATTTTGAACTGGCCCCCAAAACAGTTGAGGAATCAAGACATTTTGATTACAGCAGCAAATACCATCAATCATGCACATTTTCTGCTGTATTTACTTTGGCACAAGGTCTCATTTGCAAAGTATATTGCAATATCCATCTTCAAGCACCAACATTCTTGCAGTTTACTCTTGTTTTGTGTCTGAAAGTGAAGATAAGATGTCAGTGTCTCCCATCTCTGCTGCTCAAAACAAACTCGTCCATACTAGGTGTAAATCTAGTAATAGCCCAGGGTTACAAAGGCCTCTTGACAGGTGATAACCCACCCATTAACCTTAAAACTTTAACTTCAATACACTGAAAGTGAGGTGCAGAGAGTGGCTCAGTTGTCCATGTATTCCTCTTTATGTGGCCCTCGAGTGAAAAGTTTGGACACCCCTGGTCTAGATAAATCTTCTAAAAATATCTGTAACTCAGAAATATTCCCCTATTAGCCATAAATTCTGAAAATGTATAATAAGATCCAAAAAAACTCCAAATAATGTCGAAAAAATACATTATCTTACTAATAAGTAAGATAATAAACAAGCAGTTCATGCTGAGAAGTGACCTTAATGAAAAGTGATAAGCTTGCAATAAACAACAGGTGAAAATCCAAACACACTTGGTGGGACACCCAAAGTGCAACTCTTACTTCTTCCATCCAAAGAATTTTTCAAGAAAAATATAATAATTTAATTTTGCTAATTTGGTCCACCAGATGGCGTCTCTGCTGTGAAAATGCCTGTGAGCTATGTGTTATGACACAAGAACAGAAAAAATCTTAGGAATGAAGGCCACAACATTTCTGTTCTATTGCCAGTGCCCTTTCATAATTCAGGATGATAAATGAAAAACATATAAGAGCAATACTTCTTAATGCATAGGTCATCAGAAATCAGTATTTGTCTTATTTCATGTCAGTCATGTTCGGGCGTTACCTTCTAGTGTTATTTTTACGGTGATGAGAGTCCTCGGAGAGTGTCGCGAGCACAAAGTTTCCCTCCAAGACGCTGTCTGTTACTGAAAGCACCACAGGGCTGACACACACAAACACACAAAGGGAAGATTATTTTTTTTCATGTAATAGGACTATAAAGACAATGAGAAGATGTAACTTCATGCACAAGCTTCTGTAAGTCACTTTATTCCTAAGTTATTTACGTCCTTGTGAGGATAAATTTCAGATTAAAAGAGGAAACCATTCTAAATTATACATCAATTTGTACTGACACACAACGACATGACATTCATTTATAATGGTGCTTACCTGCCTGGCTCATCAAAGTACATTGAAACAGGGAGACCAGTAGACTCTGCAAACAATAATAAACCCTAAAGGAGAGCAGCAGAATAAACTATCAAACCTCCTTGTTCAGAGTGACAATGTTAGAATCATTTTTCTTCTAAAACCCTATAAAACGCTATATATGTTTGACTTACTGCAAATTGCCTCTGTCTCATTCCCTTCAAAGAACTTCTCGTCTCTAACTTTCACCCTTTTCCCAGACTCACCCGTAGCTCCTTCAGACAAAAGGTGACACTGTTGTGGGTCTTCACATCAAAATGGTCAAACTCATCTGCAGACAGACACAGCTCTGTCAGCATGGCCCTGGACTGCTCTGTGAGGGACACAAGAACAAAAGTCAGAGAATAAAACAAAAAAAATTGAAGACAATTCAGTATTCCCACTCTTTCTAGAAATCATTTTCCAGAACATTTTCCAGTGTCACATAACCAGCTGAAGTTACAGTGTTGCTGTGGGCAGTTTTCAATTTAATCTAGCCTTCTAAAAAACAAGATTAGAGGTTGATGATCAACATCTCTAGCTAGCTCCACTGTATCATATTGAACTAAGAATTCATTTATTTCTAACTCTCCTGCACGAACACTGTCTGCTAGCTGTCTTTTTAGTCTGGCTTTTGTGTAGTGTCTCACTATTATAAATTTATGTTTGTACTTTTTTTCAAATCTTTATTTACTCTGCTTTTTATAATTCATTTTGTTTACTTATTCTAAATTTTATTTGGGAATTTCTTATTATTTCCTTTTGTCCCCATTGTTTTGGGTTTTTTTATTTTATGCCTTAACTTGCATTATTGTATCTACTCATATTTTCTGGCTACCTGTACATTAGTTACCAAGTACATTTATAATTCATTTCCAATGTTTAAGCTTTGTTCACTAACAAGGTAGAAGGAAGATAAATCATTTTCTAGGACAACTCAAACTTTTCCAGGACATTTCACTTTTTCTTCACTTTCCATATGTTTTCCATGACTGTGAAATTGGGCAAACATTTTACAGGTTTTCCAGGTTTTCTGGGACATGTGGGAACCCTGCAATTTCAAGCTAAAATTTTAGGCTCAATATATTACTCAGATTTATAGCAGTTACCAACTTGCAATAACCATAAATTGATAAATATTCCTGCCAATATGATCATTTCACAGTATGTTGATATTACATGGAGCTCTCCTGCCTATCCATCACAGACATCACTAACTGGTGACTAAATTTTAGTGAGAGAAATCTTGTTTAAACGCAGAATATTGATTTCAGTACATGTTTTTAAATGCTCCTTGTGCTTCCCTGGTTTACTGCTGTTCCTGTTTAATACAAGGATTAATACACCAAAAGTCATATGCATAAAATAAGTTCATCAGTCCTGTACCATCAAATTTTGTGAGAACAGAAAGATAAAATTAATTAAACATTCTATCAATCACTGATTATAAACACGTCATGTAGAAAACACCACCAGGGAGCTTGAAATCATAGCAATAACACTGATGAATAGAGACCAAAGACTGCTGAGATACAGATTAACCCACAGTGCCCACCCCACAACTTCACATTTTTGGTGAATTGAGGACTCCATTGAATAAAAAGTGTGTTACTAAACAACAAACTTAAGTTTCCAAGTTATGTTAATTTTACATAAACAGGAAGAAAAACTCCAAAAAGTGTACTTCCTGGTTCATGCTACGAGTGACGCAAAAGCATTCTGTGATCGTTGGCAATGTACAAAGCAAAAGTTTGATGTAAAAACATTGTGACGATAAAAGGATCAGCTAACCTGGCACACCAAATGTACAGCTCACTGTATTATACTCTTTTATATGGAAAAGAGCCCACAGAAAGGGTTTGGGGACGCAGAACCTTTCAGAAGCATATGTGGCAGGTGATTGGATAATCATTCCATCAATCACATTCATTATGGGCCAATCAGATGATGCAGTAGGCTACTGCTACAGCACAACAGAGCATGAGCCGCTTCTTGTTCAAACGTTTTTTTCATTTAGTGGAGAAATGTAGTCCAGATCTGAATAAACTGCCACTGAAGATGTTAGCATCAATGCTAATCTCCACATGAGCAGTCACTTCCTGCTGTCTTCTCATCGTAGCTCCCACCTCGTCCTGCTCTGAAGGACTCTGACTGGGCCATCCCACTTTGGGTTGCTTGCAATCACTGTAGATTAAAGCTAAGCAAGATGGATCTGCCTGATCAAGTGAACAGCTCAAATCCTGAATGACATTCAGAAGAGGATTGACAGAAATGAGCAGCAGGTCTCACTTGCTTTTTCCATGGCGACAACAAATAAGCTGTGATGTCATGGTGATTTGGTCACAGCAGCTATAGAAACATGAAGTCCAGTTTCAAATGAAACATTTAGATTTCCCTTTCTCTAAAAACTCAAGGAATTACCTGAGGTTTTAATTGCTCAACTAAATATCTTTGCTGTTACGGTTTGGTTGTCTACTGAGGACAAAAAAATGCTGTATTGATTGATACATTGATTAGTTGTCTGATTGGTGAGTCACAAATGTACACACCTTCCCTGTACAGAAGACAGCTACAGTGGGTAGCAAATCTATTTTAAATTAGGACACCCGCCCTATTACAGGTTTACTTAACTTTTGTTTTTACCCAGACTTTATCAGTGAAGCTGTTGATTTATAATTTTGAGGATTTTAATGAGTTGATATCCTTTACCTTGATTTGAGGAAGCTTACCCCCGGTATTTCTACCCCCAGTTGTGTTGATCTGTGTTACATCTGTTTTGGATTTGTGTGTTGTAAGGACATCTATCCTTCTGGCTACATAACTTTTTACTTATGGGTATACAGAATGTTGAAAAGGTTCTTTTTAAACAGATTTTAGAAAAATAATTTCTCTACTTCTACAAACACATTTAAAACTACACAATCAGCTGTGTCAGTGTAACAATCAAAAACTAGTAGGTCACCTGCTTCTTCCTCTACATGGTTTCTGACCCACATCCGTTCATCGCTCACCGACACTGTCACTTCTTCAACAGACTGAGGGAAATGAACGACTGTGTCAACCAGCAGCCTAAGAGGACAAACAAGAAGTAGGCTGACTGAGACTTAGGAGGACAAACAAAAATCAGGAAAAATGAGCACTATTAATTACACAGACTCAATGCACAATCCTCTGATAAACGTAGCTATGATGCTTTTAATTAAAAAGGTCAGACCAGTAGTTTTGCCCTTTATTTGGAAATACTCTTTAAAAAAAAGGCCTATCTAAAAAAACAGAACAGGTTAAGAAAAATGTCACTCGGGCTTGGAGTCTGAAAGTGAAAGACAGACTGTATCATTCTTCTGACAAAGAATGAAGAAAGATTTACAGACCTGGGCTGGGACCTGAATTCATTGGCACAGCTGTCTTTATCAAACACTGCCTGTAAGCTTTCACTGTCCTGGAAAGACAGGTTGTGTGTCTTCAGAAGACCTGCAGAGAAAATACCAACACTCAAGCATGTAGAACACAATGGTATGAATGAATGATGTGCTAACCTCAAATAAATGTGTCAGGATAAAAAAATGTCATCCCCATGTTATCAGCCTTGTGCAACATTCTGAAGAGAAAAAAGGAAGTAAAGCACCGATACCATGTTTGCAGTGCAGAGTGAAGGTGAGGCGGTTCTTCTGCTCGTCCAGCTCAATGTGACACTTTTCCACAGTCTTCTCCAGAGATGCGAGAGACCTGAACACAGACTGTACACTCTGTAAATGAAAAAATAAAGAAATGTCTTTTTTAATGCACATTAAGTGTCATTAAGTTATTATCACATGTAAAGCTCATACTCCAAGTGTCAGCCCATATACTATTTCCCACATAGACAGTACTGCACGGTGCAAAGGCACATTTACAGACAAGTACATGCATTTTAGACAAGTTTTCTTTTCAAATTAATATCCTGTCACCATCTGCTTTTAGGTTGTTGCATTTTTAAGTGGCATCAAAACAAAAGGGGTATTTTATAAAGAAAAATAATACTTTTGTTGTGGTTATGTCAACCATCAACCTGATTAACAAGAAATTGTTCAACACTTCAACTGATTTTGGAAAGAAACTACAATATCAATAAAACTTCAGTACATCCGAGGTTTTTAATCAATACAGCTTCTGATATTTTCAGGGTCCATGACATTTACATATGACAGATGAGTCAGAGTGGAATAAGTTCCTAGGATTTAAAATGCAAGCATGTTTGCAGTGGTTTGTGTACAAACACTAGAGGTGTAGAAAAATATCGCGATATTTTGACTCCTGATACAATATCAATATTTCAAATCTTAGTATCGATATTTTTGTAAAAATAAAAACTCATATTTCATCAGAGTTGGAAATAAAATACAACTTATAAAGATGTTTGCACAGTTTTTTTTCATGCACTATTCAGTTCAGACAGTGACGAGAGAAATATGTGACTTTTTATTAACTTACTGTTGTGCTGTCAGTAACTCAAAGCACTTTGTTCTTCATGTGTTTAATTACAGTTTGAGCTGCACTGCAGGTTAGGATGATTTCAATACTTTGTTAAAGGGAAAACAAGAATAATTTCTTTGCAACATTAGTTTAATTGACTTGATGCACTCTGTGTTAAGTGTATGTATGTAACACTTCATTTGACATATTTCAATAACAATAAAATGGAAAAGTTACATATTCAGTGTCTCTAGGTTTTTCCTAGTTTACCGTAGTATATCGCAATATATCACAATATTGTGATACCGTGATATTATCGTATCGTGACCAAAGTATCGTGATACGTATTGAATTGTGAGGCTCTTGCCAATACACACTCCTAACAAACACTGCCAATGAATCATCACAATTTAATCAAGATTCAATATATCAGAAAACTAAAGCAACATTGTAGTTAGAGAACACATTTTTATAGACTGATTCTTGTTGGTTAGGCGAGCTGAAACACATCAGTTTGAAATCTACAAGTGCTGCCAAAGTTTCTTGATGTACACAGAAGTTTTTCATCCTCCATCCTTCTAAAGAAGCGACATTTTGCCAAAAATATGATTTTAACTTCATTAAAACAGGGAAGATTTCACAAGCATTTTTTCATTTAAAAACAAAGATACACCTTGCACATGATGCCAAATTCATTTTTACATGGTAAGTAAACCTGTATTATTTTTTTCCAGTGTTAAATGAAACTTAAAAAATTCTGAGAATGTCACAATCCAAAAAGCACTCGATTGACAAGGTCAGTTTAAAAAGAAAATAGTAATAAAAACATAACTGGTGAAAAGATTAAGACCATGCTATACAACAAACTGATCAACATTTCTGACACATTACAAAATACAGAGAAAGAAAAAGTTAACACAGACAATGTTTCATCATGGTGACATCAAACAAAAGGGGGACATGGAGCTCATTTGGGTTTTTTATATGTATTTTCTTCTTAATGTTTAACTGTCATGCAATACAACGACTATGAAACATTTATTGTATAATTCATTAAACAAACTGTAGCTCATGCTTTTTAATGCTCATATATTCGCAGATGATACACAACTTCATAAATGTACAAAAAAGATCAACTTGTTCACTAGAAGCATGAAAAACATTTTCTCACAATCTGGCAGCCCTAGTTAGTTAAGAGGTTTATCTGGGACATTAAACTGGCACACCCAGCTTCTCTTTAACTTCCTCCCTCCTTCTCTCCTGTGTTTTTGCTCACTGAATCATTGGTTACTCTGGATCCCTCAACTGCCTGCTGCTGTGGATTATTTATTTGATTATCATTATAGTCGCTATTTTTAAGATATGAAAGATCTTTCTACTAAACTGAATGTCTGTTCCAGCAAACATCACACATGTTGTCTATGTTAACTTAATTTCCAGCATGGACCACTTGCTGCTGTGGATCTGCCTATATTCAGCTGCAACAAGCAACATCACAATTAACAAAAACAGAGTTTCTCATCATTGTAACATTGTGGTATAATGTAGAAGCTGCTAATCATCTTACACCACAAATATCAGTCTTATCCATAACATAATCATCACATTTGTTAGCATCATTATTTGAATGATCTCTCCTCCTGTGGTTGGTGTCAAAAATATAACACATAATCCACCACTCAACTGATTTACCATCTTAGACAGGGATGGATAACTTTGGTAACCGAGAGGCCTTTTTTTACTGCAGAGGGACACATTTTTATGACTTATCAGACATCCTCAAAAGAAAAAATGAATTGAAAAATACCAAAGAAAAAGCACATAAAGCCAATATTGTATTTACAAACACCTTGTACTTTTTACTAATGCTATGTTTAAATATATTTAGGGAAACAACTGTAGATATGTACATTTTTCAATTACTTGTCCTATTTTGAGCATGATGTCCTAGGGTTTCTCAGGATGAATAACATTTGGCAGATCCTGTGATGGTTTCTTCATGTTTACAATTTGTAGATTTAAAAAAAAGGGCTAGCAGGCCACACTGTGTGAGATAGAGGGTAGCATGTGGGCCCCTGGCCACTGGTTGTCCAGCCCTGATGTCAAATAAGACACAGTAAGTGCAAAAATGATGGCCTGTGCAGCCGTTAATGCATCTGTTTAGTTTCAGTTGCTTTGAACTCTACCCACCCCTCTGTCTGTATGCCCCCTCTCCCCTCACAAACATCAGTTTTAATCAAACTGCTTTACCATGTGTGGTTCAGCTCGATATTCTTTAAAAACTATTTTTCTTGCCACTTCAACTTTCTGGGCTCATTGTGGATTGATGCTGGTTCTTAGTACGATCATTTGAAAAAAGACTGCTTTAAGAAATATAAATGAAGATCACAGTCTGGATCTGCTCTCATGTTCGATCTTGTGATAATATTTGCTATAAAGTGGAACTATACAAATAAAAACTGTTTGTTCGTCCTCTTAACACACCTTTATTGCCATTTTGCAGCGGAAGGCTTGCCCTCTTGGGGTGGTGTACCTGTGCAAGAAAGGGAGGGTCAAGTTGAAATCATCTCATAAAGCAGCCAGAATGTGTTGCTCACTGACAGACTTTTTACTTGACACACTCAACAGAGTTATTTCTACACACGCTCAGTTTGCACCTGCTGAAGAAGAGAGGCGCAAACAGGAAGCAAGCATATGCCGACCGAGAGGAGTTCACAGACCGCAGGGCCAGCTGAGAGAGAGAGGGGGAGAACTTTTATCACTAATGCAGACAGTGCACCAACAGGAAGCAACAAGTCTGAATGCATGGCAAGAGGAAGTGTTTGACAGCTCAGCTCACCCCATCCTCCTGCGGCTCCACATACAGCTCATCCCCGATCCTCGACAGGGAGTGGACGGCTTTGGCCAGCACTGGGCGGTAAGAACATTGATAAAAACAACACATTTCATATAAAAATATCATATCATATTTATGCTCCGGTTAAAGACGGGTCTGAATCAGTAAAACATGCCTCCTTACCCTTTACATTTCCTCCTGTCACGACGCAGTCCATTTTTTACAAACTCAACACTTATTCTAGTTAGCAAAATCGGCTAAAAGTTAACCGAAACCAGCGGCTAACACCACCAAGAATAAACTTCCGGGATTTAACAGTTTAAACACTAAGGGTATCCCTCCTTGCACTGAGAATATTCTCCGTTCATCCTCATTTCGATCAAAATGTTTATATTCACTGCTGCTCAACTGAAGCGGTATCATGTGCGGATACAAGTGTTGTTTACGCCGCCATTACTCGCTTCCGTGCTGTCGACGAATCAGAGAGGAAGAGACTCGGAGGGGGCGTGGTTAAGTTTGAGAATTTCAGCTCCTTCTAGTGATCCGAATGTTTTGGCTGATATGATTCCCTAACGGCTCTCCACCCGGCACCGTTTTTGACCTTTATTGTGTTGGAAATATTGCTGTGACAAATATGTACAAGTGGATTTTGGAAAAACTCGATACCGTAGTAGTCCTGCACTGTATGATTCCCTGATAACCGTTTCATACATGATTGTGCGTTGACAACAGTAATGTACCGCGAATCAGTTAAATAAAGTTAACAATCATAATGTGTATTCAGTTTGTCCATTTAAGTTTGCTTTCCTCATAATGGAGGACCGTGCTCAGAGAGCATACATAAACTACTACATAGTTTACATAGACTACTAATCTCTAATATGTTAAACATTTGATGTGTTAAATGTTATTAATTTGGCAGTGGTGTGTAATATTTGATTAGCACTGAAAAAAAGAAACTAATTTTATGATTTGTTGAAATAAATGTGCTAATTATTTTATTGTTTAAACATGTTTAATGGATCAGTGCCATTTTTGTTTTTGTTGGGGTTTTCCATTTAGGGTATACTGAATTTTAGAGCAAGATTTTTGTTGTGGCACTGAATAGACAGCAAATAACATGTTGCTAGTCAGATTTGATTTAACTAAATTGAGTTATTTTGTGAAATATATTAAAAAAAGGGATAAGGTACTTAGCTATATAGAGCATTTTTATTCATTAGACATGGTCTATTTTGTTTATAAGTTGATTCAAGCACCCTCTCAAAAATACAATTATGATCATAAAGTCAGATAGGTCTACCTGTCGGCCTATTCAGAATAGTTTTTTAAATATTCTAACAAAATCATGATTTGAAAATTATTATTTTCATTGATTAATGTTAGTATTTATTCTAACATTACAGTTTTGGCAGATACTCTTGTAGGTGTCCATTTTTAAAAATGTTTCCCTAACCATCAGAAAAAAAATCCTCTTCTGCATGCTCCAACTTTAAGAAAACATGTGCTTTAACAATCTGTCTGTAAAACTCTCCCTAATAATGATATCAGGGGACTTACTATAACATATCACAGCATTTAAAGCAGACCTGCTCATAGAAAAAAAATTGGACAGTTTGCATTAATAAACATTAACATGTAACCTGAATGGGATCATAGTTAAGTGGCTAATTTCTATCTCAAGTCCCATTAGTAGGTTGGTGTCAACACACAAAAACAGACAACCGTAATAGAAATAGAAACATACAAAACATATTAAAAGGCATACGTACAGACAATTAAAGGCAGTCATACAGACATTGCCTTCCTGTACTGAATCAAGTTTTGTTTTGGTCAGTGCTAACGTAAAGTTCCTCTTCTTACGTTTCCATGGAGCTTAAGTTAATCAAATATTATCACAACATCAGTGGTTTGAAAAACTGTTAACACATCTGGTGGAAAACCTGGTAACGTGGTTTCTCCCAGGGTCATAGTTTGGATTCTTTCATCCTGGGTACAAAAAACAGCAGCTGTGCACTAAAGATGCCCTGTAATTACCACTCTTAGGGTCATGGTGGGAAGAAAAAGGGCGTGTGCGCTCATGTGTAAGTCAGGGAGATAGCGAGAGAAGAGAAAATGGGAAGGAAGGAAGGGATGACAAACAGAAAGATGGGCAGAAAGAGAGAGAGTCACTGTCGGTACACAGTTATCTCACCTCACTGGTCTTTCTTGTTGGTCTACTTCAGGATGACAGATCAGAAGAACGTCACGCCTTCCCTCCTCCCTGTACCATTGATAGAAAAGTCTGTTACTGAAGGGGAGTGACTGAGACGACCTTTGTGTGCTGAAACCAGTGGCATTACAGAAGGAGACCGTTTGAGAAGACACAAGAACGGAAAAGAGAAATCTGTCAAAAACAGAATAATGGAGGAAAGGAAGACATCCATTTTCCACAGAGAAGAAGGAGCAGCAAAGGTGTACTGACTGTAAGAGACCTGTCTTGATTTTTGTGGATGGAAAATGGAAAAGGACAGGAAAATTAAAAAAGAAAGGACAGCTACTACAGGGAGCTAGACAACATAAGTTGGACAAAATGGTGATATCTTCACACAGCTGATTCCTTCTTTCATGGTCTCCTGTTTTCCTTTAAAGCAGCACAAATGTCTGTGATGAATCCAGGTCTGTTTGGAGGATTTGATTATTATGTCTGCACATGGTTTTTGGTCTCATGCTTCTCTGGATTTAACACACAGTAGTGTTCTTCCTAAATGTCTCAGTCACAAAACTCAACAGACACTCAGGCTCTGCTGCAGTCCATGCTGCAGAGACTGAAGCTGCAGGCTGGCAGAGAGGGCCAGGTGTACCTACACACACCTGCACCCAACTCAGCTGCTCCAACATGGATGCAGGATGGAGCGACAGGAACCTCCCATCTCCAGGGTGCAAACAACTGTACTGTGAATGGATTTGAGTTTGGAGCCAATGGTGTCGCATCCAAAGAGTTTACTGCAGTGATACAGCAACAAGGTCCTGCGTGTGAAGTGGATCAAGGTCCGATTTCCTCCTCCTCCCACAAAGAAAACACTCACAGTGATGGTGGGGAAAGCAGAGTACAGGGACAGAACAAACAGGTCCAATCAGGAAGAGAACAGCTGCTTCCTGCTACATCACTCAAAGATGTGGATGTCTCTTCCTCTGGGAGGACTGAAGGGGGGATATTTGGCAGCTCTGCACCGATAAGTCAAACCACTGGTTATAAAGGTCTTGATACAAGTCCAGGACAGAGTCAGGGGTTCACACCAAAAACCTATGTGTGGTCCTTGACGCCTGCAGATGGAAATATGGGCACAGGAACTAAGGAGGACAAAGTGATGATGGGAAATGGAGGATTTGATGCTAAGGACATGCAGATTGTACCAGCAGGAAAAACTAACAGCCTCAGAAGACAACAGCGAGGAGCCGGGAGTAAGACCAGGAGATGGACCCAGAAAATCAAGGAGAGATGGAAGGAGAGGCAGGGAAGTTTTGGCAAAAAAGGAACAGAAGGAGGGAGAGACGAGCAGAGAAGAGAGCAAGGAACTGGAGTGAGTAAAGGATTTAACAACTTGTACACAATCTGGCATTGTTTTCCTTTGCTTTACAGCTGTATGTGCATGTTTACAAGATAATTAGCTTAAACTGAGTCAAACTACAACACAAACAAGACCACATTGTAGTTTACGTTGTTAAAAACAATGGGTTACTCCATAAGATATTTAAAATTGAAGACCTGTTTGCTCCCAATTTCCTGTTTTAAATCATCGAAAAGTCAGAAATATCCAAGTTATATGTGCAGTTTTGACAGTTCTCCATTTTTCTGTCCTAAGTTTGAAGTTACAGGTTTTAATGGTTTTACTCATTTTAATGTGTTGTAGCTGATCTGCATTAAAAAAAAACATAATAAATCAATATATTGATGTATTCATTATTGTTGCCACAGGGCCAAAAACTGTTACCTCCAATATTTCTACTTTGCACAAAAAGTTCTGTTTTTCTCAAATAAATTAATGCTTTATTGTCATAATTAGCTATTGGATCTTTACATTTAAATTAGTTTAATATCCATCAAACCCAGGCAGACAGTCCTTTGTATTTGCCCCTCTACAGATGAAGGTCGGCCATTTTGAGTGTGGGACCATAATAAACATTTGAAAAATACATTAATGCACTACATAACTTAGACCTGTGTCCCTCACTCTGAGGAACACACAGGTGGCACTGAAGCATCAGTCTTTTGCACCTCAGTAAATTTTCTCAAGTGACTTGATGGCTTCTGTTGATTCTTCTGAGTTACTGAGTCAAGTCACTGAGCTGTGTTATGTAAAGCTCACTCACAGACACTGAGAGTGGTACTTTTTTATGAGAAAGAAGAAAAAACATGATAACGAAAAATCTAGATTTCAATTTTTAAATAAACAAGAGCATTGGTCAGCAATTGGCACCCTGGGGCCACATGCTGCCCCCCTACTCACTAAAAACTGTTTGACAGACAACTCTAAGCTTTCAAAAACTGCAGCAATAAAGATGACTAAATCTGTCAAGAAATATAAAAGTGAAAATGATTACATTGTGATAAATAAATATTTCTAAAAATAAATAAATGTAACAACTTAGTAGGTCTCCTTGTTTTAGGAGTTATTTCTTACTGTGATGGCTTCCATGGAGGTCTTTAATGAAGCTTCACTTAGCTCATTATGTGAGACTTAAGTTAAATAAACTTTAATAACTAGTACATCCTACTTCATTCCAATTAAAGCTCCTTAAACTGGTCTTAATTCCACGTTCAGCACATTAAATCGTGCTCTACTGTTTGCTGTTGAGCTAAAGAATTTAATGTTTTTATGATTAATTCTAATGGAAACATTATACCTATCATTTTAATTGAATTACATGTATTTGGAGCTTCCCTTACTTGAATTAATTTTGCCCTTAGAAAGTAAGACAACATCGATGTGGCTCTTATAGAAACCAAAGCTTCCACCCCTGTACTAAACCACCAAACAAATAGCTTCCTTGAGGTGAATATATATGTACATTCCCTTAGTGGTTCTTAGTATATATTTTTTTACTAAGTATTAAGCCTTCAATCTCTTTTATCCGATCAGCATCAAAATTGATTTAAATAATACTGTGTTACCCTTTATTTGTTAAAATACATCAGTAGATCCTAAAAGCTGAATAAATTGCGTGATCCTGATTCCTGCCATGTTAGTGGACTCACATAACCACTGCATTGCATCAGTAGAGAGATCAGAGGTTTTTCTTTTGTCATGAGGTTTCTTTTGGTGATCTCAGGCTGTATCATGACTGTTCTAGGTGGTCATTTTCCCCATACTATCTCAATCCCCAGTCTTGACCCCTGTTATATGACAGTGGTCAGGTTTTAATCACTTAAAAATTATATGGCTGACACTGCTTCAAAAATGTTTGTCTTCCATTAGTTCTCTGGTGTTGAGCACATTTTTGCTACATCTTGATCTTTAAAAAGATTTTGATAACATGCTTTTCAACAAAACTGAAACTAAGCCTTTCCTCACATATTTTACCTCAGGACCAGCTCCTGACATCAGAAACTCCCATCAGCACGTCAAATAAGGCTGAGGACCAGATTCCCTCCTCACTCGACAATCAGACCTCTCCTGTGCACACCGAGGACAGCATCAAGGAAGGATATATGAGGTAACCTACATATGAAGTCTGATTACTAGAGACGGCATTTAATTTACTGAGAGATGACACATGCTTGAAGCTCCCAGTCTGGTTTTGTTGGCTCGTTTCTCAGGCCAAAAGAAACACACATTTAAATATGTGAAGTATTTCGACGTCTTGGAGCACAGCTGTGATATTAAGCTTGTTCTCGTGTTTGTTCCCTTTACACGCCCCTGTCACTGACAACTTCTGTCATCACACCATGTGCGACACACTCCAGCACTGAAAAAGGACTGCTAAGAGATGTTTAAATGCATAAAATCAGCAGGGAAATATTAACTTACTTAATGTAACCACTGATGTGTTTATGTGTGTGCTGAATGTCAGTTGCTCATGAGGAGCCCTGAACACATTTTAAAGGTCCCATGTCCTGGAGTGTTTGACGGTTTGCATCATGTCTTTGGTGTACATTAAGCAAAGATTTGATTTGAATCAAAAAAAGAAAAAGAAGGAGGGTGCATGGACATAAGTCCTGTAAAGCCAGAGTGAAAATCTTAAATGTTTGCATTCACACATACGGCTCACATGCATATACTTCAGATATTTTCAGTTTTTTTTAAGTGTGAACAGGGTTATGGTGACTGCCTGTCATCAGCAGAAAACACACATGTAGGTGGAGGCTGTATAACTGTTACATAGTAAACCACAGGACGTAAAAAATAGAAATGTTAAGGGCCATTTTCATTAAAGAGGCACAGAGCATCTCTCCATTCTTTCAATGTTAAAACACAGAAAATTTATTTTTCTGTACATGTAACCTTTAAGACCCTATCGCATCTTTAGTTACTAACTGGTTTATAAATAACATAGTTGTATTTTAAATGGTTCAAACATACTAAAACTGATTAGTCTCAATTCATAAGTGGTTATTATTAAAACATATTCATGCCTTTGGGTTGGAACAAAGAGATACAGTAGCTGCTTCATATCATATCATCAAAATATCATTTACACTTTTTTTTAAATGTGTTTTGGGGCATTTTGTGCCTTTATTGATAGGAGAGAGACAGTGGATAGGCTTGTGAAAGGGGGTGAGAGAGTATGAGAAGACACTCTGCAAACTGGTCACAGGCAGGATTCAAACCTGGACCGGCAGAAGTATATACATGGGGTGCCTGGTTGCTAACCACTCTGCCAAACCAGCACCCCTTAACATTTACACTTTTTACAAATGTACACGCTGCAGCTTTTCAGATTTGGAGACTTAAATAATATAACAATCTTAATCAAAACCTATTAAAACTGCCAAAAAGGCTTTAAAAGATACAAATCACTTTTTATTTCATTTTAAAAACTTCTAATATGGGCTAAGAAATGGTTTCACCAACTTGTAAATCTGGTGCTGTTAGACAGCTTTCCATCCTTTAGATCCACCACTATGCTAGCTATCCACATGTATTCTTAAAGGGATCCACCAAAAAAAGCTCTGTGACCCACTTTTAAGTCCTGACCCATCAGAACCACTGATTTAGGGCTCTTTTGCTTTGGCTTTTTTTTTTTTAACAAAGGCTTTAAGGTTTGTTTTGTAGCGTTGCTCTTTTTGCTCTACAGCTGTCATTTTTAATCTGTATTACACTGCACCGCCAGTCTTTGTGCTTTGAGTGATTGTTGTGGACATGGCTCTGAAGAGGTTTGGAAAAGGTTATATTAGGTTTATGAATTAATTTTATTAATCAATTTCCTGTTTCGTGTGTAATTTTTGATCATCTTTCTTCCTGTGAGGCCCAAATCTTTACCTTTACTTTGCCTTTTTTATAAAACATGCTAAAATACAAAAATGATCTCGTGGCAGGTCATCGGGGGACTTTGAGTTCGGCCTGGGCCCTGGGTTCAGTTTACTGGACGAGATCGTCACAGGTCAAGAGTGGGCAAAGTTTCTTAACCCAAACCTACCAGCCAGCTCAGCCAATCAGAGAGGAACAGAGGAAGCCCAAACTGCACAAAATGATCCTCAGACTGTGATTTTACACCATGGAGGTGAGATCAACAGGTTGGCGACCCCTGATTCAGGCGTCAGCCTGGCACAAACATCTTCAGAAGGTTTCCTGCCTCTCAGCATGGATGTATCCCGAGAAAAACAGCAAGATGAGGTGGACCAGACGGAGCCAATGGAGCATGGAAACAGCCAATCAGCGCTACAGACAGAGATTGAGCAACAAAAGAAACCGACAGTGTTTCGAGGGGTCAGTTTTTCCTGTTATAATACACATAATTACTATTCTTACAGATATTCATGGATTTATCAGTCTTAGACATTAGCTCTACTCCTGCCTCCTTTATGATCATGATGATTTTTAAAAAACTTAAATGTACTAAGTACAGAACAATTATATATGAAATGGATAAAACATCATAGTTTCTTAACACCATAACACACAGTAGTTTTCAGTCAACACAGCAGTGCATGAAAAGATCAGTATTTGCCCTTAATTGTCTTCAGTTAGGATGCTTGTTTGGCAGAGTCATAACCAACCAACCAAGTACAACCCACATCAGCCCATACTCATTCGATTTTGACCTGTTTGTAAAGTGTCTTCCCCCCACTCTCTCTCTCTCACTCCCCCTTAACAAGCGTACCCACATCCCTTCTCTCCTGCCTCTAAAGACCTAAAAATGCCTAAAATTATCTTATAAAATGTATTGAGTTAGCAACTCATCAGTCAGTTTGTAAAGGTTTTAGAGTTAACCCTGTCAGTGTCACATGCTCAGCAGCACTGTGTTGTTAAGAATTTTCAGTTGGTGGCACTTTTTGCCAAATCATAGCTTTGCATTGTCTCAAGAACAACAAGTCGACACCCCATTTAAAAAACAACTTCACAATACAGTTTTGGGTCCCAATCAGCCAGTTAAGAGCCACTAATAAAAAGAAATCAAAATAAAAGCTTGCTGAAGAACTTTTTCTACCTCTCTGATGTAAGAGTTTTACTTAAAGTCTTCTTTTTTTTGTTCTTTAAAAAATATTGATGTTGGCACCTCCTCTTATGTACTCTCATAACCAGCAATGGTGTTCCTGTAGAGTGTTTAATTATTCAAAGGCAAAAAATCCCAATAAACATACTTTATATCTCATTATTAGCATAAATGTGGACCTTTTCATTCAATATAAAGGGCAATGGTGTTGTTTACCTCTGACAGATCATGTTTCAATGATCATAATTCACTTGTTTTTCATAAAAAAATGCATATTAAACCTTTTTTAAAGAACATAAGAAAGGCTTAAACATATATAAAATAGTTTTACATGGTATGTACAGTAAGTACATCTAATTTTTTAAATGTAACTGTTTTAATTTCAATACTTTGTGTAATGATGCTGATAAATTAACAAAAAATATGTCTTTTGTCAAGCATCAAAGTGACCTGCTGTCTCTAAATCAAGACAAATGAGTACCGAGAGAAATTTTGATTTTAACACTGTTTTTGAACCAGAAATGAATAAAATACAAACCATAATGCCAATGAAGTTTGGCTTTATGTCATAAATATATATAAATAAATATATATAGCATAAATAATAATAATAATAAGAATAATAATAATAAGAAGAAGAAGAATCAAATAAAGATAACATAAATAAAAACAAATATAATTATTTGCAAGACCTTTTGACATTCTTTCAGTTAAATATAGTAGAGTAAGACAAGATATTAAATGACAAAACTGATAAACTGTCTGCCATCAGTTAGATCCGCTGTGCCAAGCGTCAAACTGAAATGATTGTTTACAGTCAGGAAGGACCAGGCTTATCACCGTCTTTTTAAGGACAAAGAGGCAGCAGCTTATGAGTGTGGTTTAGCTGTGGAGAGAGAAAGAAATGACCGTACGACTCTAAGTGACTTGTGATATGTGTGTCAGACAAAACATTCATTCAGTCACCCTCCAGTCTTTCTGTAAGGGTTCTGCTCTTGTCAGTCAGACTATATGGGAGGGTGAACCTAAAATATATCCCATGGGTAAGAGAAAAAGTCCATCTTGTGTGTCAGATTATATCTGCTGAGTTAGTTTTGTTCCAAAATAAAAATAAAAAAAAAGAAAATGCATTTGTAAGTACTCTTGCCACTTTAACATCTGTTTTAAGTATGGCAGCCACACAAGGGTGCCAGTTAAGTAGATAGCTTTTAAAGGAGTAAAACCAAGCTCTGATCAAAACATTAACTTGTTTTTGTTTATGTAGCATCAGTGTTGTATCAAACAGCATTACAGTGAGAGAGAAACCTTTGGTTTGTTTAAAGAATTTTGAAAGTCCAGGTTTAAGCATGATGCCATAGCACAACTCTCATGTAAAAAATGAAAACATCTAACACAGATGTCACCCACTGCACAGAGCAATGCATCAAACCCAAAATGCTGTTGTTCTTGTTTACATGTTAACACTGTCAACAAAGTCTGAATATTTCCATCACCTGCAAATGTTTTCCAAAAAGTGAATTGTCATATTCCCTGAACTCTGTTTGCATATTTAGGAAAGACCCAAATGCCCAGAGAAAGCAGCTCCTATTGGGACATCAAATTTAATTTGTAATTCAATTTTTAAAGATGTTTGTACATCCTGCTGATAGTTTGTAGAAGTGTATGACACGTCTTACAGATCTGTCACCTTTAATTACTGACTGAAACGTTCACATCTGCAGACATTAATGCAACAACAATTATTTCATTTATACTGAGTAATGGAAAGCCAAAATAGGCAAAAATGTTTTTCACTGGAACTTTACAATCTGTGTGTCTCATCTTGCTATGTTGTTGTATCTGCAGCCTGCTGATCTTCTGGATAACTCAGCGCTAAAGAGCAGAGTCCATCTCAACAGGAAGAGGCAGCATCAGTCAGCTGAGAGGAGAGACCAGAGGCTTCAAACAGACAGAATCAGTGATGGAGATACATCAGGTCCAAAAAATCAACACTTTGGCTTTAGTCTACACAATTGTTGTTTTTGAAATAAAAGTAAATACTGAGTTATGCTGTCTCTCGTCTCACAGAGGGGGCTGCATCTGTGGGCAGTGAGATGATGAAGGAGACAGGAGAGGCCTCAGTGTCTTTACACTCCATGAACTCTCCTCAGCCTCTCTCTCCTCCTGCTTTGCCACCCAAGGGTGTCCTCAAACACTCCATTTCCCAGACTTCAGAGTCCTCGCTGGAGGTGGAGACGAAGAGGGTACGTTTAAATAAGGAGTACCACACTGCCTCCCTGTGGTAATAAAATGTAGGGCAGGTCTGTTTTCCCAATCGCTACATGTGTCATGGCAGAGTGGTTTAGTTTAGAGCAGTGGTGTCAAACTGATCCAGTAAAGGGCCACTGTGGCTGCTGGTTTTCATTCCAACCAAGCAAGAACACACCTGGTGCAAATTATTCAATCAACTGGACTGTCTTTACACAGTTGATTTGTTGGATCAGGTGTGCTCTTGCTTGGTTGGAATGAAAACCAGCAGCCACAGTGGCCCTTTACTGGATCAGTTTGACACCTGTGGTTTAGAGTAATTAAATAATCACGAAACATACGAACTGATTCATTTTTCTGTGACTGATCCATTTACCAATATTAGAGCAAGAAATACAATCAACTTATTTTTAAGGCAGCTTCAGGGAGAAAAGCATTTATATCTTCTGCCATTACCTAAAGTACCTCACTGCTGTGAGAGCACCTGGTTTCCTCCAACTTTTACTTACAGTATAGAGTATACTGGAGAAGTTTTGTTCTTCACTTTTTACACAGTGGTGGACAATGTACAAATCGTCAGTGCGTGAGTAAAAGTATAGACCCTCCTGCTCATATATCACTCTTAAACAACTGAGAATTATTCAGCTAAGTTATAAATCAAGCAAAAATACTGGAATACCTTCCTACAGATTCTCAGACTTACAGACCCAAAAATATAGTGACAACCAAAAGCAGCTAAGGAGCACAGATGTGTCCACTGGGCTTTACACAGAGATATTCATGTTAACATTCATTTCAGGAGGTTCAGGGTCTTCTGAACCACGTGCAGCTTATTCTTATTCCTGTTCCCTTGCTCTTGCTGTTTTTATTTCTCTGAGGCCATGGGTGTGCTAACCCAATACTGTATGTGAAAACAGATAAAAAAGGGGATGTCAATCACAGCCTCTTTATTCATACTCATTTTAGAAGATTATCAAACTATCTATTTACCTCCTGTGTATGGTCATGGCGTTTACATTGATCACAATTTTCTGCAGTCTGAACCAGCATTGAGCATGTCTGGATGAGACCTGTTGATCATTCCAACTTAGTGTGGCCTGTGATGTGCTATAAACATACCAAACACTGGAGAGAAAACAAATCCTTTTCATTTCAAATATGGGGGGTGCTGGTTTGGCGGAGTGGTTAGCAACCTTGCACGTCCCACATGGATACTTCTGCCGGTCCGAGTTCAAATCCGGCCTGTGACCAGCTTGCAGAGTGTCTTCCCCTTCTCTCTCAACCCCTTTCACAAGCCTATCCACTGTCTCTCCCCTAACAATAAAGGCACTAAATGCCCAAGAATTACATTTAAAAAAAAACATTATGCCAGTAAATGGCATAAATAATGCAAATGCTCTATACTATCTTCTCTGTGTCAAGGTTTACAAGCTAGTTATGTGCTAGTCATCCTTTACCGCCTTTAAGCAGCAACATCACTGTAAAGTTTGGCACCATTTGCACTTTTTTATTTTTTTATTTTACCTTTATTTAACCAGAAAAAAAGTCTCGTTAAGATTAAAAATCTCTTTTACAAGAGAGTCCTGGCCAAGACAGGCAGCAGCACAAACACAGAGTTGCAAAAAACACACAACAACACAGTTAAAAACAAAGCATAAAGAACAAGTTCACAGAATAGATACAAAATCAGCAGTCAAAACATCTACAGCCAAATGTACTTGCTTCCAAGTCTTTTAGAAGAGCCTTAAAAGCATCAAGTGACACCAGATCCTGTAACTTTAAGATTTTTTGCAGCTCATTCCATGCAGAATAGAATGAGCTTTGCTCCTTTCCTCTGAGTTTGAGTCATCAGCAAATGGCCCAGTGGTAGATCCACTAGTAGCCAGGGCCAATTAGAGCTGAAACCTGATTTGCCGTCCCAAAATACTTCGCTCTACACATCAGTGGTCAGGTGCATCAGTGTGGTCCTGTGATCCTTGTATTTTCCTGTATAAGGCACTAGATGAAAAAAGCTTTGACAGCCCTGATCCAGATGCCAACCTGCTTAAACACACACACATACTTTACTACCTCAGCCCAGGAGGTTATATTTTATCTGCTGTTTGTCTGCCTGTTCATACCCCAACCTGTGAGCAAGATAACTCAAAAGTGTTCAATAGATTTGTTGAAAATGTCTCTCATGGCACGAAGAGGAAGTGATTAGACTTTGGTTGTGATCCAAACATAGATGTGAGTCCAGGAATGTTTAAAGGATGTCTTGATAGAAAGATAGAGCAGTCTTCCACATTTTTTCTTGTAACTCAGCCTAAAAGTCAGAAATGCTTTGGTGGAGATTTGTGTTCTTGGAGCTCTTCTCGTTGTCTTTCAGATCAGATGTAAAATTGGAAAAAGAAAACTCATCATCTGATCGCAAGTAATGAGTAACTGGAACATTTGAAAAAACTAAATGGAGTAGAAAATGAGTTTTGTCTATTGAATAAAGAGGAGTAATAAAAGTCAAGTTTTTCCAAACAGTAAAACTGAAGTTAAGTGCAGATACTGTACTGTCCGCCACTGATTTCACACACAGTGTTTTAAAAATAAATAGATAAAAGTAACAGGAACCCCAAGGTCTCCATCAGCTACATAGAACCTGCCACTTGTTTGACTGAAATGATGTTTAGAAGCACAAAGTGAGAGAGTAATTTGCAGTTGCATTGATTTTTATTATTAAGGTGTTCCTTTAAGCAGTCAAATTGGTTGGGGATTCATTATCTCTTGTTGTTTTTGTACTGCACAGGATGAAAAGATCAGAATTTACTTTCCATCCTCAACCTCTCAGGTATCAAAACTAACGACTCAATATTTTGAGTAAACTAACCAAATTAGTCTAAACTTTTACTTGAGTAGATTCACAGACCAGTACTATTCCTTCTATTCAAGTAAATCCTAATCAAAGTAAATGTATGTGTGTTCATGTAAAACAGCCTTGTACTCTGTCCACCTCTAATAACATTTCACCTACTTGATAATTGGATAAACTGTGATTTTTTCCCCCCCCATTTATCCTGCTGTGGATCAGAGGCGAGTTGAGGAGAACCGACGTGTTCATTTCGCAGAGCAGGTGCAGACCATCCCTCCCCCCGAAGTGTACCTGGGACTGTCAGACTCAGAGGAGGACAACTCAGAGGAGGACTCTGTGATTGAGGAGAACGAGATGGAGCAGGCAGCGATGGAGGAGGAGGAGGCACCGGCGAGACGAGCCTCTCTGCCGGCCTGGATCCGGGCTCTGAAGAGGAGGAACACTGGGAGGAAGCACAGATAGTCAAAGTGCAAAAACCATGAGATTCAGAGACAGTTGTATCTCCCTGATAAATCAACAGGACATTTCTTCAGTGCTAATTCCCTCTCTGATGCACACATTAAGGAGGAATGTCGGACTTTTTTCTTAAAAGACACGTTTAACAAGTACTGGGGTCTAAACACATATGGACTTTGATATTTAATCATAAAACTTTCTTAATAGGAGACATTTTTCTGACTTATTAGTTTTTAATTTCATATTGTCTGCTCTTAAACTGGGGTATACCCCAATATCAAAACATGTTCTGTGTGAATGTTTAGTGGCTGTAGCAAAGCCTCAGCACATTGGTTAGATGTCTCCATCAACAAACTCACAGCTTCTTCTGTTTGTCTGTCTGTGACACTGAGTCACTCTATCTCTTGTTATGCCGTCCTGTCTGACCATGAAATTAACCCCAGAGAAAGAAAGAGAAGTGAGGTTAGAGCTGCAGCAGAAGCTGTAGATTCCTGTGGATTCTTGTTTCTAAATTTATCATTAAACATAAAAATGTATTGACAGGGTAAACCTATGAACAAAATGAGTCTTTTCTATTGATGTTTGCTATCAGCTGTGAGATGAAGAGTAAAATTAAAGACATTATTTTTTATTCCATTGACAGCTATTTTTTTTTACTTTTAGTATTTAAAAGCAGGTAGCGGCACTCTCTTGTATGTTGAATATTTTGAATCTCCTTTCAGAAAAGAGCTGCAACTAGCAATAAAAACTGTGTAATTAACCCTCAAAGAATTTTACTGTAAAACATTCTAAAATGTATTTTACCTATTGGATGGATGAAGCTGGTAACATGTCAAATTAGGAGACACCAGATTCATTTTACAACTGTGTATGATTGAAAATTTGCTGTCTTTTGTGATTAGCATCTCTTCCTCTGCTCTTAAATACTCCCCCTTTATACGGGCGAGCTCATTGGCTGCACTGTGGCTGAAAAGCTACACCTGACAAAGAAGAAGCAGGAGAGAGACCAAACTACAACACAACACAACAAAACACTAACAATTGCAGCACTTAAAGGGGACATATCATGCTTGTTTCTCCTTTTCACTATGCCAGACTAGGATGCCTGTAAAGCATTTCTGCCCTCAGTACAAGTCATTTAGTTCCTTCATTGCCCCACAATAGCGTTCACAAAATCCTCATTTTAGGCCATTATCAAGCTCTTGTTGAAACACAAGGATTTTAGGATGACCTACAGTTACCTTGCAACGTCACAGCCCTTTGTGCTCTGATTGGTCAGTTCTATCGGGGGTAGAGCCAGCCTGTCCTTCTTCTTCTACTGTATTTTCCGGCAGGCTCAATGCAGCGACCACGTATTGAGTCTCCCTACAGGCCAGAGCTGGTAATGAGTGAGTGTGAGCTAGGGACCTATATACTGCTGCTGGACGAATGTGTTCCTCGGTGACGGTTTTGTGGCTAATGGACATCATAGAGGAGGAGCTGTTTTATCAGATTACTCCAATAAAAAGAAAGGTACCTCGTGTCGTCACGACGATTTAAATCTCGTGGACATCTCGCAATGACCTATTTTCAGAGGCATCAAATCTCATTCTAGGATATCAGAAAAAATACAATATCTCATTTTTTGAAAATTAAGGGGGTGTAAGGTCTTGTTTTCAAATTTATTATATTATATGTAAGTATTAAATCATGCATCAGCATGATATGTCTCCTTTAACGGAACCATATGCAATTTTTATTACTACTAGCACTGACAGTGAGTGTTCATACTAATCATAAATTTAGCTTCTAAGGGGGCATCTGGATTAATTTCAGACAGTTTTATGATCAACTGAGAAACACTTACAGGTCCAATCACTTCTCAGGCAGACTGTATAATAGCATGTGCTAAGCTAACTGGCACTGGTACTTTATATAATGCCGTGAATATGTTCCATCTTCACTAAAGAGTCATCATCATCATCATGTACTTGTTTTCAAAAAAAAGGGTATGTCTGGTGTCAGTTTCTCTCTCTGATTTTTCTTTAAGATGGAACAGCATCTCAATTCAATCTTTCCTTTTGAACAGTATATCTGATGGAGCAGCATTATTTTCTTTCTCTGCTGCATTTCTTCAGTTTGTTTTTGAACTTCTAAGTCACACAATGGTCACTTATTAGAGGAAACTCTACCTTTAGTCTGTGACATGGTGGCACAGCAGGTAGTGCACATGCCTAACAGCAAGATGGTGCTGATGCAATCCCCACGTCACTCAGGGCCTTTCTGTATGGACTTTGTATGTTCTCCCTGTGCATGAGTGGGTTCTCTCTGGGCACTCTGGCTTACTCCCAGAGACCAAAAACACGCTCTTAAGGTTGATTGGTGACTTCAAATTGCCTTTAAATGTAAGCAATAGCTGTCTCTCTATGTGGCCCTATGATTGGCTGGTGTCAAGTTCATGGTGTACCCCACCTCGCACCCAGTATCAGCTGCGATAGACTTTAGCCCTCGTGACCCAAAAGGGATAACTGGAATAGACGATGGATGTAAATTTAGTCCAGACAAGAGACAGACGCATCACTCGGAGAGACAGAGTATTTCGTGGCACCATGTATCATATTCTGATATTGCCATGACATGCATTATATTGATTTGAGTAATCAAATTAGTTTATCAAAGTCTGTGGCTGACTGCTGTCAGTTCCTCTGTGGACACCCCTCACAGATATCATCCACTGTTAATCAATGTCAGAGCCATTAGGAGGCTCTTTAGCTCATCTATTAGAGCCCCGGTCACCATTATAATTTTATAAGTGGGTGAGGACAAAAAAATGATAAAGTGTACTGTTTGTCTGAGTCAGAGAGAGAAAAAAGAAACTGTTAAAAGGCAAAGTGAAAAACTAAAATAAACAAAAATCTGTGAATGGTTTGGAGTAGTCAATATGATCCAAAATAGGAAATGCACCAGTCCATTAGCCTAAATGGTAACATCTCTTACTGCATGTAATCTTACAGAAATGGACTAGTAATGGTCCATTTATGAACCACAAGCCCAACACACATACTTCCATCCCCAGCCCCATGCAAGAACACACACGTCATCAGTAAGCATGTCTTTACACCGTTGGGAGACTATAGTGCTTTATTTATACACAGTACAGAGAGAGTGCAGTAAGTGATTGTACGAAAACAAGAATGAGAACCCTCCCCCGATGTTTGATACAGGTAAATTTTAATAACCCTCTATTTTGTTAGACTGATCAGGAATTCTGAGGAGGCCAAGCAATGTTTTGTTTATATGAGAAAGACATTTATTCAAAGAAAAACAGAAGGATGCAATTTATTACTAATAGGATGTTATTAAATGGCAATGCTTCTAACAAATGATCATTCTCATAATTAGAGACTCTCCAGAGTATAATGGTTGTAGTTTTAAATAAGCTTCTCTAAAGTGGTTAGGATTCATCATTTATTGGGTTTCTTTGTCAGCCTGTCTCAGGGGAAGTCTGCCTCAGTGTAATGTAAACATACAGATTTGGAAAATGAGTGATGTTAACCTAGAATCACATTAATAATGTTAGATTTTATTTGAACAAAAAACAAAAGTAATTTGTTACTTTGGAAAATTGGACATAAAATGCAATGGGACATGTCTGCTTATGGCTTCTGTGTTTTTAGGATTGGTTAGACTTCATGATCTGAGCGCAATTTTTGCCCAGTCCAACAGTAGCAGGGTTTTGGGGCCTGCCAGCATGGGTATCACGTCGAAGTAAGCAATGATCAAGACCTCAGCTGGGATGGCCTATAACTTACTGACAGAAGTCTTGCAGGTTTGATTGCTGCCCTGTCTCCAGCAATCTGTTCAAATACATCAGTAATTCTGACCAATGGAGCACAGAGCACCCTGCACACACGACAGTCACAGATGCAAACAAACAAAGCAACAAAGCAAAGAAGAATGAAGACGTTGTTTTGAGAGGAATTAAGATACAATTGTTAAGCTTTAAAAACATGTGCCTGTATAACATGACATAGAAGGATTACAACTACAAACTGACAAATGAGAAATGTTGGAAAAAAACAATCAAAAGCCTAACTGCTGTTAGCAATAGCATCAAACAAACATGTCATTCTTCACAATAGTAGCAACCCCCTCGACTGAAAAACGAACCCAATGTGAAAGTTCCAAAAGTTCAGTTTCTTGAGTGCCCCCTTGAAGCTGGCTGCAGAAAACCTGGAAATGATGTGATTGTGTTGAACAGATGGTTTAACAGCCCAGATAAACATTTTTAAAGCCTGGCCCAAAAACAGTTTGGTCAAAGTATTTATCTGTGGGTGGGTTGATCTAAAGTTTGGTTAAGATGGCGTGTACAGTATGGAGGCTTCTGACAAATCTTTGAACAGCGAGCAGTTTGGAAAGACAAACAGACACAGTATTGTGTCACAAATAAAGTATGCGTCCTTGCTTTATACCTACTGGTAGGCGGACATCCCTCCATCTTCCAAGGTTGTCACATTGAATGTAATGTGAAAGTGACTACATCCATAAAGTCTGTTATGTGTGTTGGTCAAATAGCTGCATGAGGTTATGGATTTACTATCAATGAATCTGGCACAAAGACCATTGTTAAGAGCGATGTAGTCTGACTGCAGTACCACACATCTCATTAAGTGTGTTTACATTAACTTGAGTATCGTAGTACAGTGATAAGGTTTTATCGCCATTCCACTTGGACTTTCTCTGGGTGTTTAAACTTCATATCTTGATTTCAGAAACTGGGATAAACTCTCATCCAGATTGAGAGAGATCCAGTATTGCTGAAGAAATCTGTTTGAAAATAGGATATGTCTGCATATTTATGTCTTCCCCTTCCACTACCTGTATTGGCACAGCTACAGCCAAGTGATTGAACAGCAAAACCTACAAAATAATTTCACATTCAAATAAAAATACAGTTTCATGTACTGCCAATGACGTTTGCCCACTGAGTGCAAAACTTTATTTCACCTTTCAAAGTAGTTTTGATTCTGAGTTTATTTTTCCACCCATCCAAGTCATTTTATGTGAATTTGACTTTTCAGAGTTGTAGCTATGATGGGAGCTATAGCTGCTCCCTGTTTCCTTCCTTCTCTTTCCCACTCTGAGACCCCACTGACATGCTGTGCCAGTGTGGCACACAGAGGTGCAGCAGATAGTGCTGATGCTTCACAGCAAGAGGGTTACTGGCTTCGCTCTGCAAATTGGTTGGGACCTTTCTGTTTGGAGTTTATATTTTCGTTCCATGCATGCATGGGTTTTCTCCGGGTACAGTGCCCCCCTCCTAAACAAATACACACTCAGTGGATTAACTGGTAACTCTACATTGAAAACTGAATTGAACCACAAAGTCATCTTTGCTGAGTGGAAACTGTTGTACTGTCACTTCCCATCACCAAAAAGAAAAAAATAAACACACCAAGATCAGTGTGAAAGGTTTGCATCTCTGACATAAATAATCCAGGAACAGATCCAAAATCTAACACAGAGTGCAAAGACCTTCCCCTCATGAGCGCACAGTTGTGTGCAGCCCATTGCTCCTTTATCTTTAATGTAAGCCATAACAGCCAGACCCCAGTCGCAGGTTAGGACCTGTTCAATAGGTTCCCTCTTTTACTCCATTACATGAAATGAGGATGATACACCACCTCTGCAATCCAGTATTGGAGTGTGATAGTGCTAAGCCACAGTATAATCATTTATCTTAGCTTTCAAAATTCTCAAAATTTGTGTTGCTAAAGAACATTATAACTTTGTGTGCACAAAAGAATCTGGGCCACTGATGTGAATAACCAGGTCTGTGTGTAAATACCCTGTTCTGTTCACTATATGATGAAAACTGGATTTATCTTAGACACTCAAGTCCATGTAAACACACTAATGACTCACCACTCTCAAAAAACCAGCAGGTTACTGAAAATGTGTAAAAACATTAATGCATCTTTTGGGGAAAAAGAAAATAGTAAAGTTCATGTCTTCAGGTTGCTGTAGTTGTTGGTTTTGACAGTCAAAGTTGTTGGTCGGAGGGGGTGAGGGAAATTGCTCCAGAGTCATAAGAGCTCTTGATTCCTCCTTTCAGTGACAGCGGACTGCCGGGGCTCTGAGCAGCTTCTATCTGGGCCTCTGTCACCTGGAAAGACAAAACAGAGTTGAAAATCTCTCTCTCAAAAAAAAAAGCTCTGGACTGAAATCTTTTAGGTGTTTTTCACATCTACTTGCTTGAATGCTTTGTTCCAAATCAGTTAACAAAACAAACAAACAAAAAAACTACAAATTTGCACATGTCCCTAGCATCTTTTCATGTTCACACATCAGCTTTTCTAAAAGGGCTCAGTCCAGGCCAAGGCAATATTTACATGGTTTGTTGTACCTGTGCACACAAACTGATTCTGTTGGATCAAAACATTATCACTAAGCAGGACTTAATTTCCATTCCCTAGTGGTTTTAATGCAGTTACTCTTACCACTGCTGCTGCTGCTTTTACTTCTAAGGCAGAGGGAAGACTTAACTCATTACCCTGTACATGTCCGTTGCTGTCAGTTGTGCTCTCAGTGCAAACAAACTGCCTCTGGGGTCAACTAGAACAGAGTAGAGACCACCTTTTACAGGTTATTACTCTGCAGTTTTTTATGTAGTAACAGGCGTCGATTGCTGTGTTCATTTTTATAAATATATTCAAAAGAAAAGTGCCACTATGGGACACCCTTGTGGAACAACTCTCCGTGCTCTACATGTGAAATGATAACACACAGTGCTATTTATACTCCTGTAATGTTTAGTCTTAAATGTAAATGTCATGGAAGGTGTAACTTCGGTTCAAACTTCTGGAGAAATGGGATTGGTGTACCCAGAAAGTGAGTGCAGTGCTGTTTACTGCTTTACCACTGTAAATGTCTAACACAAAATTACCACAAAGCTTTGTCACATTGCTGTGATGGAGATGCAAAATGAAAAATCTTCAGTGAAAGTCACTGCGGTCAGTATTTGTGAAAGTAAAAAAAAAAAAAGTCCAAACCTCCTCAAACTTCTTGGCTTTGTACTGGTCTGCTCCTTTCAGGAAGTTCAGCAGGATAAGGTCACAGAGAACAGCACCCTGTCAAAACAAACAGTTTTAATAAATCTGACAGCAGCCAATAAAAAAATGAAATCTTTATACAGATCAGAAATGTGTACCAATCCAATGGAAGTGAAGGCTGCAACCAAGTTAATTAATGTCGGGATCGTGTCAAACTTCCCAGCCTAGAGGAGAAAAGGAACAGTTTTGAAAATAGATACGTTGAAGAAGTATTTCAAAATCTTCAAAATTATGCTAAATTGCTGTTTAATACAGAAACAACCTCCAGTGTCAAAAGATAAGCTAATGTAGAAATACTTTCACTGAAAATGTTGTAAATTTGTACAGTTTAGTGCATTTGTGTTTGGATCAATGCATCAATTATGTGGCTAACTGTGGAGCCAAAGGGAAGAAACATATTGATAACCAACATAAAAGTGAGGGCTACAAGCTTAAGTTAGCTTGAAAAATATTGTTAGAGTCATGGCAGCACAATTAGACAATGTTCATTATAGTTCAAAACAATCATAAGTTGATCAAGTTAACACTGTTTTTCATGGCAGAATTGGGAGAAATCTGTTTAGGATACTGCCTGATGTGACCTACTGCGGCCCTGAGAGTCCAATTGGAGCATCTGATAGCATTGATCTGCTGTTTGCTCTGCAGTACTTTTTCTTTAAAAGGAGTTTAATATTTCCTGACAGCCCACTGACTAAGTGTAGATGGATTTTAAATGTTTGTCAGCATGGCCATAACGCATGGGTTGCATGCACTTAGGGAACCTATGGCCTAACTGAGGCCCATGCTGCAGAGTGTTGTAAATACATCACTCAAGAAACACCATATAAAGCAGATGCATTTGCCATTTCACCATGTACAGCAACAGCTTGTCTGTGTATTCAGACATGCCTAGAGGATGACAGACCTCTGTCCCCATGTTGTAATGTTGACATGAATGCTGCTGTAACTGAGGGTAGTAGAGGCTGCCATTTACAAGTGTGTTAGATCAAAATATAAGAAAAATGTTAAGCATGTGTAAAAATGTACCCAATATCATCAACATTGCCTAACTGACATCAAAGGGATAGTTCAGTTTTTCTGAAGTGTATGAGTTGTATGATCTCCATATGGACACTAAGTACATTAGATACAGTAGATAGTTCTCTCCTTCCTCCAGTAAGCCATAATTTGTAAAAGCTTGTGACGCAGAACCAACCGCAAACAGGGAAGTATTGTATCAAACACAAAGCAAATTTTTTCCCCCTACAAGAACTCCCATCACAAAACAATACCACAATCTAAGATACGCTAGCTAGAAATTGTTTTGAGTGCATTAACTTTTCAGAAAAATTCAAGTTTATCTGAACCTAACCGACTCACATCACATATTTCTCGTATAACACATATTTCAGCACCTTGATGCAGTCCTAAATGTTAGTGTGTGAACACCTGAGTATTCAGCACATCTATTTTATCAAAAAACAGAAAATTGTGTTTAATGGTTTTACAATCCAGTCTGCAAGCTGAGAAAACTGGAAAAAAGTAGACAATAAAGAGATGTCTTCAACCTGTTTTGAAACACATCTTTCACAAAATGTTCATTGGTTTTCATTATAGTTTTTCATTACAGAATCCAAAGCCTTAAAATTACAAGTAGTGTTTGAATCTGAATTTGAATCAGAATTTTATTATCAATCACTGCACTCAAAAAGGACTTTCCATCAAAAAGTATTCTCTGTCTTTATATGATATTGGTAACATCATTTTTTTGGATTTCAATAACTGCTGACTGACTGATGCTTAGTTCAAGAGCAATCTCCAAATTGATTGACTTGGAAGTTAAAAAAACTCACATTGCCTGTGACCATGACATCGAAGCGGATTGCATATGCTTTGTGAAGAGTTCGAAATTCAGTCCCGTTCTCTGTCTTGAAATATTTAGCAAATCTGCATTTAAAGAGTGAAAGAACAAGTGATCAAGAGTGAAAAATGATAAACAAAATAAAATGATGTTTGGAAGAAAAAAACAGCCTCAGTACCTGAAATTGTAGCCTTTTGAGACAGCATTCTTGGCAAACGGTGCATCCAGTCGAGTAAAAGTGTATTTGGGAACGCAGAATTCAATATCCCAGTCCAGGTTGCACTTCCACTCAATGTTTATTCCTATTTCTCCCCCCTGAAAGAGACAGACCATTAGATCAACACACTTCGTTTGGACAAAAGAGCCAGAAAATTATCCATGGGCTTTCTATATTTGGTCAAGCCCAACACAAACAGTCAAGGCTGAAATGTCTTGATTGACTATCCTCAACTCCAGATACGCTTGTGCATCTGTTCACACCATTATGTTCAGAAAAATGTGAAGCCAGAGAAACAGCCCTTAAACTTGAACAGTTTACAAACCAAGATTTGGCAAACTTGTTCGATAAGCATGTTAGCCAAAACACTTCATTTATAAAATGACTCTTGTTTCACACAATTCAAACCATTTCTTTCTGGTGAATGCAAATGGTTCAAAACAGCTGGCTATATGGTCTCTCTATTTTATTTTCCTCTGTATAGCATAGACTCATCTACATGCAGGTTAATTAAACAAGGTCCAAATTTCATGAACTTCATTATTTTTTGGATCCAGCACCCTACATAGGATGTGTGTGTGTACTTTAACCTTTCTCCATTTTTATAAATCAAAAATAAAACTAAATACACAATAAAATGTTGATCTACTGCTTCACATCTGTTTCTTACACAATGGCTTGTAACCATGAAAGACCAGGTCAGTTTTAGTTAAGACGAGACTTTTTGTTCTTGACACATAATATCAGGATCAGAGATAATGAGTTGGGAAATAACTGCATACTGGATAAAGGCAAAAGTTGATATTGTGCATTCCTAGCAAAAGTGCTAAAGCCTTTCAGCTCCTCAAGCATCCATTGAGACATCAGTGGCAGTATACACACTTTTTGTTAAAAGCTGTTTTTTACAACTTAGTTTAAAAACAGATTACATCTTTATTTCCTCACCACTTATAACACAGATATTTTGGTTTAACACACATGGCCAAAATTATTGGTACCCTTACGTTAAAGAAGGAAAACCCCCAATGGTCACTGAATTTACTTGAAACTGACAAAAGTAATACTATATTGAAATTTACTGAAAATAAATGAATAAAAATCACACATTGCTTTGAATTGTGGTTCATCAGAATCATTTTAAAAAACAAACTAATGGAACTGGCCTCGACAGAAAAGATGGTACCCCTAACTTCATATTTTTGTGGACAACCTTTTGAGGCAAACACTTCTGTAATTCTCAATGAGACTTCTACACCTGCTGACAGGTATTTTGGCCCCCTCCTCATGAGCAAACTGCTCCAGTTGTCTCAGGTTTGTCAGTCTTCTTCAGACTGTATGTTTCAGCTCCTTCAACAAATGTTCAATGGGATTTAGATCACCACTGAGGGAGGACTAATTCAGAATAGTTCTGTGTTTTGTTCTTAGCCATTCAAGGGTGCTTTTAGATGTGTGTTTTGGGTAATTTCCTGTTGGAGGACCCATGACCTGCAACTGAGACCAAGCATTCTAATGCTAGGCAGCACTTTTCGCTCCAGAATGCATTGATAGTCCCCTGCACAGATTCAAGCCCTCCTATTCCAGATGCAGCAAAGCAGCCCCAGAACATACTGAGCCTCCTCCATGTTTCACAGTAGGTACGGTGTTCTTTTCCTTGTGTGCTTCATTTTTGTGTCTGTAAACATAGAGCTAATGTGATTTGCCAAAAAGCCCCAGAATGCATATTGCCAATATGCATTCTGGCAAATTCCAGTCTTGTGTTTTTATGATTTGCTTTCAACATTGATGTACCCCATTAAGTCCACTTTGGCTCAAACCTTGATGATGGTGTAATCTGATACTGATGTACCTTGACCTTGGAGTTCACCTCTAATCTTGGTGTTCACCTCTAAAGTTGTTCCTAGCTCTTTGGTTACCATTCATATTATTCATCTCTTTAATTTGTTATCAATTTTCCTCTTGCAACCACGTCCAGGAAGGTTGGCTACAATATGTGCAACTGTAGTCATAGGAACACCAAGCTGCTTGGAGATGGTCTTATAATCTTTACCTTTAACACGCTTTCTGTAATTTTCTTTCTAATCTCATGAGACAACTCTCTGCTTAGTTTTCTGTGGTCCATGTTCAGTGTGGTACACACCATGATACCAAACAGCACAGTGACTACTTTTCAGCCTTTAAATTGACAGATTGGCTGATTACAAGTTTGAAAACACTTGTGATGCTAATTCCAGGACACAACTTAGTTTAACATGTCCCTATGGCCAAATCATTGTCAATCTTTTCTAGGCATAACATCTTTTTCGTCGAGGCCAGTTTCATTAGTTTGCTTTTAAATGATTCTGTTAAACCACAATTCAAAAGTAATGTCTGATTTTCATTTGTTGATTTTCAGTACTTATTACTTTTGTTGGTTTATCAAGTAAATTCAGTGACTATTGCGGGTTTTCTTTTTTAATGGAAAGGTACCAGCAATTATGTTCACATGTGTATCAAGCCCCCAATTAAGTGATTGTACTTAATTGGGGGCTTTGTAATTAGGGGCTATACAGCATTGAGTCCGAGTTTACCTAGGCCTCTCTGTTTTTAATAAATTAGTATAAAGTTACTGAAGACAGCAGTTTCAACATGGCAGTCATTGTGATTGGCTTCAAAAGCCCATTTTAAAAGAAAACACAGCTTTCTACAATTTATGAAAAAATAAAGACAAGACCTTGTCAGCTAGACTTGCCACATCCTGCCCTGTGGCATTCAGAACGTCCCCAACACGAAAAATGGGACAAAAAGGACTTTTCTCTGGATGGTAGGTGCATTTCTTGATCTGGCTAGAAGTCATGGTGGTTGGAAAGTTCCCCCTAAGGAAGAATGATCAGGAGAAAATGTGTTTTTTTGTGCTAAAAGTCAGGGCATTACAAGTGTATTTTATAATAACTGCCATTCTTACATGTTCTAGTTCGAAGTGCTTTACAGAGTCAAAAACAAATTTATAAAATTAGAAAAATTAAAGGACAGCAAACAAAAAGGAAAAAGGAAAGGACATTTGGAAAATAATAACGAGCAAAATGACTAATGAAAAACATTCATATCTCAAAATATCCTCAAATTGCTTGTCTGCTCTGTGTGCCTTACTGTGCATACTGTTTAAACAGAAACTGCTTCAGGACAGAAAAAGAGGGAGTAGTGTCTAACTGCCCAAATACATTTGCAAAAGTTCTGTGCTGTAACAATGAAAGAGGATTTTTTATTTTTAAACAGCAGCAGGAGGTTGTCTGCATTTTTTTGTGATTAAAATCAATCATCCAAAATGGTCCATGTACAAAACCCAAAACCAGTGAAGTTGGCACATTGTGTAAATCGTAAATAAAAACAGAATACAATGATTTGAAAATCCCTTTCAACCTATATTCAATTGAATACACAGCAAAGACAAGATACTTACCGTTCGAACTGGCAAACTTTGTTATTTTTTGCAAGTATTAGCTCATTTGGAATTTGATGCGTGCAACATGTTTCAAAAAAGCTGGTACAAGTGGCAAAAAAGACTGAGAAAGTTGAGGATTGCTCATTAAACACTTATTTGGAACATCCCACAAGTGAACAGGCTAATTGGGAACAGGTGGGTGCCATGATTGGGTATAAAAGCAGCTTCCCTGAAATGCTCAGTCATTCACAAACAAGAATGGGGCGAGGGTCACCACTTTGTGAACAAATGCGTGAGCAAATTGTCCAACAGTTTAAGAACATTTCTCAACGAGCTATTGCAAGGAATTTAGGGATTTCATTATCTACGGTCCGTAATATCATCAAAAGGTTCAGAGAATCTGGAGAAATTACTGCATGTCAGCGGCAAGGCCAAAAACCAGCATCACTGTGTAAAGGATATCACCACATGGGCTCGGGAACACTTCAGAAAACCACTGTCAGTAACCACAGTTACAGCTACATCTGTAAGTGCAAGTTAAAACTCTACTATGCAAAACGAAAGCCATTTATCAACAGCACCCAGAAGTGGAAAAGAGTTCTGTGGTCTGATGAGTCCACATTTCAAATTGTTTTTGGAAAATGTGGTCGTCGTGTCCTCCAGACCAAAGAGGAAAAGAACCATCCGGACTGTTATAGGCGCAAAGTTCAAAAGCCAGCATCTGTGATGGTATGGGGGTGTATTAGTGCCCAAGGCATGGGTAACTTACACATCTGTGAAGGCTCCATTAATGCTGAAAGGTACATACAGGTTTTGGAGCAACATATGCTGCCATCCAAGCAATGTCTTTTTCATGGACGCCCCTGCTTATTTCAGCAAGACAATGCCAAGCCACATTCTGCATGTGTTACAACAGCGTGGCTTCGTAGTAAAAGAGTGCGGGTCCTAGACTGGCCTGCCTGTAGTCCAGACCTGTCCCCCATTGAAAATGTGTGCCGCATTATGAAGCGTAAAATACAACAACGGAGACCCCGGACTGTTGAACAACTTAAGCTGTACATCAAGCAAGAATGGGAAAGAATTCCACTTGAAAACCTTCAAAAATTGGTCTCCTCAGTTCCCAAACGTTTACTGAGTGTTTTTTTTTTTATTTATTTATTTCGGTCACGTCAACACAGTTATACAACATCACACATTGTCAATAGTTGATCAAATGTTCATGTCCGAAAGGGTAGACGGGAGATGCAGAGCTTATCTAGTCCCGTCCCCATTTTCTCAATATTTAGTCTCCTCTTTTCCACATATTAACAAGTTGTTATGCATTTTTATTCATTTACAGAGGTCTCACATAAGAGTGTTGTTAAAAGGAAAGGCGATGTAACACAGTGGTAAAAATGCCCCTGTGTCAACTTTTTTGCAATGTGTTGCTGCCATTAAATTCTAAGTTGATGATTATTTGCAAAAGAAAATAAAGTTTCTCAGTTTGAACGTTAAGTATCTTGTCTTTGCAGTGTATTCAATTGAATATAAGTTGAAAGGATTTTCAACTGTTTTCATTTATGATTTACACAACGTGCCAACTTCACTGGTTTTGGGTTTTAGTAGAACAGCTGTCAGGCTGATTAATCATCTACAAACATTGTTTTAGTTTTTCAAAATTGGCATCAAAACTTCCTCTTTCTTACATTTTTACATCTATCAAGTCTCTAGCAAACATTTTTTAGAACATGTTTGTGTGTATTCCTGTGTGTTACCTACCTAGTGACATTGAAAAGAGGAAATCGAATACTGTTTTTGATGAAGATAGTGAAGTTGTTTACATCGAGCATAGGAGCCCTGAAGAGGATGTAGAAAGAGAGAGGAAGATGAGAATAACATTCAGTAATTAAACAAGAAAAACTGTCCTGGCATATCAGTGTGTATCTGATTTTTACACAAAGACGTTGTCGTTCTCAGCCGGACACCATCCTTCAACCTCACACATGCCCTTTGAGTTCTCAGAGGATTTCAGGCAAACACCTGTTATCACACCTGATGTGGATCATAGAAAGAGAGACAATGTTCTATAATCAGTTCAACAACTTAATGCTCCCATATTTCAATTTTAAACAAAAGTATTAGTTTCTATGTTGGACTTACCATTGGAGAGGATGGAACCCAAATGCTGTTGGCAGTCCTCATCTGTGTTACACTTAAATGACCTCCCAGTCTAAAACACAGGCATAAAGAGGTTTTGGCAAAGATTAAAGATGTTTTTGGCCGATAATTAATGTCACTGGCAGATCATATTGTACTTTTTACTGTGGGCTGTGTTTCTCTGTTGCTTTGGTTATAAACTCATGCCCTGTCAGTGCAAACATTTGTAAGACCCAGGGATGTTGTTTTTTAGTACTTAATACTTTAATTTACATTTTATCAGATTAATACATTCCCTATGGAAACATTATTCAAGTCATATAAGCTGCAGTCCAGTTCTAAGAGACAGGAACAAGGGTTTAGCCATTTTGCCAGTTTGATCCAAATTGGTTGATATCAAGGATAAAGGAAGTCAGGAGAACATTATCTACTGTACAGTTGTGTTAAGGCCTCAAGAGAACCAAATTTTTAAAAAAAGAAAACACTCTAAGGTGTTTCTAAAGCTATCAATAAAACCTTAAACATGGAACCTGTTCAGCGTTCAAGGATTTTAAGTGTTCTTACCTCTGCACATCTTCCTTGGAACTGGTTTTCTGTGACGATGAGTTTGGTCATGATGCAAAAAACACCGGCACCCTGAAACACAACAGGAAAATCTAGAAATAGTGTATTCTCTACTGTGAGGGACAATTCAATGGTCAAACTGTGCCAGACATGGCAGACAAGAAAAACATAGCAGATGAACATTCCCTTTGGAATATTAATCACTGATCAGTCCCACTAATCTTGTGAAGCTGATACAAAAACGTCCCCGAGCTGCAGTGAAAGACAAAAACGCACGTGATTAAAACTGAGCTGGAGAGAGAGAGAGTGAGAAGATCCAGTGAGCCATTCTTGAGTGAATAATAGGCAGTTTATCAGTATTTTCTGTGGGAATAATATATAAAGGTTGTAAATAACAGTGTTAGTATAGTTCTGGAGTGAGTTCTTGCCGTTCTTTTGATGTTTATTTGCCGTGTTTTGCCGTATTTCTGAATAGATAATCTTTTTCTGTCATAGTTTGTGTTTCATGGATTTCATCAATGGTAATTTGGAAATATCAGATGAGATATGGAGGAGATGTGCCATGGAGAGGGGAGACCAGAGGAGAGTCTTGAAGGGGGCTAACTGCTACAGGAACTGGCATCAGTAAAAAAAAAAAAAAAATGCCAGACATGGTCTAAAATAATGAGCTTACACGGACACTAATGCTGCAGGCAAACAAAAATGTGTGAGTGTTTGTAAAATATAGGTTAAATTTTAGTTTTGGCCATCTCAAAACTTTGAACATTTGTTTATAAAAAGAAGCCTGTTTAAAATTCAAATCCCTTTTTTCTTGTAATTACACACTGTTTAAGCAGTTAAAGCAGTTAAGTTAACAATCACTTAAAATTTCTTATAATGCTATACGTTTACTGTATATTTGCAAACATCAAACAGGGTCTTCTGGAACATCATGTTACATAAGGCAAGTTCCCAAGGTCACAAAGTACATAAAAAAAATAACATATTATGACATAATACTACAACTGTAATATAATGTTCACATTAAAGCTATCTATTCATGAACAAAGACTTATATTCAAGCCTAATAATATGAGAAAAATAATATTGAAATTAGAAGTCAAAGGTCAAGGTCAAGAGTCTCAACATCACCCTTTGCTTATGGGCCCAACATCAGTGAATGCTTCAGACATTTTCTTCAGAAACGTCATATTGACACAGAGATGGAGTGAATATATTTATGGAGGACATACGTCAAAGGTCAAAGTCACATGCTTACCCTTGCCAGTGGGTGTCATGTCTTGAAAAAGCTGTTGGGGATTCCTGTCAAACTTTGTACATTTGCCCTCGATGTCAGAACAGTGAACTGACTATTTTTGGTCATATGTCAAAGGCCAATTGATATCTTGTTCACCCTCTGCTTGTAAATGTAGTTTCTTAAAACTGATTCAGACAACTTTATTCAAATAAGCACACATGTAAAGACATTTCTGACATTATTAGCTTAATAAGGATCAAAAATGTGGAAAACTAGCCTACTGGCAATGTTAAAGGGTTAGCTCAGGTTGTTTGAAATGGGGCTGCCAAAAAAGGAACTTGTCCCTGGGGACAGGAAAAACATTGGGGCGGAAAGTAGCCAGTTCACAGCTGTACATGATGTAAGTCAAAGCCTCTACTAACCCTCTAAAACTGCTCCAAAACCATCTTAGCTCAACAGCATGCTACAGTAAGTCCAAGAAGGTTCATGATGTCTATGCTGATGATGTACTTGCACTTTCTTTAATAACAGATGAAAATGCACTGTTGATGAAGGCAGAAGATTTCTGACGAATCATGTAAAGGTATGAACAAACATTTTTTTGTCTGTCGTAAAAAAGTACAAGCATGCGACAGGAAGCATACAGCATTGAACTTTTCCTTAGCAATGCTTGTAAGTATTTTATTTTATTTTTTATAGTCAGTCATGGGTGATTAAGAGTCAGGCCATGTTTTAATTGCCTTCTTAAATGACCTACATGAAAGCTTTGCAGCAAGATGATTATTAATTTAAAAAAATAGCACAATTAGATTTCCTTACAAAAACATCTGTGGGGTGCTGGTTTGGCGGAGTGGTTAGAAACCAGGCACCCCATGTACATGCTTCTGCTGGCCAGGGTTTGAATCCAGCCTGTGGCCAGTTCGTGAAGTGTCTTCCCCTACTCTCTCACCCCTGTCACAAGCCTATCCGTTGTCATTCTCTCTCCTGTCAATAAAGGCACAAAAGGCCCAACAAATACATAAAAAAACATCTGCAACAATACTTCTGTCATTTCCTAAAAAAAAACAAAAAAAAAAAAAACGAACCAGAATCTTGTTTTGTGATTTTAGATACTTATCATGTAAATCAGGCTCTCTCACCTGTTGTGGGCTAACGTAGTCAGCCACATCCATCACAAGGTTGTTATGGTAACCAAAGCCTTTTACTTTGGTCATGACGGAGGACTCGATGCCAGTGTCAGTCACTTGGTAAGCCTTCTCATGGATAAAGACCCACCTGCCGTGTAAAAGACATCAGATGGCACAGCAAGCAAGTGTTAACAAAACCTTTATAAAAAAAATTACAGTTTTATTTTTTTTTTAATATAATGCATGACACGAGCGTGCCAAAAAGCAGCAAGATAGAAATAATGTTCAATTAATTTATCACAGTATCTCTCAGTACTAATGTCTTCATTCTTGGAGATAACTTTTTTCATGTTAGCTTTACGTTTGAGCAAAAGTGTGGGATAAAACTATCCAATACATTGACAAAAATAGAGAGAAATCTGCGTGTGCTCATGACTTCATGCTGTTCTTCATGTCTAAAAAAAATCAAGACACTACTGAATCCTAAAGAAAAAGGGAAAAGAAAAAGGTATGTCGATCCTTGTTAATATCGGGTGAAACATTCAAACTTTATTTCATCATAAATACATTCATCTCCAAATAATACAAACAATTTAAAACAGATTTTCAAAAAACAGTAAAAGAGAAACTAATATTTTTTGTTTAAATGATTATTTTTGAATTTGGAAAAGTTGTCTTATTAAATTCTCTTTTTTGTGTTTATCAAAAATATATTGTACTGATCAATACAAAGACGAGTGACAAACATACACCCATGCATTACATTTCATAAACATTATAGTTCATTTAACTTTTATCATCACGAGATAACCAGCACTCCCAAGCAGTAACTCTCAAATTATTCTGCTTATATCGTTGTAACTGCACAATGGATCTTTGTGAGGACGTCTGTGTTTGTATGCTCAACCTTCTGCCGATCTATGGAGGGCTCCAGTTCAATTAATCATTTATAGAACGTTTTTAATGAATCTGTGTTTAAGTGATTATTTATCACATTTTTAAATTAAAAACATGTTTTGCTATTTTGATCCTAAAAGAAAGTTCAACTTTGGATCTGTATGTTGACAAATCAGATTTGCCCAACTTTTCTCTTTTTCTTTTTTAAATTTTTTGTTTGATGGTAACATCCAAAATAATATGCAGCCAAAGTTCAACTACAGACAAACAAGTTCTCTGCCAGTTTTTAAAATGAAAAAATTGGAAGTCATATTCTTATCGCTCAGGTCTAAGTTGATGGTACTTGAAAGGGTTGAGGTTCTGCATAAATTATCACAGAACAAAGAAAAAAAAGACAAAACAGCACAAGAGAAAAGCAAAAGAAGCCTTAAGTTATGTTGGTTAATAAGTAAACTATGGTAGTTTTACAAAATAATCAACTTTTTGTACCAACAGCTTGAAATTTAGCAAGATGAAAAATATGTAAAACAAATACATGCGTTGAAAATTCAAAAAAATGACTTGGTTTGGATTTATCAGAAAAACAAATGGGATTGATTGCCAAGTACGTTCACACATACAAGGAATTTGACTTGGTTAATTGGTGCAAAAGACAATCATAGCATGAAAAATGTCAAACAGAATGAAATGCAAATAGAAACAACTGGAAAATAGTGTAAATGGAATTAGACAAGACAGTCAAAGCAGTATAAAATTGAAGTATTATACACAATTAAAACACAAAGGTATATAAATCCTGAAATATGTGAAGCTCTGATACAAATAATGAAACATTTTTCAAAATCATTATTTCTGTGGTGAAAAAATGCAAAATTATTAGTGGACTTTAACAGCTTTTTTACTTCGTTGTGACTTATAAAGTCAAGTAACCCGATTAAAAGAGCAACTTAAACTCCTGAATGAGTGAGCAAAGCTCTTTTTCTCCAGGTGACACTGAGTCTTTTTCAATGACAACAGATTTATAAGTGAATGAGTTCCTCTGAAAGTATAGCCTCATGGTAAACTGAGGACACTGAGTGTGAAGCTAAGTAATGATGATATCAGTCCAGATAATCAAACAGTTTTTAATTGAAAATCTGGAATAGAAAGATTGGTAAGATCTATAAAGAAGTTTCACTGACCCGACAAAGTATGCGATGATGAGCACTTGCACAACCCGGTTGATGATGCCCACAGACCAGCTCTTGACCACCACAGACTTGGTGGTCTCATAGGTGAAGAAGTCAGTGACGCAGCCCACCACCATGGAGCCCATGTCTGCCTGTCAGAACAAGTCAGTCCCTCCTGAGCCTGAAGAAAAGTGCGGCTCCAGTCCAGCCTCAACAGGTGCTTTTAAGAGGATAGCTGTGAATGAGGAAGAGGCTCCTGATTCTAATAAGAGTAATGTTTCCGGTAGCTTCCCACTGCCTCTGTCTTTTTGTTTAGTTGTGTTCATCTGCCTCATTGCATATTTGATTTGTCTCTCCTCTCTCCCACACCGTCTTTGTTTCATTGGTTTATGCCACAAAGCAGACCTCCCCTTCCTTTATTCAAATCAGCCAGAGGAAAACATGAAAGTGTCCCTCCCTCCTCTTCTTTCTGTCCAGACCACAAATCCCTGTCTCCCACCCCTCTTTCCTCTCAACATCTTCAGCTCAGTGCAGCAGTGTACTTTAGAAACCAACACAATTATTTAGTGTCAGTCTACGCTTCCATTTTCATCAGGCATTCTTTCAATGGGTTTTAAGACATTTTTTACATGCTTTTATCTTATCCAAACCCCAAACCACTCCATTTCTATCACATGACTATGGCTGGTGGGAGGTTTTGTAAGAGCAAAAACTAAATGAAGTTGATGAAATTAATGATTTCTGATTACCTTAATCAGCACTTTAGACTTGACACCTACCCACAGTGCCAATACAGCTGGCAAGAGGTTTGATGATCACATTACTGGGCACGACTAACCAGCCAAAATTACCCAATCTGAACCCAACAGAGCAGTGATCAGAAATGTGGGGCCTGTGCCTGCCCAAAAAAAAAAAAAGTCGAGATAAGAACAACAAAGGCATGAACAGAAAGTGTAACTGGACTGTTTACATCTTCCCTGTGACACTGCCCTGTACATTCATACCTGCTCAAAAACATTAATACAGCTGTATATTTTTCACTTTTAAATCTACTCCTTAACTTAAGATTTTTGGAGTGGGCGATGCGTATGAGACATATGGCTCACGCTGGGCGCCTGAAAACTGGTGTGATAACATGTTTGCCAAAATGAAAACACATTCAATGCTGTTGTACAAGTAAGATGAAACAGCTTGAACCAGCCATTAGGCTAACACTTGACTACGACAGACCTTGCAAATGAAGAAACAAGAAAACAGATGAAGCTATATCTCACTTGTCCTTACTTGTACATCAGTCACAGTGGCTGTTGTTAAAGCTTTTTGGTTTTTGGTTGTGTTTTCTTTCTGCCAAAAGGTGATCCAGCAGAAAATGTTATGGAGCACATGCCACTGAGGATGTATTGAATATTGACGAGAGGGGGATGAGTTACATCTGAGCTAACAATGCATGTGAGCTGAAGGCCAATGTTACGACAACCAGACCTTCAAGAACATATCTGCTGTGATGATTGACTCCTTGTGTGCCGCACTGCTACAGTAATGCATGTAAGAAGGAGCTCTGACCAAAATTTGAGGGCGTCAGTGAAGCATACTTTTCAAAATTTCTTACAATATGGTATTTGTTACAGATCTTCCTTCCTGTCCAGTTTTCATATCAGGGGTGGTGTTTACAACCAAATTAGCCATTTGCTGCATCAGAAATAAGACAAATGTCAGCCAGCTTAATAGTATTTTAACAATTACACCAAAATTACATGTTCCCCACCTTATGTACATGATTCCAAGATGTTACCAGACCTTAACTTCAATGTTTCTTACTTAAAAACCACTCTGAAAATGGATTTTGGCATGCACATTGTTAAGGAAGTTTATTGTCTTCTGTGGTGAGAGTAAATAAGATTGTTCGGGGTTAGATATGTCTCCTTGAGATTTAATTTCAAGCTGCAAAGGCACAAGTACAGAACAGTCTGAATGAGAGTGCACCCCCCAGTGCTAGACAGCAGGGTGTTAAGAAGACAGCAAAAAAAGGAGCTAAAATGGGGCAATGTTTGTGTGCTGTAAGTGACCCAGACAAGGTGATGTGAGAGTCAGTATATGTACAAGAATAAGACGCCGCATTGTGTCCAAAAAAATAACCTTGTGGTTACTTAGTTCCTGAAACCACATGTAGATATTTTGGTATACAGAATGTCTCATCACTAAAGCAAGAAACACCTGGGTGCAGCATATATAGCTCGTCTAGCATCATGTTCTTCTTATATGAGCATGAACTGACAAGGCACAAGGAAAAATACAAAAGAAAAATATATAAGAGCATAATCTAATTATACGCTGTTTCTGTGTTCATCCTTCTGAGCTGTGTCTAACCCCCCAAAAAAGTGGACGTGGATTCAGCTTTTCTGCTCTGTGCTTTAATGTTTACTGTAGCTGCACAGACTTGACTAGACACTGGAGCAAGCTGAAACACCTGGCTTAAGGAATGTCTCACATCTACATTGGGTAACATCACCTGATGACATTTTTCGAACAAGTCAAGTCTCTGGCAAGTGGGGCAAGCAGGACAAGCAGCATTTCTGTAGCCTGAGAGAGGAGACAGACCATTTTGCATATCTGACCTTTAGTAATTATCTCTGTTGGAGTTAAAGGATAAGTTCGGTTTCTACAGCTTTCACATTGTTTAAATAATGAAGTAGAACAATGTACTCACCCAGAAGGCTTTCCTGATCCAAACAGTGCTTCGGGAGATATTGAGATCCAAAATTGAGCGGCTGACATCCGTATAATGGTAGTACACAGGGCATGTATAGCGCCGCTCCTAAAACTGCATTAATCGTCCAAAAACTCATTAGTTTCACCAATATTTCATCATGGTCCGCTCACGCTACTCCTCCATTACAATCTGTGTCTCTCCAGACATGTTTTGTGGCTGTGCTAAACTCTGAACTGAAGAAGAAGAATGTTTGCCTCCGCACATGCGCAGTACTCTCTGGAGAGCCGTTTTTCTCTTTGCCCCTGCGTCCTCTTTTTGATGAGCTCCTCATCTGTAAACTCTGGCTTGAAACTGTAAGGACACCCATCATATTCAAAGTTCTCCTCCACAACATCTTCATCAGATAGATATTCGTCCATTTTGCACAAAACTGGAAGAAGAAAGTCGTTGTGTAGCTGGCGGTCTTCCCCTGAAACAATGAGCCGTGCAGTTCAGAGGTTAGTTCAGCCACAAAACATGTCTGGAGCAACACAGACTGTAATGGAGGAGTAGCGCGAGCGAACCATGATGAAATATTGGTGAAACTAATGAGTTTTTGGACGATTAATGCAGTTTTAGGAGCGGCGCTATACATGCCCTGTATAATGCTAGCATTATACAAATGTCTGCCACTCGATTTTGGATCTAAATATCTCCCGAAGCGCTGTTTGGATCAGGAAAGCCTACTGGGTGAGTATATTGTCCTTCTTCATTCTATAAACAATGTGAAAGCTGTAGAAACCAAACTTTTTCTTTAAGTCCGGCAAGGTAGAGGATTTAGGGTGAATCTCAATTCTACCCCTTAGCCCTTCCCCCCGTCTTCCCCCCTCCCCTTAGCCCTCTGTTTTGAGGGCCAAGGGGAAGGGGTGAAAACACACAGCTGAGAAACGAGACACCTCTCGATTCTTGCTACATCATCAATTCACAACATGATTAATATTTACTTTATAATTTAATAATAACTTATAAGTATGTGCTTCCTTCTGTCTCCACTCTGCCTTCTTGTCAGCGGGCGTGGTGTATTATGGGAAATTCTCATTCCCCTTTCTTTCAAGTGAGATCTCGGCTGGTCTTCCACTTGGCCCTACGGAGAATGGGGACACTCCTTTACTAGACGTTGACGCGCAAAAACCAAGGTGTAAGGGGTAAGACAAGGGCTAAGGGGTACAATTGGGACAGACTCTAAGATTAAGACTTACTTTTCTGTCATTTTTACTTTAGTCTGGTGCCCCCTCTAGATACAAAAACACTATGACCTCTCAGATCAGTGGTGCCAAAACTTTTCTTTCACCAGGGAGCAGTTTAATGCAAGTCCTCTGTTACTGAGACTCAACTGAATGTTTGTTTCTTGGGATGATATTTTGACAGTAAAATTAAGGGCTAAACAGACATTAATAGGGCTCATTCTATTTTTAAAAGCTGCTGTACTGATAGCCCCTATATGTAGTTAGCTGAAAGTCCCCATGTGATGGCCCTTTTCCACCAGCCCTACTCTTCTCTACCGGACTCTACCCGGCTCTACCCGGCTGTACTCTACCCGCCTTGTGCTGCTTTTCCATTAGCCCCAGTGTGTGACACAATAATCTGTGGCTTTTTGTCACAAACCGAGTAAAAAAGGAAAGCAGAAGATGGCTGCAGGTGGCAAGAAGAAATACCCCTTGAGAAGCACAGGAGAGTTTTGGAAGCTATACAACAGAATGAGGCCGAGAACGAGAGCAATCGAGCTGCAAAGAAAAGACGTATGAGAGTAAGCTAACGGTAGCTACCGCTAGCATGCTAGCTCATCGCGCTCATGACTCATCGATGGCCACATTGTTGTCTGACCAATCAGTAGCCAGCAGTCGGTGACATCATCTTTTAGTATCAACTCTGCTCGCTTGGAACCAGAGCGGAGTAGGTACTAAAACTAGCTTGTTTTAGGAGGTACCGGGCTGGTGGAAACACGCTGCAAATCGAGTAGGGCCGAGCAGAGTAGGGCCAAGGCGTGCTAGTGGAAAAGGGCCATCAGTCTGCTGATTTTTGTTTCCTGAATCATCAGTCTAAGCTATTGTGACATTCTGACAAATTATTGATGGTTACCATGATAGCTCTGATTGTTCGTTTCTGTGTCTGCTGTTAATATCCTGCTTATTGGACTGTTGTATGCAGCCTGAGCTCTCTCATGTGTCTTGGGTACCCTCCAGAAGCACACGTCTTTGGGAGAAGCATATTTGTAATAATGCTCATGACACAGGAAGATGAGTACTCAAACTTAAACCACAAGTTTATCTCAGGTCCTACTTTTTGGTAATTACAGCTGTGACACAAACAGGGAGTCTCAAGTCTTTATAGTCAAGATATTCAAAAGAATGTTTAAGAATTTGTTTGTTTTTTTCAGTAAATACCCAGAAGATTTTATAAAGCTACATAGGGAAATCAAGTTATCATCTATCCTAAAGTGTCTTCGGGTATTAGAAAAGTAACAATGTAATCAAAAATTGTGAATCTTTGTGCTTCTGATCTCAATTTCTCACTGAGTTATTAAGAGGCATCAATATAAATTTCAGTTTATTCAAAGCTAGATAAAAAAACTAATTTTAGTAGATTATAAAAAAGTATATTGCTTTCTTCTATTCCTTCTTTCTACAATAAGACAATCAAATTCCACACTTTAAGGCTTCTATAAAGGTCCTGGGTCTAAATAAGCTGTTATAAATGACAAACTGTGGCCTTATTGACAACTGTGCATTAATGTGACATGTGATATGACCACTTCTCAATACTCTCACAAGCACTGACAGCATTATTGGCTCTCACATCAGAGATAATGTAATGATGCAGTGACAGAGTGCGTGTGTGTGTGTGTGTGAGGAGGATGTATGTGCCTGGAGACTATGTCATTTCTTAAGTGGGTCCATTATGTTTGTGGTCAGTTAATGGTAATCTAATACAAGACAAGACACACATGAGCACAAATACATGCCTCAGACTTACAAACAAGCTGAAAGGCTTTTGTGATGGTAACGTTTATCACACAGATATAATGAAAGCTATTCTGTAATGGTATAAGAAAATATGTAACTTACTCGGGTACTGATACAATGTTCTAGAAATCGGATCGTAGAAATCAGCGTGTGGAGGATTGCAGGATGGATTTTGGTGTGAAAGGGAACACCCTACTGAAAGTGATCACCATGTAAGAGGAAGGCTTCTTTGTAAACACATTCACACCCAATCCATCTGTGTCTGCCACATTAAGGACGTGCCAGCACACGAACACGTCTAGATCCCTCGACTAAAACCTCACATATCAACACATCAAAACAAAGAGTGAACTACACTTACTTAGTTACTTCAGGCACAGATTAAATATTATTGCCAATGATGCAAACTAAAATATCTCAAATGTGATTATCATTCTCTATAACAGAGGGTAAAAGTTATGGTTTAAATGCACAATAACCCTGAAAATGGTCAGAATTTTTTTTTTTTTAAGCAGGCTAAGTAGTGCATCATAGATGTTGGTAAGACTTGGTATGTCGATTTTTTAATGATTGTTTTTCTGTGTTCAAACACAACACTTGTTCATTCAATAAGTGGGTTTAATCAAGTGTAAACCAGGTAAAAGTAAGAAGAACATAGTCAAAATGATAGCACAATCTTCAACTAAAGGTGCGTTCACACCGGACGCTACTTGTACTACCTCAGCGATCACTCTCCATTCAAAGTCAATGTACAGCCGCGATGGGGCGGGGCTAACCGTCCCGCGATGCGACAGCCGCGTACAAGATGATCACTTCACACGTCGCGTGATGTCAAAGTTAAAAAAAAAGTTGATCTACTCAGGTGATGTCGTGTGTGACTGTGCAGCATCAGCCAATCAGCGGTGTGTGTGCGTGTGACGGTACCCGAGACAGACAGTTAATCATCCGGACTACAGGGCGGATGAGTTCCGTCTAGGCGGAACTAATGTCAGTGAGGACATTAGTTCCGCCTGGACGGACCGCAGGACACTCACAGATAATGCTGCTGCAGGGCATCAGTTGCAGTGTTTGTGTCTGATAAGTGAGTGAAAAGGATACAGCTGGAATGATGTCCACTCATACATCCTATTATGTGATATATGATATGATCGCGGTGAAACTCGAGCGGACGTGACGTCACCGAGCGACGGCCGACGGCAACGAGCAACCAAAAGGAGGTATTTATGGATGCGCGACGCTGCGCCAGTGGGCGACGCGATTTTGGTAGCTGGGTTGCTTGCGGTCTGAATGTAGCTTAAGGCTGAACAATAGTACAGTATTATTTTAAAAAGCAATAGCAACATGCACATGTGCAATAATCACATCACAGGACAATGTTAAGTCACATGACTCAGACTATGACATGCTGCCATTTGTGTGGTTGATGGAAACTAAAATCCTCTAATTTTCCTGTTTCATTTACTTTCAACTAAAATAAATTTTTTCTGATATCACAGCCACTGGACCCCCTCAGAACAAGACCATGGTGTGTGCAAAGTTTGTAAAATAACAAATAAGCCACAGATGACGCTGGCCACAGGTGTAATAGTGTGACAGTTCAAAGAACAACCATGTGAAATAGAGATTTTAACAGTTTTACAGTAAATACTCATTCTTTGGATCTTAAATGAACACCAACCCAAGTCACTCTGTATTTTTATAGTGCCTAATCATCAGTCAGTCAACCAAACTTTATATGCATAGCACTTTTCATACAAAACTTTATAGCACAAAGTGCTTCACACAGAAAATAAAAAATAAAATAAATCAAATTAATAAAAACTAGAAAATTGAATACAATGAAAAAAACAACCCAATCTCGCCTCACCTTTGATCTCGCACCCTTGCAATCCACATACAGAACACACACTCACTTACACACACGCATAAAAAGACACGAGAAGAGATTCTAACAGAAAACAGAATAAGAGGAAACGTCATCTTTCATTAAAAAAGAGGGAACGCTAAGACTAAAATAACAATTAAAAAATCCTGATAAGAAATTAGCTATATACCACTTAATACATTCACCCTAACACTAATACCTAAGGGCAATTTGGGGTCACCAGTCAACCTAATGAGCATGTTTTTGGTCTGTGGAAGGAAGCCAGAGTGCCCGGAGAGAACCCACACATGCAGCCTCCACACAGAAAGGCCCTGACTGACTTGGAGATTGAACCAGCAACCTTCTTGCTGTGAAGCACGTGCACCACCTGCTGCGCCACAGTGCCACCCCAAACAATAACATTTCCACCAATTTATCCAGCTAATCCCTGTTACTTATAAATCACCCTATCCATACAATCTACAACCCTGCAAAACAAGCTGCTTTACAAGCTCAAAACAAAACCCTTCAAAATATTTCTCAGGTAAGAGACATGTTTACATGCAAACCCGCCAAATCTGAGAATTTTTCCTGCAAATCCCCCTTGCACTTATCTCCTCTTTTTCTACTTGACAGAAAAAGGCTGGGTATTGATAAAGCCTTAATCGCCATTTCAGGCTCTTTCATTACGGCCCTGTGACCTTTTGATGTCACTGTGACAACCAAAACAAAAAATAGAGAGACAGGTTGCAGTCCCCTTTTTCTGTTTCAGGAGGTGATGTTACAGGCAAAATGAGGTGAGATGGGAGCTCACCCCCGAGGGTACCAACACTATGGAATACAAATAGCAGTCAGTGGTGCCAAAAAATATAGTAATTAACCTACTTTTAGGTTAAAATACAAAAACCCCACAAAGGATCAACTATACACCTTGGTAAGATATTTTACAGTGTTTCACTTTTCCCTGACAAAGACCCTGTGTTTAAAACTGTTTTGTGCTTCAACATAGGGCTTGTGTATTCGAAAAGGCAAAGGTAACGGCAGAAATATCATTTTTCTGTTTTCTGTTGTGTGATGTGGGCCTTTGCCAGCTTTAGCTTCTTGTGTAGAATACAGACGTCAGGACTCACACCTCTACAGTTTGCTATGCCCATTTTACTGAATAGGACTACAACACACGACAGCAGCTTTGATGGCTTACTGAAAGTAAAGAGCTTTGTTGAGAGGTCAAGCAGGAGTGGTGTTACTAGTCCCACTCAAAACAGCAAAAGGCATCATGGTTCATGGGCACGGGCTCATAGTTCATCCATCTGCCCTGCCCTGCTACTCAGTTTCCACAGCAGTTCTCCAAACCCACTTTTCTACCTGAGACTTTTTTTGAAGATATCTTTTTGAGCCGACCATTAACAGCATGTCATTGTCACTAGCGTAAAAATGTTTCTGTATTGTTTTTGTGAACTTCATGTTTCTGGTAGCCTGACCAGCTGATGGTGGAAGAATACATAACACCTATATTACACACAAAAGCACAAAACACGGAGCCTGTGCTGAGAAAAAGTGAAGTGCTATAAAGACTTTTACCGTAGCATTCAAGTGGGCCAATGCTGTTTTATGGTATAATTTTAACCTTAAAGGCTTTGGTGGAACTCATATTCACTGGTGCTGTAGACCTCTAGCAAACCCCATTTCCAAAAATATGTTTATGTCCCACCCTAATTTCAAGATGGGAATTTTCTTCCAAAAGCTTCCCCGATAAGGGAAAACTATAACATTTCTTAATACAGATGTAACCTGGTTTGTTTAATTACTCAGGATTCAGAAAAAACAAGCTATCACTGCTGATTCCTTAAAAGTAATCTATGGTCTTGCTGTGGCCTTGGTTCATAAACAGAGCTGACAAGCCCTTTTAGGAGATGTCTCTTAGAGCTCAGATCCTGTTTATCTTGAATGTTATTTTAAAGCTACAGGACATTTATATCATTGCAAACTACCTCACTGATCAAGTTTAGGCTCTGATAGACCAAAGATTACAAGGGAGAAACTCAAGGCTTAGTTCTGGGCCGACTTTCATGAACTATCAAGATTAATTGTAGGATATTTACTCTACATCAGATCTGAGTTCAATTTTATTTCTTTAAGACTTTTTAAAATACCCTATATAAACATTTTAAGACCTCATAACATTCATGTTATATGTTTTGAACAGAAGGTAACACAGTAATGATGAAAAGGTTTCTGTAATAACTCCTGGTTATTGTTGTGTGATGAAGATTTTAAGATGGAAAAATTTCAAGAGGTATAACGAAATAATCGACCCGGTGCAAGATTAATAAACCAACATACCAATGAACAAAAAAAGAAAGCCAACTTGAAATCTGAAAACTCTAAGCTGTATAATTTAAGTTTGAACATCATTATTTTATTTATATTTTGCAAGAAGATTGTTTTCAAGGGCTTTAATTTTGGTTTATTCAATTTCTCAGCTTTTAATACTTTCCAAAACCTAATGGACACCAGGTAATCACCTCAGTCACTTTTCATTTCTATGATAATGGCATTGATATTTATGACTGTGCACCAAAGCCTGAACAAGTTTTTGAATATCTTTGACACACACATTGGACTTCACACAGGGTCAGCTGTGTCAACAGCAACTTGTTCTCAATGCAGACTGTAGGAAAGTTATGTTCTTAAGGAAAAGTAACAAGTTTAAAAAAGGACAAAGTGTTGTTGAGAAATTAAGTTGTAATCTTGCTTTTAATGCCTATTGTTTATACTTGACAACAAAAAAACCTGTCCTGTTCAGTGCTTAACAGGGGAAAAACTCCATGATATGCTAACTACAACTGCACAACATTTTGTAGGACATTCATCTGCGCAAAGGACTGAAAAGTTAAAGTCAGTTTAACCTCCAGGTCAAAGTTAAATACTTTGGATCTCACATAAAGTCTCCCTTGTATTTATGATGTACAATTTCAATAAAGTTGTAAAAAAAATTAACGTCTCCCCTGTGAAAGGATTGTTGGAAATGATTCTTCCGTCTTGATTCAGAATGTATCAAATGAAGCCTTTAAGACAAGCTCCACAGCAAACTGTAAAATGTTGATGAGCAAAAGCTAAAAGTGACAACACGAAGAGATCTGTAACATCAAATGACCTGTATTAAAGAAATAAGAGTGAAAAAAGGTCGAATGATGTCACTTCCAGTAAACATGAGAGGTCATCTTCAGGACATCCGGTCAGTCTCATGCCTGAGGCAGTTTCATCATCAAACAAACACGGTCCAAGTGGGAGCGAACCACACATCCGGGAGTGTTGGGCTCTTAAAAACCACTCTCCTCGACCCTAATATAGCAGCCCTTTTACAAACCACTGTGTACTTAGGCCTCTGCCTCCTGCTTGAAACCACTGTCTCTCCGTCAGTGACCAGAGTCGCCATCTAACTTCCCCCGATAACACACACTCCAAAACCACCCTGCCTGGTTAAATGGGCCTGATGTATACCACCAATGTGGATATCAATCCTATAGGAATTTGCCAAGCATGGCCACAGTTAGCCCTCACATTGTTTAAAATGAGGTCAGAAGCTTTAGACGGATTCTCATGCAGTGATATTATATTAGTACTGGTTAGTCAGAATGTTGACCTTTTTAAAGTCTATATTTACCACATTTTTGAAAATTCGATTTTTGATTTCTGTAAGTTTTACTTTTGACTAATGGTGTCTTAGTTTAGTCTTAATTTTGTAAAAATATTTAGTAAACTGCTCTTTGCTAATCCGATTTATTTTGTAATTTATAATAGGTACACAAGTGGACAAAATTGTTAGTACCCTTCATTTAATGAAAGAAAAACCCACATGGTCACTGAAAATAACAAAAGTAATAATAAATAAAAATTTACTGAAAATCAGCTAATGAAAATCAGACATTGATTTTAAATTTTGGTTCAGCAGAAATATTTTAAAAAACAAAATAATGAAACTGGCTTGGACAAAAATGATGGTACCCCTACAAAGGATTGAAAATGATGTGACCATAGGGACATGTTAAACTAAGGTGTGCCCTGTAATTATCATCACAGGTGTCTCCAAGCTTGTAATCAGTCAGTCTGCCTATTTAAAGAAATACTCAGACGATTTTGGACCCATGCCATTTCCCTATCATTGACAAAGTGAGAAAGCTCAAAAATACCTTTTTTGTGTCTCTGCGTCCAGTGGCTGGCTCCCAGCTGTTAGCTTCGTAGGTAGCTTAGCTCAATGGCTGGAGGTCAATAGGAGTCAGAGCCGGACTGACGAAAGTGGACAAAATACTCCTTACAGTGGTCCAGGGGATGGCGTATTAGCACGTGAAGTAAATCTGAATGGTTATAAAACATTTTAAAAGACGTGTTTTCTTTTCAACCCGTTAAAATAACGTTTTGATACACACAGACCTGCGCATGCGCAGTGCTCCGCGGAAGGATATACCGGCGCACAGTGACTTTTTTGGCGAAAGGAAAAACATCATGCCTGTGTCAGTAAACTCTCGTTCAACTTCCTCATCCATCGTGGCTCTTGCAGTTGTTGCGAGGCTACATAAACATGGTTACATCCGAGGGTCGCCTTCTTCCGGCTGCTACCGCTGTTCTGCGGAGCACTGCACATTCGCAGGTCTGTGTGTATCAAAACGTTATTTTAACGGGTCGAAAAGAAAACACGTCTTTTAAATCCGAATGGTTATAAAACATTTTACTTTACGTGCTAATACGCCATCCCCTGGACCACTGCAAGGAGTATTTTGTCCACTTTCGTCAGTCCGGCTCTGACTCCTATTGACCTCTAGCCATTGAGCTAAGCTACCTACGAAGCTAACAGCTGGGAGCCAGCCACTGGACGCAGAGACACAAAAAAGGTATTTTTGAGCTTGTCTCACTTTGTCAATGATAGGGAAAGACTGTGCTGTTTGGTATCATGGTGTGTACCAAACTGAACATGGACCACAGAAAGCTAAGGAGAGAGCTGTCTCAGGAGATTAGAAAGAAAATTATAGACAAGCATGTTAAAGGTAAAGGTTATAAGACCATCTCCAAGCATCTTGATGTTCCTGTGACTACAGCTGCACAGATTATTCAGAAGTTTAAGGTCCACAGGACTGTAGTCAACCTCCCTGGACGTGGCTGCAGGAGGAAAACTGATGACAAACTGAAGAGACGGAGAATATGAATGGAAACCAAAGAGCCCAGAACAACTTCAAAGAGATTAGAGGAGAACTCCAAGGTCAAGGTACATCAGTGTCAGATCACACCATCCATCACTGTTTGAGCCAAAGTGGACTGAATGGAGGACATCACTGTTGAAAGCAAATCATAAAAAAGTGAGACTGGAATTTGCCAAAATGTATATTAACAAGCCACAAAGCTTCTGGGAGAATGTCCTTTGGACAGATGAGACAAAACTGGAGCTTTCTGGTAAGTCACATCAGCTCTATGTTCACAGACACAAAAATGAATCATACAAAGAAAAGAGCACTGTACCTACTGTGAAACATGGAGGAGGCTAAGTTATGTTCTGGGGCTGCTTTGCTGCATCTGACACAGGGTGTCTTAAATCTGTGCAGGTACAATGAAATCTCAAGACTATCAAGAGGAGTGAAATGTGCTGCCCAGTGTCAGAAAGCTTGGTCTCAGTCACAGGTCATGGGTCCTCCAACAGGATAATGAGCCAAATCACACAGCTAAAAACACCCAGGAATGACTCATAACAAAACACGGGACTATTCTGAAGCGGCCTTCTATGATCCCTGATCTAAAATCCTGTTGAACATTTGTGGAAGGAGCTGAAACATGCAGTCTGGAGAAGACACCCTTCAAACCTGAGACAGCTGGAGCAGTTTGCTCTTGAGGAGTGGGCCAACATACCTGTGGACAGGTGCAGAAGTCTCACTGAGAGTTACAGAAATCATCTGATTACAGTGGCTGACTCAAAAGGTTGTGCAACAACACATTAAGTTAAGGGTACCATCAGTTTTGTCCAGGCCAGTTTCATTAGTTTGTTTTTTAAAATAATTCTCTTGGACTACAATTCAAAAGCAACATCTGATTTTCATTAGTTGATTTTCAGTAAATTTTTATTTATTATTACTTTTGTCAGTTTCATCTTATTTCAGTGACCATGTGGGTTTTTCTCTCTTTAATGGAAGGGTACCAACAATTTTGTCCATGTCTGTATAATGTCAGGGGATAAACCCAAAAGGCCCAGAAAATGTTAGCATCTATTCCTTCCTTTATATACCAACTTACACTCTGTTTATTTATATTTGACATTTTATTCTAATTCAGTTCCAAATTGTCATTGTGAGAATTGACAATAATAACAGGGCCAGTATAAACCAACCAGGTCTGGGTGGGATAACAGGGTAAAGACCATTTATTTCATTGTTTGAGGTTAAATAATTATTGGAGATGTGAAGTAAAAAAAGAGTAAATGTTATGTGTTCATTTATGTGTGAACACAAATTCCATGCTCTCTTGTAAACATTGAAAGTGTAGCTAGTGTTAATTGTGTTGTGAATGAAAGCCTATTGGTGGTCTGTGGGTGTGTGAAATGCTTCGGGGCTTATTTATGATTCAGAGAATAATCTTAGGCATTTTTCATTAAAGAACTAAAAATTGATATTGGCTACACAGCTGTAGTGAGGGAAACAAAGGGAAATAAAGATACATGGTCAGTAATTAGTTGCAGAAATACATAGACAGCAGCCAACAAGATTAACTTATAGAGACGTGTATGTGGCTCTGTTAATGAGAATGCAGATTTTCTCTGTTGAGAGGGACAAATAAATCAGTTATGTGGTTCCACACAGTGAACATCTTGATCTTTATATTATTTTTTTCTGAAAGGAACCAAAATCTTGAAATCTAAGCACTCTTTCCACTGCCCAGCCGATAGTAACTCAATGTTTCACAGAATAACACGGTGGCCTCAGTGTGGCTGAGTAGGACTGATCCTTCTCCTAAACTGAGCCGGCCTGAGCAGTCAGGTAGAGAGGAGAGCAAGAGCAAGAGCAAGAGCAAGGAAGATTTGTTCAGTATGAGTGTTTACACAAACAGAATTCAGAATAAGAATGAAACTGTATGAAAATTTAATATCCCGTTATTGTGACTAAAATTATCACGTTTATCATAATTATCACTGTATTGTTGCATTGTGCTCAAAAAATACTTTAATCATTTAACCCCTTTAATATTATAATTTTAACAGTTCTTTTGTCTTTTTTGTCAATAACTGTGTCAGGAAATGTGCTGTAAGTACATTTGTTTAAACTTTTATCAGGAGAAATAAAAGTAAACAATTCTAGCAAGTATTTGTCATTACAATGTTATAAATGCTTAAACGGTGTGTAACTGCAAGAAAAGAAAACTGATTTTAACTTTAAACTGGATTGAACATGTTCAAAGTTTTAAGACAAACAAAAATAAACTTAACCTATTTTACAAACACTAACACGTTAGTTTGCCTACAGCATTAGTGTCCATGTTACAGCTCGTTATATTAGACCATGTCCACGCCTTTTATTTATGTTTTGTTTTACTAACGATAGTCCCTTAAGCAGTTAACCCCTTTCATGACTCTCCTCTGGTCTCTCCTTTCCATGGCAGATCTCCTCGACATCTCCTTCTTTAATATTTCCAAATTACGACTGATTAATCCATAAAACACGAACTGTGATGGAAAAGAGGATCTGCCACGAAAATACGTTGAAACACGGCAAGAATAATACCAACGCTGTTATTTACAACCTTTATGCATTATTTACACAGGAAATACTGATAAACCGCCAACAATTCACTCAGGTAAGGCTCACTGAATCCTCTCTCTCTCTCTCTGCTCATTTCCTCAAGGAATTACAGCAGTTTTAATCACGTGTTTCACAGATTCGTGTTATCAACGGGGTGACTGTCAACCAGTTTAGAGTCTTTACCTTTTAGAGTCTGAGTGAGGCTCTGACTGCTGGACTTTCAGAGGCCAAATACTGCAAACTGCACATGCTCGCCTTTGTCTGTGAGAGACGGCTCGTCGGGGGGCAGACACATAGATCAGGCTTTCCAGTCAAAGAGCAGCATCATTGCGAGTTATTGACGCAGTGTGGTAATCAAACATGGTTTAACGGTAATTTTAATAGGACACGGTAATGATTACCGTGGAAAATTTAACCGCGGTTTACCATTTTACCGGAAACCGTTACATCCCTAATTCAGAATAATGATCAACCTAAAGCATCCTCTCATTCTCCATTAAATTTCCATCTGAATGAGCTTTTTTGGATCTTTGACATGTTAACAAGGCAGTTTTTATTCTGATCAAACACCTTGTCCAATTTCTTGTGTCCGTGTAAATATGACTGTTGTAGCTTTTTCTATTTGAGTCAGATTTTTTTTTTGGTCATTAAAAAATGTGTTCCATCGACCCGTGTTCTAATCAAAATGCTGCTTGAGTTTAAGCCGGTCTGGTGGTTTTCATCAGGAGGAGGCTACTTTGAGGTGAAAAAAATTAAACTGCTTATATTAATACTCTCACATGGGCATCAAAAACGGATGTTTCAAGCCAGTCATATTCTGACATTTTTCAACTGATGTTTCAGCCAAAGACATAAAACAAGAAGGGTTTTTAAACACAAGTCTTTTATTTATTTGAGCCTAAAAACAACACAAAATACATTGACGGCATTTTTGAACGCTTTACAGAAACAAAACTGTTTGATTTGCACGCCTCTCTTCATACCCACATAAATTCAAGAAAACTACTTTTCACAGTGCTAAAAAACTACAACAACCATCCCTGTGGGGAAAAAAGCTTTTCTAGCCAGAGCAGTTCACATGCAAGCCCCCGTCTTCCTGATTTCTCTGTAGGATCAACAAATATACATGACACAAGCTTCTGGAGTCAATGGCTGTATTCAAATTTATAAAAGACACACGGAAAAGAAAAAAAAAACACCTCAAGTCTGATGTGTCTGTCCGTCCTCGTGTGAGCGTTAAGAAAATATGACTGTTTGGTCCTTGTTGTATGTCTTTGATCATGTGAAGCAGTGTGTGTTTAGTCTGACTCTTCCTCTGAGCTGGCAGGTGTGGATGCGGCCTCTTCTTCCTCCTCTTCTGACTCCTGGTTAAAATAAGAGAAGAAGGGGTGAGTTTTGTGGCAAGCGTGTAAAAGATTAATATGTTAAAATACTCAAGTGTGGTTATTCTTTCACTCTGTGTGTGCCAGTCAATAAACATTTGTAAGGTTAGAAATCTATTAGTGTGACAGACATGACCTCTATCATCAAGAACAACAAACAAATGATCGGTGTCAGAACAAATGGCCACGGTGACATGATGTTTTAATTTGGAATAAAGTATTCAGAATTTAAAGGTGTTATGAGGAGAATCTATTACCAGCGAAATAAAGACTCTGCTACCCATGAGCACGTGCGGCGACTGTCGTAATGCTGCGTTCCAGTAACCTCGGAACTGGGAGTGACATCATCTCAGAGTTATCAGCGTTCCAGTTGAAGTCGGAAAAAACAAGCCGATCTACCAGGCTATTGTTAGCTGTTGTTAGCATGCCTGCGTTGTTCACAAATACCACATGAAGAATGGGATTATCACTATGGCAGCATTTTTGTAAAAATAAGTCGAACAATACTATGTATACAGCTGATCTAGAGCAACACACCCCAGTCAGAAGTGTAAATAAATTGATTATTACAGGAGCTAAATAACTGTTCACACTGGGGGCATCCATCTCAGATTGTCAACTCGGGGGTGGTGAGGTTTCACTGAGTTCCCAGGAGGAAATTCAGACTTTGGGGGACGTTCCAGTTGCAGTTTCCTACTCGGAACTCAAAATTCCTACTTCTGACTACAACTGGAACGCACCACAAGACGTGTGCTATCCAAAGAGTGTGTTTGTTGTGAAGCAGCTCGGACCTTCCTCAGAACTCTGCATTGCTTTACAACTTCTTTTTTCAACAACTTACAGGATGAAAAGCAACGAGGTAATGTATCTCTTTCTAGTTACGTAGCGGTAGTTTTTGATGTGTGACAACAAGCAGTTTTTGGAAAACTTAGTATCGTAGTTTTGTAGCCGGCTATATATCGCTATACAGCCCGGTGCTCTAAGACGTGTAATATAAATAATAAAATAATATAAATTTGCTCTAGTTTTAATTGTCTTGTTCCCGAAGTTGAGTATCCAGGGCAGTCCAGTCCTGTCCGCCCCGACCGGAAGGCTAAGGAATAGCATTTATAGATAATCTATGTTGATGCTATAAAACTCATCTTAAAGTGTGTATTTTGATCAGGCATATATCTAAAAGTGAGAGTTTTTTGCAATTACTTAGAAACTCCTCACAGTCCCTTTAATAATTCAATATTAAAGTACTTTTCTTTACATTTACATGGAAATAGTAATTCTGCATTGAGGTTAACATGGAGCATACGTTGATTCGCCTTTATTCAATGCTGCTTAACCCTTTGACTACCAGTGCAACTGAGCAAATCAAATCATTTCTGTTAACACTTGTGGGAACAGAGAAAATTACAAACAAAAAACATACCTTTTGATGGTGTAGAATTTGAAGGTCTAAAAAGTTAACATTTGATGACATAAACATGTACAAATTTTTGGGACAAAATCAATGAGAAAAGGCTCCAATGCTTGTAAATAAAATAACATAAAACAGATGATATTGAGTTTGACAGACACAGAAAAATATTTTGATGAATAACATAATGTGTATATATTTATATATATATAAATCATCTTACCAGTAAATGGTAAAGTATTAAAAATAATAATGATGGCAATAATAAAAGCTTTTATCTTGATAAACCTGTAAATCTCACACAAAGAAAATCAGTTATATGGCTTGTTAAAAAACAAACAATGATGTGTTATGTTTTTTTGACACATTACATTTTCCTGGATTTATTGACCTCTTCCTAACGTTGAACAGGGAGTTAAAGGGTTAAGGTCTGGGGGGTGGGAATGGTTCTGATTGGACGGGGGCAAACGTAAAGTAATTACATCTACCAGAGGAAAACAAACTCCTGTTCAGTTTCTCCAGCGTGCCCATCATGGAAACCTCATGCTACAGCTTTAAAAAGGTCTGCATTTTTATGCTTATGTCCATCCACTCGTTTCATTATTTCCAAATCTTCTAAGGCACTAAATAAATAACTCGTCTCGTCTAACGCTTGCTTTAGGCAGTCATCCTGTTCCCGTCAGCGTGGGATATGTGCATCATCAGAACAGGACAAGGGAACACAAGGGTTTACAAGGTCATTTTAAATCTTTTTAGAGCAGATTTAGGTTTTATTCTGAATTAAAGCTCTCATGAAAACGGAACAAATGTTTCAGTTGAAGATCACCTCACTGGTTTCCAACCTATGGTGTGTGTCTCCTGTGCGTGGCACTATGGGTCTTAGAGGGGGCTCAAAATTTTGTCTCCAGATCATAACAGTAATCAATTCAGATTTCTGAATAAGACCTTTTTTGTATTAATAAAAATTAAGATACAAAGCTATGAATATAATTCAGGTCAAATTAAAACAAAAGAATTATGTTGGTTTCCAACAGCAATGTTCCACTTTTACGTGGGTCTTGGGCGGTTTCAGCTTTTATTTCAGATCGGGGGTTTCCAAAGTACGAGAGTAGGAGCCTACCCTGAAAAAATACTATGTGCTCCCCAAACAGCTGTACAGAAACAAGGTTTAAAAGCTCAAAACTTCAGCTTCATCTGGAAACATTCAGTTTGAACTCTTTCCAGGATTTTTGTCATTTTAGCTGCATCTTCTCTTGAATTCATTAAGTCCATACTAAATCTGTTCAAGGATTTAACAACAAAAAACCTTTTTGTTCAATCTTTAACATTTTCAGTTTTTCAGATTTTTGTGTTCGATTTCAACAGTTTATTTTCTTTTCATGAACTTATCTATTACCTTGACTCAATTTCTCTTTGTTTTGAAAGTCATTTCAAGCTTCACAGTGAAAAGACAACTTGACAGCTCCTCTATTTAAACCTGGACTGTGAGTTTGCTCGACGATAAACAGAGCTTCCTTTTCCCTCTTTCTAAGTCTTACCTGTGAATTTTTTAGGTCCCCCTTTTCTCTGGGGCTCTCCCTCTTTCTGGCAATCAGCCTCACTTCGGCTAAAATGACTTAGAAAGTCCTCTTTTGGAGTGCACTGGTAGACAAATGGTCACAGCACATGCAGCAAAACACTAATGCTGTAAATTCCATTTACGCTGGTGACCTTTGTCATATTCTCCCTCTTCTCCATTTCCTGTTTCTCTTTTCTGCTCAAATGTCCAATTAATGCAATTTAGACTTCTAGAAACATTCAGACATGAAAAACAACTTTGAAATATGAAAAAAAGCACAGTCTATGAGCAGCTTTCTTTAGTTACAAACCGCAAACTCACTTGGACTCAAAGCCTGAAGAACTCCATGGACGACTCTGTTTATGAGGACAGAGTCTCAGACTGTGGAGTGAGTGCACTTTAATGCAGTCATCATTGTTAAACTGAAGTATACATCTATCAAAGTGGCTGAGTTAAATTTGAACGCTGTGGTGAAATAGACGACAAGTACTTCAGGGATCAATGTCATTATGTTTCCCTGTGCAGGAAACTTTTTCCATCTGATATCTTTGCTGACTTTACCTTCTTCTTCTTCTTGGCTTTGCTCTTGTGGTCGGAGTCTGATGAACTCTCCTCGCTTGTCTCGATAAACTCTTTACTCTTGAAGCTGTCATTGCCTCCCCGCTCCCTTTCCTTATCTCCCCCGGCAGACTTCCTCTTCTTCTCCTCCTTCTTCTTACCTCCAGACTTTTTACTCTCTCTAATGGTTGAAGAAAGAAAAATAAAGGTTAAAACTGGTTGTGACATATAGATAATACGAAAGTTTCAATTTTGGATGCATTACTTCTTGGAGGTTGATCCTCCGCCACTCTCTGTGTATTCTTTCTTTGCTTTGTCGTACTGCCTCTTGGCCTCTCCTGCCTTTTCTTCCCATTCCTGAGGAGAAAATACACGAAGAAGCAAATCATCATTGGAATACATTTATAAAAACACCAGGTTTTCTGAAACATGCTAAAATATAACGGCTGTTTGAACCAATTCAATGACTAATCCGCCCAGTAGTTCTGCATTATAGGGACGTGTCACGTGGTAATGCATTTTAAAGTGAGAAAAGGTGTTGGGCTGCCCACTCTTTTCTGGAAATCATTTTCCAGGGTTTTTCCAGGATGTTTTTATCCCCTCTTAAAATTTATTAATTTCTAACTCTCTCTCTTCTAACACTTTCTGTTAGCTATCTTTTTAGTCTGGCTTTAAGAGTCTTACTATTATAAAATAATGGTTTAAACTTTTTTTGTTTGTATCTTTATTTACTCTGCTTTTTATAAATAGATTTGTGGATTCACTGTTTAAGTAGCCTTAATTTTATCTTGCCATTTTTTATTATTTCTTTTTGTCACCATTGTTTTTAGTTTTCATATCATATTCCTCAACTTGCTTTAGTTTATAATCTCATATTTTATGTATCATACATGATTTTTTTCACTAACAAGGTAAAAGCAAGATAAATAATTTTCCAGGACAACTTAAGTTTTTTCCTGAACATTTTACTTTTCTTTCTTTATTTTCCATGTTTCCCATGACTGGAAAACTGGTCAATCATTTTCCAGGTTTTCCAATGTGTAATGATTACTCGATTGTGTTTATATAAAGCAAACATTTCACAATGTCCTTGCAAAAGCTCAGAAAGTTCCATGGAACTTACTTTACCTTGGAAATTTTGGAAATATTCAAAAATGTAAACTCTTCATGGAAAAATAAGGTAATTAAAAATAAATTGGGGCAATTTAAACAAACTACATCATATCCAAATTTTAAAATGTACATTTTGTTTCGTCATAGGCAGACACTGACACAAAATAGTAAAATTAAAATCATTACACTTTAACAAAATCATCTGTAGAAGAATGCTTATCAAGCTTTAACCACTTTGTTGAACAAATAATTTCAGCTTCACTTAATGTCGTACCTGGCCTGTAACAGTCCAGGGAATGCAGGGGCATTGGGGCCACGCCCCCTATAGTAAACAATGTGTGTATATTATTGAGGAACAGCAGTAATATTATCAAGTATACTTGCATGAAATCTGGTTGTTTTAGATATGATTATAGCCAAGTATATTTTCTCCAACAAAATATACTAAATGGTTGGAATCTTTAAGGGCAAACCCTCAATTTTGTTAACTCCAGGTTCATTCCCAATTATTCTCCTTTATTTCTGTTAATTCTCATGAAACTAGAGCAGAAACTATCGAGAATTTTTGGAATCGAGTACTCTGTCAATTATTTCTTGGAGTACTCAAGTACTCTAACAAAATATACTTTTTTGTTTTTAAACAAATAAATCAATTGTACAATGCAACATGTTAGGGCTTTCAAAATGAGCAACCAAATGCCGTTTATTCCTCAGAAAAGGGTTTTTATTTGAACAACTTTCAAAGTTTAAACCAGTACTGGCTTAAAACAAAGCCAATACAATACTGTAGCAGTCATATAATTTTGCAATTATATTTGTGAAGTGTGTTCTGGAGGGCATTGTGTAGTTTGGACTGAAATCCTTGATCATGTTCTTAAATCCTGTGTCCTCCACCATGGAAAGAGGATGCATGTCTGTGATGAGCATATTTAAAATGCTGTAGCCTAATAGTAATAGTTGCGGCTTTGACAACGTGCTATCATGCTACGCTACGTGCTAAGCTCACTCTGTTTGACATCAGACACACTGCACTGTGTTTTCTTTTTGTCCTGTCTTGTAGTGACCACACACTTGGGACACTATCTGCCATTTCTTCTGTAGACTCTCTTTTCTCTGTCCCTCTCTTTTCTCTTCCTTCATTATTGTACAAGCTGCGCAGCAGCAGAGGTAGCAGGCGAGGTGTGCCACAGAAATTACCTTCCGTGTCAAACACCGTGCACTGTATAGTAGTCCAGATATACAGTCATGGAAAAAATTATTAGACCACCCTTGTTTTCTTCAATTTCTTGTTCATTTTAATGCCTGGTACCACTAAACGTATAATACAATGAACACAACAAAAAATGCAGCTGGTCACATAATACTTTATGTCCTATTTGACATTCTTAAGCTTAATTGATTCCCAGGGTATATAAGAGGCCATTTCATGTCACAAGCAGCACTGCACATGCAAAGGCCTAGAGTGGTTTCCTGCTTACATTCAAGCCGTAGCACAACTCAGAAGTTGTCAGCTCTCACATAATGCCTAAAACAAAAGAATTATGTGAAGCCACAAAGGCAGCCATCTTGGCACTGCTGGAAATTGGCATGAGTGAGAGACAGGTAGCGAAAAAACTGAAGATCTCCAAGACAGCCGTTCATTACAACAAAAAAAAAAACTGAACATGGCACTACCAAATTGCTACCTGGCACGTGGCAGAAGCGTCTTTCTACCCGCGAGATGACCGTGCACTCATCCGTTCCTGTGTCAGGAATGCGTCGTCAGACCTCAGGGACCTTAAAATGAGTGGGCACTGTCGAGAAATGTGACTTGTTCAGCAAGGACAGTTCCGACTTGTTGAAGCTGGTTTGAAGTCACACAGAGCCGCATAAAGCCCTTCATCAATGAAAGGCAGAGGAAGGCCGGTTACTCTTTGCTCGAGACCACAAGGATTGGACTGTTGATGATTGGGCTAAGGTTCTCTTCAGTGATGAATCAATTTTGAATTGATGCCCTCCAGCCAACTTACTGGTTAGGAGGAAGCCTGGAGAAGCTTACAACCCAGACTGTCTTGCCCCTACAGTAAAACATGGGGGTGGATCAGTCATGATCTGGGGTTGTTTCAGTCTGAGTGGAACAGGGCAAATGCAATTGTGTGAAGGCCGAATGAACCAGGTCATGTACAGGACTACCCTTGAAAACAGTCTTCTTCCATCAGCTGGAAAACTCTTTCCTGCCTCGAATGACTGGATTTTCCAACAAGACAATGCCCCTTGCCACACGGCAAGGTCAGTTAAAAACCTGGATGGAGAACCACAACATTACGCACCATGCCTTGGCCTGCTCAATCACCAGATCTTAATCCAATTGAAAACCTGTGGAAAATCATCAAACTCAAAATGGAGAACCACAAGCCCAAAAACAAAAGAAAATTTGTTTGAATTTGTCCAACAGGAATGGGCTGCTGTGACAGCAGAACAATGTCAGAAGCTGGTGGAGAGCATGCCAAGGCCATGGCTGCAGTCATCAAAAACAATGGTTATGCAATCAAGTATTAACTCTTGTGTGTATCATGTGTTTAAAGCAAACAGAAAAGAAAACATGGAATGCTTAAAAGTAGTGTTTTTGGCGGTACAATGCCATAGCTATTGATGTAAGAATTTAAGTAATTTTGGTTATTATCAAGAAAACCATGGAAAATGAATAGTTCTTAGTTCTTAAATTAAACTCTCATGAGCTATTTTTGTTGTTATCATTATAATTGTCCAAACAAATGTACCTTTAGTTGAGCCAGGCATTAAAATTAACAAGAAATTGAAGAAAACAAGGGTGGTCTAATAATTTTTTCCATGACTGTATATTTATATGTATAATTATATATTAAACGAGGCTTCGAGGCACAAAATTTAATTCGAGGATATTTTTTAATCGAGTACTCGCAAATATTCGAGGAATCGTTTCAGCTCTACATGAAACATTTTCAAACATTTTCATTTTGAAATTTCCCAGAATTTTGTAACCCCAGTCCTTTTACATCAAATTCTGAGTTCTTGTTTGATGGCGGACATCATGGCTGTAAATCAAAGTAGATCATGACCTGATGTGATAGCAACACATGATGTGCATTTCCCATTACATCGCTCATACATGGCAGGAATATTAAAGGATGATATACGTATCTATTTCAAGAAGGACTACAGATCTAATAAGGTAAACTGTAGGATGAATGTCTTTAAGCAGCAGTAAGATTTGAAAAAAGACTGAACTGGGACAATTTTCTGCTTTTCTTTTTTTAAATGAAAATACAAAACTGTACAAATGTAAAAACAAACCTGAATTAAAAACACTTCCTATGACAAAGACATTGAATACAAAAACACGTGACAACCATCGTCAGCTCACGTGTGTTGAGCTGAAAACAGTCAAATACATTTTTAATTTAAATCCCAATACTTTGAGCTGGCATATTGATTGATTGGATTGGAAATTCCAGGCTGGAAAAACAGAGGCATAGCTTAAGTAACTGTCTCACCTCCTTCTCTTCTTTACCCAGTTGTCTCCACATCTCTCCGGCCTTTTTGGAAATCTCTGTGATGGAGATCCCTGGGTTTTCGGACTTGATCCTCTCACGACTTGAGTTGAGCCACAGCATGTAGGCGCTCATGGGCCTTTTAGGTCCACCTTTGTCCTTCTGCTTCTTCTGCTCTCAGTAAAACAGAGATGGAAATGGTCAGAAAAATTTGTCTCAAATGTTTCTTTCATGCCCTCTTCGAGCCCCAGAAGCTCTCCCACCTCTTTACGTGGCTTCCTCTCCTTTTTCTCCTTCACCACTTTGACTTTCTTGGGCTTCTTCTTCTTTGCGCTGTCGTCATCACTGTCATCGCCTTCTTCGCTGCTGTCACTTGCTGAGGCGTTGCTGTCGTACCTGATTAACGGAGGACAGGACAAAAAGGAAATGGGAAGTGTTGCATAAGCTTAGTGCAAGAGGCAAAAACTACAGGAATATAGAGGCTGATGACACAAACATTCAGCAATATGAAAAGAAAGTCACTTACTCTTCTGCAATGTCATCATCTTCTTCTCCAGGGTTAAATGATTCATCTGTACAGTGAGATGAGACACAGAAGAAGACAATTAAACCTTCTTACCTCTCAAACAGTAAATGTTTCTGAGCTGTGTGCATCTATGGGACATTCACTCACCGCTTTCACCTCCTGAATCGTCGCTGTCGTTACCCTCCTCTCTGATTTTGCCCTCGGCCTTCATCCTCTCCAGGTAGGCATCATGCTGGTCTTCATCCGAGTCACTGTACTCGTCGTTGTTGCCCTTCATGCCCTGAAAACAAACTGCTCTGTCAGAAAACTGCTAAACCCCACGACATCGTTCAACTTGAAAGTCTATTCAATCCCCCAGGATCCCATCATGTCAAAATGATTAGTGATAACACATCAAATATAAGACCAAGTTAAAAATCCCGCAAGAACTTCAGCACTGAGGAAAAAATTTGACTCATTTATTCTCAAACAGCTTTTTCTACCATCATTATAAAAGTCTAATCTGTAATCAAAGATTTTAAAGTAAATTAAATTCAAAGGTTATGTACCATATTACCACTTTCCCTTTGCTCTCTGGGACTGACGTAGTTCATTGATTTAATGTGTTTCATTTTAATTGCATAAAAAATATACTTTTTTTTTCATCCTCTTGTTTTCTACATAAATAATATGGTTTCTTTGGTTGCACAGTGTCAGATAAGACTATATTTTTTTTCTTTGTGCAAAATGAAACTTGCAGTGCAGCTGCCTTACTTCTCTTTTTCTTTTAAATATACATTCATTTTTCAGACTTTACGCCTTTACAGATCAAGTCAAGTTTATTTATAGAGCACCTTCTAGAAGACAGCAGTCGATCAAAGTGCCGTACACAAATACATAGAAATAAAAAACAATAAAAATGGAAAAACACTGTAATAAAACAGTATAAGTATAAAAACTAAAGTGCCTGTGATTTTAAAGAGCTGATTAATGAAATGCCAGGGAGAAGAAGTGGACCTTTAAGAAGATTTAAAAATCTCTTCGGTCTTTGAAGCTATTATATGGACGGGGAGACTGCTCCACATTCTCAGGGCAGCCACTGCGAAGGTCCTGTCACCTCTCGGCTTAAGTCTGGTTTTGGGGACCTCCAGTAGCAGCTGGTCAGAAGACCTTAGGGCTCTGGTTGGGAGGGGCGATGTAGGATTTCAGACAGGTAAAGAGGGGCAAGAACACTGAGGGCCTTAAAAGCAATTAAAAGAAGTTTAGAATCTATGTAAAAGCGGCCTGGGAGCCAGTGGACTGGTGTGATGTGGTCACACTTTTTCTTGCCAGAGAGGAGTTGAGCAGCAGCGTTCTGAATGAGCTGAAGGCAGTTAATTGATGACTTATCCATGCCAATGTATAAGGAGTTACAACAGTCCAGTTTACACATAATACAGTAAAGGCATGGATAGTCTTTTCAAGATCAGCCTGTGAGAAATAGGGCTTGGTCTTTGCTAACACACGGAGTTGGAAAAAGCTCGCTTTCACAACAGCACTGATCATAAGTATGTGTGCTAACACTAACAGCAGAGCTTTTCACACCAACTTTGCCCAGTTAATTTCCTTTCACGCTCCTATGTTATCCACATGGAGTGAATCCATCTCTGCATGCAGCAGCAAGTAGCCCAGATAATTCACTGAGGTGAGTGGGGAGACATGTTATCCTGTGGGTCAGTGTGAAACTGAGAAAGGGAGCACAGACAGGACGGATTTAAAACAGCAGCTGTTGCAGGAGAAGTTTATCTGACAGCAAGGAGAGTAACACTTACTCAAATGTGGGTCTGGACATCAGAAATGTTACTCCACTGCATGTTACCAAAGCTCTGCAGAACAATCACTCATGCATCCACAGAGCTGAACACTGCAGCTTTATTTCTCTGGTGTAATCATCATGCACGAGGTGACGCTGCTTCATATTTATTTCTGTGTGTTACAGTGCTCCACTCAACTTTAATCTACATTATATCAAAATGTGACCAAAATAATAATTATTTAACACTCAAAAAAATTGCCTTGATAGTTATTAAATTGAAAATTGAAGATATCAGTGAAATTGTTTTTTGCACAATCAGAGTGTTTGAATAATCAGACTGCATTTGAGAGTATTAATAATGTAACTTAGACCTGAATATGGATCAGCTCTGAATGAAACTACATTACTGTTGATCAGCTGCCAAATCCAAATTTAGATAAATTCTTGCAGATATCCTTCCTGATTCATCAGGTATCTGATACTGAATCACTTTTTTCTACTTTTAGCTTAAAGTGTTGAAGTATTCAGCTTAGTGATATTTAACCTAAAATCAGTGATGAAGTTAAAATTTGGCATCATGACAACGCTAGGTGATGGAAAACTTTTATACTATGACAATTGTAAATAAGTTATACTAAAGCAGAATATTGTACCAATATATCCATTTTTTGCATCACTTTAGAATCATGACTTAGTTGAGTGTCGTCTTTTGTGTTGCTATACCTCTTTTGGTGTTCATCATAAATATTCTTATGTTCTATATGTTTTTGTTCTGTTCTAGTCTTGGAAATTCCCATGCCTGCAGCCTTACAGAAGAAGTCTCAATTCAGACGTAGTTTTGCACAACAGTTTAAGACCTAAATGTTTTTCCAACGGTAACATGTCAAACTATTTCAAAAATTCATAACATTTCCAAAAGTTGCTCTACTGTTATCTTGGCTTATATAAGAGGAATGAGGAAAGCACTCCAATGATCATCACTGTCATTCACACCTGTCCGTTTCAAACAGATCAAGAGGAAACACGGCTGCAGAGCAAACTGAGTCCACTGTGAGCAGCATGCATGGAAAAGATGGAATAATCAAACTTTGAATGCATTCTTGAAACAGCTACAGGGTTCAGATCCCCTGGTGTCATGGCCTCACTTCAGAAAATACTCCGTCATTACCACAGCAGGTGTCCTCATGTGGAGAAGTGAAGAGATATTTTCAGAAGTTACAGCTCTGGGCTGTTCATGCAGTTATTGGATAGAGAGAGGGAATGGAAATGAAGTTGGGCCTCTCTGTATAATGCAGCAATGTAGGTGCCTCAGAGGGGAACAGTTAATAATGTGGTAAAACCAAGAGAAAGACGAGGTTTCAAGGTGTTGTTTGAGGTGTTGTTGATGAGGATTCAACAAGACTGTGTTAATGTGTGTTGTGTCAATATCACACATGCAACACTTAACGTACTGATTCATCATATTACCGACCATCCTCTAATCAGTACAGGGAAATCCAATGCAATTTTTAAAAATGAAGGCCTCTCTTTTTATGTAGTTTTAGTTTCATAATCAGTCTTGACTAATGCTTCAGTGAGAATCAGGAGGGAATCTAAGAAAATAGAATTGTAAAGTTTATAATACGCCCTCCATACAGCAGCCTGATGTCTCTGCTCTTTGATACATACTTATCATTGATAGAGACTTACCCTGTGACCTCAGTTAACATCCCTGTTCATACTCAGCACTTTACCTCTGGTCCAGCTGTAATACACACCACATCGCTGACTTACATTGCTTATTAAATGCAGACAGCAACACCAGGTCTGCCGTAACATCTTACTTTTATGCTATTCTACTATAGCACTGCGGAGCATCTGCAAACAATCACCTGACAGCTATCACTCTATCTGAGAACTGGACTTAATAGGTACACTGATAAAGAAAGCAACAATAAAAGTCTGAATAGGTAATTTAACTGAGCTGCTGTCATCTCAATGGACAAACCATCAAAGATCCAAATCACTGACAGGAGCAGGTTCACCTGAGTTAGATGAAGATTTGTTCCCTTTTAGCTAGTCAGTGTACTAGAACCTTATTCCTGATGGTGTAACTTGGTTATCTGACTAACAGTTTGAATTTGTACAACCTCACAACTTTAAAAATATTTTGAAGTAATCTACACGTGATACGTTTGGCACAGATCAGATGCCACCAGCTTGTGGTGATAGCCAAAGGCACACTTCTACGCAAATACTGCTACCTCTGAATTTAAGGTCAACTTTCGGGTCAATACGAAGCACTCAGACTGGAACATTTAAAGAATCCCTGCTTCATTTTGGTTGTAATTGACAGGTATACATGCAAGAGTTAATCATCTTCAATGCTTAATCCACTGTTAGCCTGATTTAAGAAATTAAACTGGGGAAGGTTTCTCTTCAGAATGACATGCTAGCATGCATTTTAAAGTCCTGTTTTAGAAAAATTAACATAAGTCAACTTCCTGAAAGTCTTGTAGTTAAAAATCTCTGGCATGTTCAGTCAGACTGACTGCACCATAGGGATGGAAATCAAAAAAAATTGGAGCTGATATTCACAGTTAGCTAAAAGAATCGATAGTCTTTTATATTTCTTCCTCCCCAACATCATGTGTGATTCTTTTTTGAACAGCACTGAATATCAGGAGAGCCATGTCTTTGGTGTTGTTGACCCTGAAAACCTGTAGACCTGTTATTATGTGCTGAGTCCTTAGGGGAATCCATACAAAATTGAATTGGACTGATGGGCGGAGTTGATAATGTGATTGGTATCAATAAAACAGTATCAATTCCCATCCCTACTGCACAGTTATTCATCTTAGACCAAACCAAGCCCACGAAAACTCTCCTCTCCTGCGTGTCCATATCTGCGTCTGCCACGGCTCATACAGACGACCAGTCAGGGAGGCTTTTATTAAACACTGGACAGGAAATCATCGACCTACTCTGTTGACCCGTCATCATGGCCACAGATGGCTCTTGTAAAATTGAGTCCAAGTTGGTGCTCAGGCTGTTGTTGAACAGTGCAGGGAGATGGACACTTCTACGGACAGCAGTCAGAATGGAGTCATGTATAAAGCACTGCCCGTGTTCACACAGCTGTCCACAGTCGAGCCGTGTCGAGGGTTAAAGCACACCGAAAGCCCCCAGGCCACTCATTAGTCAGCACGATGCAAACAAACCTGACACCCGAACATTCAGTTATGACAGATACAAACACCTTAGGGCTGGGCAATAAAATAGATTTTAGTAAAAATTTAATAATATTGAAGAAAATGAGGGTAAGATGACTTCATCAATATTTTACAGTTAATGCTGACATTAATAAATAAGATACCTTTATCTGATTTAACATGTTAACTGATCACAAGATAATCTATTTGAAATCTTGTTTTATTATTTTAACCCATGTTCTGTTTACAGGTTTTTATGTTTTTAATAAAACTGTCAAAAATCAATAATAAAATTATAGTAATTTAATATTTGCTTTAAGTTTTTACCATAGAACTACCAATACAGCCACTAGTAACAGCTCTTTTCCTGGCTGTTTCATATAATTCATTTATAAAGTAATTCAGAGAAATATTTCTCAGAACCTTTAGCTTTTTTGCTCTGTGATTCTAATGATATAATAATCATCAAATTAAACTATAAACTACATTAAATCTCCTTCCCTCCTCAAAGTCTAAGTGAATGTATCTGTGGTTGCAAAGACTCTTTATTATTGTTTACAACTGCTTAATATCAATATTAATCTAATTTTAAAGTCATATTAAAACTAATTAATAAAATGAAATTTTGGTTGTTTCATCTGAAGTGCTGGAAATTACAAATGCCTCAATTTGAACATTTCAAATATTTTGTGCAAATTTAGTTTGAACAACATTCATACTTAAATTATTTGTCTTTCAGAATGAAAATGTACATGATTTTTGGTGTCCATGATTTTTTGCCACTTTACCAAGCAGGTGCAAATATTCTATAAATTCTGTTCTTGCAGTGATACAGAAAGAAAAATAGCCACAATTTGTGTATCATCTTTGCCAAGCGTGTTGAAATTCTTATCCATATCACCCAGCCCTAAGCATATTCAAGCCCATGTCCCTTGATTAGGCATAAATCACCCTGGGTCATTATTATTATTGGTTATACCCGACAAATCAATCACAGAACAAAGCCTTAAATTATACAGCACAACAACCACGCACACACCCATACACACACGCAGCAGCACATCATGCAAGCAGAAATCACTCCACACGAACACAAGAGCCTCGTCCACCCGACGCCCGTTACCATACCCACCTTCTTCTACAGGGGTACAAGGACAAACACACAGGACAAGGGCGACAGACATCAATAATTCTGATGGACCTTTTACAAAACGTGTTGCATAGATGGCTTCTCTTATAGTCTAGAGGGAGTTAAAAGACATGAACGTTACCTCTTTGAATCCTCTGTTCTTGATGTTGAGCTTCTTGGCGTTAACAAAGTCAAACAGTTTGCCATACTCTTCCCTACAGAGAGAGGACGACGACAGAGGCTTATGTAACACACACTCTACTTATATTGTTTGTACAATTATTCATACACAGAATTTACTTTTCATTATAAAGTTAGAACAAAATGGCTGAGACAGACAATGTGTCTCATAAAGACTTGATTCAATGGCTGGGCTCTTGCTTTTCTGTGATTACCTCTTTAAACTAACATTAAAAGAGCAAGAATCATGTCATTATACTGACTTTAGATTTCTGTTTTAATATTATTTACACTAAAGCATGTACAAATGTTTCTCAATTACTGATGTTGATACCACACCTACAGTGCCCTCACCTCTCAATGCTGCCGAAGGTGTACTGATTTCCCTGCTTTGTCTCGATCTCAAACTCAAAAGATCGGGTTGTGGTTGTGCCTCGAGCAAAGTTAACGCAAGAGATCTCCTCAAAGCGCAGGTGCACAGGGGGCTTATGGACGTAGATGAAGCCCCTTTCCAGAGGATAGAGGAGGCCAGAGGATGCCTTGTATGAGCAGGAGATGCACTGAGCCCCGGAGTGGCTGTGAAAGATAATCACATTTTCAAAGGAATAAAACTTGGGTTAAAAATGTGGTCCTGAACTGGTGGGTCTGGACTCCTAAGTGGATCTCTGATGTGTGCCTTGCTAAGACTTGTGCCAAGAATGTAAGAAATATAAAGTTGTGAATATATTTTGGTTGGTCCCTTGACTGATATATCCTTGGAAAGCAAAGCAAGGTGTTCATCTCTTAAATTTCTAACAATCCTCACAAACTCTTAAAAGCATATAAAATAAAGTGTGTGCATGCAAGCCACTCAAGGACTCCATAATGCTGCCCTTTAAAGGTGTGTTATTTTTGTCCTGTCTCTGTTTTCAATCATGATTTATTAAAGTTACAGTCCAAACTTGCTTAATTTTCCCTTAAATACATGTAAATGTTTCATTTTTTGGAAATGTGTGTTTTGACTTCTTAATGACTTGGTTGCCAGGGGTCCTGAGGTCAGATCACTTGAGAACTTGGGTAAAGAATAGACTGGAGGTCTGAAAGTTTTCGTTGGTGCTCACCCCTGGAAGTTTCCGGGCACTGTAATCTTGCGGTTGACGAGGGCCTTCATCACCCTGCTGACCATCTCATACAGGGAGCCTGACATGTTTTTGCTGAGTTTACCCTCAAAGCGGCGCTCCACATCATCCCTTAAAAACACACAAAGATGAGTCAGGTTGAGTCTGGAAGAATCTGCAGCTCTCTGGGGTTTGTGAGAGGCCGTGCAGTAGAACCAGGATGCTCATGGTGCTTATAACAACATGGAAACAACTTCAGACCTGTGGCGCCCTCTAGTGGATTGATACATCAAAACACCAGAAGGAGCATCATAAGTGAGAACATGTTTGCAAACAGATGAGCAGCGGTGTTATATCTACAGCTCATGTTGCACTCTGCTTCTGTTCTTTATTCTTAAAAATCCACTTGCTCGCCTATTCCAAAAACTCCAATTGTGTGCAAGACTTGTAATGACTGTTACACTAAATGTTGTTATGTGTCTCTCTGGATCTGTATGTGCCACTTCTTATTCCACCTCTGAGCTGTTATGGCACCCTGTACCCTGCTATTGTCAGGGTCTGTTTGTTTGTTTTATTCTCTGTTAGCAGAAATTTCAGGATATGTCCGGATTGGGACAAGGAACAAATTATTAGATTTTGGGAGGGATCTGGATCAGCGTAAAACCGCCATGAGGAGAAATGTGATTTCTGTGAATAACTACTGAACTAAAATAGATACCGGTATTAATATGAATCCAATTGCTAATGGTATGTTTTCATGGTGAAGGAATCAAAATATTAAGATGATATATGGGCAGGACTAATATATATGCTGAAAACCACAGTACTGGTGAGGACTGGGGCGCTGGAGGAGGTCTGCACTCTCTGAGGGCTTTTCTCGCTAAGACATGCGATGTTGAAGTAGTTCGAACAAACATGTTTCTATATACTTTATTCTATATTCTATTAACAGATGCAGCAACACACTTAGTCCACATTTTAATATAAACCTTAGTTCTGGTTTCGATGTTCCAAATGTTACAGTTAAGCTACCGGTTATGCTAGAAGAAAAAAAAATGCATTCAATGTTTAAGAAATCTATACTTTTAAGCAAAAAAAAAAAACCCTCTCTTTTAAATCCTTGGTGAGGTTTTTTCTTATATATTAAATAAATAAACCAACATTTATTCAGAGAAAATAAAAACAGGTGCTACAGAAACCAGGAAGCTTGCAACTCCTGCATGTTCATTCAACTGAACCTCCAAACAAGACTAACTGTTCAAGTTTTGGACTAAAATTAGAGATGCACTATCTTTCTGTGTATCTGAATGCATCATGGTGACATTTAGGTACGTAGCCTGTGGCAATGTTTTGGACTCTGAACGCTGCAATTAAACCACAAGTCAGATAATTAAACTGGCTGTCTTGATGATTTCATCAGATTAAAACACTGAATTAAAATTCTTTAAAAAACTGGACTAATGTTTTTTCAAGGCTGTTTTGAGCCAATGAAAAGGACTTTTCTTGTAGCAGAAGCCAATTTTTGGAGTCTGCTGCTAATCTAAGAGCATTTCTTTTTCTTTCAAGGTTAGATCTGGCATTTTGGTTTAATTTGTTAAACAGTGCCGATGTGCTTGGAGCTTATTTTTCCCAAAGAAAGAACTGAGAAATATTGGCAGTGGTAAAATAACAATATGCTGTATCACAGGACTGAACAGCCATATTGATGAGTTCAAACATCGCTGATTTTCAAGTTCACCATTTAAAAACCTTTATTCTTCCCCACCCAAACCAGAGATTTACAGTGTTTCCTCATAATGCTGATTCTCCTCACTACTCTGCTTGTTAACTGATGTGATGTCTTGCCCAACCGTAGCTCACTGGTGAGTATGTAAGGTCTTCATCACCGACAGAAGTTTTATTTATCATACATCCAGCATGCCTTCTCACAGGCACAAATAAGACAGAGCCGACACAGACAGAATCCATTTCAAAGCAGCTATGAATGATACAAAATGTACTGCAGTTCACACCAGTCTACTGAACCAATTTGATGTTTGATTGAGAACAGTTACATCCCTAGGACGCATATGGGGGGGTTGTTGTTGATGTTTGATGCATTAAATTGTTTATAGAGCTAAGGCAAAGACCATTTTATTCTGTATTGTACTGTTTTAAAAATAAAAAATATATATTTATGTTAAAAACCTTACTCGCTCATGTTGAGGGTGAGGCTGATGTCCTCCTCTTTTGAGAAGAGCAGGATGAGAAAGTGATAGCGTGTCTGACCCTGCTTGATGGGAGGATCCAGACTGATCTGAAATAAAGAGAAAAAAAAAGACTTGGCTTGAGTAAGAAGAACAGATCTAAAAATGCTTTTTAGGCTAGAAAATCCACTTACAACAAAGAACATCTGCCTCTGGTCTTTGTGAGGCAGCAGGAAGAGACGCAGGACGGTGGTGTAGGGGATCTTGTAGTCAAAGGTTTTACCATGGAGGTGAAGGAAGGTCGGGTAAATACGGATGTCGTATCTGTGAGGAGGAAAAAAGATATATGACAGAGGAAAGACAGACGACCAACTCGGCCTCTATAGTTAGAAACCAGAAACACTCAAACTTTTGAGATTAAGATGACTTCTATCAATGGAAAATCTGTGACTGACTTGGTTTTCTACTGAGCTTTACCTTCCTCTGGGAGTGAGACACTGCAGCTCTTTAAAGATACACACAGCGTCCCCTGTGGCCTGGATCACGTCGGCCTTAGACAACACACTCTGGGCAAACGCCTGATGCACCAAAAAACAGAGAAGTCAATGAAGACTGAAACATAAACACCAAATCGAGGAGAAGAAGCAGGTCATCTCTTCTTTACCTCCACAGGGTCTTGTCGCTCATCAGACTGGCTGGGTGGGACGTAGAATCTGACCTCCATGAGGGAGACGTCCATGTCGTCATTCTGGTGAAACTCCAAAGTAACTTCGTTCTTTCCAGTCGCACACTGGGAGACGTTAGACAGCGGGATCTCAAATGCTGTGTTGTCATTGACATCGAAGGATAGTAGCGGTCCTGCATAATGAGAAGAACATTTTAATAAAATGGTTATTGTAGAACAAAAACAAAGTGTTTTAAAGAATTTCAAGATGAAACTTTTAGAAAAGAAAACCTTGGTTTGATACCAAAGGTAAGCAAAACAGCGCTCAGTATTTTCAATAAAGCTTTTCAGAGCAGGGAAAATTACCTCAGTAAAAGTCAGGGCTGGGAAACATGTACCCAAATTTAAATCTCGATATTTTTAGCTGACACTTTCCTCCAGATAAATCTAAAAAAGCAGATTAGTGAAGCTTAAGGTCCGACTGTTACGATGAAGAGGGCTGCTAAAGCTGAAGGTTTGTAGCTGCAGCTTACACTATGCAGTGCTTATGTGAAACATAAAAGTCGAAGACAAAGTAAAAAGTATGATGCTGCCGCTTGCCTTTCACTATCCCCAATCGTATGTGCTCATCTTGAATTTTTAGTTTGAAATTGTCTTATGTTGCTCATATGCTGAGGTGTTTTTTCCTGATCTCCCACTGTAGAGAGGGGGAAAGGAAAGGATGGCAAAACACAAATCTTTTATACTTTCCAGGAGCTGTATATATCTCCCAGTCCTAGCAAAAGTTTAGCGTAACAATGATTTCAATGAGCAGTAATAAGACAGAAGTGTTTTCGTAGGTATCTCTTACTTAGTTTAGTTATTTTTGGGGAGCATTAATGAGTCTTATCTCGAGGTTTCTATAAAATCCTGATACTATGTTGCTTTTCCATTTTTGGTATCTGCAAAACCCCACTCCATAGGTTTAGGCACTACTTCATCCTCCACTTTAATGGCACCTCTTATTTTATGTAGGTGGAGTCATAATGGTGTTGCTACTCAAACAACCTTACAACACATGAAGAAAAAGTTTGTGGCTTTTTATCACAGCAGAGGGTCAAGTTTTTTCAGGGGATAGCTGAAATCAGCAAAGTAACAATCCATTTCAGGCAGAGGTAAGTTTGAGAAGTCATAAACGGTTACAAGGACCGACAACAAGAGGCATTCCACGTGCACCCGTGTTGGAGTGTCAATACTCTGACCATTCAGTGGTCTGCAGTGTCTCCACGAACTCTTTCCGGATGTGATATGAGGTGGAGTCAATCGTTACCACAGAGTGGAAAAGACCCAATAGCTATGCTGATGCTCAATTTTTAGTAGACTCTCAAAAGATGAACACATCTTCAAGAGCCCATATTATACTTATTTGAGGTTTATATATTATTTAGTGTCTCTTCTATGTGACAGAGCACTTCTACACACAAGACAGCTTTTTGGATGAGGAAAACAATCCTTTAAGAGCATTTAAGGTTACTGTTACCACTTTGACTCAAAAAGATCAACCACTTGGATTTCAAAATGATTTGGTACATTTGGTTTCTTTACCTGAGAACTTTGCTGTTCCCCAGTTCCATCCTTTGACACACATGTCCTTCTCTGTTAGCTCCACTTTGTAGTTTGCCTTAAAAAACTCAGAAATCTTCTCCAAGTCCTGATGGAAAAAGGGTAAAAGGAAGGACAGCGATTAGAAGGGCAGAAATGTAAGTTGGCAGGAGAGAGCGGAAAAAAGAGAAAGAACAAAGTAAAAGTGAAAAAGGGAGAGGTTTGAAGTTGGTGAGGTAGTGTAACACTGGCACTGCATGGGTCAAATCTAAGACAAACAGCCTCCAAAGGAGAGCAGGGATGAAGGGATAATTAATCACATCGCAATTAGAACCGCGCCCGCTGCTGAGGCCGCTTGGGAACACTGGAGGTGAATGTAATCCATCCGCCCTGTCTGTCCTCCGCCCCTCCACGCCGCCGCTGACAATCAGCCTGTTTATTTATCCTGCAGGCCTGCTTACAACTTGAGAGGACACACACACACACACTCACGGCGACAAACACATGCTCAATCACACACACATGCACTGTCCTAGTGAGACACACACATGTGGAAGTGATTGGAGTGCGAGTGTGTGCAGAGTGAAGAATGAGTTTCTGTGGGAAACATAGTTTATGCACCTGGATATCTGCCTGTCCATAAGATTATTACGGCCAATTAGAGCCCAGAGACTTTGTATGCGCAAGTGTGTGTGCACGAACACCACACAGTTCATCAATGTGTTTGTTAGCCTGGATTAAGACCTGGTTTAAAGAGGACAGCATGTGCGACCAGATGTGAGCATTCATAAAAAGTACGCTAAAGTGCCTGTTTGTGTTAATTTGTGAATGTGTGTGAGCGTCAGAGCGCGAACGTGTGCGTTTCTCCCCGCTGTCCTTATGAGGCCTGCTGTTGAGTGTTTCTTGACTCCTCATTTCAGTTTTGGCAGATTTGTTGTTTTTCAGCTCATTAAATCATAATAAACACAGACCCCCCACCATCACACACAAACATACACACACAAACAGACACACAATCTTAACCAAAACTGAGCTCCAACCAGCTGCATCCTGACTAAAATTTGAGCTATGATCACTTAAGAGCATTCAATCTGTCATTTGTAAATAAGAAACAAGGGGGAGTGAAGCTCTGATGAAAATAAAAGTGAAAACAGAGGTCGCTTCACCAAAATCACCCCACACACCCCCACAGCTCCTGAGGGAAATGTCTCCAACACACTGAATTTATTGACTTTAATGTCTGCACAAATGCTTCTACTTTAACTGATGCACTGTGTCTTCTGCAGGAAGCTCTACAGACAGATAATCACATTAGAAGTTGTTATCAGTATTGGCAGATGTCGAAATGTTTTAATATTGTGATATTTATTAAGGGACAAAAAAAATCCACATGGCAATTATCGTCATCCTCCCTCCTGCGATATGATTATCGATATGATGGCACCAAAGACACAAAATAGAAGGTTGGAGGTTAACAGGGATTTCAACTATAGTTGAGGGAAAATACTTGAACTTAGTCTATCCTGAAACAACAAGATTTCATGCATTCTTGAGAATATCTGAGCTACTCTTCAATCACATGCACACAGCACACTCCTAACTGCAGGGGGACTGAGGCCACGCCCCCCTACATGTGCACAGGTGATTCTAGAACCCTGGACTGTTAAAGATACACATTGAGCCCGAGAGTGGAGCTGAAATTGACTGAAATAAAACTGCAGAAATGTATTGCTTTTTAATCTTAGCATTTTACATGGAATGGATGCCTTTGACAAAATCAAACATTAATTTAAAAATTTGGATATGACATAGTTTGTTTAAATTTCCCTTGATTTCCAGTTGATTCTCATAAATTTCCATTATTCCCATGGAAAGATTCCCATTTGAAACATTTCCAAAATTCTCCAGGTTAACTTCCAATGGAAAGTTTCAAAAACCTAACAGAAACATGTCACCCCTTTGTAACCCTACTCTTGACATTAGTGCCAATAATAGGTTTTGATAACAAAAACTCCATTCACACCCGGCAGGCTGCATGTGTGAACGCAAACAGCCAAGTTGTCACTCTGACCCGGCAATTTCCCGGCACCCAATCTTGTATTTGATTCATGTAAATTCCAAGTAGGCTCATGTGTGAATACTGCAGTGATTAATCAGGGAAATTTACTGTGTAAAGAGGGAAAAGCTGATGACACCATCCTGTACGACCGGTACAAACCAGGAAAAGAAAGACTTGACAGGATGGATCAATACAACCGCTGCTGCAGGAGAAGTTTATCTGACTGTAAGAGGATAACATGAACTCAGATGTGTGTCTGGGTACTGAAAGTGTTGTTTTCACTGAACGTCAAACTTCTATAGAACATCTCCACCAAGACGATCACCACTGGGTCTCTTGTGCTTCCAAAGAGCTGCTGTTGGATCCAGAGATAAAACCATTCATTCTCCTTGCAACTCTTCAGGCGAGGCTTTTGATACATTTTTTACAACACTGACATGAAGATATAATCTGTGACATGAATTGTTTGTCTGTTCTCACATTATGAAGACTGACATCCGCCATGATTATGTAACGCTGTGTGCTGCCTGTCGGTGACCTCTCCACCCCCCTCCACCACCTCTCCCTCATCCAGCAGGGACGCTCCCTGCTGAGAGGAGCAAGTGTGAACGACCGTGACATTGAATTACTGGGGCAGGCTGCCCAGACATTATACAGGTAATATCAGGCCCCGTTTACATGAAAACATTTTTGCAGGACACCAAAAGGTTTTTTCTTTTGTTTTCAAAAACGATCCACATCCACGAGGCTCCTCAAAAACAACCGAAAACCCTGTATGCCAGGCCAGATGGCAATGTAGTTTGTAGAGAAACAGTGGTGTTATAACACGCGTACACTTTCCAAGTGTTGCAAGTGTGAATAGAGAAGAAAAAAGGATTTAGAAACATCAGCATTTCAGACAACATCCCTTCCTTTTCCCTACCTTTGAACATGGGCAAAAACACAATGAACATATTTGCATCTACTTAAATGATTAATTAATTTGATTACAGGAATAATGAAAAATTAACAGAAGCCTTAAAGTCAGATGACAATGATCAGTTTAGAAACAATCATCATTCCATGGGCATTGATACAATAGTATCCAGGCTAATGTCCAAAAAAAGTGTTTTTTAATGGGCAAACTGTCAAAAGGGGAAACAATTATGTGCAACCAGGCAAGAAATGTAGTGCTTGGTCTTAAACATATGAAACAGACTCAGACAACAATACTCTATAAATACTGAGGTGTGATATCTGGCCCTAAAGGGTTTTGCCATAATAAATGTTTTTTCACTTTTAATGTTCTTAAAAGTGCCACAAAACACATTTCTGAGCAGGCAGTCAAATAAGCAATGAAAGTGGTGGCTGGCGCTTACATATTGAGATATAGAACAATATAATATAACATTATTCAAGGCTAAACACACCATGAAGGCAATAAGGGACAATGAGTTCCTAATTTACTTTTAAAGGTTATGAATAGGGATAGAGTTTATCTTAGATTTTATTGATACCAATGTGTTTAGTAGTACAGCCTACTGATCCAATGCTTTATCAATATCCCAAATTAAAGCTGACTTTCTGTGAGAGATTAAGTCCCCAACACGGGTTTTTTTTCAACACAGGTCAATTGGTGTTTGTCCTGCTGGGACAAATAATGTTACACTGGTGTTTTCACTCAACTGAAATCACACAACTACACACTCAGTCAGCTGCACGTTCAGCATCATACTGTGTAAAATTAGCTTAGCTTGGGGTGCTGGTTTGGTGGAGTGGTTAGCAACCAGGCACCCCATGTATTTGCTTCTGCCAGTCCAAGTTTGAATCCAGCCTGCTAGTTTGCAGAGTGTCTTCCCCTACTCTCTCACCTCCTTTCACAAGCCTGTCCACTGTCTCCCTCCTATCAATAAAGGCACAAAATGCCCAAAAATACATTAAAAAAAGCTTGGCTTTAGACCACCTCTGTCTTCTGTCTGCCGTTATTTCTTCCTTGGCTCCTTTGTGAGAAAAAAAATCTAAATTTCCCAAACTAGTCAGACCTGATGCTCATTGGGACCTGCTCTCACCTGTGATCTTTACTGAACACGAAGGCAACATGAGGAAAGAAGGCGGTCATGTGTAAAAGCAAGCAGGTTAAATCAGCCCCATGCTGTGTCTGCATGACTGAATGTGTTTGCATGGGAAGCCCTTGTTTGATTTACAGTGTTCCTATCACACTTGTTTTACGACAAACTGAAGTAGAAAAGTGGGCTGCTCCTTTGCTCATGGCTGTTCACCCCTGTCATTTAACATTACTGCTTCACAAGATTTCACTTCTACTTAATTTACTTATTTCCTCCATAAGGAAGTTAGCATTGCTTAAAGAATATGCATGTTGCAACCTGCCTTCTTAATTTTCATTTTATTTAATTTAAATGATATACTCTTACCTACTTTTTAAGGTCTTTATTCTGTGTACAAGAGCAACTGAAACAACCAAATTTCTTTGGGGATTAATAAAGTATTTCTGACTGATAACAATGCACTATGCTGCCCATGCAGTCAAAATGGTAACTAATTGCTAAACAGATATTAATCCATGTAAATGTATTGAAAATTGAAGTGAACTCACAAACTGGGTAAAGGCCTGTTTAAATCAATGCGTTTGTTAGTTGGGTCTGGAATTAGAATATAATGGCAAGAAAATTGCTGTTTGTGAGTTTTGTGTACGTTTTCTGGCAACAAACTATCTCAATTTCTCAAATAAAATACACACTCAGTTATAATATGCACCCCATTGTTCATGTCTTTTCCAGAAAAAATGCTGTGCTCAAAAACGACACACCCAAATTTTGCTCAAACCTTGCTCTCTCAGACAAATGCCAAAAAGCTTTTGATGTTGGTCTGTCCATTATTTTTTTTCTTCCAACTGCGAATATAAGCTGGACTCACGCCAGATTTCCTTACAGCTTCTCTGTTGCCCACTTTCTCAGCCAGTTCAGTCACCTTCCTTTTGAAAGCTGCTGGGTAATTTACTCTTTTTGTCCACACTTTGTCCACATTCCTCTCTTTTTGCACTTGCATTTATTTTATTTTATTGTGTCTTGTTTGTGACTACCTCCTTGTACTAGAGAAAACAACTGCCGGAGTCAAATTCCTTGTATGTGTTGCATACTTGCCAATAAAACCCAATTATGATTATGATTTTTGATGATAGTTTACTATTGTACAATTATTCTCTCCAGGCAACATCTTCTCACAGTCTTACAGTAGTTGAAGCAGTGACATCGCATTGTATCATATTTCACGTATCCCAGCATGCTCAGTCGTAGTGTGCTGACTAATCAGCGCAGTTATCAACATGGCATGTCTTCGACTACTCAGAGCACGGCTATTTTGGTCCCCTTGCTTCCAAGATAGCAGTGCCATACGTGTTTACACGTGAGCGGTACTGCAACAGAATTAAAGGATCATTACACAAAAGTGAACTAATTAAGACTAGGGCTGGGTTTAAACAATCAATTCAATCGATTTCCCTTCAAATGGTTAATAATCGACCCATAAAATCCAAAGATCTGTCTTTTAATTCGGGTAGTTTTTTCTTCATTAGAGGTGCAAAGTAGCAGCCTGTGGTGTCAACTGTGGTAGTCTCGCGTGATCAGCGTTTACCACTGCACAAGATCTTGTGAGATGTTACTGCAAGTGGTCAAACAAACATGGCGGGAGCAAGTAGCAGTACAGGGGCACCACTGGCAAGTTTAAAAGGTGATGGTTGGACGTATTTCAGATTTTACAAGTAAGAAGGAAAAGACAAGTTGGACAAAAAAAAGTAAAATGCAGAATATGCATTACTGTATATCATTAATATATGATTAATGTAACAGCTTAGGGTTCAGTTCTTAATATATCTCACAGACTGAATAAATATCTAATTGAATCATGAATCGAATCGGTTTGATACCTTGTAGTATCGAATCTAATCAATCCAGAAAAGTTGAATCAATACTCTGCCCCAATAAAGACCCAAAATATTGGATTAGAGCTGTTTTATCAGCCAGTTTTGTAAGAATTGCAAAAGTTTGGCAGTCATGTTTTGCAGAGAAAGAGAAAATTTCTGCTTTTTTTTCATCAGACGTCAAGTAACCTTGTGTTCGTTTACAATACATACCTGAAAATCAGACCTTATTTAAGAGCAAAAAAATGTGTGCCATATATGGGAAATCACAGTATCACATCAGCTCTGAAGTGGAAAGAAGGTTTGGTGCTTATTTGGTTTGATTCTTGACTTTGTGGATTTTCCGTTTAACAGCACAATGAAGTTAAATCTGCCTCAACACTGCTGCTCATCCTGCAGACAGCTACAGGTCGACTGAAAACGGCTTTTTTGGCAGAGGGTCCATGTCTTACTCAAGGACACTTCATTGGGACAGATGCATCAAAGCTTCTGTGCAGCTTGCCAGCGGCTAAATCTCAAGCCAATTTCCGATTACTGACACTGGCTGTGGAATAATAAACAATGACATCACGGCCTGCGCTCCAGGACAAGAGGATCCATCTCTTCCCAAAAAATATGCTGATTAACCCCAGGAGAGTCTGGGTCTTACCTGCTCATCCATCCAAGATTTTAACTTGCATGCTTACGATCCTTGTGCACTCAGAGCAAAGAAAAAAAAAAATGGTGATAAAAAACAAACACAACAGCAATTTTTCTAGTCTGTCCTCTGAGCCAAATTGTTTCAGTGGATTGACATAAACACTGACTCATATGAGCCGATGATTGCATTGTTTATGGAACACACATGCTCGCGCTGGTTTCCCTCATTAATCCCATTAGGAGCTCTGGAGCGGCGAGTCCACACATTCACATACTTCTGTCAGCAGCACACGTACACATGCTCTCGTGGTGGCCCTTTTTGCGAGATGGTAGCCTTTTACGTCGGAAAAATGTCAGATATATGATGGAGGTTGTTAATCTGCGGGGCCCTTGCTTTTGTTACATCACTTGATATAAACATGGCGGTGAACAAAGCACTGTGTGTCAGTCTGTAATATTCCACTGTTTCCTCTTTCTGCTCTGAGTAAGGTAACAATTATTTCCCAGAAACCAAAGAAGACAACCAGGAGGAAAGTTTTAGAGTCTATTGACGTTTCACAACGGGAAAATAAGGACAAGATGAGGGCAAAGCCTAGAGGCCAGATCAGAGCTTTACTTGATTGTACAAAGAAAAACGCTCCATACGCAGACTTCAAACATTTCAAAGTACACTTACCGTGTCCCTGAAGCCATCATATTTGTAGATGTTTCCTGTGCTGGTGCCCAGTTTGATGCCATGACCTAAACACACTCGCCTCCACTGGGCCATGTTGAGCTCACCAGCGGGGATGTTATCCACCTTTCCTGTCTTGCTGCTCTTATAAACCACATTTTGCTTGCTGAAACGCAGTCGCCCGTCATTCTGCAAAGACAAGAACAGCAAAAACCCCATGATTAGGCAACAATATTTCAATCCTTTACAGCAGAGTTTAACTAAACGGGAGAGGCAGAGGGATTAGTTATTCATCTGACGACACTGATTACTCTGTTTTGACAAGGAAATCGTTGTGCAAGTTATTTCGAGGGTCAAATAGTCATTGATTCCACTACTTTTCATGTTAACATTATTTGGTTTTCCAAGTCATGTCGCTGAACTAATATTTGGATGTCAGACAAAACAAGCAACTTGAAGCGGTCGGTTGGGTTTCTTGTAATTTTTCCTTTGCCACATTTATACACAAGAGAACTACTTCAGTCAATCACATGCAAATAAAAAGATGATTCACAGACCTTTAAGTTTCTGGCCTAGGTTATGGAAGAACTTCTTAATAATGTTAAGCCTGATCCATATTTGGGTTTTCATTGTAAAAACAGTTTTGCTCAAAATCAGATTCATACTAACTTGTGCTGAACTGCTTATTCCTGTAAGAATCTCTCTCCCTACACTTTGAAGGAAGACAGTCAGATTCTTTATACTTGGAGCACTCTTAAAGCCTCACGTATTTTATGAAAACATGACAAAGTATAATGTACACTGCAAAAAAAGGCAAAACTATCGACTATTTCTATTGTTTGCTTGTCATCGACTGTTGGGTCAATGAGCCAACGAGCCATTTACCTAGTAGGTCTTATTGTTACAATGTGACACCAGTATTATATCAGGTAATGATGCAACATAATAGTACATTGTTTTTGATTAAATTACAGTGGTTGATTTTTTTTAGATTTGGGTCATGATGAATGTGAAGCTGGTGATTTTTTCTCTGGAAAGAGTTGTAGCGAGCTACCGCTTCAGTGTTTGTGCGAACCAAAACGTGCCAAATCTCAATGTTCCCTTCCACTTTCCAGATTAACCAATACTAGAATCTTTTTTCATGATTCCATAGAGCTGTAAATGCAACCCCTGAAACTATTGGGATCCGATCTATAAAAATCCACCAATCTTAGCAACATTCAACCAAGGAAATGAGCCAAAGTAAGTCAAGTGATCGACAAAAAAACATTTGTATTTTTTTTAACTCTTACATTTGATCATGCTCTTTCTTTTTTTATGTATTTTTTGGGCATTTGTGCCTTTACTGATAGGAGCGAGACAGTGGATAGGGTTTGGAAAGGGGGTAAGAAAGTAGGGGAAGACACTCTGCAAAGTAGTCACAGGCTGGATTTGAACCCGGACCGGCAGAAGTATGTATATGGGATGTGCATGGTTGCTAACCACTCCGCCACACCGGCACCCCGATCATGCCCTTTCAAACTGAGAAAGTGCAGTTTTGATTTTTGATTGTAGCCAAAATATTACTACTTATTACTTATTATTACTACTACTGTTAACTTACCATGGATGCTTTAGTTTCACTGTGATGCCTGCTAACTGCAGCATGTAAATCAGTATGATTGGACTTAGCTTTACTGTTTAGTGGTACAAGTTGTGGAAGAATAAGACCAGAGAATGAGAACCACAGCATGGCTTTAATTTGGGCTTTTATGTGGCACATAATTTATGATTTGTCAATGTCATTTTCAAAGTTCATTCTTTAATGCTTTGCAGGACTGACAAACTGAAATACCAAAAGGCCGCCAAGTCATATTTTAAAAAGCTTGCTGGAGTGTAGATGGGTGAAAAGTACAGAGTGGAGATATAAGAAATCAAGTTTAAATTACTAAACCTGATCTTTGATAGTGAAAATAATCTTTAGTTTCAGCTCTGTAAGAAGAAATCTGCCCATTTTCCACAATGCTGTACATGAGGGCAGTGCTCTGCTGGAGCAGAAAAACATTGACTCCATTGTGCCTCCTGTTGTGATGCAAACTGATGTGAGGACGTTTAACTTCTTTTCTCATCAGAGTAGAGGATGAAATATGCAGACATAAACCAAGGTTTAGGATGCATTAGCACAAGAGGGGCTACTGCAAGTGCAAAAAAGAAAGGTAATCTGCTGCCAGTAAATATTCAGAAAATAGTTTAGAATTGAGGAGGTTCTTTTCTATTTTCATGCAACAAATTCCAAAGTGGGCTGAAATAAAATACTGAAACATTATTACTTTAAAAGAGGCTTAATGAGTATTGGCTTTTGTGCATGGGAATAATAGCTATGCCTAAATAAATGAGCATGCAAGGCTGAATGCATGAGCAATAGTTTGTGAACACAATTTGTGTTTTTCTATCAAAGGTGTGGACAAGAGTCTCATGACTTCAACTTCAGTCAGCCTGGAGTCACAATTTTGAGAACTTTTGACGGGACATGACCACATCTTCAATTTGAATTTGCACACACTTGAACACCAATGACTCGTGACTTCACTAGGACTTTGGCCAAATCACTCGAGAGTACTTGATGTTAAACTGTGTGGATTAAATCTATGGCCGGGACAGTTTCCTAGCTCTTCTCCAGTCTGATGTTTAACTATTTATGCTGGCTCTCTGTGCGAGCCATCCACTCACTCCTGCAAAAAGACTGATAATTCACATACATAATTGAACCAAATAAACACTATTAAACAATGTGTAACACGAATAAAAAGTTCACTGATTTAAGTAATGCTTTCATACAAAGCAGAAAAAGGAGGGAAAACTTTATGGTGAGATTTTCATCTACGTCAAATTAAAGTGTGATTCTAACTGTACATTCACACCAGAAGCGGTCTGAGCATCGGTGGCGTCCAGCTGCCATTCATTTTCTATGATCGTCGGCGTCGAGGGGCGCCGGTGATCAAAGGCGACGTGCTGCGAGCGTCACGAGCGGCGCGATGGAAGCATTGTAAGCGATGAGCTGAAGTTGGGAGAAGCTCAACTTTATGCAAAAGAGCAGCAGTTTGAACGAGGCGTCAGCCAATTACAGGCCGATCTGGATTCCGATGCTGAAGACTTTAAGAGGGAGGATGAGAAAACAAGGGAGAAAAAACTCATTTGCTGTCTCCAGCCCCCAAAGTGTGATCCACGGTGAAAGAGGGAGCAGAAGTCCCATGTGCATCACATATACACGTTCCAACCCCCCGTATAACCTCCTGCTTTGTGCAAATGTTTCATAAAAAGGGGGGTAAAGTCATAACAATCCAATAAGCTGTTGTTTAAGGGTCACAAGCTTGTGCGTATGTCTGTTTACTTGTCTTATTTTAGTTCAATCTTTATATATAAACATATAAGTTTGAAAATGGGAGTGAAAGGAGATGGCTCAAATCGCATCCCCTGCCTGGCTGCTTCTGTGTGTTTTCAACTGCCAAACAGCGCGGCCAGAGCATCGACACGCGATTTTGACACTTTTGGTGTGAACGCACAGTAACGGTGATGCAGCCATCATCTGCTCTGAGGCCTGTTTTCTTTATTTAAAGCGTGGCTGTTACCACTGTTTGTCAGTTTTGCCCTTTTGCAATGCAGCCAGTGTGGATCTGGACATTTTTTTCTCAATAATGCCTGAATCGCTCGGCCTCTTTGTGTGCTGCACTGTGCCACGAGTGCAGTGCAGTGGACAGTGAGAGACTGTCAATCACTTACAGCTCTGGGCCGCTGTATTCACTCATTTTCTTCTTTCTAAATGAAGACCTTGAGGTATCCTCCCTCACTCTCCATGCTTTAAGAACCGTCTGTAAAGGCTTAAGCTCCAAATGCAGTCTACTAGTGCAGCAGTTCTCAAACTGTGGGTTGGGGCCCAAAGTGGGAAACAGAGCAGTTTTCAGTAGAGGGTGAATGAATCAGGTCAAAATGTGGCAAGGGTGTCTTCAGTGTACGGAGGCCCAAAACAGACAAACATCTGTGTAGTTTATTTTACTCTGTTGTCTGTAACAAGTACATTTTAGTACCTCTCTGAAGATCAATACAATTCAGACATTAACAGCAAAAATACATCATTGCCCCTCAGAACCTATTTTGTTTACCAAATCTGTTAGCATACAATGAATTATGCTTTAGGTCAGGGGTCATGTCCCTATAGCTGTTTTTTTTTTTTAATCCGGCCCCTTCGGGAAAAAAACCTGTCTATTGTACAGATGCAGTTGATGAACCCTGTGAAGCCGTTAAGTGACAATGTGCAGTATTCTGAGTGTAACACCAGCTCTCCTTTGTGTGACTGAGTTCAGTCAAACAGGCATTAATAACAATTAAAAAAGATTTGGAGATTTGAATTAATATTGAATTGTTAAAAAAAAATGTTTAAATTGTTGCATATGTAAATTCTTACTTTTCATTATTTTGTTTCTTTTCTATTTTTTTCCAACCTATGATATAAAAACATATTTGAATAGATTAATATTGATTCATCAGAAAATATCTGTTAAATGATATTTCCTTACTTTTCTACTCTCAATGTGTAAATATTTCATTAACTTTTCCCCTATCAACAGAGGTTTCTTAGGCGATTAACCCTTGGTATACCAGTTTAAATATGCAAATGCACTGACATTTTTGTGTTTAAACTTTGGAATTCAGGTTTCAGGTCCTCATGAAGGAGTTGGCGTTTGGTCCTGTGGTTAAAAACATTCTGATCTTTAATACTGACAATGTGGCACATCTATAATGTAATAATACTGAATGTTATGACTACTGACTCCAACTCATAGTGCATTTATGCAAAAGACCTGTAGCAAAAGATGCTTCACTTACACGTATAGCCTGGTGTATACTTTTAACTCAAAGCTGCTCTATAGTTATCCCACAGTGCCCAGCACCATTTTAAGTGTTGGTGCTTGTGCATTTGTGAATAAAGAGAAAAACGTACAACCAGCATGAACAGATGAGGCAAAAGAGGAGTTGAAATATACTGCTGCTATCTCAGCTGAGACAGAGAACAGAGTAAAATCCTGTTTTGCACTTGTTTGATCACTGAGAGAGAAGTGACAGGGGAAAACAGTTATAACATACATGTATCTGCAAGTAAATTTAACATATTGGATTTTCCACTGTAACCATAACATCACATTATAGTGCATTAAGTCATGTCTGTGATGGACTGAGAGGCTGGCAGTCATTCAGTGCTGCACAGCCGAACAATCAAATGGCTTGAACCATATCTCTTTGGACTTATTTTTGGGTATGTGCAGGCCACACACATACACGTCATTACAGGAAGACACATACACAGCATTAATACTCCCTGTGGGGTCCACATGCTTCCCACACACCTAAAGTACACTTTTAGTACTACCTGTGGAGATAAATTAAGGGGCCAACTTGTCCCTCCTAATGTATTTCATGATGTTTACAGTAGACTTATAACGCAATGTGAATAGAGTTAATGTTTAATCTTGTCACATTCTATGTAGGTATGTTTTTATTCAGTGCTTTCCCAATACTACATTTTCTAAAACTGATCAGGATCAGACTTTATACTGATCACTTCATCCTGATTGATGTCAATCTGCGTGTGAGAGGGACAAAAAAGCTGACCAGGGCATCCCTACAGAAATGTTCCAGTGACCAATGGATTACGTTTTAGTGGCAATCTGAACACAGATGTGGACCTAAGATTTTTTATGGATTTGTTAAAAGTGTAAGATAGCATATTTTTCCACATTCTTGACAATAATGTGCACAATAATGCCTGAAATGCTCTGGTGGGGTGGTTTGTGTTCCCACTGCACTTGTAGTAATTTTTATTTTCAACCATTGGTCAAAACTGGACAGCTTATCGCGAAGGGAAGACAATAAAGGCTTGCCAGCTTTGGCTCTTAACATCTTCCAATTATTTGTTGTGATTTGGTTAGTTATATATAGTTTTATATGTTTATAACAGTGATCGACCTTTAACTGTTTTCATACACATTTTCTGTAAAAGCCACTGATGAGGATACTGACCCAGGAACCTTTGACTTCCTGATAAATGTCGTTAAACTCCAGTGTGTCTCCCATTTCAGGTCCAGGCGATGACTGATGCTCTGCATAAACACAAACAATGGAAATGCACATTAAAATAAGTTTAAGACGTAGAGAGCTCCATTTATTCTCTCTGCTCAAACCATGTTTTCCTTCAGCATGATGGGGTTCATATTGATCTCAAAGTGTCCTGTCATCGTTTCCCCTGCCAAAACAAACTACTGTTCAGAGTTTGGTGAAAACGTGACGCAGAAACGCTGTGACTAAACCAAACACTGAGTCAGAATAATGAAAAAGAAGAGGATAAACACACCGCTTTATTACCAAGTGAGAATTAACGCAATCTATGGTGGCGTCAATACCACATACAGTTACTTTCCCGTCAGCTTTTGTTTATTATGTGGTAAAAACTCATTCACGACTAACACTGTCGCAGCCTCTGACAAGGAAAGCCTGGAGCTAGTTATGCTGCTAGCACACGGCTCATATCGTCGCCTGTTGGATATAGTTTAAAACCGCAAACTTTAAAAAAATCGTCCCATTTAAATTTCATCTGATTTTTACCCGTTAGAAACAGTCTGGACTCACCATTAACTCAAAGACGCAGAAAAGAAGTGCTAAACTGTCACGGGCGCATCGCCATTCACCACGGCTAAGCTAAGCCAAACTGCTCTGGGTGCGCTTGATTTGGTTAACTGAGCTGCGCTGACTTCATTTCACATTAACAATGACGACAGGATTCGCAAGCACCGCCCAGCGGAGACCCGCTGTACAACAAATCAAGCAGTCACGCCAGAGGAAGGCCAGTAAAAAGAAGTTATGAGATATCCAGAGTTCGTTTTTTAAACCTAATACTGAAAAGTTAAACACATCTTTATTGGTAAAGTGGTACGTAAGAAACGCGCGTGCTGAAAACAAGTACCTAAAGGTGCTTTAGAGATTATTATAAAACTTATTGTCTTACTGTCAGAGTGATGAGCAGCTTCGCCTGTTTCCCGCGTGTAGCATCGAGAGCTAGCGTTACGTCACAGGAAGTGTCGGGATGATTGTATTTACTTCCGGTTTGGCAGAAGAATTCTGTTTCTGCAGCATCTTCTTATGTCGGGCACAAAAATACGATGATTGTTTTGGATAAAGCTGCCTATAGAATACGGAAAATATCAGGCCAGCCTCCGGACCTCTTTTTAAAAAGTAACACGTGCTGGTGAGCAGGCGCGAACAGACAGTCTGCAGCGACTGATTGTCACCACTAGGTGGCACACAGCACACCTCATTATCCCAATTATGTGCTCTCTTCTTGTGTCCCTCTCCCTTTTTATTTCCTTTATCTTTTTGCCAATATATTCTACAGTCTTTGTTTCGTCCTATTCACGTTTTGACATTAAAAAACACTGGCATAACAGGATAGATTTTATTTGCATTATAAAACTAATAGTGCAATCACCACCAGTCCAGTAGGAAGTCAAAGGGCAACAGTTAAAGCACCTCTGCACATCTCTGTCATGAGAAGCACATCAGCAATCGGTGGATCAGGCGTCTGATCTTCGCAGAAGTGCACAAAAACAGCCCCAGGGAACCACTAGCCTGCTGAAACACTGTCTAACATTGTAGTGTCCAAACTTTTTTAATCAAGGGTCACACAGAGACAATTACAAGGACAATCCTTCCACATATTTTTATTTCAACTTAAGAGTAGGCTATGAGAGCTCAGGATTTAATGGTGACCAGTTAGATTTTAAGTGACCCTGGTTGGCTCTGGTGACAAACATATAGGACCCTGATCAGGATAAAAAAAAGGTGCTCTGTGAATCAGAGAACTCATTCACCTAATCTTTACTTGTAAACAAAAAAACTAGAGCAAGCTGCACTAAGCTGCCAGACTTTTAATGAAGAACACATGAAACATGGAAACCTAGATATGCAGCACAATGTGATTTGAGTTTTTCTTAAATATATTTGTTTTAATTCACCGAACAATAAAAGCTCTGTGCTATAATTTGGGCAATATTTGTGACTTTTGGAGTTTGTTGTGGGAAAAAAATAGAGTGGGACAAGAGCTGCAGTTGGTCCCCATCTCATAGTTTGGACACATAAACAGAACGTGACATCCCATCTCAAAACCTTGGTTAATGAAAAAAATGATGTTCAATTAACGGCTTCCACAGGTCGGCATATTTAGAATTTAAATGGTAGTGACAGTGGAGAGAGTCTTGATTTTTATACTAACAAGAAGGAGCCTTGACGAAAATTATAGTTTGAGCCCCCTTAACCCAATTCAACAGTGTTTTTAACGTCACGGTCTTTTAATGATTTTGATTGAGAAAATGAAACCGAAATTAAAGAAAATGATATTTTAAAAAATGGGACTTTTTTTGTTGTGCAACGCAGAATAATAGGTTTATTATTGTTGAGCAGATTTTCCACAGTGATCTGTTTGAGGGGCTCCCGTTGTTCTCGAAGACAACCAGGCTGTGAAACCGTCCTCTCCAATTATTCTTGACGCGATGCAGCAGATCATGGTTTCTGTGCGATCCAGGAGCTGCTTATTTCGCACAAGGCCCAGGCAACGAGGAGAACGAGAGACTTTTGACTGCTCTTGTTCTAAATCTGTCCCCGCGCATGCTGTCCCACATGCACGCACCAAGCAAGCGTGGCCGTCCCCGCGCGCCGCTGCTGTGTGCTGAGTGACAGGTGAAGGTGAGAGAAGGAGATCTCTGTAATCCCACTGTCAATAAAAACTAAAACCAGAGGAATGAGGAGAGGAGACAGGAGCAGGCGCACACTTGTCTTCACTTTACAAACGGAGAGAGAATCAGACAGAGATTCCCTGTCAGAAAGTTTATATGCTCCACTGATAACTTGTGTTGCAACTCCAGAGCAGTTTACGAGAGGCCTCTGAATTTATAGACCCAAGTGTATCTATTTAACTGTCGACTAAAATTAACGTCACAGTTTTTTTCTCTTAAATATCATCCGGTTGTATGTTTTCAGCTTCTTCTCCTCACATACGCATTGATCTTAGTTTCCTTTAGTAACTTTACAATCACTTTGCGTTAGGAAATGATTGAAAATATTGTACCAGAAGGCAATAATATGTATGTGAACTCACTTGATTTGTTCTCAGAAAGTATGCTGTCTTTAATGCTATGCAAGACGGAATTCTGATTAATGTAGGGCATAAAACGACTGTCCTCACTGATTCAAGGAGGGGAAATTCAGGGGCCATAGCTGTCTAAAAATATTAGAGAACTGAAGTCAGGTTCAAAAGAAAAATACTTAATTCAGAGTCAAAGACAGTAGCTAAAGTTTTAATTAAGCAAACAAAACTGTGATACAAAATTCATAACACCTTAATTTACATTGCTGATGAATACATTCTTATTTAAGCCCAGAGGTATAGGTGAAAAGCACTCAAATAAAAGTAAATGCAATTCATTTTAGTTCTTTGTTTGGGCAAAATATTGTGAATCTAGTAGTTGTAAATGGATTTTAAAAGTAAAATATGATTTTCCCATGCACAGGATCAAATGAAAACTGGATAAGATTCTTCAACTAGTGTTTAATTAAATATATTTAACACTTTCACAATAAAATTAATTTATCAGTAAATTTTTGAAGTTGTTTAGAATGATTGTTTCACCTTCTGACATTAATTTGGTGATGTAAACTAAACAGTTGCAGTTCTAATAATGGAAAGCATGGACTGCACATTTTTCCATTTTTAAAACTCAGTCACAAAAGCAATTAAAATGAAATAAAGAAATTACAATAGAATACTTCCCAGAGGTTGTACTCAAGAAGTGAAATCTAAGAATTGACATTTATATTAAGTATTCTGTAGTTATATTGCTGAAAGTGTGACGTAAATGCTGGAGCATGTGTGAATATTCCATTCCAAGGTACTGAATTATGCATTTTGACATGAGGCTGGTTAAAAAGTGCTTGTTTGTTGTCAGAATGAAAAGAGTAGAACATATTGTAGGCCGACTCAAGTAAAAGCACAATACCTTTGATTTTTCTTAAGTCTTAAATGTAAGTCCATGTAGCACTCTCTGAATTAAAACAAGTGAAGTGAAACTTCTAGTACTGAGAAAATTTATTTGTGACTTTTCTGTGCTGTGAAAAGACAACAACAGCTGGAGCGTTGTTAGTCAACCACATATTTGTTTGATATACAATATTGCTAAACATTCAATAATATAAACCACAACGTGGGAATGAATACTGATGGATTTATAATTAAACTTTAAAGACATCAGTGAAAATCTCATCGTACACTGTGAGTCACTGTCTAGTGTCTGTGTGTATATATATTTAAATGTATATATATATAACCCTATCTTTACCAAACAAACATCAAACTATGAAAATTAATTATTATTTTTCCCTGATTAATTTCAACTCACTTACCAACTTCATTGAAATGTTTTTCCCACACACAAACTTTTTCAATAAACTATCTATTCCAAAAAGTGATCACCCCCTGCAAACTTTGCTTTTAGACATATTAGAGATTGTTTATTTAACCAATATAGCTTTACTATTAAGTGCTGATATTGTATCAGGGCTTGTTGAACTAAACAAATTGGTTTTCTGTTAAAATGTTGCAATGTGACAATAGATTAGAGATTATGAAAAGCTCTGATTAATTTAGCATTTTTTTAAACTCAATAAAAACTCTATATAAATGACTCCTGTAAAGTATGGCTTTGGGTTAATTACTGAATAACGGGAGTTTTTGTAATTTTGCCTTGCTGTCACCTTATTGTGATAAGCTCTTTAGATAAATGCCATCATATGAAACACCTTTACTCTAGGCATCTTCTCTATTTACGTGAAAAAATAATTATTGCTACTTTTTACCCATACTATGGCACCCAAAAATGTTTTGTGATGTGTTTGGTAAGCTGGGACAGAATAGGTTTGGTAATGAGTGGCAATATTTTAGTCTTGTATCTTTGCTTTAATTAAATTGATATGTCCAAAACATATTTAAAGGAATTTTTCCTATACTGTATGTATTTTGGGTTAAATAGCCTAATACAATATTTTATCCTATTAAAGCCCCTTAAATACATTTTTGTCATTATATGATGCTATTAGTGGCTCTCCATCTGCTTGGGTTGATAGTGGTGAGACAATGCCTGTTGAAGTTCCACTTTCTGTATACCAAAAATACAAAGTAAGATATAGGTTATGTTTTAGTGTGTGCTATTTAACAATACATTCCTGGAAACTGTGCTGCTATAACATTGAATTTGAAAGTTAAATTCAATTTAATTTTGTTCATAAATCACAAAAAAGACTGTCAGTGTAATACACTGTTTGTAGTCTGTGTTTTTTTGCTGATTAAAATATTACCTGTGTCGTTTTACTTGCATTTCAACACTGCCTTCAGATGCTAGGCTATATCATGTTTGGTTATTTAGGCCACAAAAAATGGCCAAAAAACCCCAAAACACACTGTTCAACAAAAACATAACACCATAAAAGTTTATCTGAATCAGTAGGCTATATTTTAAATATATTGTACATTCAAAATAGACATCCTTATAACCAGGCTCCCACATTTGTCTTTCCTCCTCCTCCCTGGTGTGATGCTAACCACACCCTCTATGTGATGTCACAAACATTTTTCACTTTAACAGAGGGCTCCAGGTGATTTCGTGATAGAAAGTTCCAGCTGTTTTCTTGAGGTGTCCCAATTTACCTGGTGTTCCTATACACATTACTTCAGTAAAAGCCTCCTTTTTTTAAGAATTAATATAGCCTAAATCAAAACAGACAAAATGACAGAATGCAGAAGCAAGAAGTAGTTATTTCTTTTAAAGGTACAATGACGGGCAGTAAAATTTGACCAAAATAAGGAACTTTCTCTTTAAGTTCAACAGGCTGGATGAGATTTAAAAAGGAGAACACGGTTAATTCCTCGTTTCCTGCTTCATTTTCGGGGTCTTAGGGTCTCCGGCTCCTCGTGGCCTTCATCCACCTTATTAAAGTAGTGCGGATTAAAGATCAAACGGCGGCAGTCAGACCGCGTTAAGCAGGTTGACAGGCGGAGGGAGACAGATATGAGTTGTGACAAGTCCCGTGGTTCTTCGGCTCTGTCAGAGGAGCGGAGCGGCGGTGCGTCAATCCGGTGAATCACCAGCAGCCGTGAGGAGGAGGATAACGAAACAAGGAGAGCCCGGGATGGAAAAGGAGGGGAGGAAAAGGACTAAAAGGGCAGAAAAAGAGGAGGAGGAGGAGGTACAAAAAGGCTGCGCCGTCAGTCAGTCTGTCACACGGACCACACGCACCAAGTCAGGCAGCTGAGCGCCAATAACCCCATCCTCTGAAATATTTCATTAGTTGTCATCAATCATTCCATTTATTGGAAAAGGGACTTAACCTGCGCCCGTCCTACATCATCTCCAGAGTTTCACTGAGGAGGCGACCTCATGGAAAGTTTTTGATTGGTTTCGAGGGTCGAGGATAAATCAGTGTTGGTGTCTTCCGCTGATCGATCCGCCGGTGGATGAACTTTAGAGAGCGCGCTGAACGGAGCAAGAGGATCCGGAGAAAATGAAAAGGTGTTGCAGAGGTAAGCCATGGTCTAATCTCACCCATACTATGTTTGAAATTAAAGGACAAAACTTTTTTAATTTCCTAACAAAAAGTAACTTATCTCATGTTCAGCCTGAAAAAATTACAATGAAGGGTTATGGTTTAAAACAATGGCAAGGTAAGTTTACTTATAAAGCACCATTTAGCATCAGGGCAGTTCAGAGTGCTTAACAATGCACCAGAACACTGACACAGAAAATAAAAATGCATCAGAATAAAATGAAAAAGACAGAAAGAGGAGAATGCTGACCTCAAAAGCTAAAATGTAGTAGAAAATATTTTTCTGCTATTCTGAATTAAATAAACGGTGACAGTGCAGTGAAGTAAATAAACAGTAACTGAAGTGTATTTTTAATAAGTCATCTGAAGGACTGGAAAGAGTCAATAAACTGGATTCACCAAAACAATCAAAGGGAGCTGTAAACAAATTAGTCTTTTATTTTGATTTGTAATAACGGAGAGTTTCAGCAAACCTGTTTGTTTCACATGTGGAGTGTAAAAACTAAAAGCTGCTTCTCCTTGTTTGGTTCTGACTCCTGGGGCAGAGTGCAGACCTGTATCACAGGACCTGTGCGGTCTTGATGGCTCATATGGTTGAAAGGAGGTCACTGGTGTATTTGGGACCTAAACCATTCAGTGCTTTATAAACCAACAGAAGTATTTTAAAACCTGTCCTCAGACAGACAGAAGCCAGTGAAAGATCTCAGAGCTGGAGTGGTGTGATCAACTTTTTAGGTTCGAGTGAGGAATCGAGCCGTTGTGATCTGGATCAGCTGCAGCTGGACTTTTCAGTCAGACCTGGAGAGATACCGTTACATTATTCCAATCAATAGACAAACGCAAGGACCTGTTTTTAAGGTCCTGCAGGGACAGGTCCTCTAATCTTAAAGACACTTTTCAGGTAATAGTAAGCCAACCTCGCGGTTGTCTTCATGTTTATGAAGTTCAAGTCTGAGTCCATTTCTGGCCTGATCTTTGGTTTTTAATTGAGATAGCAGGAGCTTAGAGAATGAAGACAATTGTGGCATAACCATTGATTTAGTTGTTCTATGCATTTGTACACAGCATGTATGGGACCCCGGTCAGACATATGAAGCTGTGTGTCATCAGCATATTGATAAAATATGTATTGGTGAAATAATGAATTGCCAAGAAAATTAATGCAATGATTTATTATCAATATTCAAGGTTAAATAAAAATGTGTCCTTAAGAAAATAAAATGAGTTCTTAAACTGTTAAAAAATAGTTAAAGCTACAGCAAAAAGAAACACAAATATCGCCAATGCATGCAAATTGTAAAGAATTAATAATTTTGTTTATTTGTTTAAAACATCCCAGTTTACCTTAAAATTGGATTTTAAATGCTTTTCACCACAATATTCAAAAAACAATTAGTTTTCAACTAATGAACAGAATCAGGATTTTTTTTTAAAACAGATTTGTGATGGAGCGCCTTCAGGTATTTTAGATTCCCAAAGCGTAAATATTGACTACGAGGTTGTGATTTATACCGCACAATTAAAAAGGAGTAAAAACAACATGTGTGAGGAAGAAGGGAAAAAAAGAAGAAAGAAGGATGTGTGGAGGCTCTTGCTCACAGTAAAAAATGACAGGGGTTGAGGGGGTCAGAGGCTGCTAAAGCCCCTGTCTAGTTAGCTGTCACTGATATGAGAAAGTACATGATTCACATTAGTCAGGGTGTGATTGGACACACTCATGCAGACACATACACACACACTTTTCCCCTGGGAAAGCTTGGTGCGGCTGCTGCTCCGTGTCCAGGAGAGAGAGGAAAAGGAGGTGAAAGAAAGAAGAGAAGAAAGTCGAATGAAGGAAGTTTGTTTAAGGGGAAAAAAAGACGGGTGCACGAAAGAGCAACAAGTTCCTTACCCTCCTTCCTTCAGCTCGTCTCGTCCTGGTGGTCACTTTTCATGATGTAGCGCGGTCGGCCTTCAGCAAATTAAATGAAACTTCAGAAGGACAATAAAACAGGGCTGAGTGTAGAACAAACTCCAGCTGATGAAATGAATGAATGCTTTCAAAGCTCAATTCTTATGTAGTGTCTTTAATGAACACAAAGTTATGTTTTAGTGCTTTTCCTGGTAATCCACTCTTACCTTAATTATATGTCATTAAAGTGAAAGGGCACTTTTATTAAGTTTATGCACTTCATGTAAGTTTGCTGTTGTCCTCAACGCCAGTGGCCTGGGTAATGTTTCAACCTCTGGCTTCCCTCCTGCACATCATTCCTTACTCTCTCTTTCCTTCATTTTTTTCTCTATCCACCTTCCTGTCGAAGAATAGACAATTAAAAAGTTCCAAAATAAATCTTTAAAGTTCACCAAACCAAACCTTTAAATACAACAGATGCAATCTTTGCCCTAAAACTGAATGTATATAAATGGGAGCTGGCATGATGTCTGTGTGTGGTCGGTCCCCAAAACGTGAACTCGTGAATAACACAACACATGAACACTCACAAATGCACTTACACATGCATATATGTTTCCTTCCATCTTTTTAATCACCTCCTCAATGACTATTCCCATTCTCTCTTTTTGATTCATTCAGCTGACACATGCGTACACACACACACACACACACACATAGAGACACACACAGATTTCTATTCCTTTACTGCTGACCTATGACATTACTAGGATGAAGTCAAAACACAAAACCATAATTCAGATGGAGTCTTCACCCTTTAATTTACTTGAAAGAAGAATATGTGTTACATCTCCTTTAACACTGTACTCTACCAGTTTTTACCTGTTTTATCCATTGCATTTTACCTTTTAAAAAGCTTTCAATTTGGCAGTTTTATGTGTGTTTCAAATGTGCTCTGATGTGAGTTATTTTTTCTTGTTTGAATCTTGTGGAAGGAGTTTTTCTGTCATTTCTGATGACATACAAGAACACCTTACTTACTAGAAAAGCACTCGGAGAGTGCAAACCTCCGCCAGCTCCACAGTCCTCACCCATATTGTGATTTTCACCATAAATATTAGTCCTACCTTTATTTCATGTAAATATTTAGATTCCTTGACCATGAAAACATACCATTAGCAATTGGTTTCATAATGATGTCTATTTTAGTTCAGTAGTTATTCACAAAATTACATTTTTCATCATGGCGGCCAGATGCTGATCCAGATCAACACCAAAATTTAATCAGTTCTTCCTTTTTCCATACTGAATATTTCCTGAAAATTTCATCAAAATCCATCCATAACTTTTTGAGTTATTTTGTTCACAGACAGACAGACAGACAAATAAACTCTCCCGAAAACATAACCTCCTTGGCGGAGGTAACTACAAAGTGTCTATCCATCTATGTACTTGCCCCACAATTCCAACTGTGTGAATGAGGTCCCCAGGTTGACACATAAACATGAACACCCACACAGCACCACTAAGACATGCAAACATGTTTCTTCCCCCTTTGAAACCATCTCCCCCGTGTCCTTATTCTGCCTCTCATTCAGAAAAGACATATGCACACTCACACAAAAACAAGCTCTTGCTCACGTAGACGATGTTATCATTCTTTTACTGCCAACCTATCCTTACCTCAACTATAAACATAAAATCACAGTTTAAATGGTGTTCACCTTTGAATCTGAAGTACACTTATTGGTGTGTCATCCCCCCATGGTCAGTCCCCACAATGTGGCAGTGTGAATGAGGTCCCCAGGTTGACACATAAACATGAACACCCACAGAATCGCACTGAAACAAGCAACATGTTTTTCTTTGAAACCATCCTCTGTGTCCTTTTCTTACTCTCTCTCTCTTTCTCTTCTGTCCCTCATTCAGCAAAGACTAATGTGTACACGCACACAAACACACTCACACCCACACGCACATAACCCATGTTTCCAATCTTTTTTTAACTTGCTCCAGTAACCGGTCCAAACAAAGTCTTAATCTTTAAACCATGGAGTGGGTTGCAACCATGTACCTTAGTACCATATACTGAGGTTCTTGTCCCATGTGGGTTTGATATTGACCTGGAGTGGATTTGCTTTATATCCATCTCTACTCTCTACTCCCACTCCAAGTCTGTTCATTGCCTCTCCACGATCAATAAAGCCCAAAAAGCTGAAACTTACCCTTAAACTTTAAGTTTTCTGAAAGCGCAAACCTCGGCTAAGGCATTGGACAATTATCAAAGATGTGGAAAACTGCCTTACTGTTTTACTCGGTGAAAAAATCCTTTAAAAAAAACCTTGGGTCCCTAATTGGATTCAGATCACCACCAAAATCAAATTCCTTCTCAGATGTTCCATGACCAACTTTCCCTGAAAATGTCATCCAAATCTGTTGGGACCGTACTGATTTTTCAGCAAAAATGGGGAACAATGTTAGCAGTTCTTTTTTTGGTTAAAATTCCTAAATCTGCATCCAGATTTGTGTCATCCCAAAGTCGAATCTTGTTGTTTTTTTCTCCCAACTTTCTCTGAAATTTCATTAAAATCCACAACACATTTTTGTGTTAAATCTGTCCGAGTAAACCTCTTCACAATAAATGCTGCCAAACCTGAAACCTTTTTGGTGAAGGTAAAAAGAGTAAAATGTAAATTATGATGGAAAGAGTCAGCGTCCTTTAGGTTGGTACCCACAGATTGTAACATGCTAATTGGGTATACTCATAAAAATGTTAATCCATAAAGAAACAAACAAGGTGTTGTCTTTTCATCAAATCACCCTGTTTGTGTGTCTTTCTTTGTCTGATCTTGCAAAGCCATGCACACACAGACAAGGCTGGAAGGGTTGCATTAGGGTCTGTGTGTTTCACATAAAGGGGTCTGTGTGTGTTGGAGCAGAGAGGTAAAACACACAGGCCAACAGGAGGAAACAAAGGCAGATGGAGAAGATGGAGAGGAAAAGAAAGAGAGAGCAGTTAAAGTGTAAAAAAAAGAGGAGAAAGTCCAACCTTTCACATCTTTTGATTTGCTTAGCGCCATTCTCAATTCTTCATGGTACATATACGGATGTCAGGAGGATGTGTTTAGGCAGGGGATGAGTGTGTGTGTGTGTTGGGGTGAGAGAGGGGTGAGTAAAGGAGAGGTAGAGGTAGATAAAAGTAAACAGAGGGAGAGTAAGAGAGGAACGGTGGTAGAGGGGTTAATGCAGTGCAGATTCACTACTGACAGGAGTTAGCAGCAGCCAGAGGGAGGAGAGGGAGAGAGAGAGGAGAGGGGGAATGATATAAAATGAGTCGGTCACGCTTTGAACAGTTACACATGCTGTTTACATTTTTCCCAAATTAACATGGCCCCTCGCTTCAGAAAACTCTCCCCTCCACCAACTCCTTTTCCTCTCCCATCTTCCTTTCAAATCCGCTCTTCCTCCTCCACCTCCTCTCTGTCTCTGTCCTTCAGGACACCGAAATATCTCTCCACATACCAGATACAGATTCGTTACAGTAGTAATACTAAAGAGAATAAATGTGTTTTGCTTCTGCTGTTAAAACTCTTGCATCCAAAATAATTGTTGAGCCAAAAGTATCATAAAGTGGTTAATGGAGAAAAGTAACTGTGCACATGAAAGGCTCTAACATTCATGTTGTTACAGTGCACCTACATATGATTGAAAACCTCTTGTCTTGGATTTTGGATGATTTTAGTTTTATTTTCACAGAAGAGTGCATTTGGTCACCTTTCATGTTGGTGGGTTTTATAAAAATGTAACCGGAACAAAGTACAAAAAGTTGTCGATAACCAGGACACTACCAGGAGAGTTTGTTTGTCCGTCTGTCTGTCTGTCTGTGAACAAAATAACTCAAAAGTTATGGATGGGGGTGCTGGTTTGGCGGAGTGGTTAGCACCCCATGTACTTGCTTCTGCCGGTCCGGGTTCGAATCCCGCCTGTGACCAGTTTGCAGAGTGTCTTCCCCTGCTCTCTCACCCCCTTTCACAAGCCTATCCACTGTCTCTCTCCTATCAATAAAGGCACAAAATGCCCAAAAAATACATACAAAAAAAAAAAAAAAAAAAAAAAGTTATGGATGGATTTTGATGAAATTTTCAGAAAATGTTCAGCATGGGAAAAGGAAGAACTGATTAAATTTTGGTGTTGATCCAGATCACCGTCTGGATCCAGGAATTGTTCAAAGGATTCTTTATCATTGGGAGATAGGGAACTGTGCTGCTTGTCGGAGGTCTGCGCTCTCCGAGTGCTTTTCTAGTTACTTTGTTTTTGTAGTAATTTTGGATATTGGATAAAGGAGGTTTGTGCAATGGTATATTTTATACCAACACATATAAGAAATATATTTTATATATACATATATGTATATTTATATATCTCTCTCTCTATATATATATATATATATATATATATATATATATATATATATATATATATATATATATATATATATTTACACATATGTATGTATGTATATATGTATAGATATATAGATATATATATAGATATAGATATATATACACACACATGTTATGTGGACAGAGACAGAGAGAGAGAGAGAGAATTGAAGTTTCATTTTGCAATAAATGCAATTGCACATTTAAATGATAATCCCCTTATTTAACCCAAACCAACAACCTAAACAGTTAAAAAGCTACTTTAGAAATCAAGTATTACTGAAGCAAATAAAAAATATATAAAGATGTTTCTTTTGTTATAGGTGAAAAAACAAAATGTTTCATTCAATTACCAAGCTTATTTTTATTTCCATACGTAACAAATCCTTTATTTTTAGTTCAATCTAATGAGACGATCAGAGGTTGTCCAGCACATCACTTCTAAATTATCATTTCATACAGCAAAGACATTCAGCAGCCCACCCTTGTCTGATTCTTGTTTGAGGTGTTTAAAAAGAAAACACAGTTGTGGAGATGCAGGGTGGTGTTGAGAAGCAAATTAAAAACTGAAGGACTGAAAAAAGGGGGAGGGGGGTTGGAGGGAATGAAAGATGTGGGGAAGGAGTGGAGCCAATTAGTGAAAGGAAGAGAGGGGAGCAGTAATTAGAGAGAGAAAGGAAGGAAACTTTAAAATGGAAGTTTGACGTTTTGGGATGATTTACAGAGCGAGGAGGGGACAGATTAAGCAACAAAGAAATTGAAACCAAACATGGTGATAAGCCTAAAGCAAATGGAATCCACTGATTCAAAAAAAGACAGAGATGGATTGGCTTTATAAGGTGAAGAGAGGAGACAGATGACGGCGTACCGAGGGGAACTTAGAGGATGTCGAGTTTATGACTATCAAGAATAGTTACAGAGTTTCTCTGCATAAACACACATTTTATTGGACTCTTTTTAGCCTGTTTTCATTTGCCTTGGTTTGGGGTCAGTGATGTAGTTTGGCAGCCTGTGTGTGTGTCTGGTGTCAAGACGATCAATTTAAAATTTGATCTGAACAAAACTCCAGGAGAGATAATCTCACGGGGAAAGTGATGGGAAAAAGTGTGTGTTTGTGCGCTTGAGTACACAACTCTTTGTTTATGAGAATTTATTCGGTATACGGTCTGTGCATACATGGCTCTATGCTCCACTGCACAGTCTGGATGCATGTGTGTCCATGTGTGTGTGTTGAGTTAGTGCAGGAATGCACGTTTGATTGAGTACACATTGCACATAAATCAGACCTCTAACTGCGCACAGACACACAACACCGACCCTGACCCCAGGCTGTCAGACCCCTTACCCTCTCCTCACCCTCAGTCGGTGGCTCACAGACCGTCTTACATGTACCTCTGTCCATTTCCACTGTTGTTGTTGTTGGAACTATCACGTCAGCCTGATGTGCATGTTTGTATCCCTGACATCCTGCACAGGTGTGTTTATTGTCTGATAGAAAAGCTGTCAGGTCAGGAGGGAAACCAAATCAACAAGAAAAGCAATGCAAGAAACAGAACATCCGCCAAAATGAGCACTGACTGTTCTTCTCTCATAGTGATTGTGAAGCAATGAATCTGAAACTCTGACAGCAAAGGGAGGTGACAATAAACAGTGAGGAAAGACAACAGACGAAAGACTTCTAAACCCGTAATAGATCAACTTGAAGGTCGTTGGTAGTAACATAAGTCATTGTTTTGAAATCTTTACTTTTGGTATAATTTCCTTGGAAATTTTTAGATTTTACTCCTCTGCATTTAAAACAACTGTTGTACCATCTGCTGAGGTTTTTTTTTCTCTCAAATCAAGACTGTAGGAAAATTAACCATGTTAGGGTTTTGGAGTTCTGTGTGTGGTTTGTCTAATTGGTGTTGCTGTTCGCTAATGTGGTGTTTTTTTCAAGGTTGAACATGAGCCAAGTTTGGAGAGACCTCACTCAGATCAGGCAGTTCACTTAACTGGTGGTAATGATGGCTACAATACTACACCTAAGCCTCCTTGGCCTGTGCTTTTATGAGGTGACTATAACAAATAGGATATTTACTGTTTAGAAGGTAAAGCAGTGTTTTTAACCTTTCACAGCAGCTGGATCCACCTGATTCATCGCTGTAATGAGAGGGATCCATCTTAATCTACAATAATTGTGACACAGCCCATAGCGTTCTGAAGAACAAGAAGAGGCGGTCGCCACGAGCGTGACAACAGCAGGACCTGACTGCTCACACAGAGATTAGCACAGATGCTAACAGTTTCATTAGCAGTTTCATCAGATCTGGACTGCATTTCTTTACTCAGTGACAAACAAACTACAGACAAATCACTTCTCAACAGGATATTCCACTCCGCTTCAAACATGTTTTGGCAATAGTTCTATGCGCTGACACACGTTCTGTCCATCAGACAGCAGCAGTAGTGCCCTCCTACATTACCTAACTGGCCCTCAGTGAATGTGATTGAAGAAACGATGGCCCAGTCACCTGCCAACTTTTGCTTTCCAAAGTTTTTATTTATCTAGATTTTTTAAACTTGAAGTCCAAGACTTGAATAAAGCAATATGTTCACTTTTTCACACATCTAACCTTGATATTTTCCCCGAATTTTTTAAAAGGATTTGTTGATATTGTGAGAAAGGGCAGTTTTCACATTTTTGACAACTACTTGTCAGACAGTGTTGGAAATGCCTTGGCAGAAGTTTGAGCTCATGCACTTCTTGCTTAATACGAAATAAACTCCAGTATTGAATATGAAATGCAGTTGAGTCTGTCAGTCTGATTTGAATACAGTCATAATTCTTTGACAGTTTCATATCCATCTATCCATTCTCTACCTACTGCTTATGCCTCTGGGGTCGTGGGGGCTTGAGCCTATCCCAGCAGACACTGTGTGAGAGACACCCTGAACTGGTCGCCAGCAGATCGCAGGGCCACATAGATGCAGACAACCATTCATACTCATACTCATACCTAAGGGCCATTTAGATGCAGACAACCAGTTGACCCAATGAGCATGTTTTGAGTCTGTGGAGGAAACCAGTACCCAGAGAAAAGCCATGCATACACAGAGAGAACATGCAAACTCCTCACAGAGAGGCTTTGATTAACAAGGGGGTTGAACCAGCAACCATCTTGCTGTGAGTGCACTACCTGCCATACCACTGAGCCGCCCCACAGTATACTATGTACTGTATATGCAAACTGAAATGACCTAATAAAGCTACACATCAGACATGTCATTGATACATCTTTATTATGAAATGTTCTACATCATAAGCCATGTTTCTGGCAGTACAAATTATTTATTTATTAGCTTGTCTTGGTCAATTCTCAAACTACATCCCAAGAAAAACAGGCAAAATTAGACTGAATAGCTGCCTGAAGTTTCTACCGGCTTCATCTATCTGTATAAAAAGGCACTCCTTAGCATTGGACATTTTGGCACCATCCCAGTATTTACCAATATTTGGATATCAGACAGATGAAAGACAAAATGAGCTGTGAAGGTAATGATTGTTGTTTCTAATCCAAGTAATTGCAATTGGAATCAGAGAATGGAATGAGAATGGGAATTTGCAGTGAAAAGTCCAGAGTTAAATATCAAACAGTGAAACCAGTGGATTTATCTTACTCAAACATAATTTCTGCACTTCTTTTTAACTCCGACTCTTTATCAACTGAGTGTTTATTTTCAGGAATTTGACTGCACCTCGTGTGTATTTAACTCTGCCCTTTCTGAAAACTCACCAACACCGCAATTTCAACTCCTCTCAATTTTCTGAGCATAATGCTGCTTTCCATTAACATCGGAACTGGAAAGAGGGGAGTGGGAGTGACCTCGTTTCTGAGTTATTAGCGTTCCAGTTACAAATTTAGAGAAAAAACTTGCCGATCTACCAGGCTATAGTTAGCTGTTGTGTTAGCCGAGAAGAATGTAAATAACAATATGGCAGCATATCTAAACATTTAACTTTAACAATACTATGTATGCGGCAGATTTACTGTGACGCGCACTAGTCAGAAGTGCTAATAGACGGATTATTACAGGATCTTAATAACTGTTAAGACTGGGGGCAGCCATCTTTGATTGTCTTCTACATCTGTTACCTCCGGGATGGTGAAGATCCTCTGTGATCCTAGTTGGAAATTCCAACCTCGGGGTGTGTTCCAGTGGAAATTTCCGATTCGGAACTCAGTCATTCCTGACCTTCCAGATATACCTCATAATTCATGCACAAAACCTCACTCTTGATTGTGAATCATTTGCTGAGTCAGAAAAAGTTAATTTTATAAAATTATACTGACATTAATAAGACTAGATGTATGTGATCTGATTATACAGTTTCTACAAACTGTTATAAAGTGGAAATAATGATTTATGTGGCCTAACTAAGACCATTCTCAGTAAAGTCAAATAAGACTATGATTAATTTACAGTGTTTTTCTACTGTGCTACAAACTAGCAGTAATTAAGAGATTATTCAGGGAAAAATCATATTGTACATCCTGTAGAATTAGATACTAATAACCTTTGAATAATGACCAGTATTAACATGATACTAATTAGCTTGCTAAGTAACTAGATCATGGTGAGAACTGTGACCTAAAATAAATTGCTACTTAAACCATAATGTTGAAGGTCTCTCTGTAAATGTAGTCGATCACAACATGAGATTTTGTTTGGAGTTGCCTTTTACTGTCCTCCTGTGCAGCAGGGAAGGTCTGCACAGTCCATCTGAAATACTTATTAGGATGAGCTGCCAACAAACACACCAGGAGTAAGCTTGTTTTTCCTCCAAATCAGGCCTGATTAATGCTTAAGCATGTTAAAGATTAATAATGTACTTCAAACCCAAAATATGCAACTGAACTTCCCTTTAAAATCAAAGATAAATTGATTAAGAACATCTCATTTGGATTGGATTTATAGCTTCATCTGCATACTGACATTTCCTCTCTGTTGAAGTCCTCTTTCAAGTGGTTTAAGCAATGAAGGGCAACCATTTTTGGCACTGGAGTGAATTTTTCCTGGACCAGGCTGGGAAGATTAGCTTGCACATGGATTTCCCACAATGCCAAATTCAGTTTTAGTGCTTGTTTAAAACCTCAAATGGTGGTATATGTTGGGAAAGATGAAATATTAGTCCTCAAGGATGGTCAGCGGTGCATCGCCCGCAAGCACTGGGTCACTGGTTTACCAAAACATATGCTGCAGTGTAAAATGTCAAGCATGTTACGAGACTCCTCTTATTCCTGAACACAACCTTTTGCCACTTAATTCAACTCTGAGCTCTGATCCCAAGGCGGTGTTTGAATTCAGCATAAGTCTAACTCACAGGCTCTGGCTCTTGATCTCGGTGTTTTACTCAGCTTGTGCAGATGGCAGCCAGACTCTGGACTGCCACATCTGACTTTATATATGAGTGAACAAAACCTGGATAAAAAATATGATCTGTTGTGAATAATGTAGCCCTCCTGTGTGTGTGCATGTGTAACCCTAATAGGTCCGTGTGCCAAAATGTAAAGTCACATACTTAAATGTGCACAGAGGCAGGTCATGGTCGGCCAATGTGGGGAACCCCTGTGTTGCTGTAATGCAATCCTCCCATGGAGAATGTTCTGGTTTCAACCCTGCCCTGCGGAGGTAGCTTCCACTGCCAGGTACACAGTCACTGCCCCATGCCTGCAGGGCTCCCCCTTGAAGTTTGTCAATATGCCGACTATAGTGCAGTTATTATATAACAACTCCTCTCCAGGTTTGAGTTTTCTCAGTTTATTCTCACAAAAGAGCAGTTGTTTTAAAGCCCTGGTGCAGGAGGTTTTCAGATATGTCAACGCTCAATCAAAACAACAGCAGTTTTTCACGTCTGGCAATCATCTCTGAGCATGTGGCTGCAGACAAAAGGAAACACTCTGGAACTGCTTTGCTTGTTTTTTGCCAAAGGAGAACTTACTTTCTGTGACTTTTTTAGTACCTGTTTATTCTTCCTTAATGTGATTCTTTTCGCATAGCGTTATATGTGTCCTCTCCCTCAGGGTTGTTTACTCTCACAGTCAACAATGCTGAGCTGATTGCAGGCTGTTTTGATGCTAATGGAGGATGTTCAGTGGGAAGGGCCCACAGCTTGATGAGCTCCAAATGTTCAGGAGCTGCTGAAAGATGCTTATTGCTCCTGACAGGTGATGAGGCTTTTGCGGTGGAGTAGATCGGAGAAGGCTTGGCTGACAAGGGCCGTCCTACTTGACTGATTTTAAGGTGTGTGTGGGAGCGTGTGGGAGTTACCTGGGCCAAGCCGCTGTGTTTCTGGATAATAGTTTGAGGGAGGCTTTGATGTAGCCGGCAGGTCGTGGAGGAGTTACAGGCTATGAAGGAGTTAAACCCAGAGAGCTGTTTGTTCAAGTTTTGTCCCTGTCACTCAAGTTCACGTCACCCCTGACAGGCATTTCTGATCCTGTTTTAATTATGAACTGCCAGTTTCCTGATCTGTCACTCAATATGTTGTTGAAACGAGCAGAGCTGAGGGTGGTGAGCCCGGGCTGGATTCACATCTCCTCATTAAAGGTCCCCTCTCCTGGTGTATTTGACTGTCTGTTATGCAAGGATTTAATTTAAGTTTAATTAAAAGGAAAAAATATATATTTCTGTGGAGGATCAGATGCAGCTCTTTTTCCCTTCCCTTTGGAAACATTTGGATCAGAGGGAGCAGGGAGTATAGGCTATGATAATGAGCTCTGGGCTGATTAGCTGCCCAAATGATGTCAAATAGGTGGGGGGGATGAGGGGTCACCGTCCACTGAACAGACTTCCAAAGTAATGTGCAGATGGAGGTTGTAAAGCTTTACACAATAAACCTCAAGAAGTAAAAAAACAAGCAAATTAAGGGGTACTTTATTCAAAGAGGCAAAGATTTCTCTGTGAACTGAAAGTTTAGTAAAAGGGGACACATTCTTTTGCTCCCCAGTCCCCTAACATCATTAGAAGTTGACTGTGCAGCACATGGGACCTTTAAGGCTATGCCTACACCAGGGGCTTCCAAACTTCTTCGTCTTGGGACCCAGGTGAGAAGTTTGCTTTCTCCTGTGAACCAAAATGCTAAAAATTGTTTTACTAATCTAAATCCTAATTTATAAAATTATAATTATTCATTCTAATTATCATTGGTTAGCACAAAATATTCTGATTTAGGTATTGCAAGGTAGAATACATAATTTTAATGTTTTTTTTTCTTTTAAATCATAGTTTTCTTTTCAATGTGGCGTAGCAAAATTGTTTAAGTATTCTCTACTGGTAGATGTTGCACATGTTGGGTTTTAAATGCATAATTAATTGAGTTTCTTCTATAAGGTACACTTTTGACCCAGCTTAAGTCACTTGAATCGATAGTTACCCTTGAGTAGTTGTCTAGCTCCAAGCAGAAGACAATATTGTTTGAATTAATAAAATACCTGGAATCTGGTAAGGATTGAATACAAAGACAAAAGGACATTTAGTAACAGTAAATGAGCCAATATGTGAATAATACAGGGTATTCTATAATTACTTCAACCAAGCAAGTAATGTTTTTATTATAATTAGCCTGTTAGCAAGGTCACTCAAAAAGGTAATAACTCATTGTGATTACATTTTCAGAGAATAATGGTCAAGGCTGATAAGGTGATGAGTAGTGATTTAGTGGTGTTTTAAATCCAAATGTGGATCCAGGAATTTTTTTTGAAGTACTTGTCAAAATTGTGAAGTTGGGCAGTTTTCCACACTTTTGCTTTGATTTTCCTATTTGATTTATTTCATTACATTTATTAAAGAAGTCTGGTCCTTTTGAGGTAAAAACACAGTATACGTTTTTCTTATTCACATTTATGTATATAGGCTATATATGTTTCTGTGATCAAAGTAGCAGATGAAACTATAAGCTATGGAGGGAGTTAGCATAAGTGTTACAACTGCCTCCAGTCTACCACATGTAAAGTTTACTTGAGGCTTTGACTCATAGAAAAACTTATATCACTAAATGCCAGACGTTAGTAAAGTTCTCACATATTATTCCTGTCATGTCTCACCAATGTGAAACACTCACTGCAGCATTGTGCATCATTTTGCACACGGATGACTCTCAAAGCTGATGGCACAAACCTAAAGGTTCTTCTTAAGGTTACTTACTTTTCTGCTGTCAACAAGCTCTTGTTTTTTGCACTTACTTCAACACAAAATATTGTGACTTTCCTTCATGCTGTGTTCTCAGTCTAATTTGAAACACTAGATGCTAGTAGCATCTTTAGCTAATGTGTGCACGTCGTCATAATTTTGCTTTTCCATCTTGAAAACAACAGTCTGAAGTACCCCTCAGATTCACGTATTACTCTCTCTACCTTGCTCTGTCAAGCCAGAGGGCACATGCAGGGTCAGTGAGCAGGGTTGCATAAAAATCAGGGCGGCCATTTAATTAGTTTGGTGTGACAGTTCACGACCCAATGTAAATGGGCCTGCAGCCCAGTTATTGTTGAGACCCAAACTTTTGGAAATCCAGCACTGTAGTTAATTGTAGCCTTTTACCAGTGGAGGACTCTGAATAGAAAATAGACATGAGCTTGTATACATTTTCATGATTTCTTAATAATTACATTCTAATCAACATGCTGCCCAACATTATGTGCTCCATTTCTGTCACAAAGAAGAAGCAGAAATCATGTCATGATAACAATAAAAATCCTACTGCAGACAAGCTTTTTGGTGCAGTATTGCCGAGCAACATGTTACACCAATACACAAGAATGAATGCTCAAGGCAGCCAAGCAGTATGACATAAGTATGGGGTAATGTTGATGCAGACACAAACCAGGCTTTCACTTGTATCTGTATGTCATCATCTAAAATGTTAGGCAGCTCTCTATCAAAACAATAAGAAAAGATCAAACACAAAGATGAGCTAGCAGCTCTTCTCGATTTTGCTGCTTACTTTTTTAAAAATGTAGGATGCAAGAAATGCTGTCTGTAGCTTTTAAATTTAAAACAGATCATTAAGGGGCTCTTATTTGTTGATGAACTTTACAGAATCAGGGAGAAAAGCTGCTTAAAGTTAGTATTTCTGACTGCTCAGCACTTTTACAAAGTGTATCACACCTACTCTTTCACAACCTTTCAGTGCCATGTTCGCTCAGGTTCTTGGTTTTTGTGTAAGTTGCCAATCAGTATTAGTGACCACATTTATCCAGGTTTTAAACTGATCACAGGCACAGCGGTAGGAGCAAATTAGGGTTGAGTATGAGGTCAAAGTCATCATGAATCAATTTCGACAATCCATCGTTTCATTATCTTTACCGATGATACCTTTTGGGGTTGCTTTCAAGTTTCAAGATTCAAGGTTTTGATAAGGGACGTGCACTTTGGTGAACATTTTTGGTTCCTAAAAGCATCATAAATCTTTTTGTTGATTAAATCTCTGTTGGATAGTACTGTCTAGAAAAGTTTCATGTATCTTTAAGGACCCTCTGTGTTGTACTGTGTGTCATGTGTGACGTGGTGCGCAGTGAAAGTTTAAGGAGAAGGATCATGGCAGACTGCAGCAACAATGAGTTTGACAAAAATCCACTAAAAAGATACCAAAAGCTCCTGCTTTTAAGACTGATGGTACAGATAAGACATAAAAACTACATGACAGCATTTTCTTAAACACAATGAAGTGTGAGGAAATTCACTGTGTTTAATTTGTTGAAGGAGACATATCATGCTGATGATGCATGATTTAATACTTACATATAATATAATAAAATTTGAAAACAAGACCTTACACCCCCTTAATTTTCAAAAAATGAGATATTGTATTTTTTTCTGATATCCTAGAACGAGATTTGATGCCTCTGAAAATAGGTCACTGCGAGATGTCAGCGAGATTTCAAACGTCGTGACAACACGAGGTACATTTCTTTTTATTGGAGTAATCTGATAAAACTCTTCCTCCTCTGTGATGTCCGTTAGCCACAAAACCGTCACTGAGGAACACATCCACCAGCAGCAGTATATAGATCCCTAGCTCACAATCACTCATTACCAGCTCTGGCCTGTAGGGGGACTCAATACGCGGTCGCTGCTTTGAGCCTGCCGGAAAATACAGTAGAAGAAGAAGGACAGGCTGGCTCTACCCCAGATAGGACTGACCACTCAGAGCACAAAGGACTGTAACGTTGCAAGGTAACTGTAGGTCATTCTCGTGTTTCAACGAGAGCTTCATAGTGGCTTAAAATGAGGATTTTGAGAATGCTATTGTGGGGCAATGAAGGAACTAAATGACTTGTACTGAGGGCAGAAATGCTTTATAGGCATCCTAGTCTGGTATAGTGAAAAGGAGAAACAAGCATGATATGTCCCCGTTAAGATCTTCCATCCTCATAAGCATGTTCATATTTTCAGCCACGAGTCACATTAGCCGCAGAGCTTAGTTCATGTCACACTCGTCTGAGTTCATGTTCACATTTCTGTTAAGAAAATCAGATTATTATTTTAAAACAAGTCCAGAGAGCTCTCCATTCACCTCTGTTTACCGTAGACAGACCCTGCAAAGCTCACTGTAGTAATGGATGTACAATAACTGGCAATTTGGCAATTAAACAACTTGGCAATAGTGCTCCACATTCATGCCAATACAGCTCTTTGAATTGTGAATTTACAAGAAGTGGAGGGTAATGTCACTGCACAGTGACTGATAAGATTTGTGAAGAAGGGGTTAAACCTCTTTGACACAGTCAGCAGTATTCATGTATGTAAATCATATAACTTATTTCAACTAATATTCATTTACCCTGGTTTCATATGATAATTTTGTCATTTGAAATTGCTTAAAGAAAATAACAACAGGAACAATGTAACTGTGTAGCAATTCATTTGGGTAATTTACATTTTGTGTCATTATGTCCTCAAAATAAGTGCAATGTTTATTGACATAGAGAATAAAAAAACTCTGTAACAGCTGTTAGTACATTATTGACACCCTAGATATGCCAAAAACATTGGAAGACAGATTTTTATTCCCAAATATTGATCATGTTTTATTCTCCAAAAAATGTGACCCATATAAGTCAGCACTGGACTGCTGTCCCACACTCACATTGTCCTTTTCTGAATGCGTGCCTCAGCATGCTTACGTCATGCTTTCAGACTACAAGCCAACACAACAGAGATTCAAATTAATCTACACTTTCATTTTGATTATACCAGGCCTTCAACACTCAATAAATGAATGATTCTTTCTGTGAGGAGTAGTAAAGTTAGTGTGTCTCACCTGAGCAGCTGCAGAGAAATAACAGAGAAGGTGCCCATGTTCTCCTCTTGAGTTAAAGTCTCGTTAAAGAATTTTAACAGACGATTAGACTTGGGTTAACGACAGGAGCAGTATTTGTAAAGACGTGCATAAAAACTAAGGAATTGAATGTTATTTTTGGGAAACATTTGTAAGTTGTAAAACAAAGCACCTTAAATTACCTGTATATGAAAAGAGATCTGTTTCCATCACAGACTCAAAAACACTAAAGGTTTACTCAAGCCAAGCAGAGCAGAGAGTCAAACACATGATCAAAACAAAGAAAACTGTATCACTGTATAACAGCAGTGCCTTTAGGATTGGATTACTATGAAAAGGGGACCTCAGTATGAGTCATAAAAATGTGTTTTTAGCTCCTGATATATATTTTAGACACCAGCTAGTCACAGGATCAAAAACACAAACATCTGTTGAAACAAATGATAAGAAGTCCACCAGTGATGAGACTACGAAGAGCGATCTCAGTTCATGAGCAAGCATGTTGTGCCCACCTCTTCCACGCATGCTTGGGCCGGGGAAGCAAACTGCGCTTCAGCACAGCATGAAACACTTACATGCAAACAATCCAGGGTTTAAGGGAGAACTGCGCTTCAGCACAGCACTAAATGACAAGTGATGGTGCCCATAGAGACCATAGTTACCTTAAGCAGCAGTTAGTTGGGATAAAGTTCCCAAAGAAAACCTAAGCATGCACAGGAAAAACATGCAAACTGCATGCAAAGAAAAGCCCTGAAGACAAATCAGCAACCTACTTATGTTGAGGCATGGTCACTAACCTGGTGGAGCCCTTCAATTTAGATAATTCAGCAAAAGAAATCTTTGCATTGCACCTTTAATTGTGGATTAGATTAAACTGAGGACATAACTTTGGAGCGTACTGTAATAATTTCCTTTATCTCTGATCTTCACATGCAGGGGTAGCAGACATGGGATGAAAATTACAACAAAATGTTCCTACATTCTCATCTGGACAACATATTCTCCCCACCTTTGCAAACAAAAATGTTTGGCTTACTGAAACTATAAAACATTCTTATTTTATGTTGCAAAGCAGATGCCTCTCTAAAATTAAAGTCATGTACAGTATGTAACCCTGTTGAGCATTGTATGCAGCACGTCAAACGTAAGTGAACAGCTCAAGTAAAAAGGTGTTGACTGTTTGAAGTCAGGACTTTCCTCCTTTGCACCAGTGAAAATGTGTTGAAGGTAAATATTTAGCGAGTGCTGAAGCAGTTTGCTGAAAATCTTTCTTCTCCTGTGGGACCTGCTGCTGTCGAGAGATGAAAGAGGAGCGAAACGCTACAATAGACGCAAAGTAGGAGAGCTAATCAGGGTTAATTGGCTGCTGTTATTTTGACCCAAGGCAAAAAAGAGATAAGAGTTGAGACAAGGGAGGGGAAGAGGAAAGTTTGAGAGCGTCAGACCTGTTTGAGGGGATTTAAATCGGTGGAGTGACGGGAGGCCTGAGGTGAGTCAGAAGAAGACGGAGGGGGAGAGTGCTCCACATTGTGCAATCCATATTTCACACCTGTTGAACAGCAGCATGTTTTGTCCATAATTACAAGCATGAATCACCACTGCCTACTGTGGGTGTCAGGAGGATGAGAGATGGAATGGAAAAAGGATGATGGAGAGCAGATAAGTGAAAAGATATGTCAAGAGAAGGCTTAGGCCAGATAAAAAGCAAAAGAAGAGAGTGTAATAGAAAAAAAAAGCGCTGGATGAAAAGAAGGAGACGTACATGACGTTCCTAACACTGAAAACCACCTTTCAGCTCCAATTTTCTCAGTATGAGACCAGAAGCATGAGGGCATTAAAAGGTTTGTAGAGTCAAAACCCTCTACTCTCTTTCTGTCACACACACACTCAGGCAAACACGTGACCGAAACCGGCATACACACTCAGAGAGAAGTGAAATTAATCTGCATGTTTAATAACAGAAACAAATATTCTAACAAACACTCAGAATGTAACACAAAACACCCACACAAACACTGTGAGAGCTAAACAACAAGTCAACATACAAACACACTCATGTTTGTGATTGTACAGAGAGACACATGTCTTTGGTGACATCAGTCAGAAATGGATGTGTTTGTGTGGCATGTGTGTGTAAATGTCTGTTTGATGACAGGATGCCTCACTGAACAAAAGAGCCATTTCCATCAAATTACCATCTGAGTTTGATGTGAAAAACTTTATTTAAAGCCAGAGTAATTAGAAAAATAACAAGAAGTGCCTCAGGAGCACAAACCTCTTGACCTTGCAGTGCAGATGGATCGGCCTGACTGAATGTCTGTAATAAGGCGGCTCTATCTTAACAAGCTCAATCTATGATGATTGTTAGAGCATCTTAAAGCAGCATGGCCCAATTAGAGTCCTGTGGAGCAGGAAGAGGAGGGAGGTGTAAGTAACTGCACAGGCAGAGATTAGCATAGATGCTAACACCTTCAGTAGCAGCTTAATCAGATCTAGACTGCATTATTTCTTGAAATAGAAAACAAAAAAAATAACTCCAAACTGCTCTGTAGAAATTATATTTTTTCTCCAATTCAGATATGTTTTTAAGAGTTTGTTTAATGAAGTTGTTCACATCCTGTCCCATACACTGCAGCGTTAGCACCCATCTTGACATTAAAAAAAGTGACTGAAGAAACAATCATCCAGTCACCTGTCACGTATGCCTTTGGAAAGGTTCTACCCTCCCCAAATATTTTCTATGGGCTGTTTTCCGGAAAGACAAGTAAAATATATACAGATAAAACTCCACCATGGCACGTCCCAGGTTGTCAGCAAGTCATTGTCAAAAAGTGCCCTATCTCACACTGCTAACTAATCCTTAAAAAATCTCTGGATGCTCATCTGTAATCAAATTACCACTTATATGCGTTGAGTAATTAGTAACAAAAATTTGGAAAACTGCCCTCTCTCAAAGTGTAAACAATTCCTTAAAAATAATCCTGGATCCACATCAGTATATTAATCACCACCAAAATGAAATTGATTAGTCCTTTGCCCATTTCTGACTTAACCCCAAAACACCTAAGGCACAAGTGAAACCATAACCTTCTTCATGGAGGTAATAATAACATTTATTTGTAGTGCTTTTCAAAAACATGACAGAAAAATTACAAGCAAAAAGGCCAAATAACAACAGTTTAAAGGATGTAAAACACAAAATGTAGAACACAATGATCACAATCAAACGAGGTAATGAAATTCAGAAATGGTAAAAAGTAAGGCTAAAATCATGAGTTTTAAGAGCGATCTAACTTCAGCCAGTGTGTTAGCTCTGCTGATCTCCTCAGGCAGACCACAGGTTACATGAGGGCTGGTAGGACATCAGGATGTCAGCAGTGCAATCTGGAGCAAGGCCTTTTTCAGCCTTAAAAGTTTTAGTTTGGAGTTTAAAATAATTTTAAAAAACAAAGTGGGAACCAATTAAGCAGTTTAAAACAAGTGTTATGTGTTTTCTCCTACTGGATTGAGTTATGATTCTTGAAGCTGCATTTTGACTGAACTGAGGTTTGTCGAGGTTGTTTTTGGGGGGGACTAGAGGACAGTGAATTTCAGAAATAGATAATACCAAGATGTCTACAGAAGTCAGTGATGGTAAATGAAAGGGGACAATGTTGTATTAAAATATTTGGTGATGAGTCTGTTGCCTTGATAATGATTTCTGACTTTTCATAATGAAACTGTAGAGCGTTGGTTTCCATCCAGTTGTTTATATACATTTGGAGATTGAGAGTAAACCACTAACAGCCAGAAATGTCCATAACAAGAATGGAACAACAAACATAATTTTAATGGTGATGCCAAGTGACTGTCACATGATAATATATAAATATTTGGGACTATTGAACCAAAATATTTTAAAATAAAACATTAGACGGTTGATGTACGAGAAATTGTTTCTTTGTCTTTTCTTTTCTTTTTCTTTTAGCTTTGGTTACATTAATTAAAAAACAGCAAACTTGGTTAAATAATCACAGAAGATCTTGGAAAATAAAGGCAGGGGTGAGTTTCACCCCCATGTTATGATTGAAAATACCTCCGCGGATAGAGTTCAGCACCAACTGCACTCACACGAGGTGTGTGTTTGTCCGTCTGAATTTTAATCAACTGTGTTATTTTCACCAGCCCTTCAACACCATCTCATCTTGCTGCTGGTTGTTACTGCAGCGGTGGCCCGGGATTCATCCTACAACCTGGCCAGTGAGAGGAGTACGATTGAAAGCACATATGAGCTGACCAAATACCTGGAGTACCAACTAAAGGAAATCAAAGACATTTATGTGAGTAACTGTGTTTTGGATCAAAATAGTTGATTAATTTATTGTGTGAAACTATTCAAAATTGTCTGTCATATAATAAACAATAAATGAAGAGACAAAAAACGTCATTACAATAAGAGCAGACTTAGATCAGGCCCAGCTTAAGTCAGACTTAAGCACAGCTCATGTTGGGAGGCTCATTAGTGAGTAACACAACACTGTACTAAGCGTGCCTTTCAGCCTGTATTTATTTATTACAAATACACCATTAGCAGATCATAAATAGTGTCTGCAGTCACCAATATAATCACTAATTATTCAACTCCATGCCCATGTTGGGAATGTCAACTAATCACCTGCCCTCTGCTCCCTCTTCTCTGCCATCATCTTAAATAAACTGTGACAGAATCCTTGAAACTAAGTTTTTTATCCTTTTAGTTAAAAATGTTGATCTGGTGTTAAAGTGTTTTAAAATTACAGTATGTTGTGACTAACAGAATAAAAGCTAATTAGCTAAGCTAAACAAGCTACACATTGCCACACAACATTTGTGGATTGTGTTTAGTGATGTATTTGAGGCCCAGCTGGTTACATTATGATGCCTTTATGTCTACTTGGTAAAATGAGAATTGAGTACTTGTTGTGCTTTAATGTAATTTAAAGACATTATAGTTTAGATTTTTGCTGAACCTTGTGTAAATTAGAGTGAGGGCAATATGAAATATTTACATCAATCTTAAAGTATTACCTTTTACTTATTAAACTATTTGCACTGTTTCCATTCTGTCAACAGTTTATTTATACACAAAAACAAACACAAGTCATAAATGGGTCATCACATTCTGTATTCCAGATGTCCTTATTTTGGGGCAGTTGTTGAACTGTTGAAACACAAAACATAATTGGTATCAGTCTTGGTATCAGTCCATCTCTCTAACAGGTCACAGATCAGCATAGAAAACCTGATCAGGGCATTCCTACTATATTACTTTAAAAATATTCGAAGGTCCGCTTGTCAGAGAGCGATTTTGCAAATAATGATTTCTGTGCATTTTCGCCCTTTTTACTCACACAAACAGCATGCCAGAAACTCAGTTTACAGTGGTAATGTGTGGATAGGAAAAACAGCGCATTGGGATACAACATCCCACTGTGTGCTGTGCAGTGGTTTGTCCACTGTGTGATATCACGTTATCACATCTGTTAATGAGAGTTGTGCTTATGGAGGTGGCTCAACTTCTCTGGTTTTGATGTTGCCAGCTGGACTTTTGAAGTTCTCGCACATACACTCATAGTTGCTCACCCACTATGTAAATGCTCATAATAACACAATAATTGCAAAAGCAGCAGATTTTTTGTGTTACTAAAATCTGAATGTGAATGTTTTTTTTTTACAATTTTTATGATCAGGTACTTATGGTGGTTTATATTATTTTGAGGCATAAAATATGTGAATTATTTTCCAGTGTTTTTATGTAATAATTATATGACATGGCAAATGGAGTAATATTTGACCAGGATGATCTTTTCTTTCACTCAAGCACTGATTTTGTCCACCCTGTCTCATCAGACATGCATCCCACTGAAAAACAAGGAAAGAAACATTCACAAAAACCGACAGCTAACTCCATTTTCCATTATCTATTTTCTGTACCACCCACTAATCACTTTTGAAGTCATAAGGTAGCAAAGGCTATCACAGCTGACTCTGGGAAAGAGGTGGGGTACACCCTGGACCAGTTCCCAGCTGATCACAGGCCGACATGTAGAGATCATGCCATGTCATGCACAGACCTGCATCTCAGGGCAATTTACAGGAGAGTCAAAAACGAATTGAATGATCATGTTTTTGGTTTGTGGGAGTAAATTGGAGTCGCAGAGAAAAGCTACACATGCACATGTTGAACATGCAAGCTCCACACAAACAGACCCCAACCAACCTGGGGAGTCGTACCAGCATCCCACCATCTCTGAAACAGTAAAGTTAGTGGTATACTTACTACAGTTAATATTTAAATATGCAAAATATGGCCTCTACAGAGTGACTTTCTATCCTGGGTGGACTGTGTACATGCAGTGAAGGGATAAAACGTTAGCTCAGTGACAGTATGAAGTATGAGAGGGTAAGACTGAGCTGTACTTTAAACAACTCAAACCTTTTTTTCTTTCTTTTGAGTTTTTTTCTGTAAAAGACATAAGATAATTCCTTACTAATATTGAGAGGGGAAATTTGATTGTTACATCAGCAGTGAAATGAGCATGCAGCAGAAAACAGTACGAAGCTTAAAAAAGAATTGATAAAGATAAGGAACATTGTTATCCAATTTAAACTGCAATTTTTGGATAAGGAAAAAGAGTTAAATGACCCTAAAGTACTCTGTTTCTTTAAACACTTACTTGAGTAAAGGTTTTTATTTTTTTATTTTAAAGAGTGGTAAGTACTCGACATTTTGAGTTATTTCCCAAACACTGCCTGTACGACTTTGAGTTGGTGAAATGAATTTAAAATAGAATACAGATATTGTGGTATAGGAAAATCCTTCAGCATTCGGACCGTGTTTAACAGTGCATTTATGTGTTTATGTGTTTTTGTGTGTTAGAAACTCTGTGTGTCAAGGAAACTATTTCCTTGGATAAAGATGGAAAACCTCTGTTTTCAAAATCAACGGCCCACGTGTGGACATGGCCTGATAAGAAATTTCCAAGTTGTTGTGTTTAACCATCTGTCAGGATTCATTTTAACTCTTGACTGTTTTGGAGCATTGCCATCTTGTCCTTTTTGCTGATAATATTGCACGTATCATTTTGAGATCCCAGATTTTTTTCAGTCAAGGTGTCTGAAAAGCAATAAATGGGAGCAGTCCAGTTAAATCAGATAATTCAGAGGAAAAGCAAACAAATCTTAACAGCAAAGTGTTGTGTATATCTTCCTTATCCAACTTTAATCTGTACTCAAAGACTTCCAGTGTATTTTGGGGTTAGTTCAGACATGCCAGGTGTGCTTTAAGTTTAATTTGATTAAAAGAAACATGTTATTCTGATGAAATGCATGGTGCTTTTACCCAGGGGTTTTAATATTATGTTGTCTATTATACTGCAAATCATCAGATGGATGCAGAGACCTTTATATACTAACATGCAGGAGACCCCAGGCCTCTAAAAGTGCGCTCACTATTGAGGGCAGGTCTTTGATGAGGCATTTCTGTCACTGTCAGTCCAGTTATTAGAAGAAAATATGGAAAACAGCAACATTAATAAATACAAATGCTGGCAAAAACAAAACCTCTTAGGTGGGGGTAATGATGTTAACATATGAAGCACACTGTGTTGTCTTTCCCCTGATTCTTCCCTTATTTCTCTGGTAAGGTATGTGCTCCACAGTACAGCTGTTTTCTAAACTGCCTACTAAAGTTAAATGCAGCTAAGTATTGTCTTCAGTATCTCAGGCTTCAGCTACTGTATTATACTTTTTAGCACAGGACACAGTTTGTAGTGCATACTGTGTCCTGTGCTAAAAAGTAGAGTATCATACGACAAAAGGCCTTTAATCTGTAGTCTGTAGACCCAGCTGAGCTGTTCTTCTTCTGCGTTTTTTTGTTTTCTGGTGGTTGTCAAGGAATATTTAATGTGTGCATTGACACCAACAACTGTGTTAAAGAGTGGGACAGACCAGCTATTCATACATTCATAATACACAAACCATATCAAATACCTGAATAATCCAGTTTACTGACAAAATATTTAACTACTGCAATTAAATGGTCACCCAGCTAATGGCTAAGTTTCACATCCATTTATAGACTTAAAAAAGATTGACAAGCCATGTTTTTGCTTTTTTACAGCTAAAAGTTTAAATGTAAAACACATAACACAAATGTAACCACTACAATGTAGATTTCTGAGATTAGATGTACATAACAGCTCAGTTAACATAAGATAATCAATTCTAATGCTTATGCTGATGCTGTTGCCTTTTGTAATATGCTGTCACTGTTGCTGTCCTCCATTTTGGCCCTCTGACCTGTTTGCACTGTGCATTTAGGGGGACAGTGTGTGAGGTAAACTGATCCAATGTATACTGCTAAAACTTTCCCACATTTGTAGACATCTGAGTGTTTTGGGCTTACTGTTTGCAAATGTTTGGGAGATTATTGCTCTAAATGTTAAAAGAAAATATATGCTTTTTTAAATAAATTGTACAATAAATAAAATTACAGTGCATAGGTCAGCTGGTACTGGTAAGACCCCTGCCATTAAAGAGACAGGCCCTTAATAACTGTTTAACTGTTTGTGCAGATCAAAACCTTGTAAAGGTCCTCAATTTGGTGAAACACCATGAAAAATTTCTCTCACCCCGTTTCTCTTTTCTCTCCTCCAGCTCACCTACCTCGGCCCTCCATTTAACGATAAAGACTTCTCCCCCCCCCGTCCTAACAGTACAGCTCTGTCCCTGCCAAGTGCTGCCACCCGCCTGGAGCTGTGGCATGGCCTGGAGAACCAGGCTCGTCTAGCCCAGAACCAGAGAGCCTACTCCATCCTGCTGGCAGCTGTCAGGGAGCTGGCCCGCTCCACCCTGTGCCCCTCCCTCAAGACCTCCCTGCTGCACTTCTGCACAGGCCTGGATGGACTGTTGGGCTCCATATCTGCGCTGATGACTACCCTCGGTTACACGCTCCCTCCATCATCAGCCAACATCAGAAGCAGTACCGGAGAGCTGCAGTACTACCACAGGGGGATGGGGGGCGTTAGACCTGCTCCCATCATGAGCCAGAGCCTTTACAGGTCCAGAGCTGGGACGAGGACCGAGTCTGGTCAGAAGAACAATCAAAGGAGAAATGGGATGAGGGTGGTCAGGGGTGAGAGGGAGGAGAGGGCAGAACTAATTGAGAAAAGGAGAGGGAAAGAGGGGAGGAGAGCGGCAGCTGGAGGAAGGAGTGATGGATCAAGGGAGAAAGGAAGAAGAGAAAGAAGTAACAGAGGGAGGAGGGAGGAGCCTGAGAAACAGGAATGGACTGACATGAGAGCTGGTGAGAAGAAAGAGGAAATTCTGGAGCAAGAGGAGGAGGTGGAGAGTTTTGGTACAAGGAGAAGGTTGTTGAGTATCAGCGAGGAGGAACTAGAGAATGACCCCCAGGTAGAAGTGTCATTTCCAGATTCAGGAGGCTTCATTTCCCTTCCACAGTCAATCATACAAACAAACAACAACAACAACAACAATCATTATAGCTACAACATGAACTCAGTCCACCCACACACAATCAGAGAAGAGGATGGCTTTATCATAGAAAGAAGAGGAGGCGTAACAGGTATGGAAGCACCTTTCCATCATCAGCGTCGACCTCCTCGCTCCCTCCTCTCCCCCACACTCCAGCCCCCTCTGTCCACCCTCTCCCTCCTCTACCAGTTTGGCGCAGGTGAGGAGCACACCCTCCTCTCCCAGCCTCTGCCTCTGTCTTTACAGCGGGGCACCTCACTTCTCTCACCTCCACTTCTCCCCTCGACGTCAACCTCCTCCTCCTCCTCACCGTCTTCGCTGCTGTCGGTGCGGCCAACAATGAATGACTTTGCCAGAAAGGTGGAAGGCTTTTGGATTCTAAGAGAGCTCCAGAGTTGGCTTTGGCGGTCAGCAAAAGACTTTAACCGTCTGAAGAAAAAACTTAGAGGCTGAAATGCTCAGACAGCACATGTGAACACTCAGAGACAGAAAGACTGATAGTCCCTCATGTCATGACGTCACACTCAGGGTGGAAAGCTGAAATGTTTCAGAGAGCTGCAGTGTTTAGTCCTTTAACCAGAAATAAATTAGTATTTTAGTTCTTTTGGTTGCAATTGCATCAAAGTCTATGAGATCTTCTTACTTCCATCTTTAGTTGAATGCCCAAAACAAGCTTAAGAGATTTTAACACCATAAAAAACCCATAAAACTACATCAGTGTCTGCAGGCTCCACCAGCACACAACACCTCCACCTAGCAGTTTTGTCTGCATGCTTTATGTAAAGAGGCTACAGTTCCCAACTTGAGTGGCATTTTTTGGGGTCTGGTCTGTGACCCCTTTTCCACATGTCAGTCCCTACTCTCTCTTCCTGATTTCTGACTCAGTCCACTATATCTTCCTGTCCATCAGAGACTTAATAAGATGAAAGATTGATTTATATGTTCTGCTTAACTTATCCTACTTGGAAAACCATGGAGATGTAATTAGACAATAACAGCAGCTTTTACCATACAAAGATACACTCTATTGCATACATCAATAATTCATTATCAAACTAATAATTAATTAAACTGTAAGATGATTTTTTCTAGACAGGCTTTTAAAGTATCTACCTGATTTTTAAAACTCTTTCAGCAAACAAGTAGCAGCCTGAATGTGAAGCCTTATTTCTGTAATATAAAAAATGGAAAAGCACTTGGAGAGCGCAGACGTCTGCCAGCACCACAGTCATCACCCATATTGTGATTTTCACCATAAATATTAGTCCTTCCTTTATTTCCTTTAAATATTTAGATTCCTTGACCATGAAAACATACCATTAGCAATTGGATTCATATTGATATCAATTTCAGTGCAGTAGTTTTTCACAAAAAACACATTTTTAATTGTGGCAGATCCAGATGGTGATCTGGATCACTCCCAAAATCGAATCATTTGTTCCTTGTCCCAGTGCGGACATTTCCTGAAAATTTAATCTAAATTTGTCCTTAACTTTCTGAGTTATCATGCTAACAGAGAAACAAACACATAAACTAACAAACACACAAACTAACAAATAAAAAAACAGACGCCAGCAATTTAATAACCTCCTGGTAACAATTTTTCTTGGACCCACAGTGATCCCTAATTGTCCAAACCCCCTGCTGCACCCCTGGTCAGGGCTGTTTGTTAAAAAGCCTTTTCAGTTCCTAAAAGTAGGCTGCTGACATGTGGCATACTAGAACTTAGTTTGTCAGGGACATTCAGTGGCATCATTTTTGACTGTCTTTTAGAAACACTGATACACTGAAAAGTGGTGTTTTATAGAAGAGATGAGTACATGGGATTAAAGTTGAAGCTTGGTGGTGGTGTGACTGAAGTCAGTCAACTGTGGTGTAGCTCATTCATAGTGACACAAGCCAAACATCATGAAAGTAGCATTTCTTTGAAAAGATTGTGTTGATGTGCCAAAATGATTTTACACCACAGAGAATATACAAAGCAGTAATCCAATGAATACATTCAATTGTACATATTTTACCAACAGTACAATGCTTACTCTTTTCCATACAAATTTACTTCATCCCTTCACCACTCTACTGTGTTTTGATGTTTGATGTTTATCATCGGCCTTTACCGACAGCATTTAATCAAAATCTGGTTGCTGTTTAGGTTTGATTACAGAATAAGAAATAAAAAAATGAAATTACAGTAATAGAAAATGCAGAAATAGGAAAAACTGTGCAAAGCTTAAATCATATTTTTACCCAAATATTTTGATTTTGGTTTAAATATTTAATAGACACTTATAAATATAAACATTTAAACAGACAACTTAATTACCTACACTTTGAGGTTTTTTTGAAGTACTTGAAGAGAGCATCGCTAAATGTACGCCTCATACCAGGTCTATTGAACAGTTTTTTAAGAATGATTGCTTTTTGCAGACTAATTATCAGAGTAACTAATCCAAATTGAATTACTTTCCCACACCTAACTGCACTTGACAAAGTCCACAGCAATGACACTTAGTTACTTATACAGTTATATGACTAAATTTGTTAACCTGTATGCTTTCCTAGAAATATGATTGTGCAGCTGTAATTCTGTCTTAAAAATGGTTTGCCTTAGAAAATAGGTCAACAGATGTATTGGTTAACCTTCAAGCTGCCCTTATTTCTGGTCAGTTTTTTTTTTGTTTTACAATCCTTTAATCTGTTACTTGATAGTTTGAAAATAATTGTTTAATAGATTATATTTTTGTGAATTAACTCAGAACTGCAGTAAAAGAAAGCATTTGAACTTTCCACCCTGGGTCTTACATTGCAAGAATAAAGTCACCATGAGGATACAGTAAGCTGTTACAAAATTAGAGCCTTACCAGACAAAAGCCCATAAATGGATAACACGTTCATTCATAATCTACTGGAACATGTGAATAAAGGACCACTTGGTGAAAGTTTTAATTGAATATAACAGACACACACACTCAGCGAGACGCTGAGACTGGGCCAAGTTACTGGACTTCACAGCTCATAGATCAACAGAAATACCACTGTAGGTGGTTAGACACACAGACTCACACACAGTAGACACACACACAGGGTCAGACTGAGTGACAGGCAGAGACAGACAGTGCTGCCATTGAGAGAAAGCTGATTCAGTGACCTCACATGTGTGAATCAGCAAACATTCATTTTCTCTGAAGGAAGGATTGAACATTTCTGAATGGGCAAAGGACAAAAGACGTGGAGGAAACAGCCAGAGGGATGAGGTTGTGGAGAGGAAAAGGCAGAAAGAAGAGGAAGACAGGGAGGAGGAGGAGGAGGTGTGAGTCAGGGGGATGAGCGAAGGGGATACCGGGCAGAGGGGTTTTGCTGAGTAATCAGAGCTTGACTGGTCAGTTACGGTAACTCAGTAACAACAGTGCGATACATGGGGACAGACACACTCAGACATCAGCCATACTGGGACATTTTGGGCCTTAAGGAACCGCAGATCTTCTTTCCCGTATGTTCTACTTTTTAATGACTTCATTCTCTGTACGAACACTTGTAGAGTTTAAGAGGTGTGAAAAGGTTTGTGCTCCAAATTACAATAAAACAAAAGCAAAAAATTATTTGCTTTCTCACTGATAGCAAGACAAGAATGTCAAAGTGTCTGCTGTCAGGACTTTAAAAGGAGGACAGTTGGCTTAGATTGGCATTAATTTGGTAACTCTGCGGTTCATAGGAATCTATTGGAAGACTAGATTAGATTTTTATAGACAATGCACATCCATCTCCAAATTTTAAGGCCAAATAGAGTGGTGCAGGAATGAGTCCAAAGATACAGAAGTGAGTTAACATTTTAGCACATCTGGTTAACCTGAAATAAGGTCGATGATGAACACGTGCAAACGTGGATACATCTCATATTGAACTTTAGATTATTATTGTGTTTTTAAAAGGATAGTTGCTGGCGAACTGCTAACAAGGAAAACAAAGAGGGACTAGGACACTAATGCAATCATTATTGATCATTTTTAATGAATGAAAGTGCATACAGTACACCATAGCCACAGCCATGTGCATCAGCTTGAACAATTGCCATGTTGTAGTTTCAAAATAGCTGGATAATATCTTTTTATTCTCAAAGATTATGTCAAAACCTAAAAAGTGTGAAAGTTAAAATTGCTCATGAAGTTTATCATGATGAACAAAGCATGTGAGCTCGCCACAAACCTTATTATCAGAAATGGCCCAACAACATAGGCAAGATCCCATTAGATTATACTGAGGGAATCAGTGCTAACTTCCTGGTTTGCTTTCAAAAACTCATCATCCCTGCAGCACTCTATTAAGCCTAACCTTACCCTCACAGAGAACAATGAACATTTGGATATAAATCAGCGTGACCATCATAACAGAACATGAGTTGACAACAAAAATGTTAAGTCTAATCTATGTCCCACCTCTTATTATTGAAGAGGCACTTGAGAGACCGTTGACAGCTTTCACTTAACATCACTCGATCATGTGATACCCACCTGGAGAACAAGAAATGCTTCCTCTTTCAATGAGGAGAAATTGACAGGTTTGGTTGCTACCACCATTCGCTGATTTGGATGCAAAAGTATCAGGTGATAAGCCTCAGTTATTTTTCTGTGGAGTTCCATTTCAAAGAGAAAACCCAGAGAGGAGCCATCATGGATTAATGCTGTTAGACACTCCTTTGTGACTGTAAATTAGAAACAGACTTCTTCTAATACTGACATCAACATTGTGTTAATTTGATCAGAATATTACTTTTAACAAACCACCGCCCAAAATACTTTCTTAAGTGATAGCTGATGGTGATCCTGATACTATGAGTAAGTGACATCAACAAGCTAAAGTAAGTCCATTACTCATTAATGTTTTGATGAAGAAATATTTCGTAATTTCACAGGTGCTCTGTAAATGTCCAAGGGTTCTTAAAACTTGTGGTTTACATTATTATCTCAGTTTTTCTGCAGTTTTCATGGGATGTAAAAAGAAGTTTTGTTTGTCAGAGGTGGAAGGTGAAAACACTGTGGTACAGCTACACAAAATGGTCAGTGCTACATGGCCCTGTTTTGCCCTTAGCACCCGTCACATGACTTTAAACTATCAATTCTGTAGAGGGATGCAGTGATCCTATCTCTTTGCCTACTTTGGATCTGATCTGAGAGACTGGAATGGCAAAGTCGACCATGTGTGTATGTGGAACTCCTTAAGTACACTGCTTTCTTCTGCTTCAACAACACCATAACACAATATAAATATACAGATAGAGATTTAATATGAAGCTGTTGAAGAATCAGTTCAAATGTCTTACGGTCTAATTATGGTGGGACTTCCTTACAGTCTTTATTCTAAACTACCTTATGACCTCTGGTCCTAATTTTTTCTTAAAAACTACCATGCTGATATGAGATTACAAAAAGTCCTCCTTTTTCTAACTCTTAGAGGGAAAAGAAAACAATACTTCACACAAAATTCCAACTTTTTGCAGACCATAATGACTTTTTCTTGTTTCTTAATGACATTGAAAGTGCCATACAGATTGCTATTTTTTATAGAATAAATCCATTGGTATGACTTTGCAATGTGCCTTGAATGATGTAGCAAATGGTTGTGGATCATATCTCTATAATATTTATTGAACAAGATGTTTATTTATTTTTCTCCAGTGTGAAAATACTGTATAGTGACTCATGAGAGAATAAATACTTGCTTTTGTACAGAACTTGGTGTTACTGGTCATTTGGGAGCCTATTGGGAGGAAAGACTAAAAAGGAAATGCATATGGGATTTTTGTCTGTAATGGTTTTAGTTTTATAGGGATGGTTTCGGGTGATTGGCACAAGGGGAGAGTAGTTTGGGGTCGGGGCGTTTACTGGAAAACAAAGGCCAGCTCACATTCACAACGAAAAATAGAGCGGGACAGAGGCGGGGTATGAGAGAGTTTTTATTTGTCTGTCCTGGTGAAAATTTACGATCTCTTTCTGTCCTTTCATCTTTCTTTCTTCCCTCCTCCCACTTTCTTTTCTTTTGCTTCTCATCACACTATCTCACGAAGCTCCTCTTCCCCCTAAAACATGGCTCTGAGCTGTGACATGGAGGGATTTACATGAGCGCAAACAGGCACAGGTACAAACACACCCCTCATAATCCTACCAACGACCTGGCCTTCTCTTGTTATGTCTGCATTTCAATGCTGCTGCTCTTCCTTTCTCTGTCGATGTTTGACCTCTGATGGGTTTTGTGCCACATCCCTTGTTTTCTGCAGTCTCTCTTTCATCCCCTCCTCACCTTTATTTTGTTTCCCTCCTTTTATGTTTGACTTTATTGCTCACTAATGCCCTTTCCTCACATGTGAGCAGCTCTATGACTCTCTCTGTGCCTCAGGCCAGATATTAGAGGATCAATGAAAATCTCCCTTCCATCACCTCCGAGGTACACACCTGCACACAACTTTCCCATGCGCGCACACACAAATACACACACACAGTGATGAACAGGGTACACAACTTTTCTACTCAAGTCAAAATAAAGAAACTCCTGCTAAACATTACCTCAACACAGGTGAAAGCTGCCAAGCGAAACTATTATGTAAGCTAACGTGGTAGAGTCTGTTCTGAAACAATGAGGTAAATGGTAAATAGACTAGAGCTTGGACAAACTCCAGTTCCAGTGATATTGGGATGTTGTGTAAAATGTAAAGAAAAACGGAATACAATGATTTGCCAATACTTTTCTACTGATATTAAATTGAATACATTACAAAGACAAGTTATTTAATGTTCAAATTGTTCAACTTTATTGTTTTTGTAGCAAATATTCACTATTTTTAAAGGAACACTCCCACAATTTTGGACCCACGCCCTTTCCCTATCGTTGACAGAGTGAGACAAGCTCAAAAATACCTTTTTTGTGTCTCTGCGTCCAGTGGCTGGCTCCCAGCTGGTAGCTCCGTAGGTAGCTTAGCTCAATCACTGGAAGTCAATAGGAGTCAAAGTCGGACTGACGAAAGTGGACAAAATACTCCTTGCAGTGGTCCTGTGGAGGGCTATTAGCACCTAAAGTAAATCCGAATGGCTATAAAACCATTTTAAAAGACATGTTTTCTTTCTTAAATCCGTTAAAATAACGTTTAGATAAACACAGACCTGCGCATGCGCAGTGCTCCGCAGACCGGAAGTAGCAGCCGGACTGACGAAAGTGGACAAAATACTCCTTGCAGTGGTCCAGGGGATGGCTTATTAGCACGTGAAGTAAATCCGAATGGTTATTAAACATTTTAAAAGACGTATTCTCTTTTTCAATCCGTTAAAATTACGATTTGATACACACACAGATCTGCGCATGCGCAGTGGTCCACGGAGCGGAAGTAGCTGCCGGACTGACGAAAGTGGACAAAATACTCCTTGCAGTGGTCCAGGGGATGGCTTATTAGCACGTGAAGTAAATCCTTGAGCATGGTTATAAAACATTTTAACGGATTTATAAAAGAGCGTGTTCTCTTTTTCAATCCGTTAAAATAACGACTTGATACACCGCCAGATCTGCGCATGCGCAGTATGCTCCACTTTCGGAAGTGGCTGCGGATTCAGCACTGCGCATGCGCAGGTCTGTGCGTGTATCTAAACGTTATTTTAACGGGTTTAAGAAAGAACATGTCTTTTAAAAATGTTTTATAGCCATTCGGATTTACTTTAGGTGCTAAACAGGACCACTGCAAGGAGTATTTTGTCCACTTTCGTCAGTCCGACTTTGACTCCTATTGACTTCCAGTGATTGAGCTAAGCTACCTACGGAGCTACCAGCTGGGAGCCAGCCACTGGACGCAGAGACACAAAAAAGGTATTTTTGAGCTTGTCTCACTCTGTCAATGATAGGGAAAGGGCGTGGGTCCAAAATAGTCGGAGTGTTCCTTTAAATCTGATGACTGCAACACCTTATAAAAAATTGGGACGGGGTATTTTTACCACTTGTTACATCACATTTTCTTTAACAATACTCAAGTGTTTGGGAACTGAAGACACTAATTGTTGAAGCTTGTAAATGGAATTGTATTCCATAATTGCTTGATGTACGACTTCAGTAATTCAACAGTTTAGAGTCTTTGTTGTTGGTTTTTGCATCTCAAAAGGCATTTTCAATGAGAGACATGTCTGGACTGCAGGCAGGACAGTCTTGTACCTGCACTATTTTAGTATGAAGCCATGCTGTTGAAACGTGCAGAAAGTGGCTTACCATTGCCTCGCTGAAATAAGCAGGGTTGTACCTGAAAAGAAGTTGCTTGGATGGCAGCATATGTTGCTCCAAACCCTGTAAAGTATGGACCCTAAAGCACTGATGGTACTTTCATATATCAATGCCATGGGCATCAACATACCTCCACAACATCACAGATACGGACTTGTGAACTTGGTGAACCATCCAGATAATAATCTTCCAAAACCAATTTGAAATGTGGACTCGTCAGACCACATCATGGCTTTTGCTTGTGTGGTTGAGTTTTCAATCGCACTTGTAGATGTAGTGATGAAGTGAAGTCTATTTGCAAAAAACAATAAACTGTATCAGTTTAAACATTACATATCTAGTGTTTGTAGTGTATCAAACTTAGGGTTGAAAAGATCTGTAAATAACTATTCTGTTTTTATTGCAATTTTACACAATGTCCAAACTTTATTGGAATTTGAGTTTGTAAAATCACATTTTTCACTGCAGGTCACACCCACCAATTCACGCCCTCACATTCCCATTCATAAACTGATGCAGTTTTTATCAGAGTTGTCCATTAGTATTATTGGTCACATCCACACCTTCACATACTCCTTTACACTCCCCTGATGCAGTAAGGGCAAGACACTTGGGAGCAAGTGGTTCATATATTCAATTTTGATAACTACTAAGATATGTTCACAGGCACTAATGTTTACAAAACACTCGAGCTTTCATGCAAACCCCATGAAGTTGAAGGTGTTTTGACAGAAAGTACTCAATGATTACTTCTTCAAACTCTTTTCAGTTTATCCTTATACAGAAAGACATTTGTGCAAAGTCTGATGAAAACCCCCTTTAAGACTGATTGAGATATCACACTCATGACATGTACATAAGACACAGCATGTATAAGGCCTCTCAACCTTAAAGGTGCTATGAGGAGAATTTATTTTCAGCAACATTAAGACTCTGCTACCCATGAGCACGCGCGGCGACTATTGTATTGCTGCGTCCAGTAACCTCAGAACTGGGAGTGACATCATGTCCGACTTATCGGCTTTCCAGTTGAAGTTAGAAAAAACATGCCGATCTACCAGGCTATTGTTAGCTGTTGTTAGCACGCCCTGTGTTGTTGTTCACAAATATTACATGAAGAATGTGATTATCACTATGGCAGCATTTTTGTAAATATAAGTCTAACAATACTATGTATACAGCATCCAGCATTCATCTTTGATTGTCAACTCGGGGTTGGCGAGGTGTCACCAAGTTCCCAGTAGGAAATTCAGACTTCGGGGGACGTTCCAGTTGCAGTTTCCTACTTGGAACCCAGAAATTCCTACTTCTGACTACAACTGGAACGCACCAAAAGACGTTACCCAAGCCAAAGCGTACGTTTGTTGTGATGCCAATAAATGCAGCTCGGACCTTCCTCAGAACTCTACATTGCTTTACAACTTCTTTTTTCAACAACTTACAGGATGCAAAGCGACAAGGTAATGTATCTCTCTCTAGCTACGTAGCTGTAGTTTTTGATGTGTGACAATAAACAATTTTTGGAAAACTTAGTATCGTAGTTTTGTAGCTGGCTATATATCGCTACTTACAGCCTGGTGCTTTAAGACGTGTCCGAATAATATCAATTTGCTCTAAGTTTAATTGTCTTGTTTCCAAAGTTGAGTATCCAGGCAAGTCCAGCCCTGTCCGACCCGACCACGAAGCTAAGGAATAGCATTTATAGATAACCTATTTTGATCAGTGGCGATTGCTCTAAGACTGCAAGGGAAGCTCAGCTTCCCCTAAAATGTCCCCCAAAAAAGTGGTGATATGTACTGCTGTGTGTACATTTCATTGACTAAATATGCGCTAGAATACCTTCATCTTTTGTTCAGAATCAGCTACTTATCACAGGTAACTGGCGGGACTTCCTTCTCATTCATCCCCGCTGCATCTCAGTGCTTCAACACAGTCGGACGCTGAGCGTCTTCAGACTTCAGCGCCTAAATATAGAGTGGGTTGTTCCACTGTGGAAACTGGACGGTCATTGGATAAACGCTGGGCTTTGTCCCGCCCATCGGACGCTCAGCGTCTCTGGGGGTCTATGAGGCAGTGGGCTGGCCTGGACGCTGAGCTTCTGCATGATGATTGGATGATCTGTCTGAGGCCGAATCCCTTTTTGATTGACAGTGAAATGAGCCAATCAGCGATCTTGAAGGCTCACCCTTCACTGGGGTATCTTCTAAGTTTTACATTCAGTTGTTCTGGACTGATCCAGAGGCTTTATCGATCACCAGCGACTTTATCTTTCTTAAAAATGGCTAGCGTTGTGTTTGAAGATTCTCTCCTGTCAATTTTTCTTTTCACAAACGAGCAGCTGTGGCTGGGGAGCTTCTCTCTCTCTCACTCACATTCACAGCCCGTCAAACAGTAGTTTCACATAGCTGCTCCAGCTGCTAGCAAGCTGCACGTCATGGCAGATAGTATGAATGTTGTAGACCAGATTTTGGCGAGGCCATTTGATTGTCTTCCTTACGAAGAGAAAACTAGAGTTAAACAGCAGGGCAGATCAACTCCTAGATTGATTTAGTGCAAAAGGTGGGGAAAAGTATCAGATCTTTTAAGCATTCCTGGTATGACAAGGTGAGATGGCTCATTGGAAGTTCTGTCACAAATAAAATGTGTTGTCTGGTCAAAAGTGGGTTTTTGGGGAATAAAATCCCTGGAAAAGACACCTAGTTGGTACAACAGGGTCACAGATCATTTACATAAATAAATAAACTTATGATGTAGGCCAGAAGAAAAATGAGCTTCCCCTCCCTGACTGACCAGCAGCCGCCACTGATTTTGATGCTATAAAACTCATCTTGTGAGACTTTTTTGTAATTACTTAGAAACTCCTCATAGTATATTTAACCACTGAACTGTGAGCTTAATCAGCCCTTCATTCCAGTGGACATTCTACAAAGTTTGAAGAATTTCTCCTCAAAGTGTGTTTGAGGTCCCATTCACAGGAATTGGACAGAAGAATAGTAGCCAACAGCTGAAGTTCGCAGTGGGGGAAACAGGATTGTAACAGCAGGCTCCTATTATCAGATATTGTTGTGACACATGGTGGTTTTGGCTGATGCAGTACTTTTTCCTGAGAGTGAGTGAACCACATTTTTTTTTTACATAATAAACTTTTAGCCCTGCCAAAGAGATTGTCTTTGCGAATGCTTGTCTATTTGTAAACCTTGCCATGCAGATGGATCAGCCTGATTTAATGTCTGTTTTCAGACTGATCCATCTTCCAAGCTCTAATCCACAAGGATTGTGAGTGTCCCAAAAAGAGGGGCAGCCCAATTAGAGTCCTTTGGAGCAGAAGGAGGTGGGAGCTACAAATGAGATGACTGCAGGAAGAGACTATTTGAGAAGAGATTAGCATAGATGCTAACAGCTACAGTTGCTGTTTTATCGGATACAGAACACATTTCATTATTTCATGAAAAACTAATAACAACACTATAAACTTCGCTATTAAAAGAATGTTTTTCTCCACTTCTGACATGTTTTAGCCAGAGTTTGTTTTACGAAGTGTTCTTTACATCAATACAGTATCACCCACCCACTTCATTATCTGATTGGACCCTCCTGAAAACGAGATGTAGCATCTCAAGAGGCTAACCTCTAATAAATCAGACGACAGGTCTATGGTTCATGGATCTGGCTCTAACTTTAGTTCTTACTTTAGTCCACTTGTCTCCTCTTACTTCCCTTCCTTTGCCCTCACACCCAACACAGCATCTTGTGGATTTGCTGTTCATCATGAGACTGGGATCCACATTCAAGATTTCCTGCTGCTTAACAGAAGGTTTTTTCTTGCCCCCATGATGGAGGGATTCATGATTGGCTATGTGGATTCATGTTGGGTGTTGGATGTATATTTGTATATATATGTATATGTGTATTTTATATGTATCAATGCATATATGTGTATCCATAAAATGAAGAGCTTTATGCTCTATTGTAAAGTGTCTTGAGATAACACTTGTTATGAATTGGCACTATGCAAATAAAGATTGATTGAAATTGATCGATTGATTGGTCAGTAATACATGTGATTGATAAAACAATTGCCAATCAAAATGTTCCATCCATTTGTAAATATTTCCAGTGGGCTGTTGCCCAGATGGACAAGTGAAATATGTTGAAATTTCAATCTGACATATATTATCTATTTGTCTCTTGTTTGTTTGTCTACCTACCTGTGAGCAAGATGACTCAACTTGACATTGATGAAAATGTAAGAAAATGTTGGTCATGGCACAAAGAGAAGTGATATGATTTGTTGTGGTGATCTGGATTCTGATTTGGATGCAGGAATTATTTAAATGATTTGTTAGCATTGCAAGACATGGCAGTTTCCCTATTTTTGCTTATAGCTTAAAAACTTTTCAATGGATTGAGAAGACATTTTCAGGCGATGTTGTTCATGAAAAAAGGGATTAGTGAGTAAAATTAATGGTGATCTGAATCTGGATGCACATCCATGACTTTTGACAAAGAATGCTAGAAAATGCTTGGTGAAGATTTTAGACCTCTTGTGGGTAAGTCTTACTTTGAAGGCTACGATATCATTACTGATAATCAAATAGAATAAAAAGATATTTTTACTTTTACCAAATGTAGAATGGAGCAGATGTGGTGAGGTAAAAGTAACCCTCCCCTTTATAAAAAAAAAAAGGTTAAGTACAGATACTCATAAAATGTACTTAAATGAGCATGAAAGTAAATCACTTTGTACTTCTTACCATTTACTTCTACACGCAGAGTCTAAGCCGTAGGAACAAGGACATGCACAGATTAAAAGCATTATTAGCAGGAAGTGACTTGTAGGGATGGTCGATTGTGTCATCACTTACACATCATGACACACCCACTGATCTTGCTAAGTGGGGGAAATGGTAAACGCTGACATAAGCATGACCCACATTTGTATATGTAGAGTATACATACACCAAAATCTGTCTTTTTCATATAAACCAGCAACAACTGAGGGTCCACCAGGGATAAACAAAGGCATCCTTGTACTGCCTGTGCATATGTGCATTTATCAGCGTGCGTGAGCGTATTGTTTGCCGTGTGTGGGCCTGCGAGTGTAGCACGTGTGTGAATCATTATCTGTATGTGTCAGAACTGAGCTGGAATGAGGCTTGTCATGCATAGCTATCTAACAGCCATCACTCACTTTTTTCTTTCTCTTCATGTCAGCCGAGCAGAGACAAATTGCTGTAACTAATACGTAACAGGATTGCCGAGCCTTTCGCTGTAGCTGAATGATTCAGCAGCAGAGTCCCTCCATGCTACGAGACACCGTGAGTGACAAGTCATTGACATTATCGGCTCTTCTGTCTCAGGATGTGATCTAAGACGTATGACCTACAGAGGAGCTGACTTGCAGACCTGGTTGTCATTTTCTATCAGTTTGTTTTTTTTACATAAACTCCTTCTGGTCCTGTAACAATATAAAAAAAATAACCCTTATGCCGTTCAAACTATTAGCAATACATTTTGTGAAATGATGTTATCCCCAATATCAGTGTAATCTGTTAGTTTCAAACTAGTGAGCAAAATTAATTTAAAATCAATGTTAAGAACCCACAGACATTTATTTTTACACAATTTACACCTTTGAACAACTGAGTGTGTAGCCAGTACAAAATGTACGACTGAGTAGAGAAATATAATTGCTTAAACCCAGATACCTTCAAGTGAATTTATTTAATTTATTGTCAAAATAAATATCTTAATGCAACATTAACATGACAAGTCCAGATAAAATGATTTATTTTTAAGAGGTCATATTTTGCCCTAAATCTGGTTATATTGTTATTTTAATGCCTCCTAGAGTATGTTTAAAATAACTAATGTTAAAAAGAAATCTAGTTTTAATATGCCCATGTATTCTCAGTTTGTCTGAGACTGTCTGTTAGAGCTCCTGCCTCTTTAAGGCTCCCTTCCCCACATCGTCCCAGGACACTCTGATTTATTAACCAGTCTACTTCGAGGTAATTGGTCATTTCAATGCTGCTCTGCACCATGTTGTCTGCTTCGGTTCTACAGTCTATGTGTCACACTGGGTTTGCCTGCTCAAGCCACTAAAACAGTATTGTGACATCACACTGGTAGGTCTATTTGTGGAGGCTGGAGGAACCAGTTGTTTCAGGCAGCTATCAGCCCTGTAAAGAGGGGGAGAGGGAGTCGTCCAGTTGCGGCAGACTTCTCTTGTGCACAAAAGTACTTGATCACACTGATGGGGCATGTTGAACAAACTGAAACACAAATAATACTCCAAAAGCGCATAGCCAGGTCATTAAAAACCAAATTTGCAAATCTGGGTAACTGAGCCTTTTTTAAGTCCAGCCTGTCCTTTATAATTAAAACCATTGAAAATGAATCAGAATTGAACAAACCCTTACTCACATTTAAATAAACAACTTTATTACCACTTGGCTTTGACACACAAGTATAGTTACAGCTTGAACCACAAATGTTATCTGGACTTATTTGGCTAGTTTGACCCCCAAAAAATACAGAAAGACTGGAAAAAGACATTGTATTTCTGTCTTTGTAAACTTCTTTGTGAACTAATTAATTATGAAAGCCTAATCATGTTTATGCCCGAGGTCCCCCAGACAGGCATACCAGAGTGACATCCTGGCTTTGCTTTGCCTTCAGTTTAAGTCCATGGCAAATAAATTGCAGAGCATAGATGTTAGGATGAATGCAGAGTTGTTGACAACATGGGATGAGCAGTGCTGAACTGACCTATTACCAGAGAGTGGGCTGAGCCCACACGGGAAAGGGAGCCTTACAGAGACAGGAGCTCTAATGGAGCACCTCAGACAGAGAAAGAACGAAGCAATATGGGGGTTTGTGTGTATGAAATTTAAAAAGATATTTGAACATTAGTAAACATACTTTTAACATTCATCAAAAAACAATGTATGAACCTGATTTAAGGCAAAAATATGAGATTTTTACAGGGAACTAGATTTGTTATTTCACTCTCTCTTCTTAATGATTTAATCACTGGAACAATCTGCTCCATTATTGACATTCTGGTCAGAGGTTTGGATGCACCCGAGGTGATTATAAGACTTTTTGTTTCACATTTAGGTGCTCAAAAGGCCGTAACTAATAAATACTGGACTCAATGCAAAGCCTTCATGGTGTTTTTATTCAAATACTTAAATTTTTAGGATGGCACTTCCTAATACCTCATGACATTAAACATAAATTACAAGTACACACATGACCAAAGCAATCAATTAACTAAATATCTGGTAAATTTACAAAACATGGTGCTGTTTCCTCTTACCTCCAAAATACTATTTTTCAGAAAAAGGAACAAACATTTTATTACTGATTTAATAAGTACTGTACATTAATTTAGTAAATATTTTCACTTAAAGATTTGTAGCAGGTGGAAGATGTAATTACTTTTGTAATGTCCCATTTATAAAATAACCTAGTTTTGACTTTACCTTTTACATTTCAATATGTGTCAGTAAAATGGTTAAATTTTGTCATTCATTTTCTATAAAAAGCCCGGGAAGAACATAAACATTTCACATAGAAAGGTCCCACCCAACCCGAGGATTGGACTGGCGACCTTCTTGCTATGAGGCACGTGCACTACAAGCTTGATTAAATTCACATTTTTTTAAAGAAATTCTTGATCAAATAAACATTTCAAGAATGTACAGCTGTCAGTCAAGTTCCAGCAGGCATTATTGGATCGAAAGAAACATACAGGCTAAAAGGTACAGCAGCATGTGATAAGGTTTTTTTTTTCATGGTAAAAACTTGTGTACAGCACCCTCTAGCCTATGTGTTTGGTTCATGTGCTTTTGTCCCTGAAAAACAGCAAATTCGTGCATTTTTAAGATGATTGGTGTTGGAATCAGTATCAGTTTGGGTATGGAAAAATAAATGAAGCAGACAAAATCAGTATCATATAATTTGAAAAAGTTTGGTACTGTAAAATGCCACCACAGCCATGAGAATGACATGACTGTCCTGTCAGAATACTCAGTTGGATCTCACTACTGTACTGTATGAGTTAATGCACTAAAAACAGAAAATGGATTTTTTTAATGATGATTTGAAACAGTATCTTAGTTTACATTTTATTGTAGGCTGGCTACTAGAATGCTCCTGACCCCTGTATGATAAAAAACTATACATGTACTCCACTTTTGTTTATCAGCTCCTTAAAGTCACTCCTGTTTTTTTCCATCTGTCTCTCAGTTATCTTTCTCCATGTCCATCTGAAGTAGCTATTTTGTAATTTCATGTAATTTTTTTGCTTTATTGTCAATCCATGTGTCCCCCATTCCTCCTTCTACAATCAAACCCTTTCACGCTTTCCTCAAATTCCCTGGGCCACCCCCGCGTTTGTTCTCTTCTTCTTTTTTCCATCTGTCTATCTCCTTTGCTCTTCTTCTTTTCTCATCTCCTCTTCCCTCTCCCTTCCCTCTCTGTTCTGCTCACCTGCAGCACATAAAAATTCCTCTTTTCTTCCTCCAGAGGATTGTTCAGTCGCTCAAGGATTTACTGCATTCCTCTATGTTTTCTCTCCCTCTCTCTCTCCGTATCTGTCTCTCCTCTTGTTTCTCCTTCTTTTGGCAGAACTACACAGCGTTTGATTCAGCCTCATCTTCTCCTTTGTCCTTTTAACACGTTTATATCCCCTCTGTGTTTTCTTTCTCCATCCCTCCCTATCGTTAGAAAAACACACTAATCCTTTACCTGTCGTTTCCATGGCCCAACCCTTCTCCTTTCTTTTTTTTAAATATCCATAGCACCCACTATATCTACCTCACCTGGCCTCTCCCTCCTGCTGGGTTTCTGCCATGAGTTAGAACAACCCGCCTCCTCTTTCTTAGCTGGAGGGCACAGGGTAGGGCCAAAGCTCATCCCCGCTGTTGTTAGGCTGATGGAGGGGTGGGGTGGGGGGGCAGTAGGGGGCCCGAGGGCCTGGGATGAGGTTGATTTATGAGTTAATCAATCGGTCGTCCGTGTGAGTGAGCGAAACCACAGAGGTGTGTGAGCTCTTTCATGTCGCTGTCTGTGCTTGTTGACTCAGTCCCTGAGGTGAACGCGGCGTGCTGTCATCCCCTGTGTTGCTCAGCTGCTCGACATGTTTTCAAAAGCAATTAGGGAGAAAATGGGTGTTCATTCAACTGATGGTTGAAAAGCTTGTCTGTGTGCATGTTCAAGTGTAATGTGATGGTGTTAAGGTAAAATGACCGTGAAAAACTAGCACAACACAGAAGCAGGGTTAGTCAGGGCAAAGTCACATGGAAATAAACAAGTAAGCTAATCTGGAAATAAAGCACTGTTTTTCTTCTTTAGTTTCATGTTTTCTTTATTGTCCCTGGTATAAACCAAGTCAATGAACTATACAAAGGGTACCATGCCAACATGTATTTTTCTTTTTTGAAGTTAAAAATAATGAAAGCCAAGATGGAGACTAAAGTAGTCATTGTTTAGCAGTATTGAGCAATATAAATTTATATATGACCTAAAAGAAAGTATTCCAAATCACTGTCCCCTTCAGATTTGACGTGCTATGTTTGTGTAACTACCCACAAGAAGTACATTCAAAAAGATTTCAACTACAGACAACACTGCTAGCTGCAGGTAATACAACTTTAACCTGTAGGGGTGCTAGTTTGGCAGAGTGTTCAGCAACCAGGCACCCCATGTATTTGCTTCTGCTGGTCCAGGTTCGAATCCCGCCTGTGACCAGTTTGCAGAGTGTCTTCCCCTACTCTCTCACCCCCTTTCACAAGCCTATCCACTGTCTCTCTCCTATCAATAAAGGCACAAATTGCCCAAAAAATGCATTTAAAAGAAAAAAACTATAACCTGTAAATGGCTAAAACCCCAAGCCTTGATGGAGGATTGGACTGACCTAGGATATCAAATATATTCAGTGGACAAACTCACATCCTGACTCAAGCTGTAGGAATAACAATCTGTCAGCTTGTGGTCAAGATGTATCAAATTCATCAAACCCTGAAGACAAGGACTGAAATAAAAGTAGCACAAATTATACAGACATTACACTTCCTCCCACTAAGTTCATGCTGTTTGTCGTAATTTGATACCAGAAGTGGAAATCAAATATTATAATATCTAGCAATATCAAGAGAAATACTAATGCTCCCTTTCTTTTTTCACATAATGTTTTGCCAACTCATCTTTCATGTGTTATCTTAAAATATGAGCCATGTTTGGATAATAACTACTAGTGCTTGTGAAGCATAACCCTCTGCCAAGGGATTTCTGGCATTCTTAAATGAGTTATCTAACCTTGTGCAGCAGCTGGACTGGCTTGATTCAATGTCTGTAATCAGGCAGATTCATATTGCCAAACTCCCACCAAAAACGACTGTGAGTAGCCCAAAGAGGGAAGGCCCAACCAGACTCCTTTAGAGCAGCAAGAGATGAGAGCTATGAGCGAGATGATAACAGGAAGTGACTTCACAGATCAGAGATTAGCACAGATGCTACCAGCTTCAGTAGCAGTTTTATCAGATCTAGACCTTGTTTCTTCAATGAATGAAAAGCAAAGAACAACACTACAAACTTCTGGTAAGGATGTTGTTGGCCCACTTTCGACATGTTTTGACAAGAATTTGTTATATAAAGTGGCCCACGTTCTGTACATGCCTACAGCATTATTAGATTGGCCCTTGTTTGACAGAACGCTTGTGGAATCATCTGCCTGATACGCTTCGAAAGGGTCTGCCCTGTCCCAAAAACTTTCTATGGGCTCTTTCCCACACATACTGGTGAAATATATTGAATGGTACATCTGGTGTGTCGGGTTACAAGTTACCAGTGAAAACGTGGAAAACTGCTTCACCTGGCAATGTCAACAAATTCCTCAAAAAAGTCCTGCATCCACATCCCAATTCAGAGCAACAAAATTTTATCCCTTCTTCCTTATGCCATAATAAACATGTTCTAAAAATTACATTAAAATCTGTAAATAACTTAATGAGTTGTTTTGAAAACAGGCAAAGAGACAAAGATGGACATCTTGGTGGAGGTGATGAAATAATGTGTTGATGAAAATACAAATTAAACCCTTGCTGGTTATTGTGGTACAGCAAATTAAACTGAAGTTATTCAGCTTCTGGAATATAATAGCTGTTTATTCACACAACATGGATCTGCTTTTCAAACATGCTATTCCAGCCGTTTTAGCCTCTTATCTTTCTTGACCTAACTTTCTTTATTTTTTTGTCTGCTTTATTTGGATTCACTTTTTTCATATGTGCATTGATTTACGGTATGTGTAAAATGTATGCATGTCTGTGTCTATATATGGACATGGATATGGACATATGGATAATGACGTATACGTGCATTGGTGTATTTATACATGATATTTCTGTAGAAATATGGATACACATCATCATTATCTCAGCTGTGTTTTAGATGTGACAATTCTATACTTAGTTCTTTTAAAAGTTTTTAATGTCTTATTTTCCAACTATATCATATTATTATTTTAATCAATGTAACAATAATATCAATAATAATAGTAGATGTAGTCATAAAATATTTATTATATTTGTTATTATAATTTTACACAAAAATATTTGCAGAGAAAATCAAGTAAGATAGCAGAAAAAACAGACAAATACAACATATAAATGAATCTTGCCTGTGAGCACTAAACCTCTATAAATACGAATCATCAGGGATTCAGAAAAAAGTTGCATTGCAAGAACTGCCATTTACTTAATAATTGTGCCGGACACATTTTCAGAATAAAAACCTTTCATAAACACCTGGTTGAACCACAGTGTAATAATGATCAAGTTTTTTACTTTGAAAAGAACACAAGAAGTGCTCCTGTGGGAACATTTCAGGCCTTAAAATGTCTTTACGGTTACAGACGAACAAAACAGATACTTAGATAGAAATGTCACTGTACTATCTTAAACAGTTTGTGCATCATTTCAACTGCATATGGATCTCAAAACGCCATCTGGAAATATGAGATACTGATCTACGTGTTTCATATTCATGAGTACAAAAATGAATGCACAGTCCGTTAACTGAAAACATGAGTGCATTCAGGCAAACACTGTCTTTCATGCCATCTGTTGAGACAAGAGCAGAATAAAGAAGACTTTCTCTTCATTTGAGACCACATTTATACCATTCATATTAAAATGGGCAACAATTCCAGCATGAAGCACACTCTGAAGACATCGTGTTTGTGAATGCAAAAAGATTCCCAGCTGTACACTAGATTTTCAGTATGAAACTGGAGCACACAGATCATATTAAACTGTCCCACAATGCAATGTGGCTCTCAAAATACTCAGCGGCAAAGCTTTCCAGCCATTCACAAAGAGCCCAAAGAGCCTATATTTGCCTGGTCATAGTCTACGGGATGACTGCTTAGATTACGTCCACAATCACACATGCTCAAAAGACCTTTTAGTTTTCATATACCGATTCTCCTTGATCCAGCTGTATTCTCAGTCTGTCTGAGATGCTCTGCTGGAAATCCTTACATTTCAAAGCTCTGCTCTGATTGATTGACAGGTCGACTCTGTGGTGTCAGTTCAGCTGTGCTTGGGGCCATGTCTTTAATGGCTCTGCATTTATTCCCCATTCTCTGCTCATTCCAAAACCTCTGGACCTCATTATAAAAATTCACAGACATTTACCAAAAACTTTGTGGAAAGCATGAGTAAACAATCGTGATAACATTTTTACAGTTACCCACTCTTTAAATTGATTTTTTCTGCCAGATCCGAAGGGACATTTCTTCATTAAGCTGGGTAAAGCCATATGTGAACGCAAAAGGATATTTTCTGAGAAATTCAAACATCTACATCACACAACTGATTCATTTGTTTGATATGTATTTAAATTGCTTAACTCTTGAGGTTTGGAAGGGCACTCTGACATTGTTAACCCAGTTATTGAAAATGTGGGAGACTGCACTATGTTGACAAAACTATTTTAAAAAATCCTGGGATCTGCATCCAGATACAAATCATTGACAAAATCGAATCTCTTATCTCTTGTACCATGACCAACAATCCCTGAGAACTTCATCAAAATCTGTTGACAACTTTTTGAGTTGTCTTGGCCATATATGGGCAGACAGACAAACAGTCGAACAACTGCCAGCAAAAACATAACCTGATTTGAGGTAATATGGGTTTCCATGACAACCTTTACTGGAAAAGTCTTGCTGTTGGAAAGATGTCTTTGGTTTTTGTCTCGGACACAAGCATATCCTAAAATGCGTCTGAGGCACAAAAGCTTCAATTTGAGCTGATCTTGTTGACAGCAGATGTTGAAAATACTTCTCACTTTTTGATTTTTTTTGTTTTATTTTGATCTCATTTGAAACATTTATAATACTGATCTTAAAAAAATCATGTTACACTTGAATTGGAAACTTAGAAAACTTAGAATTTTCACTAATTCAGAAACCAATATAAACAATGGAAATTAAAAACAATTCAAAACTAAACTGGTATTAAGTTCAAACAAATGATATTACTATTTAGCTAAAAATACAAAACTATAAAAGCTTGTTTTCAAGAGCAAAACTATGGCCTAAATAAAATACATACTAGGAGGCTCCATCCGTGAACAGAACCAACTCTAAAAATATATAAATCTCAAGGACCACTCATGAGCTGTAATGGTTCCCACAATATCCCTTAATGACATGAAGGTTTAGAGAATGTGCACCAACTAATTTCCTCCATCACTGAAACTGTTGTGCTGCAGTACAATGGTCTTTAGCAACAAATAACTGTAGATTAAAGGTGCTATGAGGAGAATCTATTACCGGCAACATTAAGACTCTGCTACCCATGAGCACGCGCGGCGACTGTCGTAATGCTGCGTTCAAGTAACCTCGGAACTGGGAGTGACATCATCTCCCACTTATCTGCGTTCGAGTTGAAGTCGGAAAAAAACACGCCGATCGACCAGGCTATTGTTAGCTGTTGTTAGCATGCCCTGAGTTGTTGTTCACAAATATCACATGAAGAATGTGATTGTCACTATGGCAGCATTTTTGTAAATATAAGTCTAACAATACTATGTATACAGCTGATCTAGAGCGACACACCCCAGTCAGAAGTGCAAAGAAATTGATTATTACAGGAGCTAAATAACTGTTCACACTGGGGGCATCCATCTTCGATTGTCAACTCGGGGGTGGCGAGGTTTCAACAAGTTCCCAGTAGGAAATTCAGACTTCGGGGGGCATACCAGTTGCAGTTTCCTACTGCACACTGTTGTCCTACTACAACTCGGAAATTCCTCCTTCTGACTACAACTGGAACGCACCAAAAGACGTGACCCAAGCCAAAGCGTGTGTGTGTTGTGATGCTAATGAATGCAGCTCGGACCTTCCTCAGAACTCTGCATTGCTTTACAACTTCTTTTTTCAACAACTTACAGGATGCAAAGCCACGATGTAATATATCTCTTTCTTGTTACGTAGCGGTAGTTTTTGATGTGTGACAACAAGCAATTTTTGGAAAACTTAGTATGGTAGTTTTGTAGCCTGCTATATATCGCTGCTTACAGCCTGGTGCTCTAAGACATGTCCAAATAATATAAATTTGCTCTACTTATAATTGTCTTGTTCCCGAAGTTGAGTATCCAGGCCAGTCCAGCCCTGTCTGACCCGACCACAAAGCTAAGGAATAGCATTAATAGATAAAGATAGATTTTGATGCTATAAAACTCATCTTAAAGTGTGTATTTTGATCAGGCATATATTTAAAAGTGAGACTTTTTTTGTAATTACTTAGAAACTGCTCATAGCATCTTTAAAGTCAAGGAAAATCTCAACCAGCAGGACAAACGGAATGATTCTGTGTTTTGCTGATATCTACTCTCTCATTTGTCACATCATTGTCTTTCCTTTTCTTCTTGACAGTGTTTACATGTACTGTATGTGCTGCGATGAAAGGAGTAAACAAGCTTGAGAAAGTGTGACAAGATGAAAAAACAGCCAGTTGAAAGACAGAAAGGAGGCGCTCAACAGCAGCTAATAAACCTGATAACTGACATGGTTCGAGGCAAAGCACATAGGCATAAATTTAAAAAGACGGGGGAGCAGCAGTTTTGGGTTTAACATAAAAGTGAACACATGCATCAAAACAGCGTGTTTATGTCTGCACCTTTGTTCCTCACACCAAGCTATCCTGAGGTGATTCCAACAAGTGGGGACTTCCCTACGAGTATTTGTTTTGCTCGTTTTATGACAATCATTTCTACACATCGCTCGTAAAGTTTGTTTTAAGATTAATGGTTGCAGTTGTGGGTGAGCAAAAAGATTTTTTTCCCCCTCTCTCTCCCTGAGGCCTTGGGTTGGAGTCAATGAGGCGTTTTACATGATGCCTTGTCGCGGTCTACCTTAAATGTTTGACATATCATGGTTCGTTAAAGACTAAAACGCCTGCTTTGGACTAGCTGTCCACCCACATTGAGAGAACTTGCAGTGCTCTCTCTCTCTCTACCTCTCTTTTTTTTCTTTATCAGTCCTTCTCTCAGGCACAAAGACACTCACACATCCTGCTCTGTGACCTGAAGATGGGAGAATGGTGCGAAAGGTAAATACAAAGCTTTTAAACTGTCTGTGTGAGACACAAAGACAGGAGATTGTGGAAGAACTACAGACACCCTTTCACACACTGACACATGCTTACATGTTCCCGCATACACACACCCACACGCACGTACGCACACTTATAGTACAACCACTAACGTTGACTGAGAAAAGCTCGCAAGATTTAGATAATTATGTATGACAGATGTACAACATATATTACTAAAATGCTGTTGTTGGTAAGAAAACTCATAAGTAAAAACACATGTGAAAACATATCTACGTCTAAACTTATAAATGATTGTCTACAAAACAAACATTTAAGATTAAATAAAACAGAAAAAATTCATGGATCATCGTTTTTGGTTTGAATCAAGTAAAGATGGACTGTGTTTGCACTCCGTTCTATTGTCAGAGGATTAAGCCAAAATATTCCCTATTAGCATCAATAAAATGCTGCATCTTTCGAGCCAGAGTCAACAGCATTTGGCTTTAGGAGCTATGAGCTTCCTCATCCATCCAATAACAGAACCCCCCTTTCTTAACTTGCCAAGAAAATAGCAATGATCCCTTGTGATTGTGTTTTCATTCTACCCCCTTGATAACTGTCTTCTGCTCTGATAATCTGGAGCACACAATGCTGCAGAGGGGCCAATTCTCAAGGAGCAAACTTAACTTTACCAGCTTTTTGTGGTTTCAAATGTTTAGTCACTAGGGGCAGGAGAAAAATCTATACACTATAAACCTGCAATATTTGGTGTGGTGATAGTATATAGATCTACAGCCATCATGTGTGGATATTTTATAATGTATTTATTTCCTAAATGTAACAAAGCTTTTGGATCTATAGAAATAAAATCAATCTTCGGATTTAAAGTCCACTTTGGACTTTAAATCCTTTGGTTGGATTTGTCTTGGATTGAGGGGGGCATGAGAGATACACATGACACATGGGATTGTAAGGATTGACACATAAGAATAAAATAATATGAAATTGCGGCTCACCTCTCGTGGCACAACTCAGGGACGTTATAAACCAGGCAAATCTTGGTATGCTTAACATAACAAAGCTGCCTTCTGATTCGGAGCAATATAAGAAAATAGCCCAGTCCATGTCTAACTTTATAAGTCCCAAGGCCTCAACATGCTGCGGAAAACAAGGACCCGAAGCTCTTCAGATCAGTAAGGCTAAAAGTTTGATGGGAGCCGAGCACAGCAGAGCAGGTTGCAATAACAGGCCAGGGGTGGACAGTAACAAAGTAGATTTACTTGAGTACTGTACTTCAGTACATTTTTTGAGTATCTGTACTTTACTTGAGTTTTTTTTTTTTTTGTGGAACTTATGACTTTTACTTCACTACATTTAAAAGATAAATATTCTACTTTTAACTCCACTACATTTCTATAAATGGCCTCGTTACTCGTTACTTTTAGGTACAGGTATGAAGTCAGCGGATGAAATTTATTTTCTCTTCTAAAATGTGATTTGTTCAAGTGGTGTTATCTATATTTTGTTCATCCTGTTCCACACTCCAGTCAAGTTTGTGGGGTAATGCACTTTTGAGTTGGTTTGCCAACCATCATTAAACAACAAAGAAGAAGAAGAAGACGTGCACGACGCTACTGCGATCAGGCAGGCAAAGGTTGAGCTAACATTGGTGATTACGGTTCGTCTTGGCAGTAATGATGGCTATTATGGCAGATAAAGATGACAATTCTACACCAAAGCACCCATGGTCATATCTGAAGGGGGGGAGTTAAATAAAAAAAAAGAAAATGGCAATGGTTGACCTTTTGTTGGTTCATTAGTGTTTCAGTTTGCATTTCCATGGGCTTTGTAGCATATTTTCAAACTCTTTATTCTACATGATCTATAAGCAGGTCAGTGCATTAAGTAGATTGTTTCAGCCATTACGTTCTGTAAGGTCAACGGGAAAATGTACTTTTAATACTTGAGTATTTTCAAAAGCAGGTACTCCAGTACTTTAACTTAAGTAAAAATTTGACTGAGCAACTTTTAATTGTATTGGAGTAGTATTTGAACATGAGTATCTATACTTTGACTTGAGTATTGGCATTGAGTACTTTTTACATCAGTCTTTAAGTTTTACTCCTGTTCACTAAAAAGTTTTGTGGCATAGTGTATATAAAGAAATATTTTTTTTCTTATTAGGTTTTATAGAACTCAGCCATTGCTCATTTGGATGTAAATTCAGCAGAGGTGAGATTAAAAATCAGTATATCACAGTATTCAGCATATCGTAAAATATAAAGAATTGTCTTAAAAGCAAATCAGGACTCAGGTACTATGACAGTAATGTATCTTGAGTTCACTGGTGATTACCACCCGTTAGTCACAAGTTCATCCAATTTAATCAAAATCTTCCCTGCTTTGTAAATTTCATTTATCCATGTTAATAGTGCAAAATCTAATGTTTTGCAGATAAAAGAACAGTGGTGCTTCATGTTAACTAGCTTTAACGGTGAACTGAATATGTTTTCTTGCATGTTAACACAAGTCAGTGCACAACTTTATGGGCATAATTAATGCAGCATAACTTTAATGCTGTAAAACAAGCCAACAACCCTTTTAGAGAGTCAAGAGAAAGAAAACATGCTGTCTATTCTTAATTTTACTGTTTGATCTATTTCTCCTGTGGATCTTTGAAGAGTCAGCGAGGTTAGTCGGTTGCAGCTCATAAATAAAAACTGTAAAATCATGAAGACTTGTTGCACACAGGAAAGGCTTGGAGGTGAAGTGATGAATATGTGGGAACATTGACACAGCTTGTTCTCCTGGCTTTCCATAATACAATACTATCAAATGCCCCAGTGCTTCTTTGAGCTCATGTAAGAACAAAAAACAAGACAAAAAAGTGCCATGATAGATTAACATGTGTCATAGTCCATTTTGGTCCTATATGGCTAACTGGGTTCGGCTGTGTTGTGTTTGAAAAATGTGGAGTTCGATGCCTTGTTACATCCTGTTGGACTTTGTTATGTTTTGCACTGATAGCGGCAGGTTACTGTGCCTTTAAGGATTACGGCAGAGAGTTAGGGGTAGTGTCGTAAAGTGTGGGTTCTGAGGCAGAAAAATAAAGTGCACCAACGAGTGTTGTTATTGAGTCCTGCACAAACATAATAGGCTGTTTCTGGACTTGGGGTTTTCAGGAAAATCAAACTTTAAATTTCATGAATCCTGCAACGATGAAGCTTAAAGTTTTTCTTGGGAACCAGGTAAACACAACTCCAGTTGCAGGCACCATATACTGCAGCCATCCAGAAGGAGATAAAATGTCTTGGTGCTTTTCTCTTAAGGACATGTCATTTGTTCGTGTTTTAGGCAGTAAAAAGCTCTGAGGAAACAGATTTGGTAGAGCAAATCTTTTAATTGTACATTTTTTTGTAAATGCCTGAGGTACTCTCTTTTCTCCATCAAAAAAAAGGGGGCTTTATAGTGTATTTGCATTTTAATTCTGTTAAAGTGATATTCAGTTTGTGGCAAATGTGATAAAACCCTTAATGCAAAAATATTTCTTTCTCTGTATTTGTTCCCTCAGATAAATTTAATGTCAAAGTTTTGTTCCCACAATAACTCATTCATTTTCTCTATTAATCAGGTTTAATTTTAGTCTAAAATAAACTGTCACATAATAAAACTTTACCATTGAGTACTTGGTCCTTCAGTTCTACCCTTGCAGTACAGCTGGGTCCGCCCAATTTATTGTCTGGAATCAGGCAGATCCATCTTGTAAATAATCAAGCTGGAATTATTGAGCTTGGTCTGCAGAGGTCAGTCATCATACCCTGAGGAAAGAGAGGAAGAGGTATGAATGTGTTGAAAGTAAGAAGGAATTGCAGGCCTGTATACAAAAGGAATTAGCAGCGATGCGAGAAGCTTTAGCAGTTCTATCAGATCTGGACAGAATTTCTTCATTGAATGAAGAACAAATGGCCAGACTGAGAGCATTTCTCAATGTAAAATATGATTCAATGAGAGTTTACGTACAAATTGGCTCACATTTTGTACTTTACATTACAACAGTGGTGCCTACTCTCTAGATCTGATTGGCTCAAAATTGATATGGTTTACAGATTAATCATCCAATGCCCTCCAGAATGTTTCTGAAAGGTTTTTCTCTCACTAAACACTTTCTAGGCTGTTGTCCTCATAGACTTGTGAAATACACTATATTACCAAAAGTATTTGCTAACCTGCTGTGACTCACATATGAACTTAAAGGATAAGTTCGGATTCTACAGCTTTCACATTGTTTATAGAATGAAGTAGAACAATATACTCACCCAGAAGGCTTTCCTGATGCAAACAGTGCTTCGGGAGAAATTTAGATCCAAAATCGAGCGGCGGACATCCATATAATGGTAGCACATAGGGCATACAGCGCCGCTCCTAAAACTGCATTTATCGTCCAAAAATTCATTAGTTCCACCATTATTTCATCATGGTCCGCTCGGGCTACTCCCCATTACAGTCTGTGACACTCCAGACATGTTGTGTGACTGTACTGACCTCTGAACTGAAGAAGAAGAGCGCTTGCTCCGCACATGCGCAGTACGGCTCATTGTTTCAGGGGAAGACTGCTGGCTACACAACGACTTTCTTCTTCCAGTTTTGTGCAAAATGGACAAATATCTATCTGATGAAGATGTTGTGGAGAAGAACTTTGAATATGAAGGGTGTCCTTACAGTTTTGAGCCAGAGTTTACAGATGAGGAGCTCATCGAAAGGAGGATGCGGAGGCAAAGAGAAGAACAGCTGGCCAGAGAGTACTGCGCATGCACAGAGGCAAACATTCTTCTTCTTCAGTTCAGAGGTCAGCACAGCCACAAAAATCATGTCTGGGGCGACACGGACTGTAATGGAGGAGTAGCGAGAGCTGACCATGATGAAATATTGGTGAAACTAATGAGTTTTTGGACGATTAATGCAGTTTTAGGAGCGGCGCTATACATGCCCCGTGTGCTACCATTATACGGATGTCCGGCGCTCGATTTTGGATCTAAATATCTCCTGAAGCACTGTTTGGATCAGGAAAGCCTTCTGGGTGAGTATATTGTTCTACTTCATTCTCTAAACAATGTGAAAACTGTAGACACCAAACTTATCCTTTAACTTCATATGTGAGTCACAGCAGGTGAGCAAATACTTTTGGTAATATAGTGTATGTCCTGTAAAGGCTAGATTGAACCATCTATCCAACTTTGAATAATATTTCACCCTTTTTACACCCCTTTAGTGGGAATGCACAAAGAAAAGGGTAACAAAGGAAGTAAACAATTACAAAGAAGGACTGTTGTTTGTAATGGACCATTATCTTTTCCTCTCCAACAATGCACCATTTCAGGGGTAAAGGAAAAGCAGAACAAAATAATTTCGCATTCCAGGCCTGGAAACTAAACAGTGCATATCTTTTTACTGTCCTCTTAAAAATCCCACAGTAATGTGATGCTATTCCTTCATTCCGTCACGCTGTCTGCGTTTCCTCTTTTATAATTCCCTCTCAGGCTGCCATTATTTGAGCACAATAAGCCAGGACTGGACCTAAACAAACTTAATCAAGGCATGCCTGTGTATGCCTGGAAGTACAAACAGGGATGAGAAAGTATGGTTAGGGTTAAAGAAAGAGTGGATGTTGCTTCATTATTTTGAGTGATTTTTCTCTTTTTTTATTCAAGCAGAAAGATGAATGATTAAAATGTTTTTGATTCGCATCCTTCATGTGACATCAGCCTGATATTTGGCAGACAAAAGAATCCCACAGTGTTAAACTCCCCAAGTCTCTGTTTGTCCTCTTTTGCTGGCAGTATAAATCCAAAAAACTTTCACATCTTGAAACACAAAAGAAAAAAAGAATAATTTCACAGCTGCCATGCAAGTATTTAGTGCTAGGAGCTAGAATATTCAAAGGGATCCAGTACAAGTTGTTTTGAATAAATTTGGTCTTTCATGTTGGGCTTTTTCGTGCATGGAACAAAGATCAGACGGGCTGGTCAGCTTTGCCTTGGGTCCCCCTTTTTGCTTTGTATGACGGTCAGAGTTAATCCTTCACTCTGGAGCTCAGTGGGAGCTGAAATAACGAGTGACTGGAATTAGATTTTGTTCTACGTGCCCCTGCTTGATTGACACATTCTACGATCAAATCAAAGTGCTGACAGCTGGGACTGATTTCCCACAACTGTTGTGGTTTAGCAACGGAGAAGCCGAAGAATGGCAAAGCAAAATACAGAGGGACCAAGAAAAACAGAGACAGAGCTTGAAATAAGGGGATAGAGTTGGATTTTTCCATTTATTGATGCCACTTGAGAATACTGTTTGAAGCTTGGGTGCTATTTGTCTCAATATTGGACAGATTGTTGGCATTTTTGACTCAGAAGTGTGACTGCAAAGGAGGAAATTGATTGCACCACAGAGATGAGATACCACCATGTCTCTGTCTGCTGCCACTGATGCCACAAGTCTGTCAAGATTTTGATGCTTTTTTAATCTTTTATTTTACATTAATCCTTTTATTTAGCATTAAAATTGACCTGCTATCTTCTAATAAAGGTGAAATAAACAAAAGATACCTGTGCCCTGATGGAAAGATACACACTCAGTGAAGACAGGTCTTACTTAAATTATGCACCACTGGTTAGAGCCCAACCCCAACCTTGCCACAGCATCACCAAACCCAACAGACTCAGGGCTCTTACATGTTAGCTAGTGATAATGCCAATGGTACCTTACCTCATAACACCATACGCACCTACCAACTCAACTATGCAGACTGATGTGCAGCAAGAGCCTAGACATGACCATGTGCAGGTGTTGACTTCAGTTTGTCCTAAAACACCTTCAACAGGTTGTACAACGAACTCCAGAATACTTGAGTCATTCCCTTTAGAATCTCACCACCCACCATGCCAATACAAAGACGCTCCTTATCTCACCTACTCTAACATGGCAAACAAAGCATCATCATCACCTGAAACAGACTTAGGATCCATATATGCAAATTCCATATAATGATGGCCCTCAACGATCCCTACAAACAAAACCCAACTATTCTTTATGCCCAGCATTGCACACTAAGGAAATAACGACTGCAACACAATTAAAAACAGAAAGACAGAGAAAAGTCTAACATAGAAGGGAAACAGGAAAGCAGCCTGGGTGAAATGCCTTTTTTGGGGCGAGCAAAGCTGGCTGGATCTTGTTGTTGCTCTACCACCCCCATCCTCTTTCAGGAGAGAAAACGAGAAAAGAGAGATTCACAGGGGAGGGGATGAGTGTTTTTGTGAACCTACATTTTGTCCCACACAGGCATAATTCCTCCTCCTCCAAATTTTTTGAAAGCTTGATTTTACTTCTGCTTCACAGTCACAAGTTCCCTCCTTTCAATTATGGCTGTCGATGAATTGAGACTGCAGATCTTACTGTTATCCCTCTATGTTCCACCTTAATGGAACAAACCCTTGTTTTCCATCTTTGCTTTTTTAGTTTCTGTCCTATCTCTGCACATCCAAGCATTATCCTTCCATGCACCCACCATGAATTCTCAGGAATGTGCAAACTCTATAAAATAAATGACATCTTTGGCGTTGACTCTTTTCTGTGTGGCTTTAGTAACATGTCGATGTGCCAATTATCGCTGTTTTGCTCGTCACAAACTCTTAGCACCCAACTTTCCAGCTGTTACACACTTTATTTTGTACAATAACATGTCTTAAATGTATTTCTCTGCTTGTTTTAGTTTTGAAGTTAGTGTACAGTGTGATTTTAAGGTTTTTCATGAGGAAAGCTTCCCCACATTGATTTAAAAACTGTTACAAAGATGGTAAGAAAGAGTCAGAACACTAAATTTGCAGGTCATGTAGACCATAACAATGAAATACACTGATGCTTCATGACGCTTGACAAAAAGCAGAGATTTATAATATTTTTCTGTGGGCTCATCACTACCGTAATGCTACTCATATTCATCTATTCATTGCGAGTGAAGTATGATTTTAGTTCAGTTTGATTAGACAAACTTGTCTCACACGATGTTAATGGATAGCTTTTGGTCCTGTAACCAACAAGGCTGGGGGGCAATCAAACTTTGAGATTGGGCTTTAAAACTGGCCTCTATTTGACTTCTTCTAAGGTTTCATGCTTCACCAAAAGGCAGCTTTTTTGGAAGCAACTCAGTTTTACTCTATGACTCCAATAAAGGTCTAAGGTTAAAGTTGACTCAATCAGTGTTGATTTGAACCCAGTGATGAGGTCAGGGGCCTCTTAAATCTTGAAGTTGCTGTTCCCTTAGAGAGCTTTTGAAGTCACAAAGTGTTTTCTTTTTTGGCATACAGCTAGAAGAAGTGAATATGACTGTGGCTGTTTGAATGTTCACCCTCAGGCCAGTTGGTCTCTCTTGAGATGCACACGTTTTTGTCTTTCTTTTTTAACTGTAAATCCCTTTAAACCAATTGAGACCATATTCAACTGCATTATTACCGTGTTTAAAGTTCACGTTATCCCTGCTGCATAAAACATATAGTCTTAGTATATGTTTTCAATTTGGTGTTAAGGCTTCACATATGTAGTTTTCTATACTTTTCAGCTGATGATACCACCCTCTATTAGTACCGCTGAGATCAATATTAAGAACATGCTATTTTCATGGTGACCATTTCAAATGGGAATTTCCTTCAAGCTTCTCCAGCACAGAAATATGTGGCTGTAGCAAAATAGGGTTTTTTGGCATCCCACTGATATGATGACACGATATGATGAATGGACTTGAGCTCGTAAAGCCCTTCTCTGGACCCTCTGTCTACTCAAAGTGCTTAACACTTCAGGTCACATTTCAGACCCATTCACATTTACATTTTACACTGATTAATCAGCATCATCTGAATTAGGTAACACATCCATCCCCACTCAAGGCGAGGCATTGGAAGTTACATGGGGTGTTTTACAAAAGGACTCTTCAAGCGTGACAGCATGGGCAGGGCCTGAACTCTCAACTATAAGGAAGCCTCCTCAGCATCATTCAGTGCTGAGTCACCAGACTGAGATATTTGATGCAAAAAAAGAAGAAAAAAATGTTTCAAGGGACTGTGAGGAGAATCTGTTTCTGGCAACATTAAGACTCTGCTACCCATGAGCACGCGCGGCGACTGTCATAATGCTGCATTCCAGTAACCTCGGAACTGGGAGTGACATCATCTCTGACTTATCGGCGTTCCAGTTGAAGTCGGAAAAAAACATGCCAATCTACCAGGCTATTGTTAGCTGTTGTTAGCACGCCCTGCGTTGTTATATGAAGAATGTGATTATCACTATGGCAGCATTTTTGTAAATATAAGTCTAACAATACTATGTATACAGCTGATCTAGAGCCACACACCCCAGTCAGAAGTGCTAATAAATTGATTATTACAGGAGCTAAATAACTGTTTACACTGGGGGTATCCATCCTCGATTGTTAACTCGGGGGTGGCGAGGTTTCAACAAGTTCCCAGAAGGAAATTCCAACCTCGACGGCGTTACAGTTTTAGTTTCCTACTCGGAAATTGGAAATTCCGACTTCCAAGTACAACTGGAACGCACCACAAGTCAAAGAGTGTGTGTGTTTGTTGTGATGCTAATAAAAATGCAGCCCAGACCCTCCTCAGAACTCTGCATTGCTTTACAACTTCTTTTTTCAACAACTTACAGGATGCAAAGCGACGAGGTAATGTATCTCTTTCCAGTTACGTAGTGGTAGTTTTTGATGTGTGACAACAAGCAGTTTTTGGAAAACTTAGTATCGTAGTTTTGCAGCCGGCTTTATCACTACTTACAGCCCGGTGCTCTAAGACGTGTCCAAATAATATAAATTTGCTCAAGTTTTAATTGTCTTGTTCCCGAAGTTGAGTATCCAGGCCATTCCAGCCCTGTCCCACCCGACCAGAAGGCTAAGGAATAGCATTTATAGATATTTTGATGCTATAAAACACATCGATAAGTGCGTATTTTGATCAGGCATATATCTAAAAGTGAGACTTTTTTGTAATTATTTAGAAACTCCTCACAGTCCCTTTAAGATATAATTATTTTAGCACAATTTTCTGGTTCCTCTTCTCTGGAAATGATTATACAAAAACTAAATTCAGTGCGCCACAATAGCTTTTGCCAAACATCATTGCCTTTCTTCAGACTACGTTATTTAAAAGAACATTTTCCATACAGTATTTGCTGTATGGGAAATAACTAGTGTTTTGTGTTTTTCTTTCAAAAGAATATCAGTGCTATCAAACTGGTTTCAAGTCCAGAGTAAACAAGGTCTGCGTCAGCTACTGGGCATACAGGAACGAGGGCAGAGATTTGGACCAAGTACTGTGGGACTACTGAAGTCAAAGACAGATGCCGAAGAGGGCATACTAGGAAGGCAACACCCAAAAGAAGACTGTTTGCCCATCCTTGCTTCACTAAAGAAGGATGTTGCCCAGAGGAGGAGAGAGTTTGGCACAGTTTATGGATGGTGCTATTCACAAGATGTGTTGCTAATTCAAGGCATGTGCAATTCTTACAAGTTGTTCCTTTCTTGTAAAGGTGACTAATCATAATTTCGAATGATATAACATAAATGTAAAGTGTATAATGTATATACATACAGATATTTAAACCAGGGTGAGAAGGACTGAACTTCAGAAAATTATTTTCTGTCAAATGGTCAGAACTGAAGTTGTTAAAAAAGTTTGATGCAGTCAAAGTAAAACAAGATTTTAGTTTATGATAATTTTATGCCACTTTATTGATGTGCCCACTTTTATGTGCCTTTTGTAAATGGGACATGGATGTTTGGAGACACTGGACTTGTGAAAAGAGGATTCAGGCTTTACCACAAAGGTCTGGACTGAAACACATCTTGAACGTTGGTGTATTTTCCTAACCTGCATGTCTCATCTGTGCCTCTCCCTCTCTAAAGCTCTTTGTGGAGTTTTATTAAAGTATGCTTTTAAGTTAATGCAGGATCTTATCATGCATCTCCTCTCAGCTCAGCTCCTCTCTCGCTTCATTTGTTATCACTTCTAATCTTCTTCTTCCCTCCATGGTTTCCCACTGCCTCGCTCAATCCACCCTCACACACACACACACACAAACACACACGCGCACACACCTTTTCTCTTTCCCTTCGTTGTCTGATTTACTTCTGCCTGCTTCAAGGCACTCATTATCTACTTGAAGTTATGGAGTTCCTTAAAAGGTAGAAATAGAAGACGGCTGAGAGGAGAGGGGTAATACTTGAGGCCTGAGACACTCAGACCTTCTCTCCTCCTTCTTTAACCCATCTTTTGTTTTGTCTCTCTCTCCCATCCCTCTGACCACAGTTTGTGTTACACCAGCAGCCCTGTCTATTTCTCCACTCACTCTCTTTATGTTTTCTTTCCCTGGCTCATCCATCATAGAGCTGTCGCCGGCGGTTGTGACGCTGTCATGTAATTATCTCATATTTATGTGAATAAGCTTGTCCTGTACCAGAGCTGTCTCAGTTTAACGCACACTCAGGGTTCCTTTGACTCTACGCTCCTGGATTAAAATGCTCCATGTCGTAACTCAAGCCAGAGGGAGATGTTTGATTGGCCAACAGGCTTCACAGCAAAGCCGGATCTCATTTGACTCTCATCACTGCTGTCATTTTGTGACAGCAGGAGAAAAAAAACAATGATAAATGTGATAATCAGTTTTTTGGCACCCCCTCATCTCACAGGAAACGAATGCACTGTGAAAAATGTTAAGGATACATTTTATTATTTCTCTTTCAGTGCCGTGCAAACATACATTTTCAATTTAAAGAGCCACTGTGGGAGCCTAACCCTGAACCACAGCACGGCTGGTGCCATGCTCTGCCCGTATAGCTTCAGAGCAGGAGTGTGCAGAGAACCAGCGGGGAGGGTAATCACTGCTATACTCAATGCCCTGAGGGTCTGAATACCCCCCCAATAGTATAACTCAGGCCACGTTGGACTGCATTTTCACATCTTTTTTCAATTCTGAACAAAGTCTAATTTAGTTAGAATAATTCTCTGTATATCTTTCCTGCCAACATGCTGAGCTCTTTGTTCCAAAAAGACAGACCTCAAAGCTCCCAGCTTCTAATGCATGTTAATTTAAAAGGTCCAGAGTTTAAACAAATGTATTATTATATGCTTTTGTCAAATAACAAAACTTGGAAAATAAAAACATAATTACTTAGCAAAAGTAGGAAGTTTTCAAGGTGTACATTCTGCACAACATAAGTAATTATCTCTGAAACAGAAATGTGATATCTTAAAATTTAGGATTTTAATGAAGGATGAAAAAGGAGCAATGCAGACCAAAACATTTGTCCTTTTTTGTTAGTATGATTGTTTGTATTTTAGAATTAAACTCAGTCATGGTCTTATGTAATGTATCTATTCATGAACATAATAGCCAGAATTTCATTTTCTATTAAGTTGAAACCTAGAGGGGCTCCAAGAGCACGAACCTCTGCCAAAGCATTTCCAACATTGTTGGATGATATTGTCAAAAAAAATGAAGATCTTCATATCAGCACCAAATTCTAATGTCTCCCATATGCAATAACCAACATTCCCTGAAAATATCAAAAAAATCTGTTGAGAAGTTATTGTGTTATGAGGGAACATGTGGAAAAATGACTTACTGTACCTCTCAATACTAACTGATCTTTTAAAAATGATCCTGGATCCATATTTGGATCACCACCTAAATCCAGTCTCTTCTTAAGATGACCAACATTCCCTGTGGATTTCATTTAAATCCATCCATACTTATTGAGTTGTTCTTTTGACAATCACACAAACAAATGCTGGCAAAAACATAACCTCCTTCCGGGTAATAAAAAAAAGAAATAGCATCTTTTTTGCTAACTCTTGCCAGCTTTTTACTGTATTACTTCAGTAACACTCAGGATGTACCAGATGCTGCATATGGCCGAATGGTTGATTTAGGAGAACGAAATTCCCAGCAACAGATTTACAAGCTAGAAAAAAAACTCTTTGTGTATTTTTGTTTGAAAATAATTGGGCAAAAGCTCTGTTTAAACTTTAACAAAGTTGCCCGCTACCAGGAACCATAGTAGCTTTGCAAAATGGCTGCTATCTTGATTCCAAAATGCCCTCTAAATCAGGTTAAAAACAAACACAAAATGACTGCAATCAAATGAGCTGATATCGTCAGTTGTGTCTTCTGAGAGAGCATTATTTTGCTGAACTCTGACATAATAAAGGAGATTAATGATTATTCTTTTGCTCAAATAAGCTGCACATTTTTTCAAACCTACAGTAATTCAGTGCAAGCTTACACACCAGCAACATAATGCTGCCAAGAGAAAATCAGCTGTCTTTTCTTGACCACATTAGACTTTTTGTAAGTTTCACCCTTGAGTAATTAATTTAATGATCATTTATGGAGAAGGACAGAGTTGGAGCTGAAGTATGACAATGGTGTGTGTTTACTTAAGCTTTCAACACTTTGAAAATGTGTCCCAAAGCTTCTGTTGTACATTTTCAACTCCTGATTTCAATAGTGAAACTTTAGATGTTCTCCCCTCCTCAACAGAGTCAGATGTAAGCATTAAGTTTCTGTTTCATTAACATGAGTCAGGTCTTTGCCACTTGATGCTGAGTCCATTTGACTCCCAGGTGCCATTTTTTTTAGAAAGCATACAAAATAGTTATAACCACATCTCACTTTGAATGCCATTAGGAGAGTGTGTAAAAATTGTCTCTTAAACAATTGTATTTTTGTTTCATATATTTACATCGGCTGTGGTGTGTAGAGGCCTAAATTGAACTTAAGATGTGTTCATAGATTACTCTTTGTCTCAAGTGGTACATAACCACAGACGGACATAACTGTTAAACAGAGGCCTGGTCAAAAGCTAATGGTGCTAGCTGTTACTAGCAATAGCCTAAATGGTGTGTTAAATAAAGTAATCTTAAAGAGGTTATCTTTGCAGAAGATATGTGAATAGCTGATCGACTTCCATGCAGCTTCACTGTCCTCCAACGGACCCATGTCCTGGTCCAGCTCATACTTCATTATAAGTTGATTGGGTCAGGAAGGTGCAACATAAAGCACCTTCTGTAGCAAATTAATGTGTCAAAGCTCTATAAAGTCTATAATTGTGTCCCGTTTTTGTGTGTAAGCTCCCCCCTCTCTGTTCTCACTGGACTATAGCGGCATCTGTCCACTCCAATTGACTTAATTGATCCCAGGTGCAGCTGATGAGTCAGACCACAAACCAACTCCAATACAAGCATCCATACCACCCTGCTTCTCTCAACATTATAATCACACAAATGCAGACACAAACACAGCCCAGTGCTCCTCCACTGGCTCAGAATGCTCCCCCCTTATATTTATAACACTACTGATACTGCTACTGATGTTCACAGTAAAGGCAAATGCAGGATTTAAAAATTACATCTTGAAATGGGACTATGATTATGAATTCTTATTAAAAAATGTATGTCCTCAAGCACTACTCAATGAAATGCAGACTAAACAATGTGTTTGACTGTTTGACCTTTGCTATGTAAAAGAGGGGTGTCTTCAAGAGAAAGCAAGCTTGGCTAACTAGCTCTAATTTTCTTGCTCTTACTCACTTCTTAGTGAGAACGACTCAAAATAATTATTTTTTTCTTGTTATTTGAACACAGGTAAAGCTCCTAAAGTCTTGGATTTGACCCTTATAAATTAAAAGGAGGAGGCCTTACCTGTCTCTTTTTCGTGTGTACATGGAAAACTTTAGCAACCTATAACCTAAACACTCAGTGCACTTTATAGTCCTGTGGTTTAAATCATTTTAAAATAAGCTGGTGAACTTTATTGGCATGTCTGCTTCTGTTCTTTGGAAAATGGAAACCAATGCATAAAATAAAATGAATTTGCCTTATTAATGCTAAACTAATTAATATTGGATCCCTTTACTGATGAACACCAGAGAGATACACATTTTTGTCAAGCAAGTTTTCAACCTTTCTAAAAACCCATGCAGCACTCCATGCAATTGTTTTCTAATTAATATTGTTTTGAACTTTTAGTGACCAGAGACACATGGATACAACTTTATAATGCATGCTGTCCCATGAAGCCACGTTCACAGAGATTGTTCTTCACAAACAAGTCATGCAGAAAAAGTAAAGAGTAATTAGTACTTTGTAAGTAATGTTACATCATTAGCTAAAATAAAACAAAGTCAGATTTAAAGCTGGGGTTGGCGATTTGATTTCGATACACTTTTTGTAATACTGGTTAAAATGGTCTTTATGACCCGATGGTAATCAACTCATAATGTGTTCTTAAAACAGAGCGACAAATATCCGCTATCTACAGCAGGAGTAAAACAGGGAAAACACCAACCAATAATCATGCCGGGACACCTTTTTTTACACCAATCAAATTCCGTCGCCATTCTGCGTGCCTGCATTTTCCCGGCATGCACAGACAGTGCGTGTACCATGTAGCATGTAGCGTGTAGGGAACAGACTCCGCCAGAGAATGCTTACCTTTCAAGTTTTGTCTTTGAAAATAAGGGAAGTCCGCTGTGAGCCATCCCACAACCCCAACCAAGCTCCAGTATCCCTCACATTTTAAGACAGATGTACAAAAAATCTAAAATAAACTCTTTATTCTTCTTCTTCGGTGGTTGGTATCCATCATTTTGGAGCATTACCGCCCCATTCAGGCTAGAGACAGAGTTCAGTTTGGAGAGGCAGAGGAATGCTTTTATGATTATATCGTCACAAGGGAGATTTACAGGAGAATACTGATACAGGAGGACGGGAGAAAAGAGGAGAAAATACAGAAAATACGGTAGTTTCATGGCCAAAACAGGAGATTTGACAGCTATGTGGAGAATGTCAGAGGAACTACCTATACCCCGATCAACATCGGCTGTGAGTACTAACTGACTTTACATGTTTGTTTGGTGTTTTCTTCGTGCTGACTGAGACATGACTTGGTGTAGTGTGAAACAAACACGTTGTGCAGAGGGTTTGGAGTTGAATCAGTCTTCTGGATATATCAGCTGCGCGCGTGCATGTGAGCGGGGGGTGGGGCTAGGCGGAGCCCTGAGGAGATGCTACTTTGAAATTCATGCTAGTTTTCCAAAATCGCCAACCCCAGCTTTAAGATTATCAAAAGAGTCCTCATGTAGCTTTGCCTTAGAAACTAATAGAGGTAGGCCACCACCATTTTGACAGTCTTGAAAGCTAAGGTAACAGGTAACTACTCCTGTATCCACCATTATCTGTGGTGTACCGCAGGGTAGACTGCCAAATTGACAACAATTATTGGATGGCTCAAATGTCCTATTTGACATACAATTACACAGAACTCTGAAAACGGTTAAAATTTGGTGTTGGCAAAATATAAGCAAGTGCAGAGTTAATTCTACTCTGAATGGAGTCAAATCCCTGGAAAATTACTTTCAGTTAAAAAAGTGTTGTAGTCATAAGCAAGTTTACAAATGATGTTTCAGCAAATCTATAGTTGTAAATGTATGGTCTTTAACAGAACCTTTCTGAACCCTGAACACTAGCAGAGTTAATAATCTTGCTCATCCCCGATTATTTGACAAGAATCAACGCCACAAGCTCTCATTATTAAAACTGCTGTGTGGTTTCTTATTTTTAATTAGCGCTCTAAACAAACATGGAATCTTTGCTGCAGTAAATACATAGAGAAATGTTTACACTTTGCAGTGTAAATATAGAGTTAATACTTTGGTAGGTAAAAATACATTTTTAGAGCGTGCCATCCTTAAACTACATAGAAGTGTTGATCAAAAGTCACATCGTTAAGTTTTCCAAAGTTTATATTTTAACTCTAAAAATGGCCAATGATTACAGTTGATGAGAGTTAAAGCACCAACTCTTCAGAATTAGTGAAAACAACAATTTGTGTTGTGGATCCATATCCACACTCCAGAAGTGTTAACTCTGATAGTTTTCATTTGTTTTTTCAATGAATAAAACACATCACAAAAGTAAGTTAATTTTGAAATGATAACACTCCAACCATCACCACGACTGAGCTTATAGAAAGTGTGTCTTTGAAACAATTTAGAAAAAAAGTTAGGCTAAAAAAATGGTATCAAAACAAAATTTCAAAATTAGCTTTTACCAAAGCAAATCTCATCACAATAGTGTGGCCTTTCTAACAGTGGATTAGAGGGAAAGTCTCTGCCTGTGTGGCTGTTAAAGAAATTGTGTGACATGTCAGAGTAAACCGCGCATCTCGACTGTGCCAGTAAAATTACGAGAAGTTGTCTGTAACCATGAGTCATGTAATGATGTAGGGGGCACAGTTACTGTAGAAATAATAAATAAACCTTAAATTCCCTCATTTTCATCACTGCAATAACAATAAACACTGAGAATGAGTCACGGCTTCACAGAAGTTAAATCTCCAAAGCTTAATTTCAGTTTCTCATATATTACCAGAATATTTTTGAAGTCATCTTCTCCTCTTACACTAGATGTGTCTGTGGCACGTATGGTCTGGCTAAATGATACAAGGCGCAGGTGTGTTGAAAAAAAAGATCCTGACTGATGTTTTTGTCAGTCTTTTTGATGGATGCACCCACATAAGGAACATGTTTGCAGCTCCGCAGGGAACAACTGATGAGACATTGGGCAGGATCAGCATGATGAAGAAAAATGGCAACATACATTCCAAGGTAGACAAGTTGGAGAAATATGACTGAGGAACTGAGAACGGATAGAAAACCCTCCAAGTTACAGAAAGGAATATAAGACTGGAACCAAAGAGATGTGTCAAAACAATGTATTCTTGCTTTTTGTGTGTTTTTTACTACAGTGCTGCATTACATTAAGATGGGAGCTGCTGCTCTCAATCATGCCAAAGGGTAAATAAGATCATTGGAGGCTGTTTTGTTTCAGCCCACACTGCTGTTTCCTTATCATTGGACAGTAGTTAATGAGGTTAAATAAACTCCTCTTGTAAAAAAGGAGCAGCATGCTGTTTTAATGGGCCTCTGTTGCCCTCCTGTGGCGAGTGGCGATCGTTACCATTAGCAGTTCACAACTTCTAAGGAGCCGTAGTTGTATTTGACCACCTGGCGTGGTTTGAAGCTGCAGGAATGATGTGTCATGGTCTCCTGCTAATGGATTCATGGGATTGGATATGTTCAATGTTTCAGGTACCGTGAGACCCCCTCACACATACACACCAACCCAGAACAGTAATGAAAATTAAGACCACATTGAGGGAGAGTGTGTGTGTTTGTGTGTGTGTTCACTGATTGCTGTCTGGACCTTTTTAAAGTAGAAACAGATTGAAGAATGATAATTATCTCTAATAGGACGGAATTTCCCAAGCTATGTCAAACAGCAGCAGCATCACCGCTGCTTTTAAAGGGGCTTCAGGTCAACTGCAAACACGCTGGTTTACATTCGTACTTAGTGGCCATTAAAGGTAAGACAAGATTATCGATCATCTTAAAATCAGACATTTATTACACTTCAAATTACAGAGAAAGGCAAGGTACTAAAAACTGTAACTAATTACAATTATCTCCATTTCAATGAAGTTGGGACAATGTGTACAAAATACTGTACATCCATCATCCATCCATTCTATCTATTCTTGTCATATTTTGTGTATGTGTGTGTGAGTGTGTGTGTGTGTGTGTTTTTTTTTGGGGGGGGGGCATGTTTTTAGTCATGGGAGAAAGCCAGAGTGCCCGTAAATAACCCACACATGCACAGGGAGAACATGCAATCTCCATACAGAAAGGCCTAGACCGACCCAGAGACTTTCTTACTGTGAGTGTACAAAATACAGTCACTCATTTCTGAAGGTTTTTTAGTGGACATATTTCTCAGTCTAGCTTGAGGTACGACTTCAGTTGATAAACAGTCGAGGTTATCTATTGTCTTGATTTGTGCTTCATACACATTGTAATAGGAGACAGGCCTGGACATATGTACCTTTCAGCATCAATGGTGCCTTTACAGATGTGCTAGTTACACATGCCATGGGTACTGACAAACCCCCATACCATCACAGATGCTGACTTTCGAACTTTGTGCCGATAACAGTTTGGATAGTCCTTATCGTCTTTAGCACGGAGGACATGACAAGTGATTTCCAACACCAATTTGAGATGTGGATTTGTCAGCCCACACTTTTCCACTCTGCATCAGTCCATCTCAGGTGAGCTTGGCCCCAGAGCGACCGGAAGCTTTTGTAGTTGTTGTGGATATTTGTGTAGTCGAGTTTTTGCTTGCACTTGTAGATGCAGCGATGATCTGTGTAACCTAATGGTAGTTTTCTGCCGTGTTTCTGATCAAACGCGATAAGATCCTTTACAGAGTTGCGCTGATTTTTCATTCAGTGCCACCTGAGGGATCAAAGGTCACAGGCATTCAGTGTTTGTTTTTGGCCTTGCAAATAAGATGCAGAGATTTCTCTGAGAAACAGATAAACCCACAGAAAGCAGCCAATCCAGACAAAATCTGGGAGGGTGCTCAAAGCCTGTGCTGATGAGTTGTCAACAGACATTTTTAAATCTCTCTGTCAAGCCACAGTACCCAGATGCTTCAAAACATCCGCCATTGGTCTTGTGGCATTAAAGGCTGTTGTCCTTTCTGAACGACCATCATCCTGTGGCATTGATCCTGATTGACAGACTGATGGAGAAACTTCTCCTCCTGGGCATAAACACCACCCTCTGTCACCGAATACTGGATTTCCTGATTGAGAGACCCCAGTCAGTCCATCTTGGAAAAAAAAAAAGAAAAAGTCCATCACACTGAGCACAGGATCCTCTCAGGGATGTGTGCTCAGCCCTCTGCTGTACACGCTCACTGCAAGTTATTTGGTACTTGCCAAGATTTCAAGCCTTATTTTTTCAGACATGAAAGATAATTTAGCTTGTTTTAAAAGTTATTTACTCATTTTTAGTCCTTAATTTCACGGTACAATCTTAAATTGAGCATGAATACATCTTCATTGCCTCTTTTAGTCTGAAAATCTTAGAACTGAATGAATAACTGTTAAAATAAGTTAAATTATTTGTTGTTTCGCCAAAACTATTCTTCACCAAGCTTGTTTCAAGATTCAGTAAGAAGTCAAGTTGCTTGAATAAAGAATTATACAAAAGGCATTTGTTCAAAATATAATTTATTAAGACGGATCAGACTTCAAACATTGCCAAACAACAACAAAGAAAAATACTGCTATACAACTTTCTATACGTATTTTGACCTAAAAATCAGCATTTTCAGCTTATTTTAATCCTTTTGGAAACTTCCAGGGATAACTTATTTCAAGATTTCTGATATAGTAAAATTCACTTGCTGCATGGACAGATAATTTCACTAGTTTTAATTCATTTTCTTCTCAAATTTTGTGGTTTTTCTTATATTTGGACTTCCTTTTTTTGCAGTGCTGCTGACCCATGACTGTGTGGCAAGGCACAATAACAACCTGATCATCAAGTTTGCAGACGACACTACGGTTGTGGGCCTCATTCATATGAACGGGGAATCCTGCTGCAGAGCGGAGGTGAACCTGTTTGAGAGCTGGTGCAGAGGCAACAACCTGATGCTCAATGTGGAAAAGACCAATGAAATGACTGTCTACTTCCAAAGACCACAACTGAAGCACACACCCCTCTGCATTAGCAATCTTGAAGTGGAAAGGGTGGATAACATCAAGTTTCTGGGAGTGCAGATCTCTGTCAGCCGCTCCTGGCCAAAGAACACCACTGGACTTCTGAAGCAAGCACAACAGAGACTGTACTTCCTGGGGAAACTCAGACAGGACTTACTTCCCACCAGCACCCTCACAACCTTCTACAGGTGGGCAGTCGAGAGCGTGCTGACTTATGCCATCTCCATCTGCTTCTCATGCTGCAGTGTAAGCCACAAAAAGGCCCTGCAGGGAGTGGTGAGATCAGCAGAAAGGGTCATTGGAGCCTCACTTCCCTCTGTCCAGGACATACTCCTGTGTTGCTGCAGGAACAGGGCCCGGAAAATTGTCAGGGATCCTTCACATCTTCTGAACAACTTCTTTCAGCTGCTACCCTCCTGGAAGCAGTACTGCAGAATAAGAATCTCCACCACCTGGCTGCTGAACAGCTTCCTACAAGCTATCTGGCTGTTAAACACACCAGGGGCTTCAATCTCTGCACCGGTCTTACTTAAACTATTTTTAACTGCAGCACTTTTTCCATTTTTCCATTTATTATTTAAGTGGAGGTATAGTAAATGAATGATTGTGATTTTGTTGCGATCCTGGAGAAACGCCTTCTCGTTCTGTTGTTACCTTGGCAGTAACAGAATGACAATAAATACATTTGAGTTTAAATTCTCTGATACTTTTGATGATGTTATGCACTGTAGATGATAAAAATCCTAATATCAATTCACAAAGAGAACGTTGGACAATTTGCCCCCCGCCTCATCATTGCTGGTGTACAACTGAGACCTTCGTAGATGCTTCTATAATACCAAGTCACAACACTCACCTGTTTCCATTTAAACTGGAATGTTTTCACATAACAGACTGGTTAACAGCACACAATGAAGCAGTCTTTTTTCTTGCATGGATATTTCATTGTTCTCATATTCAGCATTGACTGTTTGTGGAGAATTATCCTGAACTATCCTCCTGTTTTCTCATTAAACTTGACACGGTAAATTGTATGGGGCCTGGCAGGAAAACTATGGGTAAACTGGGTAAAATATGTTTATTGCCATAAACACATGCAGCCTACCAGGAAAAGGATCTATTTTTCAGGAAATTTCAGAGCTTTGCGTAAGTATGAGAGGACTGTATTATCAATGCTATTTTTCTTTTTAGGAAAAAACTTAAAATTTGCTTTTGACAGGTTTTGGCTAAAGGTGGTTTGATTAGTATTTCTACCTCACAGATAAAGCTCTGAGTCTTTTTGCAAGGCATTTGTATGGTATCTTAAGCATTGAGGGTCCTGTCCGTACTCCAGAAATGATGATGTTTCTGACTGAATTCTGGTGAGGTGAGTCCAGCACAAAGAGCTGGATGAGGGTTGGCATTCAGGCTTTGTTCAAACGGACACTCTCTGACTTAAAACACAAGGATTTTTCCATTATGTATTCAAAGTCGATCCACATTCAGACGGAGATGCTGGAGACAAATGAAACCCCTGCAGTATGCATGCCAGTTCAATAGATGGTGTACAGAGAGGCAGCGCTGCTACAATACACGGCGAAGAAGAAAAACTTTTCACAAACAACAAAGGTCGAGTGGACGCACAAAGATGCTGGAGTTTCTTTCTGGACAACAAATCAGTTTGGACAACAAATCTGTCTGGATAGTTTTGTCTGGATAACAAACTGAACATGGTAAGCGTCACACACATAACTCTGTAGATGGCCGAAGCTGTTGTTGTTCCTGGTATGCGCGCAACAGCCTTCATGTGAAAGAGTACTGCGCATGCGGTGACGTCAGAATTTAACCCTGAAACGCTCTGATACTGGTTTACATGGAGCTGCATGGAGAGTGTATTGACAACTCTCCACTCTGGAGCCTGGTTTCAAATGTTTATGGGTTTGTGCAATTCGCATAGAGTTCTTATGTAAACGCAAGGCCGAAAAGCAATGAAAACGTAATGGATTTGACCATTTTCGACCTTGTGTAAAGGGCCCCTCAGACAAGAGGAGGCCCAGGAAGGAGCTGCCCTGCCAAAAAATGGTAAAACAACATAATCATATTCAACAACCCCAATTTTAATAGAAATTGTCATCTTATGTTTTGAGCTCATTGAACAACTGTGATTCACATGAACAAAACATACAATACTTCACTTTATTAAAGTTACAGCTAACCTGACCTGCCAGACACTCTGTCCATCAGGTCAACCTCCTTAGACACTCCATAGAGTGAGACTGACATACTGCACAATCCCTGTTGGAAACTTGAGGTCACCTCTTCCCTTTTGGCGCACCCAAATCACACCTGTATGTTCTTCCTGTTCTACCTGTTCTTCTTCCTTGTAAAGAGTTGCTGATTTGCCAGATCATTTTTGATATGGAATAAGTATGCATGTTGTAGGCCAATGAAAGCTATATGAAACCTCCTTTTATCTTATAAGACCCTACCATATAGTCAACAGCCCAAACAGCACTGCCACCTTCATCAAACCTCAGGCGGTATGACACAAACGTTACCTTCCCTATCACATGGCTAAAAATGACCTCCTCAAATACAACAATTATATAGCTGTTTTAAAAATAACACAAAACAATAAACAAAGAAAGAAATACAAAGAAGGAAAAAGAGAATGAAAAAGTCTGATGAGAGAACTCAGAAAAGGTGCAGGGCAAGTCAAGGTATGGTGCCCTGATCACGGCTAGCACGTGTAATCCCTAAGGAATGTTGCTCTACCCCAGAAAAGTGAGCAGTGTTGACTTTAAAGATGTACAAAGTAAAGCATCATTGTTAAGTCCCTCTTTTTTTGCTTTATCTTGCTTTGTCTCATCTCCCTGAAATTGGCTTCCATGCAGTCTGATTTGGACACCTGACTGTAACAGATGTGAGAACTTTCATAGTTTCAGAACCGTGTCAAATCACGATCAAATGCAATCCCTCAACATCTCCAGAGGGGCAATGCTGACGCCTGTCAGTCTGGAAAGTCTTGCAAAGCCATTCCAAAAACTCCAGGGCTCCACTGAATGCTAGCCAATTGCATGTTGTATGAGCGGAGAAACTCTGGGACGATACAGATGCTTCCAAGGAGTCACCATACTGCCAAAATCACTCAGAGCAAAGCACTAAAACCGAGCACAGTCCAAAATAGCACAATTTCATCATCGAGGAATCTGCAGACTTCTTTTGTCTGTGGCTTTAGTCAAAGCTCATGAGACCATCATCAAGGAAGGCTGGAGAAAAATGAGAGACATGGCAGAGAATCAGAACGGAGACCACAGATCAGCAGGAGGAAAATCAACGCTTGTTTGACGTTTGCAAAACAGCACGGTTGTGATCAAGTGAAAGTTCTTGGCAGAAGTGCTTTAAATGGATGTCAAAACAGAAAGCCAAGCCGGTCATGACAGCAGTACCCACACACACACACACACAGACACACACACAGACACACACAGTCTATTTCAATGACAATGACAATTTGTTGCATTGCAAATGCATCAGCAGGCTTTTTTTATTCTCCATGTCCGACAAAAACAACCTTGAAACAGACAGTAAATTTTCTTTGTAACTCAATGGTTTGATATTATTGGTTTACTACTTGGATGAATATTTACTGCATCCATTTTACAGCTTGTGAAAATGACTTTCAAGGTTGTCTTTAATTGTTTTGATGCACCTTGTGGTAAATTTTGGACTTCATTTCTTGAGCAAATTCTGTTTCCAGCCAAAAGAAAAAAAAAAAAAAAAAAAAAACACCAAAATTGAATCAGTTCTTCCTTTTCCCATGCTGAACATTTCCTGAAAATTTCATCAAAATCCATCCATAACTTTTTGAGTTATTTTGTTCACAGACAGACAGACAAACAAACAAACAAACAAACTCCCGAACACATAACCTCCTTGGCGGAGGTAATAAATTCCTTGTAATAATATTGGATAGAAAGCTTAATGACATAAAAGGTAACTCTCCGATATTTTTCGAGCTCCCAGAAGTTCCAGGGAAAAGTAAAACAACAACTCTAAAACACTTGAGAAGTTCTCCCAAAGTCCAGCTAATAATTAAAAAAAAAACACTCTTTAGAAGTCAGAGTGAAGTTAATGAAATTTGCCAAAAGTATTTAAGTTCTCCTTAATTTCACGAAAACCCGTCCTAAAGATTCTGAAAAAACAATAATAATAAAATCCATCTTACTACATCTCTACATCAATAACTTCATTTTCTCTTCAGTTTCCATCTGAAAGCTTCTTATCTCTTAGCCTGTAACTTAACATGCAGCAGAGGCACACACGGTGATGATTACACTTAAACATCATTTCCTGTCCTTAGTCTGGCATTCTTTTCAATATTTTGGGGATTTTGTTTGTTTTATTTTAGCATATCAATGTCAGTCACTCGTGATTTTACCAAAATTTATAATCAATAAAAAATGTTCGAAGGAGTTTGGACTCCAAGTTTCAGATAGTCCACTGGAGCTGTTCTAATCTCTAACCAATGTGATACTGACAGCACAACAACAGATAAAAGGTTACGTTTTCATGTGGGTTTTGCTACTGCCAAATAAATTGTGTTTTGTTACTTTTTTTGGACACAGATGCTTTGCTGACACACTAAAAATATCCTCATCTTTGATGGATGATGCCTGAATCCTATATGAGTACTGTCATTTGTCCAGTAGGTGGAGCCTTTAACCTAAGTTAACTTTTACTGTGGCGAGGCCTCATTGATTTTAAACATGGGTTAAACGTGAAGAGGATTTTCGAGATGTTCACTTTCTAAAATGTGTTTTTTACACATAAAAACACAGATTGTGGATTACTTCAATAACATTAGAAGGATTATTAACTTGGCAGAATTTATTTAGCATCTTAACGTTTGAAAGAGAGAATGCCAAAGCCAAACAAGTTATTTTAATAGGGATAACGTAAATATTACATTTTCACAGGTCTTTAAAAACACTGTTGAATCACAAAAATACATGAACCCCTTTAGTTCTGAGAGGCTGTTCAGCCATAATGTCGGGGTTTTTCTAATCAGAGCAATCTTTGTTGTCAGAGACATCTGACAAACCAAATTTGGGTAAAAGCAGAGTGTCAGGCCAGAGCTCTGTTTGTTCAGCTCACCTCTGAATAAAACCTAAGCTGACACAAAGAAACCCACATAGTGTCTGAGAAAATATCATGCATGGTTCTATGAACCAAATGAAGGAAAATGTTCAGACCTGTGAAAATGATCCACCAAACTTAAATAGGTTTTAAAACAGCCAAAAGGGGAGGGTAAAATGAAAGCATTAGTTGCGCTGAATTAAATACATGAACTACATTATTACCCACATATTCTTACAAATGTTTCACAAACAGCCCTGATGATACTGGATGTAAACAGTAAGTAATGAACACTTTTGTCTGCTTGCTTGGAACATTTAAACTCCACAGTGCTAATAACCGGAGAATTTGAGTATGCCACGGTGACTGACTTTTTTTTTTCTGTTCTCATGAACATTGTGGTTTTCAGGTGGGATCTGAGGTCACATCTCCAGGTGTTCACAGCTGGAGAGAGCTCAGTGAAATTCCAACAGGATTATTTTATTAAGAAATTTGGGCGTTGAGATCCTTGATTTGCCCCTGAAGCTGGAACAAATGTTTCATGGCCAACTAAGGCTGTGAAAGTCAAAAACCAATGGGAAAAAGCTTTATGTTAAAATGGAAAACTGGTCTCTGTCCTGTGGAGCACAGCAGGGTGCAGACTTACTTCTTAACCCTATGAATTAGCAGCTCTAATGCTTTTGAATTGAAACAGGGATTAGTGAAGAATTATTCAATCTCTGCTGTCAAAAAAGTAATAAAGATCTAAAAACCATTAAAAAATGATGTCTGTGGTGTCCCTGAAGTCCAACACACAATGTATAAAAATTATGAAAAATGAAAAAAAGCTACAAAAAAAAATACTATTAATGAAAGACATTAAGAATAAAAAACAAAACACACAACAAATGAAAAAAAAGGAATAAAAAGACATAGTTATATATAAAAACACCACAAAGAAATGCTAAAAAAAAAAAAAAATTAAGAACACAACAACAAATGAAAAATGACAACAAATTAAAAGGAATCAAATAAAAACCCAACACATCAAAATATAATCCAACCAATCAAAAGCACTGAAATGAATCATAAGGAAGAACATAACGAAGTTTGTGTCAGTGTAACGTTGAAGTTGAAGAATAAATTATAACTTAAATGAACAAGAAATGTGTGCTTGGCCTACAGACTTAAAAAATATAAACAGGAGAAAGTGTGCATAGACTGGACCTGAGTGAATGGATAAACAAGTGGATGGGATTGTGTGCACTGACTTTAGTAATGTTTCAAATGAACAGAAGTATTTGTTCATAAAAGAAGAAAATAACAGAAAAGCAAACAAAAATAAGACATGTATTAGGTATTTAACAAAATTGAAATTCAATAAATAAAAAACAGCAGGGATGAACAATATGAGTGAATGAATAAATAAGACTCTGCATGGTATTCAGAAAAAAATGATTCATTGAGTAAGCAGGAGAACTTATGCAGGGCATGAAATAATGTATGAGGTAGAAGTGCTCTGAGGAAACACATCACTGCCTGAGCCTTTCTGACTGTCTTGGGCAAGTTATTAATGAAAATATAGAAAACTGCCCTATTGCCCAATGTTGGGAAAGCTTTTAAAAAATTCCTGAACCACCACCAAAATCTAATAACTTCTTCCGTGTGTCATGAACATTCACTGAAAATGCCAGCATGGAGAAAATGCAGTCATGGTCATCTCGCTCACAGACAAATTGACAAATGTTGGCAAAAACAGGTAATTACGTTGTCCTCGTCAAAGACCAACTATGTGAATAAACGGTAAGATATAAAAATAATACAAGAGTATGTCTACATAACTCTATATTGAGTAAATCAAAAACATGAATATGTGTGCATAGACCTAAATATAAATAATAATAGGTATAAATGGTAAGATCTGTAGCCATATTAAAATAGTATTTAAAGATTAATTAAACAAGTTAATAAATGAGACAGGAGTATGCATGTTGGAACTCAAGAGTAAAAAAAATCAGCAAGCAGACAGAAGCATGTGTCCAGACAGAAGTTACGTATAAATAATCAGAGTTTCTTTGGTTCAGAAACACAGTGGTAAAATAATAAATGATTAAAATAGAATAAATGAACTGGAATATGTGTGATTGATATGTTCTTATGTATAATTAAAAGAGGTATCGGTCAGTGTGATAAAGACACACGAAGAAAAGTTTCTGTGCATGGACTAAAAAGTGAGTAAACCAGAGGGTAAACTGGAGCATGTGTGCATGGACTGAAATGATGTGTGACAGAACAGAATTATGCTCACATGTAAATAAAAATGTTAGATGTTCACTAAGTTACAAAGATCGGGTAATTAGTCTTAATGAGCATTGTAATTTTAGTCCCAACAGGACATGTTGCACTCTCATTCACATCAGGCCTGTCGAAACGTGAGTTTGAGTTTGAGTCTTAAAGACTTCACAGAGACAAAATAAACTGTCAACATTTGAGGATCTTTAGTATATTAACTGTAGAGTGACTCATTACCTTGTTTGCTTTGCTACACTGAAACGTCATGCGTTTGACAGTATTTACTCAAGCAGAGGAGGAGCAGGCCTCGTATGTCAATAAAAGTCCAACATAGAGACTCGTCATTTCTTATCAATGACATCAGAACAGGGTGAAGGTCTGGGTGTCTAAACTTCTTTCACTGAGTGCCACATATAAAAAATGTAAGGGTGGCAGTGCCAAGGTGCTTGTGACTGAGTGGGTCTTCTTGGTTTAGTTAACTTTATTTCCTGAAAATGCTTCAAGAGTAAAATAACCCACATCACATTTTCTGATAATGCCTTTAATAGGCAGTTAGTCCATGGTAACAAATCAGACTTTAGTAGACCCAGGCTTCCTCTGAAAAGCCCCTGGTCATGGTCAGAATCACCCTGTGCAGCAGAGAGAAGGTGCTGATGTTTTATCTCCACGTTCAGACTCCAAACAAGAGGAAACTGCACAAGGCTGACAACTTTATAGAAGCTTGCTAGGTGTTTGAAAATGACAGTACAATAATCTTTGAGAATCAGATCGTAAAGTTACATTATGTCAAAGTTTGTCATTTATTTTATTTTTTTTTTACTAAATCCACTGATTCTATGTTGCATTTTTGTTGTAGAAAGCTGATATTTCCTTAATATTTATTGAAGCTACATGGCATTTTTAGCAGTGAATACAAGTGTTGACATGTGATCAGTTTGTCTTCAGTCAGTTGCCCCATGTATGTTGCCATTTTGAGTCATAGTATTAGCATCCCTGTGATGCTTTGCCTCCACTGTAAACACAGAGACACAATGGGGAAAGGAGTTTACTCTCCATTTGTTCTCTGTTCAGAGGTAGTATCAGAGGCATGATATTGGAGAAAGGGAGGCATGTGGACTCAGCAGGAGACAGGCCTGCTGTGAATGAGCAGGCCTGTCATTCACAGCCTTTTGTGTACATGTGGGGTCACACACTGTGTTGCGTCATATTGCACATTACCCTTGTAGCTGCAGCTGGAACGGTCAGTGTGAAGGTCAGACAGATCCACTCTGTCAAGCTCCAATCTGCGACAACTGTGTTGGGGCCAAGGAGGCACGGCCCAATCTGCATCCTTTAGAGCAGGAAGAGGTTGGAACTGCGAGGAACTGACTGCTTGAGAGGTTAGCATAATGCTAACAGCTTCAGTAGCAGTTTTGTCTGATCTGAACCTGATTTCTTTGTCAAATAAAAAACAAATGACAACACTGGAAGCATTTTCAATTAGCATGAAATGACGTCTTCGCTCCACCTCTGCCATGTTTTGGTAAGAGTTTGTTCACAAAGTGGCTCCTGATTTGTACATAATGCTGCATTTCATTGGACTTGGAACTTGACCTGAAAGATCCGACTTCTGAATCGGAATAGTGCAATGGCACAGCCCTTGAGCTCGGGACTCGGACTTGGGATTTCGGGCAAGATCAGAGCAGTAGGTCGGACGTCATAGCAAGCTGGTATTGCACACTGTGAGAGGTACACAGAGTCACTTTCTCTTCAACTTGACCTCTTGTGTTGTCTAAATTCTCACTTGTTTTACTATAAGTGTAGAATTACTATGTACTAGCTTTTCCAATTCCTTCTCTGTTTATTTGTGATTTTAAAAAGCTCTGTGCACGTACATACAACTGTATTATGCTATTATATTTGATGTTTAGCACAAATGCTGTAGTTTTTAAAGGTGCTATGAGGAGAATATATATCCGGCGACATAAAGACTCTGCTACCCATGGCGACTGTTGTAATGCTGCGTTCCAGTAACCTCGGAACTAGGAGTGACATCATCTCTGACTTATCGCCGTTCCAGTTGAAGTCGGAAAAAAACATGACGATCTACCAGGCTATTGTTAGCTGTTGTTAGCAAGCCCTACTTTGTTGTATGAAGAATGTGATTATCACTATGGTAGCATTTTTGTAAATATAAGTCTAACAATACTTTGTATACAGCTGATGTAGAGCGACACACCCCAGTCAGAAGTGCTAATAAATTGATTATTACAGGAGCTAAATAACTGTTCACGGGGTGCTCGGGGGTGGCGAGATTTCAACGAGTTCCCACTGGGAAATTCCGACTTCGGGGGACATTCCAGTTGCAGTTTCCTACTCGGAACAAGGAAATTCCTACTTTTGACTACAACTGGAATGCACCAAAAGACGTGACCCAAGGTACGTAGCGGTAGCTTTTGATGTGTGTCGACAAGCAATTTTTGGAAAACTTAGTATCGTAGCTTTGTAGCAGGCTATATATCGCTACTTACAGCCCGGTGATCTAAGACATGTCCGAATAATATAAATTTGCTCTTGTTTTAATCGCTCTGTTCCTGAAGTTGAGTAACCAGGCCAGTCAAGCCCTGTCCGACCCGACCACTTAGCTAAGGAATAGCATTTATAGATAACCTATGTTGATGCTATAAAACTCATCTTAAAGTGTGTATTTCGATCAGGCATATATCTAAAAGTGAGACTTTTTTGTAATTACTTCGAAACTCCTCATTACATCTTTAAATCCAATAAACGGCAGTTTTGACACATGGAAATAATAATAACAGCACTTATCTATCTTTAACAGTTTCTCTTTCTCTCTCTCTTTCAGGTATGTAATATATATTCTCCCAGCAGGAATTTTTTGATCCTTGAAATGCAACAAAGCCGGTCATGTTTTCAGATGAAATGCTTTAACATTATTACGAGTGTCAAGCAGGTCTACAATCAAACACAGCACCACTGCAGTAATGCATGCCTACCACATTTTTGGCCCATAATGAATCTAATCACTTGATGAAAATGCTTCTGACAGGCTCTGCCCGCCCCAAACACTTTCAATGGGCTGTTTCCCAGATGGATTGTGAATACGTTCTGTATCGTACATTTTGAACAATCCAGCTGGTGTGTCAGGCTAATTACATAATGAACTGACACCGGTATTACAGCTTGAGCCTCATTGGGGTACACAGTGTAAAAAGGGCTAATGAGGCACAAGCTTAATAGTCTACTGTGGGCTCATTCCATTATTTTTAGAACTCGCTGAGGGCCAAATAAGAGTGGGCCTGTGCTGCAGTTGGCTCAATGGCCACAGTATGGACGCCCCTGTTTTAGATCTACTGTGTGAAGTAACTTCCTGGGGATTTATCTTTGCAATGAAAATGTTTCAGGGTGTCAAGAATTGTTTCAGGCATGGCTCCTTTGTGATTGTTAACTCCTCTGAGGTGCAGGCTATTTGAGGCGACCCCACAGCTGCCTGAGGCCCCGCTGTGTCCCCAGAGCGCATTAGCATTGAGAAAGTGCAGTACAGACATCTGCCCTGCTGAGAGAGGCAGCGGGGAGGCGACTCTCACAGTCACAGTGAATGGGAGGGATTAGCTAGAGAGGGGGGGCCTGCGTGAAACCCGAGAGAGAGTAGAGAAGTGTGGAGTCTCCTCACGAAGCTCCTTATTAAAGGAAGGAAGCAGGGAGAGGAAAAGGTCCAAATCAGGGGCTCAGCTGTTACTCTACACATACTACAGCTCAGCCATAATCTTCTTTAAACACAGAGAGCAGCAAAGGAAACATTTCACACTCATCAAGTAAGTAGTCTAGTTCTTCCTCTTTCTAAAGTATTCATTGAGTTTTTCATATACACACGTATATGTTGGTAAACTATAATAACGTGAGTAAATTGGCGGCATGAGGCGGATGGATATGTGGAAGAACCGGCTGCACCTACACGTGGCAGCAGAACCTACAACCGAGTCATTACATTCATAAAAACGACAAGTATACAAAAACTGGAGAGTTCATGAGATGAAACTGGAGGAAAGTTTGTCAAAGATTGAGAAAGTGAGAGCAGAAACCACAAAGTGAAGGACAGGCTTTCCAGTAGTGAGTCAACTTACCATAAAAGTAGTTTCAGCCCTAATTTAGTGGTCAGGCTGACTCCTGTAATGTGGTAACGTGCTGCTGCTCTTTGTAAAACTGTGAAAACGGAATTGTTTGTTGAATCTCATTGTAAAAGTCAGAGATGAAGCCAGAAGCTGTGGCCACAGACACGTTTTAGTCGAGAGGAAGACTTGTGGGTTAAACAAGGACACTGTAGAGAGTCCCTGAGACAAAGTATTCACCGAGAAGAGCCATTAAATCAGACGAATTACCATCGATATCTCTAGTGTAAATGTCTGCCTTTTAAAATAAGGAATCATTTTAAGTAAATTTAGCTTTTTAAAAGTAAGCTATGACGAGAAATGTTTGTTAATATTAACTTTAGCACCCACAACATTTCAGAGCATAAAGGGAAAGAGAAACAGCTGAGAAGAAAACATTTTAATATAAAGTTAAATGGCAAATAAAACATGGAGACGAGTTTTAAAAATACCCCATTATAACTGGAGCTTGATTATGATTGGAAATCTAGACCAAAATGCTATTTGCTGATAAAAAATAGGCTATTTTAACAGAACATTAAACATTCTTCTAATAGGCAACTGTAAAGGCCAATGCAAGTTTATACCTCCTTTGTGAAAGGGGTCAAATCTATTGACATTTTCAGGTCATAGGGATAATATGGATAAATTATAATATCAGAAAAATATCTGATTTTCACAGACAGATTGGTCATACTTGTTATCCTTTTTTTTCTTTTGGCTGAAATATTGGCAGAATTCACAATATATCATGATGGTTCACACGGTTGTCACTAAATTTCCTCTTCTTCATCCAGTTTTAGTCAAAAGTGTCAATGATTCAAGAATGAAAGGTTGCTTTTCTTGACTCAGGCCTGTTATTACCAGAATAGACACATTTAGTAGAGCAGGAAAATTTTCATTTGCTATTAAAAACAAATATCAATAAATTCTTAAAGAAAAGCAGCAATCCCTTTGTATCAGGGCTTCATAATGTTATCGGTATGGTAGTGGTATCTGCCTATCAGCACACAATTCTTGTCTGATATTTACAGTCAGAACATTTGCAATGTCAGCAGTAATAACAGCAAAATACACAAATGAACCAGATGCTTCCCCTTATTCTAACTGCATGGGCAGACTTAAAACTAAGTATGTTTTTTTTCTAAGTGTTTTTATTATTTTTTTTACATTTCATAAATAGACTGTCAAATTAAAAGCAACCAGTGTTTGTAAAGACTTCGTGATCTTGATGGAAAAACATTGGTGTTGGTATTACGAGTTCATATTGGACATTGAAAAAAAATCCAACATTGTACATCCCTACTTTTTAATCATAAAGCATCTCTCTCTTTTTTGTTTCCAATTGCCTGTAAAAAATATAATCAGGATAGTTAAAAAAAAAATGTTTGAGTGTTTTTTGCCCTAACCTTACCATGATAACCAGTGGTCCAAGTTTATAAGTTTATTAAACTTTGTGTCCGCCAGTGCATCCTTAACTTTTTTATCTTTAAGAAAAATAGCATTAAATGGGGAAAGGGATCTTTCAGCACTTTTTAAGCGTAATTTGTGTCAGTTGTGGGAACTTTCCGGTGTTTCCTTCACCTGATGAACCTGGCAGCATGCTCCAGTCTCTGCAGCAGTCACCGGTCAGTGCGGGAAACCGGACCCCGCAGTGAGGTCATGCCCAGGGAGAGACAGCTGCTCTCTGGCCGGGCAGCCGCGAGGGTTGCGTTTTTTGGACTCATCGGGAAACAGAGGCTCCCGGGGTGCATAGTTTATTTTCTCGGAAACTTGTAAGGATAAAGAGTTTGTCAAAGAGCCTTTGTGTCCAGCAGAGGTGGACAAACACGCCTGGTCAAGGTCAGAAACACCCCGCGCTGGGGAAAAGAGCAGAGCTGGATGGGACCATGTGGGAACACATGAAAGGAAAAGCTGGACACGTGATGAATGACATTTGACTAACATCTCCGATTTTAGCTTTAAAAAAATAAAAAGAACTTTTCCCTTATTTCAGCGAAAAGAGGGAAAAAGTAGGCTGTATGAAAAAATCACCAGCAGGCCTAAAAATACTACAGCTCCACATGGCCATAATAGTTGAGTTTATTGCATCATTCAGCTGCTCATACTCAGGTATTTCAGGAAGCAGCTTCCATTTATGGTGCTCCTCCCTGTGCTCACTTCATCTGCTCCCTCTTCACACTCAAAACTCACAAATGGACTTTTCTTTTACTTTGGGTCTCTTGGCCATACTTAACATAATTTAAATTGCTAAATGGACACACTTTTTACTGCCAGGGGCCATGCCAGATATTTTGGGCCACATGAAAATATATCATGATGTGGCCCAGTCCTTAACAAGCTCTGTACAGTTTCTCAAGCTTCTGTATAGCAAACTGATTAATACATATGACTTTCTGTATATGTGTAATAATATATATTTTTAATATTTTTAATGGATGATTTATGGTTTTAACAGCAAAGTTATTCTTTTTAAAGACATAAAGAAGCATCAAGCAGTGAACAAACCACTCTTGAGATGAAATGATACAATAAATGGTGAATCAAACTGTGTACTATACAGAACTTTATGGCATTTGGAAGATTGTAAGCCTATAAAATATTTGCTTTTATTGTATAATGACTCAAAATGTTGTCATTGCTGCCACTGCCACCTGTGTAAGTTTTGCCCACACAGAAAACCAGCAGGAATTGATAATGGAATTGTTGAAGAAGTGGAACCATAAACAGCATCATTAATAAAGTTGTTAAAAACAAATCCTTTTCAATTCCCATCTCTAATGGTGACTTACTGGACTCCTTTGTGTTTGTGCTGGCTGCCTCTCACACCTCTGATTTCGTTGTTGAGGAACAAGACATGAGGAGCTAAGTTTAAGGAACTGATAAGGGAGATTTAAATAAGAAAGGAAATTATATTGATGCTTTTGTTTCCCTTCCCTGCTTATAATGTGTCTGACCAGCACCTTTATGATTTTCACTATATCCCGATGATCAAATTACTGGGGCAGTGAATTCAATTTATCAGATTAAACAATTCTAACACATGTAAACTGGCAACACATCAGGACAACTACATAGTTAGAGTGACAAGAGAGAAAATGGCTGCAGTGTGGTTATGTTGGACTGGACAAGCCTCCCTCCAGTCACAGTGTTGTGACATGAATTCTCAAGTGCCTGCAAACACATTTCCAGGTTTTATGAGCAAGTTTGCAAGTCCTTGTTGTGTCAGGGGGGCTTGTGGTATCTGCTCCAGAGTAACAACAATGTGTCACTTTCAAAGTTGCCGCTCTTTAACGGGCGCAGAACAGGCGGGAAACAAACAGGAAGTGTGTGTGTTAAGGGGAACAGGAGGTCGGGCAGCACGCCACACTTGTCTTGAACTTGCATAACTCCACAGTGTCTGACTTGCATTAGTCACATGTAGTCAAATATCTAGAGACAGAGACAAAGAACCATGCCTTTTTAAAACACTCACTGTTTGTTCCTGACTTTAATCTGCTGCATTCACAGCATTGTGTCCTCCCGAGCAATGAATGCTCAGACTGTGAATGTCATGTGTGTTTGTTGTGTGTCGCAGTCATAGCACCGTAAATCCAAGCCATGTGACAGTGGGCTCTATACTTAGGCTTTAAATGGACATGTCATTTCATGCTGGGGAGACTGCTCTAAGTATCTGCTTTGCTGGGTAAACACATAAACAAAAACAAAGAAATCATTATGCTGATTTTAATGTTTTGGTTCCAGTATCTACAGTGTGGACAATAAGGAGCCTTGTTCTCCACCTGATGGTTGTTAGAAATGGTCAAACACAGACAACTTAAGCCCTGTTCACACAGGGAGAAAAATGTTTTTGTAATGAAAACATTTTCTGTGAAGATGGCATTATTTCATTAAATGTTAAAAAAGCTGTATTTCAAATGCACAAAACATACACCAACATTCAACATACACAAAAACCAGAGAAGAAGAAATGGACATATCACGAAAAATGTCGACAAACACTGGCGTATGCTGTTCTCTGTGTCCTCTTGTTGCTCACAGTGGTTGTAGAGCAGCAGGACATTTTTCTGTTAAATTTATAACAAGTTCAGTAGCTTCTGCAGCATGAGTGCAACACTGTAGCCAGCCATTGTTGTCAGGTTTCACACATGCAGTTTAAGTGAGAGATGGGGCTATGGCGTCATTGTTTCTGAGGCTATTTGTATTCATTATCCAGATGGAAACTCAAGGCACTTCCTCCCCACATGTGGGGGTCATCCTCACAGAGACGAATTTGATCTAAATACATTTTTAGTAAAATCAGCATTTCACCCTCACAGAAAAGGTATTTTAGGTGCCCAAAAACTCATTTTTGAAAAGGCTCCTAGAGTGGATACATCTGAAAACACCAACCCAGGGTTTCTATGTGGACAACAAAGCTTCAGCTTCAGAAACAGTGATGTCCACATCTCTCACTTGAACCCTGACAACTGTGGCTTAATGCAGTGTTGCGACCATGCTGCTGAAACCAGATAGATACAATATGGCACATGATGTGTTCGAATGTTATTCACAAAAAGTAAATGTAGATTTTAACTTAAGTAAGGACTTGATTAAGCACAGTTGTTTGTAGAGGAGATCTGTTTGCTTTAGCACAAGGAAATAATGAATTTAACGGTCTGGTGTATTAGATTGTATGTTCCGAGACTTAATTCATTTTATTAGAGTAGTTGAGCTGTTTAGCCTGTTCGTTAGCTTAATTTTTCTTATTTGTTTATGATTGTGTTAATTAATTTTCAATAATAAACACATGACATTTATGAATTGTGTGATTAAGTTTACAGTGCTGTAGGAAAGTTGTTGCATTGCCCCCAAAAAGGTTTTTGTACTGCTCTAATCAGGGCTCTTAAGTTTTGATCTCAGAACAGGGGGAATTATTATTGTTCTTTCTATTATTTACCTCCAAGATTTGACCATTCCCCTTTAAACTAAAGATGTGCAGTTTTGATTTTCATTATAGCAAAACATTTCTTAAGGTCAAAGTTTAACTATTAACTAACTTACCTTTGATGATTTTGTGTTAATGTGATGCCTGGTAACCACAGTTTGCTTTACTGTTTAATGGTAGGTGTGCAGGAAGAGTATGAATAAGCTCTCACTGTTTTCTTTTTGCACAATAGGTAATTTCATTAATCAGTATGCTATAATATCAGATGACGAGATAGCTTGCTGTGCAGTATGCATCCTCTGCAGTCAGATCAACCATATCTTACCTGGATACAGCCATGCTATATGTAGCTAGTTGAATGTTATTTTTTGATTGGCTGGTTGGTAGATGATCTTACCGACTTGGACGTGTCAAACATCCGTTGAGCTCTATGATGCTCAGAGCGTCTTCTACAAGTTCCAACACACATTTAGTGTTGTAACTCGTGCATAATAAATTTTCATGCATGAGAAATACCAGGTGTGGCGTGTGAAAGTGTGAAAAGGTTCAATTGTGTGCCACAAGTTGATTGCGTGAGAATATAGAGCCCTGTCTAATGGACAAACAAAAGAAGATCACCAGAAGATGACCAGTGATCAGTATTGGCTGCAGAAAGCCTGATTGGGGGATCCCAACTTGCAACACAAATTTCCGCAGACAGTTCAGAGCTGTTATCATAAAATGCCTGAGTCTAAAGTATAACTATTATAAGTATTATTATTTAACAGCAACACTAAGGCTACAAGGGTAAAGTCTTGCTTAAATGATAGAAATTTGTTAATTTCAGAAAATTGACAAATTGTTTCTTTGCCACTGTGTTGATAATCATATCAATTTATAATGAAGCAAAATGCCAGAATAATTACTCCAGCTCTAATCTCTAGTGAGTTCTTCGGCTTTCTTGGTCTTATTGGAGATTTAGTAAAATGTTTTGACTAGAGTTGTTTGTCAATCAAAACTGGTATTGGAGTAGGCCACATTGAGGCCCTTGATTACATAATGAGCATTTTTAGCGTTCTTAATGTGTCACAGGCCAAACAATTACTCGAGAAAATTGGATTAACAAAAACAATAGCTGGTTGAGGTCCCAATATCGGTGTTGGATGAAGTTTCTCCTCTTATCGTAGACAACCCCAGCCAAGCATTAAACATCTCTGTCCTCCCGTGAGTTCGTCAGCACCTCGGTGTGTGAATCATTAACAGAACTGAGCGAACGTGGCCAGTCTTGCTTTGACGCCTCCCTTTTGAGACTTGGGGGGGCTGTGTGTGTTTGTGTGTGTGTGCTGAAGGGCTACGCTTTGGGTGTCAGTTTCACAGAAATCCCCCCTTTTCAAACTCTTTTCAGCATAAAGCCAGTTCACTGGGCCACAGATAATCGCATTACACACACGCGCCTCATGATCACATATGCATGAACAAATCAGGCCCATTAGATCCTCTCTCCACCAGCTCTCATGCTACACACACAAGGACACACACAGTCAAAGGGCGCCCTTATTAAAAAGTACTAAAAGTTTCCTTGAGACCTTGTTGGCCCCTCTTGTGTTACCCCACCCTTCAAAACCTCAGCCCCCTCCTTTCTACAAATCAAGTGGACGAGACTCTCCTCCCCTCTGTTCACCTTCTTCTGTCATTGGCTGTCAGATTGAAAGTCTAGTTGTTTAAGAATCTAAGTTTCCTACAAAGATTTTATTCAAATGTCCCTCTGTGTGTGTTTGTGAGTGTTTGCGTGTGGTTGACCTTGTTGACCCTGTTTTGATTCTACGAAGCAATAGTGACCGATGACCTCTCCTGAGTGTGTCTGTGTGTGCTTCCCAGGCGATCACGACTACCTGAACTGTTTGTTTGGTCGATCATATCAAAGCTGATTATAAATTTGTATGTGTTCATGTTTACAAAAAAAGCTTATTCAGGGCCCACTAGATTCTGTTTTACTAAACCCTCTTCACGCATGCTCATGTTTCCTCTAACTTTCCTGTTTTTCCCTTTTATTTTGGTTTTGGTTTTCTCTTTACATTGAGCTGCAAGCTTATACTAAAACTGCCAGTTTTTTCCAAGAACTTACTTAGAATTTGCCGTCCAGAATTAGACGTACTTTTTCTCCTTCCTCACTCTCTTTCTTTTGCCTGTGTGAACAAGACAGTTAGGACCATTTGTGTAGCTTTGTGTGGAATTTTCAAAAATGTTTACCCTTATTAAATTTCTGAACATTTTTAGGAATATCTGAAATAGTATATCTATAGCCCCCATTGTTGCTGCCGTTTTAAACATAATGTTTATGCCCCTGTGATGCTCATCCCTCACTGTGAACATCACAGAGGCAAAATGGAGGGAACAAACTGACCCCCCCCCCATTTAATCCATGTCCAGATGTAGTCTAGGATGTGTAATACAGGAGAACGGGGAGGCACATGGACTCAATGGGTGACAGGAGTGCTGTGAGTGAGGCCCTAACCACAGGGAAATGAAAATATTTTGAACTTACATTTTCTGTATTATTTCAAGAAATGTGTCTGTCCACAAGAAAATCCTAGTTTATATGTCAGACTGTAAATGGTGCGGTAACGCTGACCCACATACACTTAAACCAAATCATGGAGCATGAGCATAAAACATGTGCAATGTAAACAAAACAAGATGTGGCTAGGGATGTAACGATATGAAAATTTTGTATCACAGTTATTGTGACCAAAATTATCACTGTGATCATTATTGTTGCGGTTTGCTCAAAATGTTCAAAAAAATAAAAATTGAAATCATTTAACCCCTTAAATATTATAATCATAACACTTCTTTTTATCTTTTTTGTCAATAAATGTCCTTTGAGGACATTTTTTACCGACCTTTCGTGAGAAATAAAAGTAAACAATTTCAGCATATATTTGTCATTATTAAGTAATAAATGCTTAAACTGTGTGTAATTACAAGAAAAGAAAAAACAGATATGAACTTTAAACAGGATTCTTTTCATAAACAATTGTTAATGAACATGTTCAAAGTTTTGAGACATCTAAAAATAAATGTAACCTATTTTGCATTCACTGACACATTTTAGTTCCTACAGCATTTGTGTCCATGTTACAGCTCGTTATTTTTTTTCTTTTTCTTTTTTGTTTTACTAAAGATAGTCCCTGAAGCAGTTAGCCCCCTTCATGACTCTCCTCTGGTCTACCCTCTCCCTGACAGATCTCCTCGACATCTCCTTTAATATTTACAAATTACGATTGATTAAATCCATAAAACACAAACTTTGACGTAAAACAGACGATCTACTATGAATACGGCAAATACGTGGCAAAAGAACGGCAAGAACACACTCCAGAATGATACTAATGCTGTTAATAATAAGATCTATACATTATTTAGACAAACCACCTGTTATTCACTCAGGTATGGCTCACTGAATCTTCTCTCTCTCTCTACCTCTACGGCTCGGTCAGTTCATTTACTCGAGGAGTTAAAGCCACTTTAACCACACACGTCTTTTTCTTTCTCTGCAGCTTCGTTTTTAGACAGGGAGACTGTCTTCTATCTGTTTCCCCTCAGCATCCTTGTAAAATCCAAAATTCAACCAGACTTCAGAGTCCAGTTTGAGAGGAAAGGTCTCTACTGTGTCTCTAACTTTTCGCTCTCGCACTCAGAGGCCAAAAAAAGGCAAACTGCGCATGCACGCCTCGCGTCAGGCTGCTTAATCGAGGATGGATACATAGTTCGGGCTTTTCCAGTCAAAGAGCAGCATCACCGTGCGTTACTGAGGCAGTGTGGTGTAACGGTAATTATGACAGGACACAGTAATGATTACCGTGGGAAATTTTACCGTGGTTTACCATTTTACATTGTTACATCACTAGATGTGGCGTATGTATGCATGACCTCTTGTTCCTCAGTGGTAGTAGATGAGCAGATGATTTTGCTGTTAAAGCCAGAACAAGCAAAGTAGCTTCTGCAGCATGAATGCAACACTGTGTTCCACCATTGTGTATGTTGCTGTTGCGGTTGGTGTGTATGTGGTTTAAGGGAGAGGTGGGACTGAAGTATTATTGTTTCTGAAAATGTGTGCACCTGTTATAGACACAGAAATGTAATAATGGCTTTTTGAGATTTATTCATTCTGTGAGGCTTCTTTTTTTACATTTTGACTTTTTTTTTTTAGCTTTCTATGTATGCATACTCTCTGTAATAGTATAACAAAGGATTCTTGAATCTTGATTTAAAAATGATCTTGACTGATATCATTTGGATATCAGACTGGAGAAAAAACTCATAGATAGGGGATCAAATCTCAGTATCAAGTCAATGCTGAATTTTAATCATTGTGTTTTTTAAATGTATTTTTGTTTTTTCGTGTCTGTAATGTAGAGATTGGGCAGCTGGTGTGGTCAGACATCAGGTAGAGCTGGGAATGACATGGGGAGGTAGCCGCAGGCTTGATTTTAACCAGGGCCACCAGCTTTGAGGGCAGCACCCTGCTTTCATTCAGCATACCATTGTAACCAGTTAGCTACCAGCAGGCACTAGGGTGTGTACTTTAAGGTGTATTTGTACCAAAGCTGACATCAACATTAAACAGGAAAAATGACATTCACATATTTTCTCACTGTTGTGTACCGTGGGAAAATAAGTATTTGATCCACTGCTAATTCAGCAATTCTTTTTACTTACAAAGAATGGAGAGGTCTGTAATTTTTTCATCATAGGTACATTTCAACTGTGAGAGCCAGAATGTAAAAATAAGGCTGCTCAAGCCAGCACATGACCAGGCCTGCCTGAGGTTTGCCACTGACTATCTGGATGATCAAGAGGAGGCATCGGAGAAGGTCATGTGTTCAGATGAGATCAATGTAGAACATTTGGAATAAACTCTAATCATGTGTTTGGAGGAAGAAGAAGAATGAGCACAATGCCAAGAACACCATCCCTACTGTGACACAAAGGGGTGGAAGCATCATGCTTTGGGGGTGCTTTTCCACAAAGAAAACAGAACAGGACGACTGCACCATATCAAGGGCAGGATGGACGGGGCCATGTATCGCAAGATTTTGGGCAACAACATCCTTCCCTCCGTAAGAGCATTGAAGATGGGTCATAGCTGATTCTTCCAGCATGACAATGACCCAAAACACACACCCAGAGCAATTAAGGAGTGGCTCCATTAGAAGAAATTCAAGGTCCTGGAGTGGCCGAGCCGGTCTCCAGACCTGAACCCGATAGAAAAACTTTTGAGTTGAAACTCTATGTTTGCCCGGTGACAGCCCCGAAACTTGAAAGATCTGGAGAAGATCCATATGGAGGAGTGAGCCACAATCCCTGCTGCAGCGTGTGCAAACCAGATCAAGAACTACAGGAAACGTCTGACCTCTGTAATTGTGCACAAAGGTTTCTGTACCAAAGACAAAGTTCTGTTTTTTATATGGTATTAAATACTTATTTTATGCAATGAAATTTAAGGTAATTATTTAAAAGTTATACAATTCAGGATTTTTTTTTAAATTCTGTCTCTCACAATTTTGTACAAGTGTTCCTATAATAAAAATTACAGACCCTCCTTTCAGTATAAGTGTGAAAACTTGCAAAAAATGAGTGGTGTATGAAATATTTATTATCCCCACTGTAAGACAAGAGTAGCTGAATGTTCCTGTTGGGAAAATTTCCATTAGACTCTGTCCTGAAGTCACACAGACAATTGAAAAACAAACATACTCTAGAGAAAGACAAATAATGCAACTCAAAGGTTCTGCTATAGGCAGGAGTCACAGCAGGGCTGTGCCCCTGAATGAAAAAGATGTGGTGTGAAAGTAAATTCAATAGTGTTAGGATTGGACTGTCTACCTGAGAAGTTAAATTAAAAATAAGCATTAATGGCACCAAGCATTTTCTGTCCAAACTGTTTAAATGAAAGCTGGGCATTTAATACAATTAATCAGAACTAATCAGTTTAGCAAGAATTTTCCGGGTAGATTGATCACGTGGAAAGAAAATGTTAATGATTGATGGTCTTAAATCAATTGTTTTGGTCTTTACTTTAGGTTATCATGTTCAATGTTGTAATCAATGATTTACTATTATACTTACTTTAATTTTTTTCCCCTTATTTTTACACATTGCTGATGTAATTTCACGTCTTACTCATTATACTTAAAGTTCCGTAAGTTATATTTTACATTTTATATGCCTTGTGCATTTTCTTAGGTGGTTTGCCTCATAATCCTCACACACACAGAAATGTTTTAGATGGAATTGTCACAATAAATGCCTTATCTATTTAGAATTGTCACATTAAATATCTTATCAAGTTAGAATTGTCAAGCAATATATGCCTTATGTTTGCTGTCTTATTGAAGGTATTTTTTTCATATGCATAAATTCTTAAAATGGCATTCCCTTCCATAGGACCAAAGTACATATGTAATGACATCTTCTTTAAAGATTAGGCACACACAATGTACCCACTACCCAGTTAGCCTTTGGAAATTTACACACTATGTATGGAGAAAACCGAGAAGTCATTGTACATATACTATCTTCCTCCAAAAAGAAGGATGGAACAATTGCCTTATTATATGTAATAATAATAAAATACAGAAATTGTGGACATCATTGGACTTGTATGATGTCCCAGGGAAGGGAATATTACGCTATTAAGTTCAAGAATAGGCAAAAGTAGGATTAAAAAAAGCAGCAGGATGGAACTTTCTAGAACAGGGGAGGAACTCTACCCAAAGAGGATAAAAGTCGATGCTTTGGGGCAGCTTATTCTGTGTCTCGGCAAAAGACACCACTGTCATTGCAAAGACCAGGGTTGTTGTATTGATCTTTCTGTCTTCTTTTGTCTTTTGTCACCGATCAGCAGCAATGGCCCCCTCTCTGGTCCAGGCCTACAAGAGGCGCTGGTGGATGGCAGTGACAGCGGTGATTGAAAACCTGCTGTGTTCGGCCGTGCTGCTGGGCTGGGGATCCCTGCTCATCATGCTGAAAAGGGAAGGCTTCTACTCTCACCTGTGCTCAGGTAAAACCAACAGCTCCATCAAACAGCACTGAAGTTTCTTATCTTTTTGATTTCTCTTATATCAATAAAAATGATCCTACAATGTCATATTAAAACAACAACTTTACTTTCAAATAGGAGGTTAAACCTGTACATTTTGTTAAAGTTACTAAAGAATTCATGGAAACCTCCCATGGCTTCTGATTTGGGTATCATCTTGGATTGGAAAGGTCTGAGATCAATTTATTGTCGTTACTATAACCAAGTAGGCACACTTACATTATGTTGCGTAGATATTACACTTGCAGAGGAGTGCACACGTTTACCTCATGGCTGTACGGTAACTTTTGATCAATGTAAACACAATCAGTGCTGTGCATGTCGGACATGATGCTGTTCTGTCAATATTAAGCTGCATTTCCACAAAGCAATCAGGCTCATTTCAAATCGGCACAACACACTTGCTGGTGTTTCCGCTGTGGCATAAGCCAAAAACCAATTAGTAAGTCTTTTTCTAAGATGGTTATGGTCAGCAGTCTTGTTATTGTGACCTGAGACCAAGCAAAATAATTCACAAAGGTAATGATGTTTCTCAATCTTGCCTTTTATCATATGAGGGCCATCAGTGTGTGGATCCAGACCAGAATCATCAAGTTATTATCAGTTACTTTCTTTGTATGTTCTCTTTTCTACACTGCTTCCTCTTCATCTCTTACTCTAAGACTCCTGATGTTTTAGATTATCTTTCTGCATGTGTGAACGTTCTGATCATGTCTCTTGTCGTTCTTTTTCCCAGCAAACGACTCTGTGGTGGTGCCTTTGGGTAACTCCTCCAGTGAGGAGGTGGAGAAGTGGCTCAGCTGCGTCGACCAGGAGGAGATGCTGAATCTGGGCTTTACCATAGGCTCCTTCTTGCTCAGTGCCACTACTTTGCCTCTTGGCATCCTCATGGACAGGTTTGGGCCACGTCCCATTCGCCTGATGGGCAGGTATTGTACCTGACTACTTTGTGTCTGAATGGCGCTCTATATAGCTTTGCCCTCCTAATTGAAAATCATCAGACACATGGCCTGTGAGGTTGTCAAGTGTTGATGTGTTTAGTCACAGCTATAACTTTTTAGACATAGTGTTATTAAAAATGGCATGCTTCTTTAAAACATCACAATGATTAAAGAAATCTGATGTAAAAGCTACAGGAATTCACAACTAGAAAAATGACATTCCCAGTGAGGGAGAGGTTGCCATTTGTGGTGCCTGTGAACTCACACTTTACTCAATGATTATAGGTGGGGCAGAGTAGGAGTGTGTATGAAAGTGTGCACATTGTTTTTGTAGTAAGTAGTGAAATTCTTTGTCATGGTGTGTGAGTGTAAACAAAACTGTACTTTCTCATAGTGGTGCAAAGCACAGCTCTGTCAGATGAGAGAGGAGCTGGCTGCGGTGTCTTCAGTGTTGTGTAAATACACAGCGTGAAATGTGAAAAACCACATTCACAGACACACACTCACACACGTGCATTTCAGTCTTAATCTTTCATAGCTTGGGAACCCATGAAATTTAAATACCGTGATAAAAGTGATAAAGAAAGTTTATCTGCAGTGACACATGTTCAGGCTGTTTAACTGGCAGTTACAGTGTTTGTCAGATGAGACTTGTGCGGTCTTATCGCATCAGAAAACCTCAGAAATACAAATTCGACCCTATCAAGGTCCGGTCAGGTGCTTGGAATCCTTTAAACTTCTACTTTTAATGTATGAAGTTCTTGTGTTTGGTGTTCAATGCAGGGTAGTGCTTTAAATCTTAAGTATAATTATCTTTGACTAAAGAAAGCTAATCGAATGAACACTTTGTTCACTGTATATGGGAATAAAATAAGTTTGACGGTCACTATCATAAAGTAATTTAAAAATGATTAAATAACAGTGGGGGCGGCATGGTGGCGCAGCAGGTATTGCAAGTGCCTCGCAGCAAGAAGGTTAGTAGTTCAATCCCTGGGTCTGGAGGGTCTCTCTGGGCACTTCCTCCAACAGACCAAAAACATGCTCATTAGGTTGATTGGTGACTCCAAATTTTCCTTAGCTGTGAGTGTGAGCGTGACTGGTTGTCCGTCTGTCTATTTGGCCCTGTGATTGGCTGGCAACTAGCTCAGGGTGTAACCCACCTCTCGCCCAATGACAGCTGGGATAGGCTTCATCCCCTTTGTGACCCCGAACAGGATAAGCGGTATAGAAAATAAATGAATAAATAAATAACAGCAGGAAAAAACACAATATTTCATTACAATAATTAATGTTTCATTACGACTATACTAGGTAGTAATCAATTAAACTTGAGATGTATGTCGCTAATTTTCCTTGGTCATCACATTCTCATTTTTATGATGAATTTATTAAAAATATGTTATGTATATGTGATATCAAAATCTGGGGTTGGCGATTTTGGAAAACTAGCGTGAATTTGAAAGTAGCATCTCCTCAGGGCTCCGCCACATGGCATTTAAAAAAAAAAAATAGGTAAATCCAGATACAGAGAGACATCCAGCATCCACATACAGCTAGAGCTAAATAACATTTGCTTGATAAGCAGAGAAATTGGCAGTTGAAGCCTGCATTACACTTTCGCGGCTGTCATACAGTAGCTGTATGACTCAAACATTTACAAACACTGCTGAGTCACCAGCTGTGTTCTCTCTTTATCACAGCTCTCCGGGAGCCCCTGTTGACTCATCTGAACAAACTCTAACTCAAACACTGAAATCTTTCTGCATCCTGTATTATTATGTCGCAGTTAACTCTTTCTTGTTCTGTTACAGCTCTTGTTTTGGCCTTTCCTGTGTTATGATGGCCGTGTCCGCATACAACCCATATGGTGAGAAAAGAAACACAAACACACACTGTTATATGGCACACTTGGCTTGAATGAATCCACAACTCTTGCACAAGCAATCTTCTGCTTACACTGTTCAGCCAATATTGATTGACAGTTGCAAGCAAAGCACTGTGGGTCATGACCGACTCTGATATCACAGAGTTTGTCTGGAGCTGCATCTTTCTGCGGTTTCATTTTTCATATAACAGATTGTCCCTGCTAGTAAAGAGGGGCCAATATGTGAGGGTTTAACTTAAAATTAACAATTGTGTTTTCAAATATCTCTGATTTATGCTTCAGTTGTTGGATTTATGCTGGAAATGTAAGACCATGCACCCTTTCTTTATGGAAATCAGTAGCAATTTAATATTGAAAACATTTCTCAGAATACTGTGAAAATGTCTCAGAAGTCGGTAAACTTAAGCTTGAGGAAATATGTATTTTAACTTTAGTGAGATTAGATTTCTGTGCTGACTCTGTCCTGTGCCCATTTTCTGCAGTTCTGTCTGCGCTCATTTTCTTGGCTCTTTCCCTAAACGGCTTTGGAGGAATCTGCCTGACCTTCACTTCTCTGACGGTGAGACAGACAACCCTTAAACACATATACAGTGTTTTCACACTTAACACAAGACTCTAAACAATTTCACAAATTTGCAGGATAACTTGGATTGTTGGTACATAAGGGTTGATTACCAAAAACTGGTACTGATGTGGCACAGAAACCTCCATGTAGCATACATATAACTGAATCACAACAGATTTCAGCTCCTTTGTTGGGTGCCATGAACCAGTGTTGCTCCTCCACTATGTGGTATTGGCACGACCCATCTCAACTCTGCTCTATTTTTTTTATTCAGTTTTCCGAAAGGGACTGTCTCATGTACTTGGCACAGTATTTGGTGTCACCTCTTGCAAAGTTCAAATGGAGTTTATTTGAGCTGAGACCAACATGTGACGTGGAGACACTCCTGACCATTGAATGGTCAGTGTAACACCACAACAAGCAGGGGTGTCTAACATGTAGAGAAATGGTTCCTGTTGTCTGATCTGTAATGCTGTATGACTTCTTAAACATTCCTCTGTTTTTAGTAGTATGTCATTTTGCTGGTTGTTACCATCTCTAGAACAAAACTTGTCTCCTTACTGTGACAAAGAGCCACAGATGGGGCGGTGCTTCTGTTGCTCCCACTACCTTTGTTGTAGTGAAGGTGTCGTGGTAATTTTAGGAAGCTATGTTATGATGATCCTGTCTCCCCTACGGGGATATTATCGAAGTTTAAACTGTAATAGAAAGCTAAGTGGGTTGAAACAAAACCATGTAGAGCAGAGCCGAGTTCAGCAGATACCACAAATGGAAAAGCCCATGCTGAGTCATTTATGTCAGAGAAAAAGTTTTTGCTTCTTCTCTACCTTCTCTGCACTCTGAGCTTGCCAATATCATCCTTTGGTAAAAAAAAAAACTGACATTACAGGCAGCAAAAGCATTATCACACAGGCAGGGATGAGAGTTATCAACACTCTGTTTTCTTTTAAAAGTCTAAGTTCAGGAACCAGTTCAGTGTTGATCCCACTGATTTAGCAAAAGTATCTGATAAACTTGAGAGTTTCTCAAGTTTGAAGTGCAACAGCCATGCGCAAAATGAAATTGCAATGTTTTCAACTTGTATGGTTTTCTCTGCTTGATTGTTGAATTCAGGTTAATTGTCAAGCCGAATACAGAATTGAATTTATGAAAAACATACTAAAGTTGAGCCCTAATGGAAGATCAAGCGGCAGTGAAGAAACCCCCTAAACCTATTTATGCCCTTTTTTAGTCTTCCCTGAGAGGTAATATAATATAATACCAAGCTCTGTTTGCCTGTTAGTGTGTTTCACATCTTCTAGATGGTTGATTTCTCTATGCTCAAGACAACAAAGTCCAAGGCATCAGGAGCTCTCCCTCCTTTCCTGTAAACAGTAATAGTAGGTTGATGATTTTTCTTTGCCCCCACTAAAGGACCCACCACTGTGATGTCTTACCACTGTTCAGTCTCATTTCCACCAGAGGGTTCAATTTGGTTCATCTCGGTGCAGCTCGCTTTTTATAGAGTTTCCATAGCCTAAAACTGGGACAGGACCCCTTATAAGTGGACCGTACCGTCCTACTTTTTGGGATCCTTCTGTTGGGGTGCCAAGCATACCGATCCAACCCCAGAAGTTGGAGCTAGAAACACTGCAGTCTGCTGATTGGTAGAAGGAGACGTCACTTCCTGTGCAACAGCGGAACAACATATAACCCCACCATGTTTAAATCTCCACTCGTCTTTGTGAAGATAACTCTCACGGCACACAGTCTCCTCTAAAACAAAGCTTGGTTACGCTTCATAACAAAAAGCCACATGCTGATCACAAAAAAAAAGAAGAATTCCTGTATGTCTTCCATCGTTGCTCTTTGTTTCCTGTGTTGGGTTTCTTCTTCATTGTATTTAATAGCCGGGTACACGGTGTTGCGCTGCTTATTACGTCATGTTCTCAGCATCTGGCTTTACCAATCTGGCCTGAGCCAAACCAGGCCGATCCATACCGGACCACTTGGTGGAAACGGGGCTTTACAACAGTAGTTAAATCCCATAACTCCTGAAGGAAACTCATGTGCAGAGCATAGACTTTAGGAGGAATGAAGAGCCATTGAAAATGTGGCACCAACATGCATTAATGTGACAAATTACAGCAGAGACGACAGGCCAGCCAACTCAAGACACACAAGGCCCGTACTAGGGGACAGGGCTTTAAAGGGAAAGAAGTTCTTACAAAATGACAACAGACTGAGGATAGAGGTGGATCAGTAGTACTTTGATGGGTACAGAACCAGGGTAGTCAGGTGCAAACCTGCCTTCACAGTACAGTTAGAACTATGACACTTCTAAAAGATTACAAGAGTGGTTGTCTTGGATTTTGTAATCTGTACAAGTGCATGAAAACAGCTTAATTCAAGTCCACAGTTAAAACAATAGTCCCTTTGTTCCTCTTGACACATCACTGATTGTTGGTCTTGCCTCACAACAGAGTTGTTGAGGCTGCTTTAAAACAGTGTTTAAGAGAAAGTCTCTGATTAGCACAGGGAAGTGTCATCGTTTCTCTTAACTTGTAAAAGCTAAGCATTGTAATTTAAAATAGTTCAAGGAGAAAATCACTGTTTTTGGTGCCATTTATTTCTGTTTTTGTGGTTACAGTTTTGTCCACTCTCCAGCAGCACCTATACTTAAGTTCCTACTGTATTTTGTCATCAGCCTTTACGTAACGGAGCACAAGATCTCAGGGAAGGAAATTACAAATCAGCTCTGTTGTTGACTTTGTTGTTGGGTTTTTGTGTTGTACGTCAGCCACAAATTAGATTAGATCATGATGTCTGTGGCGGCACATCATGCTTTCAAACTCAATGCTGTAAGAGCGTCAAACATTACAATAAGTGATGGTGTGTTTGTTGAATTTTTTTATGTATTCAAGTCCAGTCTGGGTAACTGAAGCAATTGTTAGTCTTTAATTTTAGGCTCAACCCAAGTGGTCTCTTGATTGGGTTAAATATCTTGAAGGTGAATCTTTTCTCTTCCTAAAGGTCTTTAAGGCCAGAACAAAGCTACGTTACTAAAAGGCAAGGATGGTTGTCCTAAAAGTCTGTTTCTTAACTGAAACAAGTTGCAGCTCATTTTTCTGCTCTGTTCTTGCCTGCTGTTAAGGCCTTTACACACCACAGACAAATAAGTGGTACAAATCTACAAATATGTCAGAGGCAATTTTGATTTGTGCGCGTGTTCACATTAAAAGCAATGCATATTTGCATATGCACATGTTGTATACACAACACAGCTGAATAGAAACTCCTTTAAAGGAGAGGAGAACTGTGTTTTACAATTAAAATCATGAGCTGAAACTGTGCCACAGCTTCTTTGGGACGAACTATTCACATTAGTAGAAGCTTGAGTATACACTCACCATCGTCATACTGGAGCTCCAACTCTCTCCTCCTCCATCAATTGACACAGCGGTAGCTTGGGTATACACTCACCATCGTCATACTGGAACTCCAACACTCCTCCTCTGTCTATCGACTTTAAAGTCATTAACTTTGGCGTCTTGATGACTTTGGTTACATCAAACATGCTGCTGTGATGCAAACACACCATCAACAGGGCCGTCATGTTCGATGTTTTGACTGACAGTGACGCACATGTCAACATTGGTCAGATGTTGGCTTACTGAACACAAAATTTAGTAATAACTGACCAGGGTCCTAAAAAAACAAAATATACTTTTTTTGCTTTCCAACAATACATAACTGGTGTAAAAGCTTGAATTGACTGGTAATGGATTTGAAAAATAAATATATTAAATTTAATTATACAAGAAATCATGTCTGGTGTGCTGTGACTGTTAGGTTGGCTACATTCTAGATGATGGGCCAGATTTTTGACCCAATTTTCCTCTCTCAGTGTGGTAATTAGAAATATAGGGGTACCCTGTTCTTCAACCCCCTTGACTAGCTGATTCACACTTCAGGAAATGTTCCATCAGTTATGGAGGGACTTTAAAGAAAAATTCAGGATAAAGGTTGTGTGAAAATCCCTGCTGTTACCCTTTACACATGCAGCTTAATCAGAGAAATTCTCAGGGCTCCTGTTCCTGTGGGATTTGATCCCAGACCCCACAGTCTCCCTTACCTCCTAGTATAATCTGAAACACATACTGTTATTACCCTGGAGAGCATAATCTTTTTGGCCTTTTAAGTCATAATTTTAACCACAAAAATGCCTTGTCATGCAAGTAAAACGGACTTAGCTGTGGTTACATAACTTTGGGCCAGAGATGTACTGTTGTGTTCCTGGAAACTCTGAGCAGTAAAGTATTGGTAGCTGAGAGTCCCTGTGGGTCGGAGCCCTCTTTTTGTCACAGCTGAGGAAACAGTGTATGTTGTGACGGGGAGCTATGTTTGTTTGCTTTAACGCCAGGCATGTGTGTTAGCGTGTGATGTGACAGCTGGCTCTAACATTATCAAGTTGTGTTTTTTTTTGTCGTCTCTGCCTCCTGACTGTCCTGCCAAGTATTCAGGTTTGTGTTGTACACTGTGTGTTTTATGTGTTAAGTGTTTCCATTTGAGTTGCACGTGGACTCCCAGATCTGTCCCTTTGCATCTACCAATAGCAGCCCCCCGTTGCCTGCACACCCTCCCAGAAAGTTTGGCTCCCTCGCTGCTGCTCAGAACGCTCAAGACCACAGTTTCTGAGGCCCTCTCCATTATCCACTCACGTTTTCCTGTCTCCTCTTCTTTGTTCTTGTCCTCTTTCCCTCCTGCTCTGTCCTATTTCTCTGTTCTTTTCAACTCTGCATGACTGTGCACACATGTCGATGTACACACAGAGGCGAACATGAAACAGATGTTCAAGCGGTAAAAGTACAGGCCGAGTATTGGCAGAGGACCCTCCCCTATCAGTGCCTCCATTTGTAAAAAAAATCACAGAGGCCGTCATCAGCCTTTGAAATCGACTCTATTCTACAATTTTACAGTTAAAATGCCAGTCATTAAGCAGAATGTTTGCATGCAGTTAGTTATAGGTGAATTGTTGGGTTTGACTAAAGTGCATGAAAACTCATCCGTCCACATGCTAACATGTTAAAGTGAATGTAGATAAAGCAGATGGAGTTTGATTTATTCTTGTATGTACAATCAGACCTAAAGTGGTTGTTCTGAGCTTTCTCCATAATCAGGGCCCATTTTTAACACCCCTGAGAACATCATTCGATAAAAATAAGCTTTTAAACGCACAGTTTTAGCACACATCATCTTAAAGGTGGAACAAGCTACAGTGAAAGAGAAAGTTCTTTTCTCATGTTTGGATCATAGGCACATTTTCTGGAGACAAAAACACTTTAACACTAGAACAGCCAACATTCCAATCCCCCTAGAACAGCCGTGGGGGGTCATTTTTACCCCCAAGCTGAAACAACTTCAGTAAATCTATGGTGTCATTTCTGAAACATGTGAAGTGGTTTATTTCCATCTATTTGAAGTTTATTTGAAGTAATTATGGAAACTTGGCAAAAAAAAGTGTTTTAAAAGATTTATTTCTGCCTTTTTATTTTAAAAAAGTACTTTATTAAACAGGTAAAATACAATTTAAAACTAAACAAACTGTACAAAATCACACATTTCTCAATAATAATAATAAAAATAGTAATAACATATATATATAGATATAAGAAAATAAATATATCGTATATATTATATAATATATATTATACATATATCATATAAATATATATATACATTTATGTATATATGTGTATATATATATATATATACATATACATATATATTATATACTGTATATACACATATATATACACACACATATATACATATATATATATATATATATATATATATATATATATATATATATATATATATATATATATAATTATTATAATTATTCATAATAATGTTTATACTAATGATGATGATAATAATAATAATAATAATAATAATAATAATAATAATAAAAAATATGTTTAGGCCTACAAATAAATACATTTTCACTTCTTTAACAAATTATAGGAACTATAGGTTTACACAAATATGAAAATAACAACAATCAAATCAACTTTTTCCAATAACACACACTCACATACATGCAGGTCATATTGTGACATTCACACTAACATTCACAACAACTCAACATACATATCACATGCACATACCCCCCCCACACACACACACACACACACATACACACACACACACACACAGGCACACTCGCATGAATAGACATACACAAACACATTGACACATACACATGTGTACACATTACTCACAGGCAGAACACATGCTGTACACTGACTGTGCACTGTCCACAAACTGCACGTTGGCATGTTTTTGTGGTTTTGGTCTTTATGCATTGACGCTTCTGGTACAGTTTCTCCTCTTCTCATAGGGGTGGCCTGTGATGACGGAAGTACAGGATTTGGTGCTAGCCTCAAGATGTGCTCAGTGCGCTACAGCTTGCATAGCTCCAGGATGAAATCTTGCCGGGCAATATTTGTGTCTGTGCAGCCCCAGTACAGGACCCATGCATTCAGTGCGGCAATGTCCAGTACATTGTAAACCTTTAGTTTGGATCCAGATACTAATATGACAGCTGGTTGCAATAGCTACTAATAGCTGTCAAAATCAGACTAAAAAACAAGCGTTGCTTAGCAACCAAAATGGCGGAGGGGCGTGGCACCTAAAAGATACGAAGCTGCTGAGCAAGGCGCATAAGATGCTGCTCCAATATGACTGCAATATACACTGTTTTAGATGAGGGGGTAAAAATGACTCCTTGGCAGTTCGAGGTAAAAATGCTCAATTTTTTTTTTTTTTTTATCACACACTTAACAAAATTCACCAAATAATCAATAAATCCATTTTAGGAAAAGTCATGGACTTTAAGATGCAGGGGTTTTATTTTAAAAGAAATACGAGCATTTGAAAATGCCAGGGGGTAAAATTTACCCCCTTGGCTTTTCTAGTGTTAAGTATATTTTCTTTCATTTGACACTTGCAAGATTATAAGCCGACCTAACATTATTGTTTGACAGTTAAATGACTTTCACAAATATAAAACATTAAGAATGTTACTTTTTATCTCCATATCTGTAACATGGTATATCATTTTATTAATGTTTCACACCCCCTGTGAGTTAAATATTAGTGAACCCTGTGGAATCAAGTGGTTATTTAAGTATATTACATTTCAACTTTTTTCTTGTTATTCACATAAACTGTTAAATCATTGCTAATTCATAGCGGTCACATGGTGCCATAAGCTTATGGAACCTAAGAAATACTTCTTTGCTAAACACTATGGCAGTAGACAGTCTCAGTTGCCATGTGAATGTTTTAGGCAGGAAAATATTTAGATTTTTATTCAAAGACCAGTATGAATTCTACCTCGATGGAGCCACTTAATATAGAGAAAACATGGAGGAGAAAATAGTGGATTACTGTCTAACAAGTTATTGTCTCTAAATAACAAGGACAGCAGCGCTGAACAGTCTTTCCTAACTGGGACCTCCACATACTCTCTAAAATTGCCTGTTTAAGTGAACAAATTTCAGAACTGTAGAAAGTGCTATCTTCAGAGGTAGAATAGTGTTTTGTTTTACTGAGGGAATTGAGTCTGAAGTGGATCTCAACAAATCAGCAGAGCTATTGACAGGCAAATCCAGCAGAGAGGGAATATAGTTAATAAAAAAGTTTGGCCAAGACACTGAATTTAAATCAGCAGGGATGGCCTTTTTAAATTTAGCTGAGCGCCACTGGACAGAATTCTACTCTTCAGTTTCATTACAATAAAAATCCTCTAAGATAATGTTACAAGTTACAAAGAAATGATCAGATAGCAGAGGATTCTCAGGAAAGACTTAAGTTCATTATTATGTGAGTGCAGTTGAAACCGTGAGGAAACCCTGAGTAATGCCAACAGAGTCTATGAAGGACATGAAAGCAGCGCCAAGGCTATCACTTTCCTTGACAACATGGATATTAAACCTATAACGCCAATTGTATCATATTTGATACATGCTTTTATAATACCTCTATCTACTCAATATGGTCAACAAATTACAAAACAAACATCTGAATACAATCAGATAAATTATAAATATGTCCTCAAATGGATTATCAGTTGCCAAAAACACCTAATGTATCAAATGAGATACCAAAAATCTATATGTTGAATTTTATGGACATTTTGATATTTGTAGGATTTAAGTAGAAAGTAATATACTATAATCTATGGTCTTGGGCCTTACAGGGTTAAAATCACCTACAATAAATATCTCATAAGTGCTAGTGACTAAGTTTGATATAACTGAGAATTCTGATAAGACTAAAGAGTAAGGGCCTGGAGGATGGTAAATTATGACGAAAAGACTGTTTGTCGGGTTTTGAATCAGTATGGGAACAGTATCAGAAATGTGTAACTAGCCTTTGGTCTAGGATTGATTAGGAGACAAGAATGAAAAAACGCTGCTACACCACTACCATGGCCTGTGTCTTGGGGACCGGGAAACAGTCTTTATGGATTAATTGTTATATTTAGCATTATCACAACTGCCAGTAAGAGCTGGAAACTGTCCTAATATCAAACTCAGAGGAGCATGGAGGACTGCTGCTCTGCGACCTGGTCTAAACTCTGAAAGGTTAAATAGGGTAAATAAGCTGTGCCATGTTTGAAGATTAAAGAGTAGCACCACCCAAAGTTTTGAATGCTTTTTGTAGTAGTTTGCTAGACATGTATTTGGTCCATGAAGTTATAGGGTGTGCTTTATTGATAGGTCAATTGTGTTTTATAGTTGTGCTCTTACTATCCATCAAAATAATCAGAATTTTGATATTTGCCCTGATCAAGCAGCCATAGTCACAGCTCCTCACTGTGACCCACACTGGCTGAAACTCTTTTTGTCCTTCAACCCTCTGTCCTCGTCACACGGCTCACTGTCACATGTCTAACTTTAAGACCAGTAAGCAAAGGCTGGTGTTTCAATGATTGTGTTTGTTTGCTTAAATGGCTTTTATGCATGGTGATGCCTTGGCAGCTTTTTTTAACAGTAGATATGTCATGATTTCTTTAAGCTGTGTCCTTTTATGCTAAAATTTGATGACAGGCTCAGGTGGGGTGGGGGTCATATGTGACCCCCAAGCCACCAGTTGCTCACCTGTGTTTTAAGAGAATCTAAAGTTTCATACATTTGATCACAGTTTCCTGGATACTGATGCCAAGTCAATAAAAAAAGAAAAGAAGTTAATAAGCTTCACTGCATAAGTCATGATTCAGCCTGCTCTATTGACACTCTTACACACCCACCACAAACACACCCCCAGAACAGAGTCAGGAACACTGTGCTATTTGTATTACGTTAATCCACACACACACACACACTTGGGTGCCTTTTTTGTCCCTGTGTCACCTCTGTGTGTCTCGGTGTGTGGTTTTGATTGGGTGGCTCTGTGTACCAACATTAAGTGACCTCCACAGTGTTGTTGTCATGGTTCTGAGGAGCGAGTGACGGCAGAGCACGAGGGCTGAGGGGCAAACACACATACCATCATGATTCAATGCACATGGTCGATAAAAACAACTTCAAAATAGATCATAGAGGCTCAACCCTGTGCTCTCTGAACATATTATGCACATATTGTTCACTGAATCGATTTTGAAATCATAGAAATAATGTCCCATGATCACATTGGTGCAAAGACAAACATTTTATTACAGGGATTTTTTTTTGTGTTGGTACTGATAGAGACCGGGTGCAGTTGAATGACAGTGTAGCACCATTCATGCTAATAATTCAGGCAGTAGTATTTAGGTTCCTGTGATGTCTCACCTCCACTATCAACATAGCAGAGATACAAGTATTGCAAAAAAATTAGTAGTACAAATACAATAAAAAACCTACACTGGTATGAGATAAGAAAAATAAAAGGAATATTTGAAGATATTTTCAAAAAATCTTAATATTTTTTCTTTACCATTCTTTTAACATAAGAATAATAAATGTTGTCATTGTCTTGTACCAACACTGGGGATGGGTACTGAATTAGGTACTTTAAGAGGTACCGACCGAATTCTGTAGGTACTACCGAGTACCGATTCACGTAAAATCAAAAGGTGCCATGTTTAGGTACCTAAACGCATCCTTGTGACTGTGAGGGAGTGGAAGAAGCAGGCATACTGTTTGGTAGAGTAGGTGAATTTCCATAACAGACTTAAACACAGCATGTTGTTCATGTTAAAGAAGTTTTTGGGACAACTACAGTGTTACAATACAAACAGTTGAATGTAGTTTTGATATATATCTGTCAAATTTTATATATTGAGAAATAAATTTACATTGAAAAAAATTGAGATCTTAATATTAAACAAATTAATATTTATTACCCCATAAACACACGCAAAAGTAACGAAAACTGGTACTGTTGAGTACCGATACCGATTCCCAGGTACCAGGCATCAGTATGGTATCGGTTCAAATGTGAAAGGTACCCATCCCTAACCAACACACGTGGTTTTAAGTTCATATAAAGGCATCAGCTGAATCACTGCCTGCCTTTGACTTTGTGAGACTCACACAGCTTTCAGCACATCCTACATCTCTCCCACTTTACTACCATCAATGCTGCATGTCAGCTATGTACAGTATGTCAGAATGGATGTGTGTCACCTGTGTCACATTGACATTGACATTGAAGAATGCGGTAAAGACAGGCAGCTGGTATTTACTGCAAAAGGAGAGGGATCGGCCTTCAATACTACTGGCTGCATGCGGAGGCTTGTCTGATCAAATGATACCAAAGAAAGCCACAGAGCTGTTTGTTTTCCACGTGCTATATTTGTTCTCAGAGAGTGGCTGAGCTTCTTCAGGGGATGACTTGACAAATGTAAAACATGGAAATTACAACATGCAGAATCAACATGACAGTTCCCTTATGAAGGAAAAAAAAGTGAGACAATGAAAAAAGCCAAAGAATTTACACTATTAACATTAACTGTATGTACAATATGAATAAACATATGAAAACAGTTTGACAGTAAGACAGTTTGGCAGTTTAAAGCTTTCTGTTATTGGCTGATAAATCTCTGTCTTTATAACAGCAGTTTGGTGTTACATGAATCCTGTGCAGCTGGATAAAGAGCTGTATTTAAACTGGGTTTCTAAAATGGTTGGCAAAGCCACAAACAGGAAGAGGGGGCAACAGAAAAAGTGAGGTGAGCAGAAGAAGCCGGTGTTAATCAGCTGTGGTTTAATGTTTCATGCTGAGATCTTCTCCGCTGAGAGAAAAGCAGCAGCTGTGACTTGTAAAGATCAGTCTAACCAAAAAGAGTGACTCCCATCACAGTTTCATTTCATCTTCCAGTGCAGTGTTCATTTACACAGTAAAAATGTCAATTATCATTTTTTTGTGGACAAAATATCTACATCTGTCAAAAAATACATCTTTTATCAGCTGTTTGAAAATTCCCCCAGAACTAATTCTTGTCCACCGGAGAAGAAGTGAACTCTGTGGTGCGGATTTATTTGAAAGAAAATGATGCTAACAGCGTTTATTTTTCTTGACACCCTCTTGAAACTCTGAGACCCTGTCCACATGTCGATGAAAACGTTCTCGGATTGAAGAAATTCTCTATAAAGACGGCGTCATTTCAAGAAATGTGTTTGTCCTCACAAAACCATTGAAAACGCTACTCCAGGTACATATGCCAGGCCTGTACGTGGCGCTGTAATGTTGCTGCAGACATATACCAAAATCAGAGAAGAAAAGGAACATGCACATTCATCATAGGACATTCCTGCCTACTTCCCCTGGCGAAGATAACTCTATAAAAAAGAAACCAGGAAATGTTGTGGACACCAGGAAAATGATATAAGTAATAGAGCCAGTCAGCTGGCATAGTTTGTTTGAGTGTTAATTTCTTTATGTATTCAATACACAGAGACGACACATCATTGTTCTTATCCGGAAACCGCTCATTGTAGTTGTATGTTTAATTTTCTCAAGTTGTTTCAGAAACAGCACCTCTTGTAGCCATCTGTGGTCTGTTGAATTTCCAATTCCTGAAAAGCAGTTGTGCTGTAAGGCTTTCTTTTGGGCATGTTCAAATGTCTCTTAGAGTAATGCATATTTTTTGCCAAAGACCAAAACAGAACATGAAAATATCTTCCAAAATCTTTGTTACACCTTCATCCTTTTTTCACTCCCCTTTGTTCACTTTTGTCCTACTTTCTCCTGTACTCCACCTCTGGCCAACGTGTTCAGAGCCACACCAAACTATTTCTGCTAATTATGCCTCAATTTGGCCGTTCTTGCTGCTTTAGATCTTAATTTGAGTCTGTACCAAAGCCTTACAACACCCAAGTGAGTGAGCACGGCGGGAGCAGAGTCTGAACTGATTAGTCCTGACAAGTGGCCGGCCAAAACCCTGTTCGTGTATGACTTTCTGACACCGGTTGACCCTGGTGTTCCTCCACTTGGTCACGTGTTTCCATCAACGCCCCTCACTGGGCAGTGTTAGCATGCAGGACATGTGTTGCTCGGCGCTTAAGTGAAATGTGTATTTTATGAGAAGATCAGAGGGGTGGGAAACACGCCTGCTGCTGCCACATTCACAAACCCACACATGCAGACACACATGTCACATTTTCTCCCTTTCTGTCTCGTGCACAGATCCGTCAGTAACACTGTGGTTGCTGCTACCACTCATTTGAAAGCAAACACGAGTTAGCTAACATCTCACATGGCTGGAATATTTTTGCTTTAACATTTGTCAGAGATGCAAACTGGGCTGTGTGCTCAGAGGGCCCTCTCGCCTACATACGACAAATCTCCACGAGTCAGAGAGTCCGGCGCAGCGCATCTCGTGGTCACAGACGGGCCGTGAAGTATTTGGATTCTCAGAAGCTCTGAATAAAGCTGGGTGTTCTCCAGGGTGTTTTTCTCCTCAGGCTCAATCAAGCGCTCTGTGGAACACCCTCAGGAAAACCTTTTTCCCTGTTTACCTGCTAAAGTGATCTTTTGTTAGCCTCTCAATTGACCTCATGCATCTCACTGGAACATCGGCATATATGTGCACTCTCAGGAACATGCTGGACTCATAAACACAACATGACCTAATCTTCAGAAAACTCATGGCTCACATGTTGATTCCCACTAATGCCCTCCTCGATAACATAAAGGACTAAAGGCAAAAGCAGTTTTGTCATTTCCGGACTGTAAAAAGGTGCCTTTTGTACTTGAAGGAGAGTCTCTGAAACACTAAGAAGAAACAATATTCGATATGAGCTTGGTAGGGATGTAACGGTTACCGGTAAAATGGTAAGCCACGATAAAATTTCCCACTGTAATTATTACCATGTCCTGTTAAAATTACCGTTATATCGTGTTTGATTACCACACTGTTTCAACAACTCACGGTGATGCTGCTCTTTACCTGGAAAAGCCTGAACTGTGTGTGTCTGCTCCTTGGTGAAGCAGCCGTCTCTCACAGACAGAGGAGCAGTTTGCATCGTTTGGCCTCTGAAAGTCCAGCACCTGGAGCCTCGCTCAGACTCTTATAAGTTTTCACACACCCCAACTAAAATGTGGGAGTGTTTGTAAAACAGGTTACATTTTTTTTGGCCATCTGAAAACTTTGAACATGTTCATTTACAATTGTTTATAAAGAGAAACCTGTTTAAAGTACAAATCCGTTTGTTTTCTTGTAATTACACACAGTTTAAGCATTTATAACATAATAATGACAAATACTTGCCAGAACTATTTTTTTCTAATGAAAAAAAGTTTTTAAAATTTTACTTATAGGACATTTCCTGACAGTTATTGACAAAAAAGACAAAAGAACTGTTAAAATTAGAATATTAAAGGGGTTAAATGATTTCAAGACTGTGTAAAAGTACTTTTTGAACATTTTGAGTGCACTGCAACAATATCATGATAATAATGATAACTGTGATAATTTTGGTCACAATAACCGTGGTATGAAATTTTCTTACCGTTACGTCCCTAGAGCTTGTATAGACAGAACATCATGTTAACACCATGCCAACTTCTTATCTGGGCGTAGGCTATGTACCAAACCTATTATTTTTATGCAGCAGAAGGCAAACATTCGTATGAATCAGAAAATAAGCTGTTTGTGAATACTGTTCATCATTGTACCCTGTGATGCGAGTGAGCCTGAGCTACAAAACCAGTCTGTTTCATGTAATGACGCATGCTTTCTAACATACCTGCAGATGACACAGCTCGAGCCTGTGGAACGTTTCTGCCTTGATGCCCCCTTTCTGTTTTCCTCTTCATTGTCGTTGTGAACAAGAGGCGATAACAGAGGAAAATGTGCTGGTTCTAGGTATATTTAGGAGGCTTTGAGTGGACCACTTATCAATAATTATAAGCGACTATCGCTTTAAGGAGAAGCTAGATTACCCAAACACAAAGGTCCTGACCAACACAGGAGCCCTACCAGTGGCCTTCTTGCTGGGAGGCACATGCACTACCTGCTGCACCACTGTGCCACACATACTTGAGTACAATAAAAATAATGATATACTGACCTGCTTTTGGTGATGTGTTGTATAGTCAGCCTAGGTTCTACGCCCCTACGTGCACATCATTACATGTCCCATTAAGTTCAGAGACTGATGAAGCAGGGACAGCAGACTCACTGTTTAAAGTGGTGTGTTTCATTGAAATGAGTGTGATACAACACAATCAATGAGATAATACAGCAAGGTTTTGAACTTCACTTCAAGTTGATAATGTTTCTTTTCCAAACTTTATTGTGTCAAACAAAACTGAGGCCTTTTCCACAGCGAATCGCAGTCTTCTTTGTTATCTTATTAGCTGAATTTAATCACCATTTCCCCACACAAAAGGGATTTGTTTGCTTTTGTCGGAACACAGGACTGTACCAAAGTAATAACGGGTAGGAGAGAAACAGAAACAGTGCTGTTTTGTTTCAAATGGCTATTAGGAAACTAATGTAACAGTTGTTTAGCCAGATTGTCCTTAGATCCTCTAAAAATTGCATGAGTGATAAAAAAAAGGTTTGCACGCGTGTAAATCGAAATCGTAAACCCTGTAATCTACAGAGCTTTCTGTGCTACCTGAAGAATTTATGGAAATCTTAGGTCAGCACTTTACGGTCAGAAGAAATTGATGGAATTTATTTTGAACTGCAGGAAGTGAAAAAATGTTTAATTTGAAAGCCCTACGGATTTTTTTTCCTTCCTGTTTCGATTTTTCAAGCTCTGATGAGCTCAGTGTTTTGGCGTAAAAGTGAACATTACCATGTAAGAAAAGCAGCGGCACTGACACATCCTGCTGAACTTGAACCCAGCAGTGACATTAGGTAACAGAAGTACTGTGGTCTGTGTTGAGGGAGAATAGTGAGCCCCCTTAAATCCAAACATGTGATCTTATAATCGTTATTGACCCATTTAAAACTCTAATCAAAGGACACTGAGTGCATTGGCAGCACAATAGGTCATTGTAGTGTTGTTAAAGCTCATTACTACTGTAAATAGGTCGACCTAATATATGATATGTTAGTGCCTGGTGCCCGCCACCTTGTCCCTTGTGCAGTGTCAAGCATGCTTCTATTCTTGGGGCACCGAGTGCCCTGAAATTCATAGAGAGCTTGCTTATAGATCAGCTTCAGAAGTTTTAATCCTTATTTAAAAAAATGTTGTAACAGCAGGCATAAAGACGACGAACTTGAGCTAGAGTATAGCTTAGCCTGTGTTTGCACTTTGAGGTCAGATCCAAACTAGGCCATGACTTTGTTTTCAGTTTCCTCGGGACATGGAAACTAATAATTTATTAATGAGTCTGCTCTGCAGGGGAAAGAGAGGAGTGTTACTGAGAGCAAACTTCAGGTGTACGTAGCTCACGGGGTTTTAATCAGAAGTTGGGTGAATTTGTGGGAAGAATCTTGTTTTCACTGGTAAGAATTTTATCACCTCAACAGGACCAAATATATAAAATGCTGTCTGAAAGAAAAACAACTTATGTCTGTTTTTAAACTGTCATGTTTCAATCAACTCATAATCTAATTATTCATTAATTCATTAGAGTTTTAAGGGAGGGGGCTGTGTCTTATAAAAAACGTACATGTTTAATACTCTTGATAGTTCTAGTAGTGAAGTTTTGAGGAACTCTGACTGCTGAAACAAAGCAGCATTCTGCCCTCTGCTGGTCAGACGAATACACTGCAGTGGTGATACGCTGTCTCATACTGCTCTGAGATATGATCTGATGATTACTCAGCCAAGGACTGGATAGATATATTGAAAACTTGCAGGTACTGTTACACACTGCATCATCTGACATAATTTATTTTCTACTTTCTCCCCACAGCTTCCCAACATGTTTGGTGCTCTGAGCTCGACTGTCATGTCGCTGATGATCGGCTCCTATGCATCATCTGCCGTCACTTTCCCTGGAGTCAAGGTACTTATAAAACTTCTCACATGGAAAAATATGTGTAGAAGGACCGTACAATAGAGCTTTGAGATACAGTATGTCAAGTTATGAAAAATATCAACATATGTTCAAATAATGTATCATTTAGACAGTATATTTTAATTTGAAATTGATGCAATAATCTGGATGGCGAAATGGATTATTGTGCCCTTTGTGTTCATGAATTCAGACAAGCAGCAGTATAATTATTTTAGCAGAGAATGCAAAAGAGGCTGTGACGAAGTTAGAGTTCAACAGATCTTCCACCATTTACATCAGCTGCACAAGGTACAACATGACTACGATGCAAAATAATGAGCCACAGCCCAAAACCTGTCTGTATAGCCCTCTTGGAAAATCCCTTGCTGTGAGCTTTGTTATTGTGTTTTTGATTTTTCTTTTTGTTTCGGAAAACACTTTAAGACATATATTGAATATTGCCATTCAGCCACCAATATTGGGATATGATTTTCTTCATCCATACTATCCAGCCCTATGTAAGATTTTATTGTCAATGTAGAATAAGTCTTAGCAGTAAACATATTTCTGAAGTCTAGCATTTTTGCAATAAGTAGAAAAATGTCTGGTTAAGCAAAGTGACCCTCTCAGAACGTGCACCACTGGACAGGGTTCAGTTCATATTAATGTATTGCTTGAATTAGCTGTGCCAATAAGTGGAAGAAAATGCAATGGTCTGAATAACACTTTTTTTCTCCCTTTCTCTTTCCATAGTTGATTTACGACGCCGGCGTCTCCTTCCAGGTGATCATGTGGGTGTGGGCGGGGCTTGCAGGGTCTGTCTTTCTCAACTGCTTCATCAACTGGCCCTCTGAAGGTTTCCCCACACCAGATGAGGTGGACTACAGGTGAGTTCAGCCTCCTGTTCATCACTTAAGGCCGAGGCACAAATATTTCATCGGACAGTCACTTTAACCACAGTGTGTTTGTATGAAACAGTAAAATCCTCACACTGCAAGAGCTGCCGTCGTCAGACCAGAAGGGTGCCACAGAGAAACTGAGTGAGAAAAATGGAGACATTCGACACTCCACCGAGAAACTTCCAAATGGAACTGAAGCTGGACCCAGTAAGTAAAACACATTAGTACAGGCTGAATGGCAGTGAAAAGAAGACACTGTGACATCCTTTTTATTTCTGCATAAAGTGCAAACTGAAGTAATTCTGGGGTTATGTCAATAAGATGCAGTGAGTTTCAAAAGACTTGAAATATCTGACATAACATTTTATGTGCTTATAACAATTTTGTAGCATTCAACTCAAACTCAGTATTTTCTGATATTGTACTTTCCTAAGTAGGGAATAAATGATATGCAGAGCTTTTTGTCAGTTTAATAATAATGTCATGAAATATTATTAATACATAGTTGTAAAGAATTCTCATTGAAGTTAAGAGTGAGTGCTGCACTTGGCCAGAACATGTAAAGTGGTCTGATATGTAAATAAATTATAGTGCTCCTTATTTGCCTTTATTTTGCTGATAAATGCTCGGCTGAGCCCAAACATGGTAATACAGACCTGTTAGATGAAGGATTTATGTACCTGAGTTATCAGGTTATTATCATTTGTATGGTTTTGTTTTGTATTTAGTGTTGAACTGCATCTTATATTTTTTTGTCCCAACATATGATTAAATTTAGAATCTAAATAGCTTTTTATCATTGAAATAAACTCAAAACTTTGCAATGTACTCGTTTCAAAATCTTGTTCATACCAGTGCTTCCCTTTTTCATTTTCATTTTATGTGTGTAGATGAAACAGTATATCTACAATAAAGTTCCCTCTTGACTGTTCGCACAAGTTTAGTTAGTTTAACTTTATTTATAAGTTTATTTGTCAGGAGCCATGTACATCTCAACTGTTAAGCGAGAGTTAACGATGAAGCTAATCTGCATTTGTGGTCCCTGAGCAGGAAATCTAAAACATAGAATTAAAGAAGTTAAGACAATGTGTAAACAAGTCAACAATGAGTCAACAAAGAGCGGTCAGTTCAACTATGAACATGTTTTTCTTCTAGATAAGCTAAAATAAATGTGTTATTAACAGTAGAGGAACTAAAAGACTATTTTCCTTCTGGCAGTAAAGCTCTTGGTTACTGTTTTTCATAACTGTGGATTTTGTTGATATATGTTCAGACTTGACCTCCTCAGGTGCATACATAAGTAAATGAATTCACTGTAGACCTAATTCTGTATCAACACTACCTCCTCCTCCCTCAGACACTGTCCCCTTCAGGCGCTCCGTTTTCTCCCCGATTTTCCTGTGGAGTCTTGTCACCATGGGGATGTCCCAGCTGAGAATCATCTTCTTCATGGGGGCGATGAACAGGATGCTTGAGTTTATGGTCACACATGGGGACCCTCATCGTAAGAGTCCAGTCTTCAGCCTCATTCATTTATTGTTTTCTTTTCATTATCAAGTTCATTTTCTTCTGAGAGTTACTGACACTGTATGTTTTTGTTTCAGCTTCTGATGAGCTGGTGATAGAAGCAAAAGAGAAAGGTGATTTAAAGGAAACACATCTGTTTAGCCTCTGTAATTTCTAGGCATTTTCCCTCAGTTTAATTTTTTTGTCTTTTATTTAGTGAGTTTCTACTCGTCTATCTTCGGCACACTGCAGCTGCTGTGTTTGGTCACGTGCCCTCTGATTGGCTACATCATGGATTGGAGAATGAAGGAGTGCGATGATGAAAAGACTAAAGTCTCAGCCACAGAGACAGGGTACATGCAGGGCCTGATGGGAACAAAGGGGGGGTGTCATCCACAAATATCCATTAGCATTGATTTAACCCATAATTATGTCATTATCATGGATATTGTTCAGCTAACAAATGATGCATTAACTCTTTTCCATGTGTTTTCTATTAGAAAGTCCAGTGGAGCAAAGAGAGACCGCAAGATCCAGAAAGTGACGAATGCCATGAGAGCCTTCATTCTCACCAACCTGCTGCTGATCGCTTTTGGATGCTGCTGTCTCATAGACAACTTGCCTCTACAGGTAAAGCACACACACACATAAACATGCACATGTTAAGACAAGGTATCATACATTACCTTTTGATACTTTACAACCCATTGAACCTATTGAAAAAAACTGAGTTTTTTTGCCTTCTTTGTGAACACACGTTATTAATGAAAATGAACAAACCAATGGCCAAACACTGAGTCACAGTAGTTGTGTTGCTTTGCTCTCTTCTTCAGATCTTGACCTTCATCCTCCACACAATGGTCCGAGGTTTCATCCACTCCTGCTGTGGGGGTCTTTACGCTGCCGTGTGAGTGCCGCTCTTAAAAGCTTAGATTGATTTTGAGTGTGTGAGAATCTCTGTGAAGGCCGATAACATCCTTTATAAAAGTGATTGCTCACTTATGTTTTAATGCTCTGTGAACTGCTTCAGGGAAAGTTTAAGTGTTTGGTGCACTTCAGACAACTTGACTTTATGATTGTCTCATATAATTTCCAACATGTTAATGCTAACATTATTCATCTCTGCACAGCTACCCATCCAACCACTTTGGCACACTGACGGGTCTGCAGTCTATGATCAGCGCTGTGATCGCTCTGCTGCAACAGCCCCTCTTCATCGCCATGGTGGGACCACTGCAAGGAGACCCCTACTGGGTGAGGACTCATATCTATCACAGACTTTTAGCTGTGAGGTTAGAATTGTGCACAAATTTAAAGAGCCTCTGAGCACTGAAAAAAAAGGTTTTTAAACAATTTAAGCACATGATGGGTTTAAATTTTAAAATAAATTAAAGCTGTTGTTATACCAATAATGCAGAGAACAAATATGTAGCAAACAAATACCTGCTTAGGGCCTCTTCTTTTGTTTTTTTTATATTTACATTACTTGCATTTACTAAAGTATTAAAGTGTATCATAAACTATCCACAGGTTTAATAGTCCTTGTACATCGACAGGGTTAAACCAAAAAAATGTCCCAGTTTACATCATTTAGAGAATTAAACGGACTACTCTCTTTGTCACAATAACGTGTAGAATCAGTTAATTGACAGAGGAATGTCGGCTTTCAGTTCAGTCAGTTGATCATTTGAAGCCTTTCAGCGAGTTAGTTCCAACCTCCCTCCAGTTGCTTATTAGTTAGCAAACAGCTGAAAAGTATTGTATTTATTGGTGGAACCTTACTGTTACTGTTGCATTACCTTTACACTTCACTTGTGGTCTAGAAGAGATTAACGCCATCACAACTCCTTCCTTTTTTTCCTCTTTTCTGGTGCTGTATGCTCCTTTGACTAGTAAACTGCAGCATGCAGTTCTTTGTGTTACTGGCCCAAAAATTTGATGACCTGTCAGCATCTTGCAAATGAAGCCACATAAGTAATCACTGGCCTTTTGTGCTCAGTCCATGCTGTGTTTTCAATCTTAAATTTAGCAAGGGACACCCACTTTTCAGCCAATGAGGGCTCCGTTTAGGGACAGTGCTCTTATTGGATCCTCTACTAAGGTATATGTGCCTGCTATATCTAAAGGAGCTTCAATTGTTGTTGGGATTGTGCAAATCATGTACATTTTATGGCTGAACATGTGGTTTCTGGCTACAAATACATTATAATGGTATCATGCTGATGGCATCTGAAGGCACACAGTGGACTGGTTGTGTAAAGGGAACGGGAGATGCTGGGAGCACAACCATGGAAAGGAGGGCAGAGTACAGTTGTGTCTACTGTAGTCTCATCCAAGTTACAAACCCCAGCTTTAAGCCAGCCACTTAGGAAAATGAGCCAGTTAAGTTCATGCTAAACCTGATTTTATTGAAGCGTTTTTATCATCTATATTTGTTTTGCACTTGTTATTCTAGGATGTACTCTGCACATTGATACTTATTTGCCTTGACAAAGTAATGTGTGTGACTAAAGTTGTAATTTTGGTCTCTGTCGTCCTTCCTTCAGATCAACCTCAGCTTGCTCATCTTCTCATTGGCTGGCTTCCTGTTGCCAGGTTACCTCTTTTACCACCGTAGACACCTAAGGAGGGCAAAGGAGGCCCGAGACAAGCAGGCTGCTGAGCAAGAGATGCAAGCGCTCAGACACAACGAGCCCAACGGCTACAAACCGCACACCAACGGCGTCTCGGCTGTGGAGGCTTAAAGAGACACACAAGGCCCAGTTCAGGATTGAGAGAACTGTGGGATCATTTTTATGTGTGCCTTCAAAATGAGCACCAGTGATCTACTCATTCATTTGTATTTAGTTTAGTCATTTTAGTGTTTTTGCATAGGTCATTGCTGGTCCACATTTTGCTCTTCCAACAGTCCAAATCACAAAGTACATAGGATTTCCCATGTTTATAGGAGTTTCTGTTAGGATGGAGACAGTGTCATCATTTGTTATAGTTTATTTATTTTGGTTTAGATCAATAAGCCAAATTAGTGTGATTCTAAAGCCATAGGTTTCACTCAAAAGCACACAAAAAGACACGCACACATCCTGGTTTGGCCCATGTGTCAGACCTTGGAGTTCACGGTACTTGAAATTCTGTTTAATTGTTTTCTAGAGACCTCTGATCATCATGACAATCCTCGCTAACACCAAAGAATAGCTTAAATATTTCAGGACAGCTCGATTATCTACTTAAGTCCACAAACTTGTAGTTTATTGTGCCGTTTCTACTGTCAACTACTGAAGCCAAGAACAGTCGCACATGCAATTTTCCTAATGCTGTTGTGTTGAGATAATCAGTTAGTTGATCATTTCAAGTAAAGAAATAGTCAAAAAATCACCAAGAAGGTTCAGCACTGCACAGTGATGGAGATTTACTCTAAGGAGCGCACGTTTTAGAGTACTGCTGAAGGTGGACTGTGATGATGACATAAAACAAAGAAAGATTGGACAATCTGCTGACATGTTTTCAGAAACACCAGAGACCTAAATGTTCGACATATATTTTTCAAATCTCCGCCTCATATTTACTCTGATTTATTTTGTATTGGCTTTTACGGTGAACAACAGATTAGTTTAGAGTTTACTTCGCTTGTTAGCTCCATGCTAATACTTAATGGAATTTGCCATTAGCAGGGTAATATTGAGAGTAATGTGCTTGTGCCTTTTAAACTTTAGTTATCATGTCTTTTACTTTGTGTTGAATAAATAGATGACCTTCCATATAAATGCATAATTAGTGTTCGATGATGCCAAGACATCTCCATAGGCTCAAATGCAACCTCTTAGAGGCTTGACCCGCTTTCTACTTCTGCTGTCATGGATGATGGCTGTTAAATAGCATTATGACCTGTTTGGCTATAGCAGTATGTAACAACCAGGCACCAGTGCATATAATCATGTTATTACCCTTAGAATAACTTTTGTCATTTAAAGAGAATGTAGTTTACATTACAAGGAAGCTCATAGTCATTTTAAAGGTTTCCATGAATATCCTGTGATCTTGAGGAACCTAAAGGTAATTAGTGTGAAATGGATCATCCACCTGAATGAATAATAATTAACTTGTCATCTGTTAACCTTGAAAGGCAACTCAGCCTGCCATTTTCCATGTCTGTTATCAAACAGATTTAGCAAAGTTTCAAACTGTTACATTTGGTCCAGTTCAGGAAATATCCTGTCTTTGGGGATTGAAAAGGGCGATGCTATGAACATTTAGTTTCTCTGAAAGCAGGTGGTGACTGTGAGCCTCTGTCTGGTCTGTAATGACTGTGAGAGAAACCTGTTTGTTCAACCATCTTCACATTTTTAGGAAAGCTTCTGCCCATTCCAAACACCATCGATAAAACAGTCGGTCTGGCGGGACAGGTTAATCAGTTGGAGATGGCATCAGAAAAAAACAAAACAGCACACTGCATGTTCTGCTGCTTTTGGCTTCATTAGAAATCCATGTAGTAAAAAACATACATAGATATTTATAAAACACTATTTATAGCATCTATGCATCAAACAAAGTATCTGAATATCTAAATACCAGACTTCAGGTACGTGTAAAGAAGCTTTTGGGATTCTTACAGACCCCAGAATATCAGAGACACGCACAGATGTAAACGCACAGATAGGCTGGTTGTAGAGACACCACATCTACCTCCTCTGTCTCCTTTTTTTGTACTGTCTCTCTGCAACCGACTCCCCCGCCTGTTCACTACCTTCACATCTAAAGTTCAAAGTAACCCCAAAGACGCATTCATCAGTGCTGAGGCCTGATTGTGTTCACGTCCCTTGGCCCTTTCATTTCTGGAAAACCTTTGCATAGGAAACAGAAACCTTTTATGAAAATTTCATGAGGAAAAATAGGACTGACTTTTTTGAGGTTCTAACACACAGTGTGTGTTGAAACACTTTTTACTGCTTTATGCACAGAAATGAACTAGTGTGTGTATAAAATATGTATTTAAGTGTATTTTTATACTCTAGCTGCAGTAGTGTTAAAAAGGGAAGCCTTTGTCTCTGTCGTTTTGTAGTGTGCTCAAAACAAGTATATGAAGCTTTGATGATTAATTGTATATTCTGCTTTCAATTTTTGCTTTTTTTTAGTCTTGTTTGGATTTTGGGGGCATATTAACCTCATTTTTTTGTAAATAGAACTGAGGAGTGTCTTTATTTTATTACATATTCTGCTTTCTGTTCTGAACATGGGTGTGTACAGCCCATTCAGGTGTATTTACCAGTGGCTGTGGTTAAACTCTGTTTTTCTCTTTCATGCTGAAACCACAAGAGTTTAAGCAAGCTTCACATCGAACAAAAATATTTTTATCCAAAGTTACAACAAGGTGTACTTTTAAACATGTCTACTTTCAACCGTATCATATAGAGATGTACAAGTCAGTTGTAAAAATTAACTCTGTTTTGATTTTTCTTCCTTTCTGTAACTTTTTCTTCTTTGCTTTTGAGTTTTTTTCTCGTATGCAAGAATGTTTCGCTTCTTTGCAAGAGACTGTTATATTTGAAGTTTGTGCCTTTGCTGCTACCTTGGCTCTATGCAATAGATTTCAGTGTGACATGAATGCCTCTGCCAAACTCTTCTCTGTATACCAAAGCCATGTGTTGAAACTGAGTGAGTTGATACTATTCATTTTTCCTCAGGAGAACTAACAGGATGCCTTTTTAACAGAGAAATAAACAATTTACTTTTTGTTGACTTTCAAAGATGTTTAGTTAAACTTTTATTTCTGCTATCATTGTAAGAGGCACATCAAAAGAGCATTTCAAACTTGAAGTTTCGCTCCAGTGTTTGTAATATTTGACCACAGCTATGCAAAGTTTCAAGGCTTAAAAGTAGAGTTGCACGGGTACCAGTACTAGCATGAGACCTGTTACCAAGCAGAAGTACTTGTACTCTTTACCTTTGCTGATTTGACACTTGAAATCATTTCACAGTATAGTGGTATTCAGAAGTCCATGTACCTTTGCAAGGGAAGAGAAGGCCCTTTTAGAGTGGGGCGATCTGTAAAGGCCTCTGATTCTGCGATGGGTATAGAGGTCCTCAGATTGGCATCTGAGGGCGACCCTAAGCAGACCAAACCTCTGGTAAATTAAGATCTGCTGGTGGGGGCTCGTTTAAAAAGTGCCTGCTGCCTCCCAGTATCCATTTGTCTGAGCTCATGATGAAAGTCTGAGGCTCAAAAGCAGCATTTAAGATCTCCATGGTCATACTGTAAAAATCAAACACCATGTAAAAGAGCACATTTATGTTTTTCTTGTTATTTCAAGGATATAAAAGCAACAGGGATGGAGAGTGAAACCCTGATCGGTTTGAATGTTACATGGTGTCATTTTGAAAATACTACTGGTGCACATACGTACATCGGCACCTGCTGCTGGGGAGAACAAAAATCTCAAAGCACAACAGCATTGTGCATTTAAAAGTTAAAAAAGTCTCTTCTCTCACATGTCTGTCATATTAAAATACTGATATTGTTTACACTGGTATGTTAGCGGTGAAGATAAAAACTCAGATCCAGAGAGTTTCATTATGGTCGTCAGCATTGATAAAATACATATTCATTCCTAGAAGTAGTATCATAGTATTCCTAATTAGTTTGAATACCAGCATGTATCTGCTCTTGAAAACATACAAAAAGGTATCAGTGCATCCTTACTGCAAAAATCAATCTTCTTTTTTGAGGGTGACTCGTACTGATGTCTGCTTATGTTGAGTGAAGTTGATTCAACACGTCATACAGACTTTAAGAAGAAAAAAACAGCCTTCTCTGCTTTGTTTTTATAAACCTATATTGCTCTGTCTTTACCTTAGAGGATATATTGTTCTCTCCTCTTTCCTGCCTTAAATCATTATGCTTGTGCTTTTGATAAATAAATGTATGAATATATATTGTGTTGATGGTACTTACTCCTTTAAGCTCTCTGCAACAGAAGATGGGGATGTTATATGTTTTAAAGCATATATTTTAAGACTTATTAAAAAAACTACAAACAGTTAAAGACACCCAAGCAAATATAATAACCAAAGTTTATTGAATTTTGGCATTATGGTCAAAAGATATCATAATAGGGTCAAAGAGGGACGTACATACCATGTCTGCTCAATCATTCGTAACACCATGCAGCAGGAGAGTGGCCTTCTGCCTGTTATACTGCTCTGTAACACCATCATGATCACTCACAGCCAGCGAGCTACAGCTTCCACACATCATTTATACATTAGCATGAAGCTCTCTCTCTTATTAAACATACTGCCAATAATACAATTATCTGGAAAACACACACATCCTCTTACAAAACACACACACACTTCACAGACACACACACACACACACACAGTGGGCTCCCTTCTATCTGAGGCTGTTGCTGTTGGGCTGTGATCCAGTGAGGCCGGGGTGGTCAGGACTGTGGCGGTTCTGGAAAGAGGACATAAGAAGTAGAGTTAACACACCCATCAGTGATCATTTTATTTGATCAGGTATTTAAAACACTCCTAAAACCTCAAAGCAGTCAGGACGTGAGCTCACAGATATTGCGTTTGATTGCTGAAGTCCATGAGGCCTGTAGGTGTCTTTGAGCTTAAGTATCTGCACTGAGTTACTTTGGAAACTGAGTGAAACAACTCAGCTTTACGTAGGCTGGCGAGCCATCAGATTTCATGGTTTCAGAATTTGCTTTTGCTGCATGGACTAAAATTATGGTTGCAAAAGTTTTTCTTGAAATACTGACGAAACATGAAGATTTAAAAACAGGCTTTTTGAAAAAATAGGGTCAGATTTTTTATCAAGTAGTGAAGTATGGCATTTTGCTATTCATCAGTGAGAGCAGATAGTGGCTTTAAAAAGTTATTTACATCAATGATAGATAAAAAATGTCTGCTGCTATTTAGAGCTGAGGTATTGGCCAAAAATTAGGCAGCATGTAAACAGTCATGGAATTAAGTTTATTTTACACTGAAGCTTAAGATCTTCAGTTTTTATGTAGACTATAATTTAAAGAGGTCATATTTTGCCCTAAACCACGTTCATATAGTCATTTTTGATAGCTGCTAGGGTATATTCACAATCACTAACGCTCAAAAGAAACCTAGTTTCATATACAGAAAACCCCTGACAGTGCTGTACTCTTCATGTGTCTGAGGCTCTGTAAGATCCCCACACTGACAGATGGTTCTGATTGGTTTATGGGTAACTGATAGGTCTAGTGCTGCTTGGTGCCATGTTGTCAACAACTCTGCATTCATTCTAAGGTCTTTGCTCTGCCCTGGGCTTGCCACTGCAAGTCACTGGGCTTAAATGGACAACAGAGCAAAGTTAGGATATCACACCTGTGGGTCGATTCAAGGCTTTCACGCAGCTGATGCCCCATAGAGGGGAGAGGAGAGGTCTTGATGCCTCAGACTTAATGTTTTGGTTATAGAGATGCTGTTATCCAAACACTGTTGGGATTGTCTCAGCGAAGCCCTCAGCCAATCAAATACTGAACAAGAGAATCAATCCTGTTTTAAGAGCCCAAGTTACATTAAAAACATCAACTTTTGATTTTCATCAGTGCAGAGTTAGCATGCTGTTTTAGCTCTCAAAAAGGTATTAGAGCTCGATTTTACTGTTCACAAAATATATTTAAAGTGCATGTAATCAAAATGCAAAAATTTCATTTTTTGTAATTAATGAATCTTGTCTGAAATAATGACCTAGCATTCTTTCCACGATCAAATGACCTTTCCCCTTGTTTTATATGCGTTTTTAAAGCAAATACATGGTCAAAATAACGGTAACAGGTAAGTTTAGGTACAGGAGTGCCACGGTGCTTTTTACAGAGGTTCAACTTCATACATTTAAAGACCTTCGTTAAGACACTATAATTAATGCAGGACTCTATTTCAACATCAGTTTATTACTCAGTACATTTCTAGCATATTTACTTGTATTGCACTGACAGTAAAATTTCACAGTCTCAGGTTGTAAAGACTGACTGCAGCAAAATTCTATTCTTGATGATGGGAACGAAGCAAAAGAGAAAGAGATGCAGAGCAAAGACAGTGAGGTTCATTTAAAGAGGAAAAAACTTGACAGGTAAGCCGTCCGAGACAGAGATATGTATCCATTACCCAAAACAACAGCAGAACCATCAGAGGCCCTTAAGAATACTGCATATGTTACTTTTTAGTCTTTAAAGGCCTGCACTGCTTCTGCATTAAATGAATCAAATTGTAATATTTATTGGATCCCCTGGCCACACACAGTTTGAAAAGTGTATAGATTAGTCACAAAATATGTAACAATCTCTTTTAAAATGTTGGCACATCACTTTATGTCCACAACACTCAAACTCTGAGCATCCCTGCGGGGCTTTTACACTTAGTTATATAATCTAAGCTAACTCATTAAATCTGTTACCCAGTGGTTTTATTTGGTTAAAAAACAGACTCTAGTAGACTCACTCCAAAACCACCCACAGCAACACAAAACAGATGAGCCAACTTAGAAAGTATAAAGCTTAAGACCCAATTTCTAAGAAGCAACAGAAATTCAAGCAAGGACTGAAAAGCTGGTCACTGCCAGGTTCATTTTAGTCAATTATGTTTATGGAAATAAACATTTTGACTGATTTGAAAGAGCAAAAATTTTATCACTGTTGAAAACAAGTCAGCATGAACTTTGTTAAGCATATGTAGTCAGCGCTGTCGTCTGCAGAGCTGGTTTTAGGGGCTTTTTCATGTTGGTCATAGAGAATTCCAGGAGCTTCACGTTTACGTACAACTCAAAATGTGCTGGCAGTGAATCAAACATATTTAAACATCTCTCATGACTTTGGTAAGTTTGATGTCAAGTATTTTAATGGTTAGCATCAACAATGAGGTCCTAAAATATCCTCTTACCTTCTTCTTTTTCTTGTCTTTCTTCTTTTTCTTGCGGTCAGGATCATCATCTCTCTTCTTCTTCTTCTTTTTGGGATCAGAGTCTGATGGAGTTTCTGTAAAGCCAAACATAAGCACATCAACTGCCTGCAAACGCTTCAGTAATTCACAATATTGTACGGTACATCTTCATGTCGTACCTTGTGGAGGTGGGTCCTGCGGTCGGTGGTGTTTGTGCTTGTGTTTGCTCTTCTTCTTTGGAGGCTGTATGTGCATCAGTCTGTACTGTTCTGGGAGCTGTAAGAATTGTGCAAGTTAGTTATTTTGTTTTACAATTTAAAAGATGATACTAGTGTTTTAAAAGGAGTTTTTCCATGATGATTTCCATTAATGCACTTATTTATATTCATCAACGTCCTTTAAATCTGTGCTCGTACCGGTCCGGTGTGTAGTCTGAAGCCTGTGAGCAGAGCACCTGTCAGAGGACTGAAGGAGTTCCCACAAACTGGAGGTTTATCGATGAGTGAACGCAACGAGCTGCCATCCTGAGTGCCTGGACAGTCGATCATACCTGCAGCGCCAAACAAAAAACACATGTTCAAATGAGTGGGAGGAAAATGTCATGCTCAAAAACAGGGAACTACCATAAATATAAGCACTCACACAGCGGTTACAGCATGAATTCCATCAAATAAAAAGGATCACTTTGAAATAATTTGGGGAACCTGTCTGTTAGAACTAAGTACAAATGTGTAACACGTGTACCTTTGTTTGTGAGACTGCCTACTAGAGCTGGGCAAAAATCGATTGAATCGATTAATTCTAATTATTTTCTGCAGAAGATTTAAAAAAAATAAAAATCGAGATTTTTTTTTTCTTGCCTTAGTCCAACTGTAAGTAGTTGCAATTTTTGAAAAAAAATTACAATTTTCATGATGGCCGGCCTTATAGGGTTTGCACAAGCACTTTTAACAGCTTGTATTTGTAATTTAAGTAGACTGAATGTTGATCAGAGAGTTTCATGCTAATACTGTAAAAATACCTCAGCCTTTTAGTGTTTATGTAGACAAACCTGCCTATGTTTATACTACATAATCAACCTTTTATGACCCAGACTTTGACTTTAAGAGGGAAACATTTAGACAACATAAAGGAAAAACTTTAGTTTGGGAGTTTTGTTTCTTTTAGGGAGGGAAAAAATCGATTAAAATCGTAAATTGAGTATTGTGGAAAAAAATCTGGGATTTTATTTCAAGGCCATATCGCCCAGCCCTACTGTCTACTGTGTTTTCGCTGTTTGGGTGGATCCGTTTCATCAGTACAGATCAGCTTCATAGAAAAACTTCAAAAACAAGGTCAAAACAGATATCCTGACACTTGTGTTTCACGAGTTTTCATTTAAATAGGGCCCAAGTGCAGATCTCTGTGTGGGAACACCACAGTTTTCTTTAATCTCTTGCAACTCATGTTTTCATGACTTCATGAAAACATGAAGGTACATCCAGCATTGCAGAAATGTTCATTATTTTGTGGATTTCCTGCGTGATCTTAGGAAAATGCCCAAAGTTCATCCACCAAAAATGTTCAATAAGTCACAACTGAGGCCACATTTTGCCTGCAAAGATGAACTGTTGTGGGCAGATGTCAATTTGATATACAAAAAGTCAGCAGAACCCAAAAAATAAACCCAACAGGGAATCAGTCAGCCCCAGCTTTGATAAACAGTAAGAAAATACCATCATTAACAGTTATCCAATGTTTGGAAATTTTACAAAATAAAAAGGACATGGTTGTAACAAGCCCAAAATCATGTATGTATATTTTTTTAGAAAACACATGGTTGTTGTTTCTGTTAACTCAGATGCACATTGGTCTCATTCAAACTTTGTGTACAATGAGGATCCAGACTTTTACACATTTATGTTGAAAACTGTTGCACAAATCATTCTGCTTCCAAGTGCTGACATAAAATGCCAATTTTAGTGCTACAATGCTCCGTTTCAATTCAATTCCCCACTGTTTGTGCATAAACGCTGAAGTCTTAAGCACCTGAAATGACCACCTAAGATAATTTAAAAACCACTGGATCATAACAGTTAGGTTTTGATATTTGTACAATAAATGCTGAATGTTCTGTGAGGGACAAACGATCAATTTTGTAACTTGGAAAAGGAGTGTGTCATCCTGGGTGTGATTCAGCTTTCAGGAAAGTTTGTATATTTTTAAGAGAGAACACTGACCTGGTAACTCTGGTAAGAAGTTGCTGAGTTTCTCCTTCACCTTCTTGCCACAAAATTTGTTGTAGGCATGCTCCAGGTTGTAATGTGTGATGAGGTTAGTGTTTCCTGTTAACTCGTTCCCCACTAAACAAAAAAATCAGAACAGTGTGAGAAATAAACCCTGCATGTTATAAGCAACTCAAATAACTGCAGACAATAATTCATATGCATCATATACATGGAATATTTCCAGTTTAGAATACTGTTTTTTTTCATTGTGGTGATGCACAGCAGTTTAAACACTTCTTTGAGAATTGGATTCATTATCAAGTGATTGGGTTTAAATTAGCCAGACCCTTTTTACTGTCTAATTGGAAACAGGCAAATACAATAAGCCCTCTTGACTTCATAGGACTTGATTTCGTTGCCTTTTCACCTTCATTTTAGAGTTGTTTAAATGGAGAATCACATGTTAAATTGAAGGATGGAAAAGGCAGTGATAGTAACACGAATATACTACGAATATAAAGAAATTTACTCAATATTGCAATGTGACCATTTAGAAACAGGGCTGTCGAGAATTACAGGATAACTGTTACATAACTATACCATTAGCGTAAATCGATCACAAACATGTTATATATGATGAAGACAACCCTGCTGTTGCAAAAAAAATTAAAGCCTTGCATCCAGAATTTATGGACTTATTTTTATTTCCAGTACTTATCTCGGTGGCTAACACCAGCTAGCATTGTAAACAAACTGCTTAGCAACCCGTAGTATCAGCTCTACGTTAGCATAAATTAGAAAAATAAAATAAAAGTAACGCTAAATAAAGATGACAGACAGTACCAGGAAGCTCCCGTAGTAAGTAGAAAGGTTCATTCATAACACCGGGCTTCCGGAGAGCAGGCCCCTCATCCCCGAGCTGTGGTGGCAGCTGCCCCACCATGGAGACTTGATTCTGCGGCAGAGGCGGGGGAGGTTTCCCCGGTCCGAAACCCAGAGACGACGAGACGGGCGGTACCTGAGCTTCATTTTGCCCGAACAGAGTTGAAAACATTTCCGTCATAACGATTACGTATAGTGCATCTAACGTGAAGAAAAAGCCGGGCTTTCCAAGGGTAAAACCAATCAGTGTTTCACTTCGTGTTCACCGTAAACCCGTCCAGCGTCGTCTGCTCGACGCTTCCCCTCTTTGTAGCACTATTTTCATAGGCTGCCTACCGTAATATCAAGTGTAGACACGCATGTTACCAAAGTGAATGAAGTAAGTGGGCACATGCTGATAAGGTAAAGTCTTTTATTTCTGAAATCATGAACAAAATACAGTCAGTGAGAGAAACCAATATTTACAAAAGAGTTGGTTTAGAAACAGTGCTCAACAACATAAGACCAATACCCAACGATGTGAGTGGTTAAATGTGCTTGATTCATTTTTGACTTCTCAAAGAAGCCACCTCATATTTGGGTGTAAAGGTGAATTCAGTTTAAAATTCCTCATACCTACTTAAAATGTTTGCCTAATAACAATTCTGTTTCAAGATGTAAACATGTTTTTTAAAGATTCTAAAATATCCATATTTGTTCGTGTTTATGACAGGTGGGCTAATAAAGTTGTTAAGAACTGTATCTTAAAGTAAAACTTTGATGATCAAACATCGAAGACATCAGCAGAGCAGAGAGAAGAAGCCAGCCTTTCAAACTCAGTGACTGATGCCTGAAGGAGAAAGAAAAGAACAAACAAAAGTGAAAAGTAGAAACACAACACAAAGAGAAAAGGACACGCTAAACATTTTCTCAAGAAAGCCCAAAATGACATGCATGTAGAATTTGTTTTACATTTTGGTTTCTTTTTCGAGGTGTCGGGTAACTCACACACAAATGAGGAAATACATACGTTTCATTTATCCACATAATCAATTAGATAAGACCTCTGTTTTTTTTCCTATGTCATTGCATTCTGATGTATTGTGTGAAATACTTTGTATTGCCTGGTTGCTGAAAGGTGCTTTACAAAAAAACTTGCCATTCAAAAACTTATGAAAAGTGCTAACAACAAAAAGAAAAAAGTCTGAATGTTTGTCAAGTTGGGACTTCTGTTCAACATAATGTACATGCAATATTTCCCAGATTGGCAAACTGCTCCATGATCCAACAGCTTGAGCCACGTATGTTCAGCAGCAATTCACACTGCAGACTTTGGCCCTTTGCAACAAATATTCAGTGTTGTCTGCATTTAAATGCACCTCCACAAATTCTTTTTTGTATTCTCTCAAAAAATAATTTTCAGTTTTTCATACTGGAAAATAATTACAATAAGGCTTGTAAGAAACTGATAGGCCATGCAAAAAATACAGAGCATTTCAGTCATGACAGGCTTATATCAGTTTTTAATTCATGCATTACTTTACTGTCTACCTCATATTTTTGTACTTTTCTGCTTTGATGCCATATTACATTATTTTCTTAGGTTTATTGTTGCAGTATGGTAACTATGTGATGCCTTCAGTTCTGTACCTATCAATCTATCGTGGACTCTTAGTATTTACAGTACCATGTATTATTAATTTAAAAAAGCAAACGTAATGTTAGACACCAAAGCACAACTTTAAACCTACCCGTCCCTGAATCCTACATGAATTGAAAGTTTTCTGTGTGTGTGTGTGTGTGTGTGTGTGTGTGTGTGTGTGTGTGTGTGTGTTTTCAACAACCTTTTAATGTTTCTCTCTCACCTTCCATTCTTCAACAGCGGTAGTGATGTTGTGGTCTGTTTGCGTGATGCTTTCTCTACCAGCCTGAACTTTCTGAGCCAGAGCAGCGTTCTCTGCCTGAATTTTTTTCAACTCCAGTCGCAGGTATGCGTCCTGCTTTTGGTAGTATGGCATCAAAAAGCTGCAGAAGTCTTGCTCTGGGATGCCACTTGGTCGCCTGACAGGACAAAAAAGTAACATGGGTTAAAATGTATAATTTGGTCTAATTTGCAGCATGTAAATCAAACTTGAGTGATAAACAGAACACAGGAGTTACCACTAGACCTTGAACTTTGATGAATAAAAATGACGCTTACTCACCATGCTGGCTCCAGATTGTTTTTTGCAGCTTTCTCAAGTTTGTCCAGCTCACTCAGCTTGAACTCTAATTGTCCTTCTTCGACCAACCTGTTGATATCATCCTTCACCAGCACAGCAAAGAAGGTCATGAAAACAGGTGGAAAAACCGACAGGTCAGAACATATTTCTCAAGCATAAATCACAAACAAGGTTCATTTTTGTACAGTTTTCTTTACATGAAATGCTACAAACCTTTATAGTTCCCTTTAACTCTTCGATGAACTGCCTGTGAATGCTCTCCATCCTCTGAGGGTTCTTCTGGTACAGCGGACGAAATGTGCTGGCGAATCTGTTAAAACTGTGAGAAAATGAAGTGAATAAATAAAACAATAAAAATGTCAACCACAATATAGCAAAGGGCAGCAATGCCTGGTTAGCACTGACAATCTCCTGGTGCTGATGCATCTTTCAACAAAACAAGAAACTTCATAGTGTCCTCTTAGTGAATGGGAAGTTTTCAGTACCTGTTTAAATATGTTTCTCTTTTGCTTTTGAAAGAGTCTGTTAGAAGCAACAAAGGGAGTTAAGAGAGGCGAGGCTGGCTAATAAGTTTCCATTTTCAAACAGGACCAACCAACCAACTTTTGGCCAAATGCATCCATGGCTGTCATAGTTAAAACAGATGTAGAAGCCATAAGTTGACCAAACAAATGCCTTTCCTTACTATCTTTTTATTCAATAAAATCATATCTGATGAGATTTTTTTTTTTACATCACAGTAACTAAATAAAAAAGGATGCTCGAACACATCAGTAAAGCTCTGGCCTGGTCATTTAATGACATCCCCGACAAGGGTTGTTTAATTATGGCAAAAATTGAAAAGGGAAAACTACTTTCATTGATACTAGAATCACAAATATATAAAAAATACTTATTGACAATACAACTATTTGCTGTGCAGGAATTTAATGTGCAAGGCTGTGATCACTTTAAACATAAGCAATAAATGAAAGGATTTTTTAGGTTATCTTTTGGGCATTTTGTGCCCTTATTGATAGGAAAGAGGGTGACAACGGATAGGCCTGTGAAGGGGGTGAGAGGGAGTAGGGGAGGAGGACACTCTGCAAACTGGTCACAGGCTGGATTCAAACTCAGGCCAGCAGAAGTATGTATATGGGACTTACCTGGTTGCTTACCACTCCACCAAACCAGCACCCCAGAATTAATTAAAGTTAATGAGTGAAATAATACCTCAAAATAAAACTATGCTATAAATACATTGAAAACAATCACAAAGCAAGAGTGGCACATTTAGTTTTTCTTTAAATCATCTTGTTTCCATGATCGTAGAAGACCAAAACTGAAATCAATATTGAAATTCTGTTGATTCCACAGCATCAGCCCAAACTTTCTGTAAAACTGGCACAGTCATGGTCAATAATTATTGTAGGTACGATATTATTACTAAAAACTAGGGCTGGTAAGATATGCTTTTCTTCAGATTCAATTTTTTACGATGTTTTAGGTGCCATTTCGATTTAAATTGCGATTCTATGCTATTGCAGAATTTTTCCAATCTTTAGTTAACTTTTTTTACACTAGCAAAAAAGATGGTGATGCCTACAGACTATATCAGGAAAAATACTCATCACATGTGAGTCAGTTTTATGATTTCTTCAGCAATATATTTAAACCAGCTGTTTGTATTCTCTTTTCAAAAGCCTGGATTGCATTTAAAAGTGGCTTATTTACACAGACTAAAATGAAACATTTAATGGTGCTATGAGGAGAATCTATTTCCGGGGACATAAAGACTCTGCTACCCATGAGCACGCGCGGCGACTGTCGTAAAGACGTGACCCAAGCCAAAGCGTGCATTTGTTGTGATGCTAATGAGTGCAGCTCGAACCTTCCTCAGAACTCTGCATTGCTTTACAACTTCTTTTTTTCAACAACTTACAGGATGCAAAGCGACGAGGTAATGTATCTCTTTCAAGTTACGTAGCTGTAGCTTTTGATGTGTGACAACAAGCAATTTTTGGAAAACTTAGTATTGTAGTTTTGTAGCCGGCTATATATCACTACTTACAGCCCGGTGCTCTAAGACGTGTCCGAATAATATAAATTTGCTCTAGTTTTAATTGTCTTGTTCCCGAAGTTGAGTATCCAGGCCAGTCCAGTCCAGCCCTGTCCGACCCGACCAAGAAGCTAAGGAATAGCATTTATAGATAACCTATTTTGATGCTATAAAACTCATGTTAAAGTGTGTATTTCGAAAAGGCATATATCCAAAAGTGAGACTTTTTTGTAATTACTTCAAAACTCCTTATTGCATCTTTAAATTTGGGAAAAATAGATTTTTGAACAGAAAAATCGATTTAAAAATCATCACTTTAATACCCAGTAGTGTGGTGACACTTTTACTTTTACTCTGTTTTACTTTATTTTATTGTATTTTATTGCTCTTATTGCTTTTATTCTTGTCATTGCTTTTATTGTTTTTATTGCTGTTATTGCTTCTATTTATTTTTAATTGTTTTATTTATTGCTCTTTTTTCCCTCACCTATTGTGAAGCACTTTGGTTCACCGAAAGGGTTGTTGTAAAGGGCTGTATAAATAAAGAACATTTACATGTACATTTACAAAAAACCCTGATACATATGTGAATTGTTTTTTCTCACACCCCTACTACAGGGTTCCTACAGCTCAGGCCAAGTTAAATTCCAGACTTTTTAAGACTTTTTTAAGGCCGTTTGAAATCAAATTTAAGACCAAGTCGACAACGAACCACAATTGAAACAAACAAACAAAAACACCACATGAATTACACGGGCTAGAGGCAATTTTAACCCAATGCTTATTTTAAATAAAACATCACTTTAATTATTTTTAACCCAGTTTTTAAAACTTTATGCCTATTTTGCCCCCATTCATCTTTTTTGACCACTGTCAGAACCACTTCTGGAATTTTAACATGGTTTTTGAAATTTAATTTCAAATTTAATTCCCAATTTTAGATAATCAATTTTCCAAAGCCACTTTTGGATTTTTTTGCCAATTTTTCCCCATTTTTTTTCTCTCTCCAGGCGCTGTAGGTAGAACCAAGACATGCATCTGCTCTAAAAGATACTGGTGCAACCACATCACCGTTTTGTTAGTTCCGCTATTGTGATTACACGATGTTGCCACGTGAGTAAATTAGCGAATTATTTTTGAAAAATAGATAAATGTTACTAAATATTTTAGTTAAAACTAGCATAAATCTTACTAATGTGTTCAAATTTTCAAGACTTTTAAAAACTGCATTTAAGACATTTTAATGCCAATTAAGGCCTTATTTTTAGAATAATGAATTCAATGCCTTTTAAGACTTTTCAAGGATCCACGGGAACCCTGTACTAAAAACATTACTGACTCAATTAGTTCATCACATTCAGGACAAGTTAGGGAAATGTATTTAAGAGATATACATATCACACATGACCAAAAAAAAAAACAAATATGGGAAACAAAATCCAGACTGAAAGAATCTTAAAGTGGGTGCCAAACAAATACCAATACATTGATATAAGTAATGATTTTTTGGGACATGATATTGTATCAATATTTCACTATACAATATAATAATTTCTTAGTTAGAAGTTTATAGGAATTCAGGAAAATGTGTGTTGAGACAGCCAGACAGCAGCAGACATACAGCCACACGACTCTTGTTACATTATTGATACTAATTTTGTTGCTGGGACAAACAACCACATCAAGTTAATCCATGAAGCAGAGACCAAGCTGTATGTGATAATACAGATTCAAAACTGTATTTCAGGGATGCTTTATTTTGGATTTTTTGACCAATATCCAATAAGCCAAGATCTGCAAACTAACTGACTATACCAATATCAATGTTTTTTTTTCTTCACTACAGGGTATCTATTTTACTAAAATTAGGCTGCATTTGTGTTAGAAATTGGTTAATTTTTAATTCTCTAATAAAAGACAATAATGTTTTTAAAAAATAAATCAGCAGATATCAGGGGTACGCGAACACCTATCAGGTTTCATACAGCTGTTTCAGTAGATTAAGTTCAATCTGGCAAATGTTTGCATTGTGAGATTTGATAAAAGCCTCAAGTGTTGGCTTTGAGGCTGGATTCATGAGGCAACTTTGAGGAGGAAATCGGAATCGTCTAAGATTTTTATAGCAACATTATGTTCATTCAAACACTCTTCCCATTAAAGCTGTGGTGAGTTTGTAGTTAACAACCACAAGGTCAGAACTGAATATTTTGTAGAAATGTACATTTTCCTTTTTCAAAAGTGAAATGGTGCTGCCTGTTGAAATTACTGGTAAATAAATCTATTTTGTGAAAAATCATTCACTTGAAGAGACTGCATTTGTATGATATGAATGTTATATGTTGGAGATAGGGGTGGCAGCAGGCTTACAGACACTTTTATTTTTCTAGTTGCTACAAGTGAGTGAGAGTAGGGGGTACATAGCTTGAGGTCAAGTGTCTGAAGGGGTACATGCTGTGAAAAGTTGGGGAACCACTGCACTATTGGATGGACTAAAGCTGACCAATATATAGACCAATATATAATGCAATAATAAGCATATCGGAAATACTTTTCAAAGAAGCCATATAGTTTTTCCAAAGGGATATTTTTTCTGAAGAGCTAGGATAGAAAATATATATATTGTAGAAAATCCTGGATTTGACTGCACAGATCCTGTGATGTTAGTTCATTTTAATAAATCATCAGACTATTGTTAATACACACTATAGTGGGTTATAAGTAATTACAAAAATAGTTTAATAAACAGACAGAGGATGATAGGGGGAACAGTAAGACACATTAAAAGTGTAGATCTATCCATTATCTGTACTCTTATCCCTTTCGGGGTTGTGCGAGCTGGAGCCTATCTGAATAAAGATGAGGCGAGAGGGCAGTTTGACCTCACCCAGTGGCCAGCTGATCACAAGGCCACAATCATACTCACACTTCAGGGCTATTAGAGTCACCAGCCAACCTCACAAGCCCGTTCTTGGGTCTGTGGGGGGAAGAATGCCTGGAGGAAACCTCCGCATGCACTGGGAGAACATGTAAACACCACACAGAAAGGCCCTGACCTACACGACACGGGCATTGAACCTGCAACCTTCTTCGAGTGCACAAGCATTACCTCCTGCTCGATTACCCTGAAAGTGGACAAATCCATACCCATTATGATCTAGAACCATAAAATAACCAACCGGAAAAGCCATTCATAGAGTTTGACAAAAGAACTAACAAAGATAAAGGGTGCTTGCCCCTTTGCTATATGCATGTGTATGGAAGATTTGTTCTTCTTGTGTTGTTATCATTAAATATACAGATATGGTCGATGATATTACACATAAATGAAGAATTCTATCATGTACAGTTATGTAAGCGAAGCGCTGCTGTCATTTCAAAGAATCAGGCGGTGGCTACTGAACAAACAGACCTGAAGTACTGCTTGTATGTCTTTCTTTTGACTTTAGTAGATACAACATGGTGTAAAACCTGTGAAGCCTTACCTGACATGATGGATGAACCTCTCTAGGCTCTTCTGCATCACTTTGTCGAACAACTTTAACCGGTTAAACTTGACCTCCGTGTCGTCTGAAGGCTTGCAGTCCGCTCCTGAGCTGGACATTTGTGAGGAAACCTCTCCTGTAGCATCGTTACTTTGGTTTTCAGAGGAGTCTTTGCCCTCTTCGTTACCTACACTCTCTGTTTTTCTTGTTGTGTCTTCGCCCTCCTCCATCTTCAGACTCCACTGTTTACGTTTTGCAGGACCCGCCAAATGTACGGCGAGTCGCTGAGTCCAGAAGTGACGGATTCGCGTTGTGTTGCGCATGCGCAGTACGATCCGGTAACCTTGTCCTGTCTGTGGGATCAGCTGTCACTCCTTCTCAAGCCACTCGTGGGTGACTGTCTCGCCGTGAGCATGGGTCTGATAACTGGAATTTGCTCTTTCTTGTACCATTTACCTCAGATTTACAAATGGCTGCTCAAACCGTACTATATCACGTCGTTTTTCATGACCGTCGCCTTCCCGATCGTGCGGAAGGCTCCCGGACTGTGCGAGCACCTGGCGACCCAGCGCGAGGACGGCAACTCCTGCGACTTTGACTGGGTGAGGAGCATGCTGGGACAGGGCTGCTCTGCGGGGCTGTCTGCTGCCTCTGGGCCTTTACTGTGAGTAATTATACCAACTTATCACACTGTTGGCTTACCTTGTCCCTCTCTTTTTTTTGTTTCACAGAGAGAGCTGGAGATCCTGATGTTTCTCAGTGCCATAGTGATGATGAAGAACAGAAGAGCGAGTAAGTACCCCCCCCCCAACACTTTATTATTGTGTAAACACACTGATGTCATATTATGGTGACTGAACTGTTATAACATTAAACAGGCACGTCATCAAAAGTTGCCCATTCATGAGACAGGTGGTGCTCAGTCTGGGAGCAAAGAACCATCAGAATTTTTTCCCCCTCTTTTACTGTCTTTATTTGCATAAATATGAAACCTGAACAGAGAAATCCACTATTTTATTATTAGTAGTAAACATTAAAGCACAGTGGAAGCCACATTCACTCAAAGAAAGAGGCATGATCAGAAATGGCTTACTTCAGCAGGGGCTCTGCTACAGTAAATCCTGCCTGCCGAACAAAAGTTTTTTCTTGTTGCTGTTATTCTTGCTGGCTGTGGCAAAGTGCTGTACTCATGGTCAATTCTATTATTTAAATGACTATAATTTAATTCAAAATATGTATTACCTGTTCTTTTGTAAAGTGTCATGGGATATAATTTGTTATGATTTGGCACAATAAAAAAGATTCTTACGTAAAAACAGCCTATTCTGTGCAAGGTGGAAACAGAAGGGGCTTATGGACATGTACAATTACATAAACAATTGGCTTTTTAAGCAAGAATCTAAGGAATATATTATCAGAGAATATCGTTTAAACTCGTCTTGTCATGACTTTTAACTGGAATAAAACATAAATGAATAAATATCCCCATTCAGACTTAACTTTTTAAAATAAATAACCCTCTCATCAATGAACATATTCATATTATAAGTGACTGCTGTAAATAATGTTTTACTGAGCATCTGCTCTACTGTCTTTATTGAAACAATATCAAAATGAACTATATTGATTTTAACTTTAGTGTTTTACCCATAATCAAAATTTTAAAAGCTATGGCTATACATTAAAAAAAACTCCTAACCTTCTCTTCTCTAAGCTTTAGATCCTAATGCTCTTTGTCAACATTATTCACATCAAGAGGAGCGCACTAACTTAATATTTAACCAGAGTGATTTACCTCATAATAGTTAAGTTTACAGACCAGATAACAAGACCCACCCACAGCCTTGAAACAGGCCTTTGTCTAAAACGCTGGTTTGTTTTGTAAACAGAGAGCTGTAGTATGACCTCTCAGGAGTTTGGAGATTTGTCCTCACTGCTCCATTTCTTTTATTTCTGCTGTCTTAATGTATGCAGCCACCACACATGCTCCCAGTTATGGGTCATATCAGTTTTCCACCATCCACACAATTACGACCATAATTTTTGTAGCCACTGTTCACTAAACGCTTGTGTATTGCTGCAGAAATAGTTTCACATGTCTACATTTATACAACAAAGATAAGAGCACATTTTTAATTTAGATTTCACTGATTTTGATCCACTTTGCTTCTAACATTTGAATTATTAAGGAGGCTTGTCTTCACATATTTATCCCATCTAAAGTTATTTTCAGTCCATATCTTGTTTGTAATTTATATTCTTGCACATTCTATTTTGTAGCTTTTTGGACTTTGTACTTCTTATTTCTTTTTTATATATTTATACTTTTTCGTATTCTTACTTTTCATGCACATACAAGCAGGGGGAAGAGAACAACTTCTGTATTTCTTGTACATATGGCAGAATTTGACGATAAAATTGACTGAATTGTTATAACCCTCTGAAGTTTGAGTTATTATTGAGCAGTTAAGGGTTGCATAAAGTATCATGGGGTATTTTCTTCATCTGTTAGATGTTTCTGTATTTGCTCAAAGGAGGGCTCCCTGTCAGTATGTTGTCAGAGGATTTAAATAGATAGATAACAACAATGGTTTCTTCTACTTTCTCTCTCTCTCAGTCACACTGGAGCAGCATATAGGTAACTTGTTCCTGTTCAGCAAAGTGGCCAACGTCATCCTCTTCTTCAGGCTGGACATTCGGCTTGGCATCCTCTACTTCGCTCTTTGTATTGGTTAGTGGGTCTTTAACTCTTCTTTCAGATTTTTAGCTTTTGTTTGCACTGTAAAATAGATGTAAGGGAAAATGAACAGCTTTCACCCCTGAAGAAAACAAAGGGGTGTTTTATCAAGTCCACCTTAAACTAATGCAGTGAAAAAGTCAGTCTGTTGATGGGTTTTATGGCTTTGCTTAGTCTGCGCTTAATATAAAACTTCAGAGAATTAAAATATTTGGTTATTTCAATAGATCCTGCCCTTTTTTTTTTTTCAAAAAAAGCCTAAATGCATAAAGTTCTTCTTTTTCTATCTTCATTTCTACCTACATAAAACCCTCTTGATGAAGATTGGTGAAATGCTCCTCTAGACCCTGGCAATATAACATAACAGATCAGAAATATCTAAGAATACAATGTCCCAATGAAAAACCAACCCCGCTCTAATGGAAGAAAATCAAATTTAATGAAACACAGCTGAAATTCAGATTCCAGATTTAGATCTTGGCTCAAGCCACAGTGGAATGTAGCCTGCACATTCTGGTGATTTTGTCAAATGTTTCTGATAGTATTTGCTAAACAAGACACTTATGTGGTAAGTTTATTTGTTAAACATGAATAAAGATTTAAAAAATGCTCGAAGTGCATCCTTCCTCAGGCCCTCAGGTGTGGTGATGCTGCTTTTACTCTCTTATTACAAACTATTCTCCTATCACGAGACTTAAGGTATGTTTGGAAAGACATGTAGCTTCCTGTGGCAAGTTGTTATTCTGTTTGGCAAAGGAAGCATGAAGTGTTATTTTAAATACATTTCTGATTGCTCTTAGATTATTTGAGGGCTTTTTATGCCTTCATTGTTGACTGTAGGTAAATGGAAAGACTTAGAATCCTGCATGAGAGAGTGGAAGAATGTTGAGGGTCAAACATGGCCGCCCAATCTGAAAACTATAGCCTTTCAACCTTCCATTAAGCAACTCTGTAAATGATCTGTTACCTCTCTCATGTGCATCCGTCTGTCCTTCCCTCTTCTCCAGCCTTCGTCATGACTTGTAAGCCACCTCTCTACATGGGCCCAGAGTACATCAAGTACTTCAGTGACAAGACCATAGACGTGAGTTTCACTCTACAGATTACACTGAACTTGTATTTATGTAAATGTTTGTAAGTCCTTCAGAAAATAAACCACCCTCGGAAAAACTGCAGAGCCTCGATATAGTTGTAAGTTAAGTAAAGCTTTAATGCTTAGTTTGAAGGTTTGCAAGTTAAATGTGATGACAAGAGATTTTTTGTCATGTTTGATTGATTACATGATTTAAGATGTAAGTTTATTATTTGACTTGATCTGTTTTAATTTGGTTTTGTGTTCTTGACTCATTAGGAGGAGCTACAGAAAGACAGTCGTGTCACCTGGATTGTTGAGTTTTATGCCAATTGGTCCTCTGACTGTCAGTCCTTCGCTCCAGTCTTTGCTGAACTTTCACTCAAGTAAGACATCAGAAAAAATAAAAATTTATATATATATATATATATATATATATATATATATATATATATATATATATATATAATATGCATAAAAGCTGCTGTATTTTGTTATGTGTATCACAGAATAGCCACTTTTGGTTTAGTTACATATTGAGGCCTTAACTGTAGTTTTAGTTGTCAATGAACTATTCTGAAGTCACAGCTGCAGTTAAATAAGTGATTTATATTTACAAAAAAGTAAAATGCAACTTTAACTCCTTCAGAGTTACCAGAAAGTATCCTTCATTCAGCACAGCCCACCTTAGCATGGCGTGATAACCTCCCATCAGTTCCACTGTGTCCCAGTCAATTAAAATCATGGACAAAAAAAACAACAACAAAAACAAGATGGTACGGAGCCCCTAAAGGGACATCAGCAGAAAAAAAAGTAAGTTTGAACTATCTTGCACGCACCAGAATTTTATTTTTCTTCCTGCCGATGTCCCTTTAGGGTCTCTGTAAGATGGCACCAACATCATGTATTTCTTTAGCTTCGAAATCTGTGAACTGCTGCAATGTGTTTTTTAAAATGAAGGTGAGGAAAACTGAAAATCCAAACCATAAACATTAATAATTCGGGTTCATATGGTTTGAAAAATATGAAAAACCTTGAATTCAGAGGCTAGAAGCATTTAAAAAAATTACACACTTCGAGGTGTGACTGAAGAGGTGCAAACCAGTAAACTTAAAGGCTTTTTATATTATTCATACCTTAGTAAAAGTTTGGATCTGGCTTATTTATGACCACTTTTTGAGGGCTAAGTTTTCCTTGCCATCCTTGAAATGTTTTGATTCTATGAGCATGGTTGGTTTGAGGGACACCAGAAGCTTTTGCTTTTCTTATTTTGGAAAATGTTTGCAAGGTCAGGCCCCTTTGAGGGTAATCATTATGTGAGCTTAACACATCAAGTTTTCTATGAGTAAGCTAGCTAAACAAAGCCTGAAGCTATACACTTATCAGACAGCACAGTGGTTATGATGTCCTCTGTGAAGCCACGCCTTCTCTCTAAAGCTGTGTGCACACACAGTCGTGGGTATGTTGCGCATCATTTGATGCTTCTGCAAAAAGAAATGCTTCCTGGGCATTTGATTTTGTCAGATGAAATTAATAAGAGGTAATTACTACACAAAAGTTAAAGAGGTGAAAACAACACTGCTCCTGCTGCACTAGAGGAAAGAAATAAAAAGAGATTATACAAATTCTATCAATATTTTGTTTGAAACATTTGAACACTTCATGGTGCATTTTGTTTGATTCTGATTTGAAAACTTTACTCAGCAGAATTATAATATATTAACAGTACGTACTGTTTGAATGAATGAAAAAAATAAGGAACCGTTGTTAGGCTTTAACCATTCCCTGAACAGAAAATGTGTGGAAATAACTGCAAATCATAGTTAAATCTAACAAAGGATTGAACTAATTTACATTTTGATAACAAAAGTGTTGTCAATTTAATTTGGAATGTTTCTGTTGTCAAGCTAGTTGTATTTAACAGAAACACAAAACACCACTTTCTTAAGATGGTCGAACTTATTGCTTTTTTGGATGAGGTGATTCATCAAAACCAAAAAAGAATAATAATTTGACATCAAACAAAGGAGGTAAAAATGTGGTAAAATGAATCATCCTGACCAGGTTTTGACTTTGATGTCAGTTACAACAGTGATCTTACTAAGTCAATGAGAGCGAGTCATTGTGACAGAGAAAACTCTGATGTATGGCTCAACAGAAGTGGCTTTCAGTGGCATTCAATATATAAAAACTCGTTTGATCAATCAGCCTTTCCCTTCTACAAGCAAAATGTTGGAGATCATCACTTTGAGCTGAAAATGCAGAACATTTTTTATACTTTGAACAATGCAATCGAGCCATGGCTGAAAGAAACTCCACTCTTCCTACACATGCAACACCGAACACTTTGTGTTTTTTTGACTTTTAAAGTCTTCTTTTTGGTCTTTTATTTTATTATGTCTTACATTGCACTATGTTCATAGTCATACCTGTATCTTCATTTTCTGTTTGCTTTATTTACATCTCTCACTTCTGCATCCACCTGAGGACATGTGCTGCAAAGGAACTCTTTTTTTATAAACACAGAGAACGGTGTATGTGGGAACACTGTTGAAGTTAGAGCCTCAGTGTTACCATTTATCCATGTTAAATGAACAAATGCATGAAAATAAAAAGAACGTAAGTTTACATCAAACTATCTTTCACAACAGGGATGTAGTTTTATCCTTACTACAGGGGGCAGGTGTGACTCTCAGTTTAACAGTAGCATGTACTGCTAATCTAACAAACTCTAATGACCCCCTGATTGAAGGACAGTTACTATACTAAGGCAATGTTCATGTTTTAGATCCAAAGATTAAAATTACAGGTAAGTATGTTTTAAAGATGATTGTTTTGTGTGTCTTTTTAGGTATAACTGTCCTGGTCTCAGATTTGGGAAAGTGGACATCGGGCGCTATGGAGAGGTTTCTGAGAGGTGAGTTGTTCTTACCACTTTATGCCTTTAAATGTTTTTATGTTCATTTACTCGACCGAGTCTTTTCTTCGACCTGACTTTCTCTGATAAGTCCCTGCACATGTTGAACAGGTACAGAGTCAGTACATCTCCTCTGGCCAAGCAGCTTCCCTCACTGATTCTTTTCCAAGGAGGGCGAGAAATCATGAGACGTCCGATGGTGGACAATAAAGGGAGAGCTGTGTCCTGGACCTTTAATGAGGTAAGTGTGTCTCTGAACACAAGGCTTACAAAAATGAATTGAAACAAAACCATAGACGAAATGTTCCCTGCCAACATGATTCATGATTTGTCTCCAGCATGGAAATTTAAATTTCTGCTGAGCTTGTTATCTGTAAAGGGTAAATCTGTAAATGTTCTCACACAATGTTTTTTTGAGATTTAAAAAAGTAATTGAGTCATTGTGTTGAACACAAATAACTAATCTTATAGACAGATATACAGTCCAATCATTGTACTTCTGATAATGTCAATGAATGCGTCATTGTTTTGAGTGTCCATTAAAGCAGCATGAGATGGTAAAACACTTGAACTGATCACCTCAAGCTTGAAATATTAGGAAAGAGTCACAGTATGTTGAGAGACATTTGAGAACAATTATTTTTAAGTTATCTCGCCAATTACATTGTATTTTATATATACCGGAATATAATTTCTGAATTTTAAATTTATTTTAACATTTGAGTTAATTTTTTGCAGCATGTAAAATAACTTCTCCTGTCTCATTTTAGTAAAGTAAAATGTAGTAAACACTAATAAAATGGACAATTTACATATCACCGAAAAATACATCATTTTTTAGTAGGGGTACAAACCTTTCAAACAGAAATTAGCCATAAATAAATCATTCTGAAAAATCCACAGCTTTCGTCACTTTGTCCTGGATGAGAAAATACAGAACAGTCACATTTACTCATACATTTGTATTTATGTTTTTTTCTTCATCATCAGGAGAACATTATCCGGGAATTTAACCTCAATGAGATTTTCCAAAAGGCTAAAAAGCTGAACAAAAGTCTTGGATTCAAAGAAGATCAGAACGGCATTCAGCCAGAGGGTGGCGCCGAGGAGCTGCAAACTGAGACTGACCAGGAGGAGCCCACAGAGAGCAAGAAGGACCAGTGATGCACAGGCCGAGGTCTTCCCTGCTCCTTTTGTTTCTATGCTTCATCAATGCAAAAGTCCAAAATACCGAAGCTTTAGAGCTAAAAGTAGCCTCGTCTACCTTTACGTGTTCTCTACGTGCTTGGTCTACGCTGTAAAAGAAAATAATCATAACAGCAGAGGCACCCGTTTCTGCTCTGACTGGGTCTGATGCTGTCAGTCATGAAAGCAGTCATCAAATGATATGCAATGAACATTTAATATTAAACTTATGTTGTTTTAAATCGAAATCATTTTTTTTGTAATGATTGTATTGTCAGAAACACCTTACTTTGTGTTAAGGGAGACATATCATACCCTTATCCCACGCTTTAACACAACCCTCTGTGGTTTATACAGCACTGGTTTTCAGCTGGTCCAGTCTTGGGACTCATTATCCCCCCTTATAATAATAATAGCAACCAGGGCTTTTGAAACATATTAAGCAGTCAAGTTTCTACATCAGGGATGTTGCCATTTTAACCTTGGATGAATCAAAACAGAAATGAAACAAGTTCAGTGCTACAGACACAACACAGGTATCAGCAGATTACAACTCAAAAAGTTATCGTTTAAGAGATGTTCATATTTCTGCTGAATGTAAATCAAGCATGTTTCAATAGTTACTTTAAAATACATTTAGCAAATTATATACAGTACAGGCCAAAAATTTGGACACTCCTTCTCATTCAATGCATGTTCTTTATTTTTATCACTAATTACATTGTAGATTCTCACTGAAGTAATGATGGCCACTCGTTTCTCTTAACTTTGCTGATTGGTTCTTGCCATGTATTAATTTTAAAAGTGTCTAATGGGGCTGTTAGCTGTACATCAACCTGACTTCTCAACAGCACAAATGATGGTCCAACCCCATTAAAAAGGCAAGAAATTCCATTGATTAACCCTGGCAAAGCACACCTGAGAAGTGAAAACATTTCAGGTGACTACCTGTTGAAGCTCATAAAGAGAATGCCAAAAGTCTACAAAACAATAATCAGAGCAAAGGGTGGATACTTTGAATGAACTAGAATAAAAGACATGTTTTAATTTATTTCACACTTTTTGTTCAGTACATAATTCCACACATGTTCATTCATAGTTTTAATACCTTCAGTGAGAATCTACAATGTAAATAGTGATTAAAATAAAGAGAACACATTAAAAGAGAAGGTGTGTCCAAACTTTTTGGCCTGTACTGTCCATTATGTCATTCAACTCTATTGTTTTTATTCTTGAGCTTCTAAATTTGGACAGGAACTCATATTTGAGTTTCTGAAATGAAGGCTAACAATCACAAGTACATTTTAGCTTAAACTCTGCTTATGTGTCTGTTTCATAAACCGTCAAAAACAGAGTAGAGTGTATCTGTTTACTCCTATCAAGACTGGCCACAGCAGTTTTGAAGGATTTGCATATTAATACAGTCAAATATCCAAAGTCGTGCTGTGCTGGACAGGATAAAACATTTTTATAGAAGCTCTGAGAGAACACGGCCGCCTGTATTTGTTGTATTCCACTTTGCCCTGCTTCAGATCTTAAGAAAACTGCACTGTTGTAATAACAAATCATGCTATGATATCTGAGTAAAATGGATAATAAGTATATTTAAAGGAAATCACAAAATTGACCCATCACAGGAAATTAAACTGAGTTGGACTGAATGGATATATATCCACCAAGGGCTTCTGGACATTATGGCTTTCTGTCAATTAAACTGTCATAATGTGATTTTAATTGGCGAGGGTGAGGACCTTGTGGAAATTACTTTCATTATTATTTCTCCGTCAAATTAACTGCTAATTTGAAAGTCTTAACCTGCTCATAACTATTGTTTTTAACCATAAATTTAAATTGCATGTAGAGGGCCAGCTGAAAACTGCTCTGCATTTGGGTCTCTACCCCCCAGTTGAGAACTCCCTGCTTTAGATGATACATCTTTGCTGTAATTTTGTCAAATTTCCCCAAACATCAGTCCTGAGAGGACGTTTCTGACACAAACACTGAGAAACAGCCTCTCTTCAAATGATTTCAGATTCTGCTGGACCATCAGAATCCATGTTTTGACACACAGACGGACCACAAACAAAGGACTGAGTTTTCTTAATCCACATTTTGTGGGTCAGCACTCTGGACATCCACATGCACAAAAATACTACAGTCTTCTTTACATGTTATGCCCCCTTTACCGTTTGCTGCCTGTAATGAATGTTTACTGGTGCCTCATTTTGTGAAACCAAAGTGAAATGTGAATAAAAATCACCCAAAACTGAAAATAATGACATGTTCTTCTTTTTTTTTGCATCAGTTTGACCTTTTTATTCTGAGAAGACATCTTTTTAAAAATTCTTTATAAGGCCATTTTGGAAATGTCTTTAATGTACTCATTACAGATATTTGTGAAACTCGTTCCATTCATCACAGCCCACATTAGCAATATTTTATCTCATACAGAAGAACACCTACTATACTCAAAAGATCCGATTGTTCAGAGGCCACTGTCATCGGCCAGAGCAGGAAGAAAGGTAGCACAGGCTTTCTTTGCTTGTGCCAATCATGATTCTTCTTTCCTCTAAACCACCCACACATGGACCAGGTCAACGTCTGAAAATATTCTCATGTTTGCAATTGAAGCATCCAGCATGACAAACAAAATCACATGCACATCGAAGACGAAGCCTGGGAGGGTTGAAAGCGCGTAACACAGTCGTTTGGGTTGAATGATGATACCTGTTGTGTGCTTCAAGTGTGTAATTCCACCCAAAGATGTGCTACATTCAGCCAGCTTTAACATTCTACTGCAAACACCGCTGCGGGCTCTGATAATAAAGATCAAATAAATAAGAAACCTTTACTGTAATGCCCCAACCTGAATGACACAGACACATCACTCTACCTTTAACCAGTACGAGCTGTTTGCGTACCTTTGCAGAAGTTTCTATGAATGAACAAGACAATCAAAAGAGTTTATCGCCAGACATTTTCCTTAAAAAACAAACAAAAAAAAGAATCATTTAAAAAATTAAAATGTGCTTGCTTCACACACAATGTTCTCAAGGCAAAAATAAATCTCCATTGCAAACCAGTCCCTCTTAAGCAATCTTTTTAGTGGCTTATCACATGTACAATTTCTTTTACAGCATTTTCAAAAAAATATTCATATTTCCTCTTATTTTCTCACAAAAATAAAAACGCACTTGCAGAGACTGGTTTGTAATTGTGTTGAGAACGACAAAGTTGTCTTGTGGAATAAATAAGCCCTTCCCGCGCTGCCCCTATTTGGCTGGCTATCTGTTAAAGGTTTGAGGTTCTGCTAGCATCTAGACTGACAGACAGACTAAACATTACAGAAGAGAAGAAAGAATAAAATAAAAGACACCAACAAGACAAACAATGATCTTAAAGCTACAAATAGGTTTTGCATAATGTCTCTAGCTTTAACATTACAAGCGTACATTCCACAAAGATGTTTGTGCTGAAATCTCGATTCAGAAATTTCTTTGTGGCTTTCAAAAAGTGAAGCTCAATTAACTGCCACTTAAGCTTTCCACTGAAGGATCATCATTCTCTTTGGACGATGTCAACTCCAACAAGAGCTCACAAGTGGCTGATGCAGCCATTTAATATAAACAGGCAACTGATTTGAAATTGCTTTCATGAATAATTACACAAAGTACATCTGCCACCCTCATCTTCAATACCTGACAATTTGACCCAATCATAATCAGCAAAATTTCATACATTTATATAAAACAATATTTAAAAAAGACTTATAAAACTAAAATGATACTGTGTTTGAAGGTCGGACTCTTCTCTCCATGACTCGATAAATAGCTCATGTGGTCCGCTCAGACAGTGAAGATGTTTCTATTGGTCAACAGTCCTGACTCCACTCTCGAAATCTCAACATCCGTGGGGTAAAGGCCATCTTTTCCTCAAGTGTGACAAACACAGCGATCAACACTCTGTGCTATGTACCAAAGAAAATCAGCAAACATGGGATAGCTATGTGTGTTCTATTGACAGATCTGTGCCCGCCGATGATGCGGTCCCATCAGTCTATGGCTCACAAAGTGGCTAAATGGAGACAAATTGATCCTTTTGAAAAATAAACAGTAGTCCCCCTTTACTCTTTGTTCACATCTGAAAAGCTGACAGTGGCGTTACAAAGACAACAAAGTGAGTACCACGCAGGCCTGCTCCTGTAGTCCCATGCAGTCCTGCACTCATGAATAATATCCAGCTCAGGTTTGTCATAGTAGTCCAGAGACGACGACTCCTCTTCATTGACCGTGAAGGACGTCAGCTCTCAAACTGATATCTCGTAAGTGGTCCCTCCAACACCGGTCACCTTCTTCACCCCGCCCCCTGGTTTGGATGTGGTGTGATTGGCCAGCACTGGGCGAGAGGTGAATCTGATTGGACAGCCATACGGGAGAGGAGGGGAAGAGTAAGGGGAGGGGGGTTCAGGGATGAGGAGAGCAGATAAATGGAGTGGAGGTGAGTGGTTCTACTTCAAAACACAACAAACAAGCACAAGTGCAAAAACATTTCACTACCATTGATGTAAGGCATCAGGTTACTACACTGAGTCAGTTAGAGGAGGAGAAACTAAAGAGCAGCATGGTTAGACATGCTTTAACAGGCTAAGTACAAACCAGCATGCTGAACACTAATGCACACGTTTCACCAGCTACACCAACACATCGCACCCTCGTACACATCCGCCTGTTACACAGTAAACAAGCACAGCTGTAAAGTGCTAAGGAGGAAAAGGAAGACTCACACAGATCAGGGAGGAGGGCTGACACAAACCAGGGAGGAAGAAGAAGAGGATTATGAGGGAAAGGAGAAGGAAGAGTAGCAGGCTGATGGATCTGCAGAGGGATCACTACTCACTGTGGAGCCTGTTGCCCTCCCCCGGCTCCTCCCCCGCCCAGCACTGTGCCCCCTCCGGTGGGCCGAGGTTTGTGCTGAGGCCCTGCCTCCCCAGTGTAAGACTGGGATTTGCCAAGGGAGAGGCCACGGGGCGGTGGGGAGACAGGGGGCTCCAGTGAGCGAGCCCCAGGGGAAGAGGACGAGGAGGAAGGGTTTCGAAGGGCTCGGGAAGAGGGGTCATGATTATGATGGAGCAGGTGCTGACTCTCAGGAGGCCCCATGGAAGAGGGAGGGGGTGGGCTGACGGCGCGCAGGTAGGCCCTGTGAGGGGAGGAGAAAGTGGCAGAGCCCTGGAGAAGCTGCCCCTCCCTCTGCTGGGCAATCTGAGCTGAGAGGAAGGGCGACGTGTAGCCCTGGAGCGGGCTACTGGGTGACACCACCTCCGGCTGGCCTGTCAGAGTCGTTGTGGGGTACATAGCTCGAGGTTTTTGTGGCGACAGCTCATGGGCAGCCGACTCAAACTCTGGGCTCTCGGAAGGTGTCAGCAGACTGTCGTAGGACAAGCTGCCATTCCGAGGCGTCTGATTGGCCAGGCTTTTGTAGCTGGTGTCTGTGGTGCCCTCTGATTGGAGTGTGGCCAGCGGGTTGTGTGCTGTGTGCGCCGAGCGCAGACTGGAGGAGCGAGAGCCGCCAGTGGAAAGGACCAGAGAGGATGGGTAGGAGGTGTAGGAGCGCCCAGTCAGGGAGTGACCAGACATACCCCCTATCATCCCTCCAGGAGTCCCACCAGGGCCTCCGGGGCCCTCGCCCCTCTCCCCTCCCCCTCTGCGCGCCCCTACACCTCCCCCCACTACTGTGGCCCCATCCAGGCTGCTCGGCTCAGAACGGTAGCTGGGCTGACGACTGGACTGAAGAATGGAGGGAGACGGAGAGTCGAGACTCTCCCCACGGGTCATCTGAGGAGAGGAGAGAGGAGGAGAAACAGACCAAAGGCAGAGAGTGGGAGGAACAGTGTGATGAAGATGGAGGAGGGAAGAGAGATGAAAACACCATGTTACCTCGGGGATGGATAACACTGAACAAAAAAAAAAGTCGTCTACAGATTGCAACAGAAAAAAAAGTGGTGGGGAGAATTGGATGCTGGACTGGTGCTCTACTCCATCATCACACTACTGGAATTGAAACATTGACTGGCTGAACAAGCACTGACACTGCATGTCAAAGACTGTGTGTGTAACACTTATATGGATACAGAAACATACAGTACAGAACTACACAATCCAGTCAATGCAGTCTCAGGGGAAAGAAAAGACCCACTCAGACACACAGAATACAGTCAGTGGGATACACTCACACCCACACACAGATGACACTAGCTGAGACTTACTGATCGACCGATGGCCACTGAATGATCAATTCAAAGTAAACACAAAAAAGAGGGGCATGGTATTAACCACAAAGGAAATAAGAAGGGGCAGGCCTTTTCAGATCATCTATTTCACCAATCTGTGGGATATTCTTTGTTCTGTGTCTACAATCCTTTGTGAACAACATACGGTAATGTCCTTTCTGTTTTACAAACTCCTACATTAGCTTCAGTATAGCATCAACATAGGGTGCAGCAAAAGAATAAAGATTTATATGTTTATTTCATTTAGGAAATATGAACACTTCACTCCACCCTACACAAATTCTTTGTTATACAGTCATCCAGTATTTAGAAATATTGTATTTAAACCTAATACTGAATTCTCTAAGCTTCATGAGTATATTGCTCTGTACCTTGTTTGGGTTTGTGAGTCCAGAGTGGTTCCTCCCTGGGCTGTTGTAAGGTGGTCTGTATTTGTACATTGACGGTGTCGGAGGAGCTTCAGTCAGCAGGCTGCTCTCTAAGGAACAAAAGACGACCATTTGGAAGGAGGTGAGTTTGGGCTCTATTAGAAACTGAACACTCTTCAGGATGGAGTACAGAAAACAAGCTCACAGTCACTGTGTGTGTGTGCGCATGCCTGAGTGTGTGTTCATAAATGAGTGCATGTGAGCCTCACCCTCAGTGTCGGCTCGAGGCAGGCCGGGGTACCGAAGTTCTGGCTTTGGAGGGGGTGGAGGCTCTGCATCAGCTGACTGGCTCTCCATCTGATCCAGGCTGCTCTTAGACTGGAAAAGACAAGCAGTCAAAAAGAATCAATGTGCTAAAGTAGGACGGAGAGGAGAACTGAGCCAAAAACTTACTAAGGAAACTGAACCTTACATGAACACAACCTCCTGATGTATGTAGTCATGTGGCATTTACTGTTGTTTAAACTGTCTCTTAAGATAATGCAGTCAAAAGTTTTTGGTTGAAGAAGCTGCTGTTTCTGCAGAGCCAAAACACGGCTAAGATTTTTGCCAGTCTATTTGTGCTCCTCAGAAAATACTCCCTGGCTGCCTGATTTTAAAATGGCAAAACGTTGATATCTTGTCCTGGATGAACCAGACTGCAGATACACATCCACACAAGTTCGGAGGTTTGGTGGAGAGAAAACATGTTGAATATTATCCCGACATCTTTTCTGAACCAGACACGGCCTAATGCATTTATACAACACTCAAACCAGCAGCCAGCATATCAGTCATGTTCTGACAAGTCGCTGCCAGGCTGCAAAAGCAAAATCTGTAAAGTAACAAAACACAGCATCAATGTCAAATAAGCTCAGACTCTGGCATTTAGGCAGGATAATGTCCTAATGACGATATTTATTTTGTTGACCCTCTTGTCTTTTACGACAGCACAGAGGCCTTGCCTTGCCTATTTTGTCAGCCACATTGGTTTTGGGCTATTCATGATGGAAATAGGCTGGTGCTACATCTGCAGGGGAAAGTACATAAGGCAAGCAAAAACCTGATGCAAAAGGGGCAAAAATGTCATTTTAATGGAAAAAATACTTTCATTGTTATACTTTATTTTTCATTTAATGAAAAAATGTCGTCCAGTTGTAGTAAAATGCTACCAAAGCAGGTAGCATCTATGCTAATCTCTGCAGCAGCCATAGTTTGTGTTGTCATCATGCTCGTGGCTCACGCCCTTTTCTCCTGAAAAGATGCTGACTGGGCAGCAGACAGAGCTCAATCATTCCACGAGAGGGATCTGCCTGATTGCAGACGTGGAATCAGGTCGATCCAGCAGCTCTTCAAGGTTAGTATGTTAGCAGTTTCCGAAATACTCAGTCTCTGAGCCCAAAAAAATAGTGGAAGAGACCCTTACTGTCCCTGGTGTGGTTAAAACATAAAGTTAAAAAAGTTGTGTATACTCTGAGTGGGTTTTTCCGAACACTGAAGAGCAACACAGAGGAGCACAACAGCACAAAACTGTGACTGTATATCCCATGTAAATGATATCCAGGCATTAGTTCACAAATCTCATGAACAACTGCAGCTTCATTTTAACATCTATTCATTTCATATTTTCATATTTCATATTTTTTTCCATTTTCTTTTCACCTGATTGGGTAAAACACTATGGGGTCATGACCCCACTCTGGGAACCACTGCTGCTCATGTGATTAAGTTTGGTCAATCTGGCACTGTGACTTTATTTTAGAAAGACCCTGGATTTTTGCGTAAACTCTGGTTAATATATTTATTTATGATGACTGCTTGAGTATGCTCCCAATCTCTAATGTTCAGAAGTCATCCAGCTTTCATGTACTCAGTACTCCTGATCCAGCTGTATTCCTCTCTGCCTGAGGCTCTGTTTGACCTTTTTGACCCATTAAAGCTCTCTCCCCCCAAGTAAGCCCAGTCCACTCTGATTGGTTGACATATCTAATATGTGGTAACCAGTCAGTTCAGTGCTGCTCTGCACAGTGTTGTCAACAACTCTGTATTCATTCTTCTGTCTCTGCTCTGTGCTGAGATCTGCAGACAAATCAAAATAGGTCACAACACTGGTAGGTCGACTTGTGGACCAGGGGGAACAACAATTTAAAGTAGAAAATGGCACCATAAAGACGGGGAAAGGGAGAAGCCCTGATGCTGCATACTTTTTATCTTGTGCATAGAAGTTCTGCATCATGCTGAGGACATTTTAAACACAATAAGCAGCATATAAAAATAAATAAATGCTATGTGGGCTCTTGAAAAAGTAATTAAAAAACACAATAAAGGTCAGTTGGTAGAGCGTCCACCACATGTACAGGGGCTGCCAACCCTCAGCAGCGGCTGCTGGTTTGAATCCCGGCCACAGCCCTTTGCTGCATGTCGTCCCCCCTCTCTTCACCCGCTTTCCTGTCTCTCTCAGCTGTCCTATCAAATAAAGGCCATAAAAAGCCCAAAAAAATAACTTAAAAAAAAAAAAAAAACCACAATAAAACTCATAATTTGTATCATTTTCATGAATTATTAATTCTATAATAGCATGACATTTAGTGAACATCGCTAATGATGTGTTTAGGGCTCAAAAACGTAAAGTTTAATAATTTGGACTTGATTTTGGATTCGAGCCATGACTCAAGACAAGAGTCAAACACAGACTTGTAAAGCAATGGTTTTGTCCTGTCTCTGGCCACATCAGATGCTTTTGCAAACTGTAACATTTTCTTAATATTTCCAAATGTTTCAAGTATAAGCAAGAGCAGAATAGATTCATGACACCACACGCTCTTCTCCTCCTACCAGTATCTGTTTGCACCTGTCATTTAGAAAATTACAGAAGGGTCCTATTGAAAGATAAAAAAAAACACAGAAAGGGTGAAAAAAGCAAACCTTGTTTTAGAATATCACATAGATTGACTCTAGTGTCTTTTTTGGGCCATTAGTGACTATTTAGGAATAATCATACAATGCAAAGTACTCATTTCTGCAACAAAAAGGAGACTCAAGAAACTGCCTGACAGATGAGATGCATGTGAAGATCTTGAAAAATAACTTTGTTTCAACCGTAGTTGGATTCAGAATCACTCACCCTGGTGCTGTGTCGGTCGTTCTGGATGCCGTTGTCCAGGATCTTGGCTTCAAGCTGTGCCTCAGTGAGAGGCGGTCTAAAAAATGGTGGCTGTACTTCCACTGCCTGAGGGCTCCGCCACCGACCCATGTATCTGTGACAGAGGAATGCAGAAAAGTGACGGAACTATATTGAGGTGTAACAACTGTAACTATGAAGCTGAGTGTTCAGGAGGGAGTGAAAAGATGTGTGGATAAGAGAAATGCTGACCTTGGGGCTTGGGAGCTACAGAGCACATGTGAAATATTCCTCAAGCAGCCATTGGTAAAAGGGTTCACGCCGCCCCGGAACTTCCCCGTCACCTACAGAGAGAGGACAGAAGGCAAGAAGAGCATTCAGGCCCACATGAAAACTTAAAAATGTGTACAAAAGTGAGGTTAGAGAAAATATGATAAAGATGTCATGTACAAACTGCACTCGTGAACGTACTTGTTCATTTGTGGTTCTACCGCGGGCCACTAACACTATGTGGAACCCAGTCAGACCAGCAACTGGGACAAAAAACAGACCAGCCACACACATGACAGCCATACTGACAGAAGGTCAAGGAGGCTACACCACATGGAAAGTGAAGTTACCACAGTTAAAATCAGAGGTGAAATAGAAGTAAAGGTAGAACACATTTTATTGCTTTTGGGCTGCGAGAACCAGAGTCAAGGATACGTTACAGCAGCATGTGGCGTGTCCAGCTGCTGGCGGTGGTGCAGCACATAAACGAGGCCAAAGCCAAACACGTTGATGATGTGGGTGGTGAGAGAGAGCAGAAAGAGGAAGAAGTAACGGTAATTCCTCCTGCCAATGCAGTTGTTCACCCAAGGACAATGATGGTCAAAATCCTGAGGGAGGAAAGCCAAGATATTAAAGAACACTGCATCTGGAAAATGGCAGAAATTTAATTACTTTGCTTTTTACAACTGTGTACCTTCACTTAGCTTAGCACTTACAAAAGTTTTAATAAATCCTCAGTTCAATTTCAGTTCTGCTTTGTCAGCTGAAAGTTGTTCTAAGTGCAGATAATATCAAACTTGTGTTTTATTACAACTTTAAGAAGAAGAAAGAGTTCTTTGTCTGACAGAATTGTCACAAATGGTTGTCAAGACATTAAGTTATCTTTTTTAAACACCTACTTTATACTTTATCGCAACTTGTTTTTTATAGGGAACACATCCACCACGTTGCTAAACAGCTGAGGTTTTAGAGGGATTGTGCTGAACAAATAAATCTTATTTCTAAGTGGTGTGTGTGTGTGTGTTTTTTATATAACCAGAAAAATGTAAATTGGGAAGGTAAAAAAAAAAAAAAGAAAAGAAAAAAAGGGGGGGTTGACAATACATGTTTCTCTGGTTAATAAATCTAATTTATGTTCAAACAAGGCTGGAAGGGTCCACAGTTTTACCTGCTCTTTATTATGGTTAAGTGTTTACTCACATGCTTCTGTTCAGAGTCTTTACACACTGGACCGTGTGTGTATCACGGTGCTAGAGGTTCATTAGTCACTGTGGATTCACTTCTCATCAGTGTGCATAATATTTATAATTCCCCTGGACTGCTTAAGGCCCTCATCACCTCGCAAACTGTATCGTAATTTCATCAGACATTGCTCAATTTGTTGTTCTCAAAGTCTGAGTTGAGAAGTTTTTCAGCTCAACTCAGCTCAATTTGCTTGAAACAATCCTCAGACTGATTTCAGCTGTTAAGTTTCATTACCCCGAATGATTTAAACCCTTGGTGAAAAGTCTTGAATCCATTAATGCAGTATTCAATAGCTCTAATTAATGATTTTAAATGATTAATCTTTTTTGGAGAAAAGTTCACAGCCTGTCTACATCCCCCAGCATAAGAAAAATCCCTCCACTCACTCTTGCTTGCTACAACTCTGAAAAATGTGTGTCCAGTCAGTTAGTTGAAAACATTTCCCCTAATGATGTCATCAGCAGTAATACCACCTCTCCAAGATGGGAGACACTCTGATCAAAACATTTGTTGAGCTAAGAGGAAACTGCTGAAAATGATCATGTCTATGCATGTTGTAGTAAACATTAGAAAACACAATAAAAATATTATCTTGATTATTATTATCAAACTGCTCAACTTTTGCTTGGTTAACACAATGCTGAGATGACAGAGTCAGACGACTCTGATCACATGGCTTTCTTTGGAAACACTGATGCAGGAAGAAGGCGGAGTCTTAACATTAAGAACAATACACACGTAAGAGAAGTCAGAGCAGACCAAGCACCTAAAAACAAGATTCACTGTACATTTTGCCACAAGTTACTGTTGTTACTAATCCGCCAGCACATGATCCTGGCAACCAATTTAAGACTGAAAAATGGATTTGTGTAAATATTGACCCTTTGCTGTTGATTTGCTTCTTTACAAAAGGGAAAAGCATTAAATGTTAATCAAGCTGAGGAGCATACAAATAGAAAACTAACAGCAGAGTGCATTTCTCCATCTCTTCAGTAAGCTTTGCCTGGATGATCACCTCTTCTTGGTCCGCTTTCAGCTAAATCCAGTCAGTCTGAGCATCTCTCTCTGACAAAGGGAACAATAAATAATACTAACAATACCAATAATATTATTAACAATAACTCTTGCACGGAGCAGATGCTCATATGAAAATACAGCAAAAATAAGAACAAAAATAGGATTTTCATCTGTCATTACAGCCCTCTTACCAGCAAACAGGAAGTACATGGTGAATAGGATAGTCTGCTTCTTTTCTCTGATTTATTTGGCTGCTTCAGCCAACAGTGACGTGATCAACATGTACACTGACATGTTTCTGTGTGACTTGGGTCTGAGAGCCATCTTCAAACTAAACTTTCCTACCAAACAAACCTAAGCTGAGTTGAGATTCTTGAGAATATTCTGACACAAACTCAATTGTTAAAAGTGTAGGATTTAGAAAACAAATGCCAAATTAATCCCCAATAATGACACAATGACTCTTTTCAGAAAAGTTTACAAATTTATGCTTTCTCATGTTTGGAGAATAATTCAGACATAAATTCATAATACATCAAACTTTGTCATGTGTGTGTTTGCATTTACCTCCACACAGTTGTCACAAACAGAGCAGTGTGAGCAGCGCGGAGGGCGGTAGAAGCGGCAGGTCGAGCACCACTTCATGCGTACCTGGATGCCTTTAATCTCCACCGTCTTGTAGAGAGGAGCACGGAAATCATCCTCTTTGTCCTCATCCTCCTCCGCTAAACATTATGTGAGAAAATAAAGATTACATAACCTGATTGTGTGCTCTTCCTGTTTTGAGTTATAACCCTGCTGATAAACAGGCTACATGTAAATAATGTATAAGTACAAACTCCAGTTTTCAACCTGTTAAATTTAATACAGTTAAAAGGCAAGACATTAAGAGTCTAAACTTATAACATGATTGTATTTTAATTTAGTTTAGTTTGCACAGTAAGTGATTAATCAAATTGGAAATGTTTAAAAAAGATATGTGTAAGGAGAGGTCAAGAAGCAATCAGGCTTATGCAAGGGACCTCCCCTTTCTATGAGAAGAAAATCAAAATAAAGAACAATCAAGATTTCAGTAAGAACACAACTTAACACATGCATACACCTACACGTGTTCATTAAAGTTTTAAAAGAAAAACACATTATCAAAAAGGAAACAAAAATAAACAGGTTCAACAAACAAACAGAAATATAGGGAGTATAAGATGTTGACAAAATGTTAACAAATTTCCGACTTAAAGAAAACTAAGCTTCATTAATTAAATGTAAAAACAGTTTCCTTTTAAAAGATTGTGATGATGATGAGCTCTCTGTTACGTATTTTATCATTCCATATTTGTACAATAAGCTATAGGATGGAAAACTGACTGTGTTTAGTTTTATAGAAAGGAAGGTGAAGATGACTAACCTGTCTGGCATTATATGAATGAATCTGAATTTACTATGAAGAAATTCTAAATGATGATGGAAAACATAAAGGTGAGAGCATGTATTTGTAAATACACACACATATATGATGAATGTTTATGTTAAATACTGTGAGAATGTTCAGTTTATGTTGAATTTGAAAAAGTTCCCAATCTTACAAAAGGTTTTTGCAGGGTGTACATTTTGAGAAGGTTGGACTGGTACGTGTTTGCCCAAATTATGTCACCTTAAATCAAATATGGATATTCAAGGAACATACGGGGTCAATAAACAAGCCTTATCAACAAAATGTCTGAGTTTGCCCATGATTCCAAATGACCTTAAAGGCTTTTGTGGATAAAATGAATGTGTTGTTTCCAGTTCAAACTCTCATCCACTAGAATACCTAAAAATCTGACATGGGATTCTTGAGAAATTTCATTTCTTTCAATTGAAACTCCAATATGGGTCTTACCATACCTCCTGCATTTTCTCGCATAGACTATAAAACTTACATTTTGAATATTTAAAGGTGCTATGAGGAGAATTTATCGCCGGCGCAATGCTGCGTTCCTGTAACCTCGTAAATGGGAGTGACATCATCTCCGACTTATCGGCGTTCCAGTTGAAGTCAGAAAAAAACATGCCTAACTACCAGGCTATTGTTAGCTGTTGTTAGCACGCCCTGCGTTGTTGTATGAAGATTGTGATTATCACTATGGCAGCATTTTTGTAAATATAAGTCTAACAAAACGATGTATACAGCTGATCTAGAGCGACACACCCCAGTCAGAAGTGCAAATAAATGGATTATTACAGGAGCTAAATAACTGTTCACACTGGGGGCATCAATCTTCAATTGACACCTCGGGATGGGGAGGTTTCACCGAGTTCCCAGTAGGAAATTTAGACTTCGGGGGACGTTCCAGTTTTAGTTTCCCACTCGGAGCTCAAAATTCCTACTTCTGACTACAACTTGAACGTACCGGAGACGTGAAGCCAAATGTCCTGTTTGTTGTGGTAAATGCAGCATGGATCTTTGTCGGAACTCTGCATTGCTTTACAAGTTCTTTTTCAACAACTTACAGGATGCAAAGCCACAAGGTAATGTATCTGTTTCTAGTTACGTAGCGGTAGTTTTTGATGTGTGACGACAAGCAATGCGGGGAAAAGTTATTATCGTAGTTGTAGACGGCTATATATCGCTACTTACAGCCCGGCGCTCTCAGACGGTAATATAAATAATAAAATAATATAAATTTGCTCTAGTTTTAATTGTCTTGTTTCTGAAGTTGAGTATCCAGGCCAGTCCAGCCCTGTCAAGAATAGCATTTATAGATAACCTATTTAGATGCTATAAAACTCATCGATAAGTGTGTATTTCGATCAGGCATACATCTAAAAGTGAGACTTTTTTGTAATTACTTAAAAACTCCTCACAGTCTCTTTAATGAAAGCTTATAAAGTTTGAACCATATTGAAGCTCTTGCCATTCTTCATTTGCATTATTTATTAAAATATTTTAGTTAGTTTGAAACAGACTTACATTGGTATCAGCAAACAGAATGGGAAAAGAAGAATTACAGGCTGATGGAAAATCATTCATGTAAATAAGAAATAATAAAGGCCCTAGCACAGATTCTTGTGGCATGCCACATGATATGCCAAGAGTGCTTAACACACAACAATTGATTTCAACATACTGTTGTCTTTCACCCATATAACTGGGTAACCACTTCAGCATGCCACCCTGAAAACCATTGGATTGTAATACGTTCAACAAAACTTAATGATTAACCGTGTCAATTCTTCAGACAAATCTAAAAAAATAAGGCTTAATGAGCATTTTTCATCATATAGAGCTGCTTGTATTTTGTCTACTAGTTTTAAATTGTCATGTAGGTAGAATGGTCCTTTCTGAATCCATATTGATGTTCAAATGAAAATTTATTTTCTTGTAAATAAGTTAACATTCTGCCATAGACCAATTTTTCTAGAATTTTTGAGAAACACGGTAGGATAGATATAGGGCGATAGTTTGTGAAGTTACATTGGTCACCTGTTTCAAATAAAGGTGTATTTTTTGCTTTTTTTAAGATCTTTTGGAACAACACCAATTGCCAGTGTGAGACTCAGAATATGAGTGAGGGGCTCCAGTATGTAGTTTGTCTCTCTTACAAACTCCAAAATATACAAACTTCATGCACTGATGATACAAAAGCCGGATGGAATTAGTTGATGAGACAGCAAAGTCACGTGAAGATTACAGGCGGGCGTGGTGGTGGCTATCACTGGAAACTTATGACCCAGACATGATAAATAATGACCTTTAGGTGTCAAAATTTTTAGATAAGCTCCTGACATCGAGATGAGAAATAGAAAAACCTTCTAGTGGAACCAAATATGGGAAATATGACAGCAAATTTGAAATCTTCTTGATAGCGTTAACATGTTAGAGGTGTCTGTAATTGAGTTAGAAAATTGTTATCAGGATCATGTTCATTATATATATGACTTGATTGTCTATGAAATGGACACATTCTGCTTTTAATGGCCGAAATGTAACTTTCTGGAGCACCGACTTGCAGAATACAAAGCTGGTGTGTGTTTACCTCGGGGGAAGACTCCGGGGTCCATGAAAGTGGCCATGCAGAAGTTGGCGAGGGTGAAGAGGAAAATCACAGCGATATAAATGGGAATGAGAGAGGAGAAGTACTCTGACAACCACGGGCACCTGTACCAAAAGCAGACAAGATTCAGAGTCAGAGCTTTGTACACTATTACTAAAATATTACAATTTAAAAAAAAGACATATCTTCTTTGTTTATGCAAGACACAATGTACATTGTTTTGTGCTGTTTTAGCGTCAGAGCATTCTCAGGTATGTCAGTCAAAGCTGTCAAGCACACGGGTGGGACTGAGAGGAGATGTGGTTTGAGTGATGCTAAATAGGCACGAATTTGCTCAAATGTGTCTATAAATAAAGCTAAGAAAAAATGGGATCTTCATGGACATTACATAACAAACACAGTGATATTTTGAAAATATCATCTTGACCTGTATCTCATTTGAACATATACTAATGCATTCCATACTGCTTTCTCACTAAAAATTAGTGGGTCAACACGGGTTTATTAAAAGCAGTTTAGCCTGCTAACAATCGGCAAGTGACTCTTTTTCCACTGCCAGCAGACCTGAGTCTAACCCGCAGCAGAGGAGCTGCATGGCTGTTTGTTTTCCTCTGGCGCATCAAGCTGATGTCTTGAACGTGATGACATCTTCAGCGAGACGTAGCCCCTCCATGTAAACAACTGGGGCATGGAGGCGGTTTCCTTTACTTTGTACTTTTGTCTCTCTTACAAACTCCAAAATATACAAACTCGGCACTGATGATACAAAGGCGGATGGAATTAGTTGATGAGACAGCAAGAGTCACGTAAGTTACAGACGGAGGGCGTGAGTGTGATATTATGCCGTGGGGACGTTACGCCGACGTCATCCGTAAATTAGCAGGTCAACCCGGGTGATGTTCTCACTGAAGCCAATCGGAGGCAAGCCAATTAAAACCTGCATCGCTTGCAGGGTCAATCAACCCGGGTCGAAATGCAGATTAAACCCTTTCAAACTGCCGTCAGGAGCCGATTGTTACCCGGTTTGAACAGGTTTTTTGGCCAGTCTGAAAGGGGTATTAAAGATGGTCTTATTGCCCTCTCCTTGTATGCAGTCAATGCTATGTTTGTGTTTTATACATAAAACTGTTTCTTACGTGAAGCAGAAGAAAAGGGTGGTGGATCCCACGAGGAACATGGTGGCTGCAGACACAGGAACATATCGGCTGGGTCGAAACGGGCGGGGAGGAGCAGAAGCTGGGCCACCTACTCCTCCCCCAACCCCGCCACCACTGAAGCCCGGCATCAGAGACAGAGAGAGAGGGGAGGAAGACAGAGGGACAGAGGTAGATAGCTACAGTCTACCCACTACTAGGAGTGCCCTACAGGTCAAAATGGCGGGTAAGTTGTTTGTTAGGATGGGCCATGACTGCCAACAGGAAAAGTAAACCAACACTATGCAAAGCAGCAACTCAGCAGTAACATGGGTCTCTGTGTACAGCCTGTAAATGTCTCGCAGCACTGGAAAAGTCACTCCAAAAAGAGCATTATTCTCTGGTACAGCAATTTACAGCTCCTCTTGCATGTGTACACTTTGTTGTAAATGTTCAGTTTGTGTGAATATTCTTCATATCAAAGCAAAACAATACAAGAGCAATGTGATACAAAAATATGTGTTGGTAATTCTTAAATATTTTTGTATGGCTTATAGTAACCGTTTTTGGTGCAAGAATATAAATAAATCTAATTATAAGTCGCTCCCTGGCACCAGTGCAACCTTAGCACAGCTGTGCATGTACACAAAGACACAGACTTTTACAAAGTCAACCAAAACTGGAGCAAATTAAGTTCGTCTCCAGCCTTGAAGTGTTCAATTAAAAGCTTGATGATGTGCTTGACTTCTGATTTTTAAATTCAGAGAAAGCTGATATGAAAAGAAAAGACGCATGAAAGAGGTAGAGGGTGGAAAGCCAGCAGTCCTGGAGCAGGAGCACATAGAGGAGAACAGGCAGAGGATTGAGAGCAGCAGCTGCTGATGACTTCTGTGATTGTCCCGTGAGGGCTTATTTAGGCACTGGGTGGGTGGAAGAAACTGAGGATGGTGGCAGGGACAGTTCCAGCGTTCAAACTAAGTAAGCAGAGGAAAAATCAACAAAACCAAAAAAAAAATCCACTTTGGAGCTGCTGCGGGAAGCTGCAAAACGTCAAACTAAAAAGTCCGGCTGGATTAAAAAAAATAATAATCTGCTAAAAAAGAATTTACAAAGAATGGTTAGCCTTGCTTTTATGAGTAGCTCAACTAGCAAAGCAAAGTCTTCAGGGTCTTTGGAGACCCCTGCCCTCAGTCTTTATAAGGATAAAATCAACTCATTCCAAACAGAAGCCCTGTGTAGGTCATCAAGGTGTCGCCACAGTAAGCCAGGTCTGGGTGAAGAGACCTCTCCCACCTCCAAATTCTCTGAAGATAGACCTCATTCCCCATCTTGCATCTCTTGAATAAAGCCATGTGTAGCTGTGATGTTATGTAGTCTGATGCATTTTAATCCTTTGTTCAATTTGTCCTCAGATCCTCCGTCACACAGTCGTCCCCTGGATTAGCATGGATGTCCCCTTGAAAGAGCAAAACACAACATATTTACTAATATGTGAAAAATAAAAATAAAAAACTGGACAAACACACATGACACAAACTGTTGCAAAAGAGAATTTGGTTGAATTACTTGAGAGCCATTTGGATGGTCAGTCAGGGTTGGATATAGTTTGGTTTGTCTCTGAAAACGATAAACTGATACTCATGGGCTGGTGCTGGTACCTAAGCTGTTCCTGAAATTATACTTTAAGGACAAAAACACAAGTGTGTACAATGGTGCTCTTGTCCCAGACTTGAAAAATGCTTCTGTAATGTACGTCTTTTCAGCCAGAAGCAAAAACTGGACACAGATCATAGAGCAGAGTGCAGAGGGGGTCCAGCCTCTCTGGCTCTGACATTGAGCGAAAGGAACTGAAATGAAGCACCAAGACCTGTGCTGTGATATGGACCTGTTGGTGCCTGTGAGACCAGATTTCAGAGCCCATCTCGTCATTAATCGGTGTTATTGCAAAAAAAAGGAAAAAAACGGCAAGTATATAAAAAATGTTTTGTTTTTACCTCAGCTGCCCTCATAGTTGTATTTGCTTATTTGGGTGTGACAGGTGGCATGACTGACGATGATGTGAAGATGATATCTTGAGTGATAAAGAAACATACGACCTGCTAAAGCAGCAGTGGTGTAACAGCTCAAATATTAGCTTGTTAGGTCTATTACTGAGCTTTATGTGTACACAAAGGAATATTTGTTTACTTGAAACACTCGAGTCACCACTGAAAGTCTGAACATTATCATACATTGCTGATACCTGCCACAAACATAACTGACTAAAAGAACTTATGATAGATGGTAGGGTGAGACACAAAGTGGGCTGCAGAGCGATTTTTCAGTGAGTCATCAATGTCACAAAATAAAATGCATCAAAAAGTCCATGAAGTTTGAAAGTGCCAAACTGACACGAATCCCAAAAACCCTTTCATTTTGTTCAGCCGTGATGACGTTCAATAACTGGCTGTTTTCTGCCTTATCTTATAATCAAAGACACATTGCATTACATGTATGGGACTGCTTCAACATCTGTGGATAATACCTTTTATGATCAGATAGCCTCTACTGCTGGTATTTAAAAAGAAGGGGCATGTTATTTTAGCAGGACAGAGATCACTGTATGACAGCAGCGAGTCACAGGGCTGTTTGCAGCTCTCAAAAAGACAGGAAACACGTTATCTTACTCATAACTTTAAAACAAATTTACAGATAATATTTAATTAGAATGTAAGTCAAAGAAAAAAAAAACATTTTCAAGAACCAAATTTCTTCATCTAAAAAAATAATATACTTATTTATTTCTATTAAATCAGATGTTTCCTAGTTTCACATCTGTCACTTTAAACACAATAATCTTCATCTTCTTCACTATGAAAAGTCATGCTGGTATAAACACTGGCAAAAAAACTAGTTTGTATAAGCACGGTGCATCTCTACCTGTTACTATGGGAAACCAATGCTGGTTTTCCCATGATTATTTATAATTCATGACCTCTAAAAACAGCACACACTCACATGCAGCGAAGAGTAAAAGAGCCAAATAATAAAAACATTTGCATACATGTGCCAGGAGGCCCTCTGTGAAGATGCACCTTTTAACCATGACTTCTAAACCTTCTCTCATTGTTCACTTACATATTGTTTTATGTGAGGTTCTCATTTGACATACTTAAGTGCCTGAGGTTTTATTTATTAGGAGCTGCAGTTTCTCACAGGGAAGGTGTTGAAGTGTCCTGAGGATAGACTAGTGCACACCCACACAAAGCATGGAGGATTGCACAGATGCACCAGTGTAACACATACTGATTAATATTGGCCATAAGGGGATTATACAGTCACATTACGTGACGGCTGGCACCGGGCACACCTGACCTTAACTAGATCAAAGGGTTTTCACAATAGAAGAGGTAAAATGACAAACTCAGATGTGTTGGCATATGGAAAAAATCACACAACAACAACAAAGTAATTGAAAACAACATTGTTATGTGGGGATGCATGGTATTATGGTATGATTTCAGTATTGGCAGATAACTGGTATAAAAGCTAAATAGAATAATGATCATTTCTGTCGATATTACCTGAAGATTAGGGCTGGGCAGTATGGCCTGAAACTCAAATCCTTGTCTTATTATGTCTGATTTTAAATGGGTATTTTCCACTCAAAGTAAAAAAAAACTCTATTTGACACAGAACATACTTAAAACACATTTTGCCATGAAACTATAAAGTCTGTCTTCAAACTAAAAAGATTTTTACTGTCAGAATTACAGTACATGCAAAGGTAATTCCTGTAGTTTTGACATCGAGAGGCTTGTCTATATTGACACCGACAGCTGGACTATTTTCATAATATATTAACATAGAATTATCCATTTAGTATTTAATCTCAATAAAAAACACAATTCTTAAAAAATAAATGTCTGCATATATTAAGGTCTTCTATGTAGAAACCGCTGAAAATTTTCTGTATTTTTATCTACAAACTTACACACAATTTACAAATTGTTACAGTGTTTCTGTTGGAAGGAAATATGGGAGAGGGTTTTTAACACTGGGAGTCCAGGAGAGGCAAAAGTGACAGAGTAAGTCAGGGGAAAAACTGTCTTTTGTAAATCTTCAACAAAATAAACCTCGAGTTCCGTCTACCGTACCGTCTTCTCCCGCTTATCCATGGTCGGGTCGCGAGAGCAGCAGCCTAAACTCTGAGTTAATTAATTTGAAAATTATATCGGCCAGTCCTGTCTCTATTATTTAGCTCGGTATATTTGTACGATTGTGGAGGAGGGCTGGTTTTCTGTAGGAGGGTTAGTAAGATCTATAAGCTGTTGAATGGGAAAATGAAGCCTGGTTTCCTGGTACTGTTAAGAATACATTTGCATCTGACGTAATCCAACAACAACTACTTTCAGTTGTTTTATTGGCATCAATATTGGTGTTAGTCAAAATAAGCCAACAAAAACACAGCATCCTGCATCCATATCTAAAAGCTACATAGTTATTTCAAACATCAGCCTATAGTTTTCTCAATAGGCCCATCACTACTTGTGTGGAAATTCCCTCGTTAAATTTAGCAATGGATGACTCGGAAGGAGTTTCTTACATACAGGAGGGTCATCTGAAAAATACAGAGAAGTTTCGCTTAAGTTTCACAACAGTCATAGTGACTAACCATCACATATATGTCCTGACAAGAATGCAGTGTGTGTTTTTAAATTTTTAGCATTACTCACGGTGAGTTGCTCAACAGCCTGTTGTTGTTAAACAGACAGCTGCCACCTTTATGCCCTGAGGTGGTCCTATCAAACACCGCCCACTACTGGAAATACAAAACACCATGAAGACAACAATCTGATCTGAACCATCAGGGTGGACGCCTTTGACACACATACACACACACACACGGGGACATTGAACAGACAAATGCTCCTGATCTCCTGGTGGAAAACTAGTCTGTGCGGTGTGAACACGTTGAAAACGGATCCAGAGACGCTGTGTAATCTGAGAGTTTGGACACACCCCTCCTCTGAACAATCATCATCAAGAAGAAATACAGAGCTGAGGCAGAAGAAGAGTGTCAGTGTGCCTGTTGTTAATCATCTCATCTGCCCCACAACAAATCCCCCTGACTATAATGGCTGTTAATCCTAAAATCTCCGTGTCCAGCCTGACTGTCATGTCCCGCAACAATCTTTCCTTAGCGAGCTGCATCTCTGAGGCCGATCAAACTGATCAACACTTCGATCAGCACTGAGGGATCTCTTACACTGATGTTTGTAAACCGATAACCCATCACATCATCTTCACTTTCGTGGAGAAACAGCGGAGTGTTTGACCACAGGCCAGGGCAGAGCTCGGGTTAACTCCAGACAGCCAACAAAACCATCATCTCCTGAAACAATGATCCTGACTGACACACGCTTCTCGTCTACAGTTAATAACTTACGCCCTGTCACAATGCACTGCAAGTAAATGGAATAAAAACAGACATAGAAACACAGCACACTTTGTAGGATAGCTCTTACCTAGCCACGAAAGTTTTTGCGACACTGCTCAGCCCTTTACATCGGCTGACAGTTAGCTAACGCTACCTGGCTAGCCTCGTAGCTCTACAACAAGGAGTGGCTTACATTTGGAGAATTTTACCTCTGTCCTGCGAGAGGGTCTCTGTGGCGAGCAGGTAAAACAAACAGGGTCTGCCCAAACTCGACTGTTGAGCCGGGGGTTTTTGGGTGTGGGTTGTTACGGTCCTCCTTGAGTTAGCCGCTAGCACACTAGCTCGCCTGCTAGGCCGACATCGGAATCCCGGAACTGGTTCGTCGTCCCTCAGGTGGAGAAAACAGCCAATCAGGGGCCACGACAGTGAAGTGGGCGGAGTTTCAAGAAAAGCCCTCAAACCCAGACCTTTAAATCAACCTGTTTCTTTATTTGGAGGAGCAAACACACCACTCTGCAAACTAAACCAGACTCAGAGTATGATGATGTTTATCTGTGGTCATGATTCTGTGAGGGCCCTAACCACTGGAACAGGGATGGACAACCTGGGTCACCAAGAGGGCCACTATATAATTACACTCATTGCCAGATGGCTTTATTTCTTTTGAAGGATAGAAAAAGGAACAAGTATATCTAGCTGTTTAAAAAAGTTACTTTATCAACACTTATGTATATCTTCACTCAAATAAAATTAGCTAAATTTATTCTAATAAGCTCGACACAGATTTCAAGACAGTTACAGCAACTTTTTGAAGCAAGTCAAAGAGCATTTGCAGGTTATCCAAGTGTATTTCACATACATTTTTTATTTTCAATTAAGAAGAATGTATAGAATAAAATTCACAGACACAAAGCATCTGGGAACATAACAGAAAGAGAGAGAGAAATTTGCTCCAATCCCGTTTTAAAACACCTTATTTTACAGTAAAGATGATTTCTGTGGCCTTTGAGTGAGCAGGACTTGCTGCTCACTTTTTTGGGCTGGGTATATATAATGATAATAGATTAATGTCTAAAGCTCAACCACCCCACATCCAAATTTTAAGAAACTGAAAATGCTTAATTGCCAATATTTTAAAAAGCATGCAAAGGTCAGTCCTTAGACTTGATAATATGTATATTTGTTCATAAATATCTTATGAAGAAAGTTTTGGTTGATATGTGTTCCAGGGGGCCATTATATTGAAAATAATGTTATTTTTAATATCGACAATTTTATCAGATTTTCATCATGAACATTTTTTAAATATATTTTAAACTGACTAGCTGGCTGCATTGTGTGTGTATGTGTGCAGTGTATGTGCATATGCATATTGGTCCCGGGACTGCCAGTTGCCAACCCCAGATTTCTAAGATCACATATATTAATCTACATGATGCAATGACAACAGTGAAAATAGCAACATTTCAGAGAAAGTTACTGTTGGCTCCAAATGTTATAAATCTTATAGGTGACTCCAGATCTTTCAAGGAAATGCCTTCTATGCATTACTAAGTGGTTTTGTAAAATTACTTGTACAATATACTTCAATAGCCAGTAAATACCCTGTCACTTGTTATAAAAGGAAGATGAAACTGGTCTAAATTTCATACATAGCTCATCAAGCAGGTTTTACAATTTTGTAGTTTAACAGCTGATATTTGCAAGCAATGGATATTTATTTTCTCCTTTTTGTTAAATTTCATTTAATTGTACAATACCACAATCTTTATTTTGAATCACTGAATTCAGAGGAATATCTTCTGATATCTGAAGTACTAACCAGTAATACTATTTAGTAGCACTATCAGAAAATGTTACTAGAAATGTGTCAAGCAATCTGAACCCCTGTGCTTAAATGATCCAAAATATGATGTCAGATTAGTTGGTCTGTCCCTTTATTTCCATGTTGAAGTCTGTTTTATAAATCTGTAAGATAAAAGCTGTAGCAACAAAATTACAACTCTGGTTTCAATGAAAAAGTATGTGGTACTTGTACAGATGACTACAGATGCCATCTTGAGAAGACTGCTCATCTTTTGTCCCCTTTTGCTTGTCAATGAAACACATTTCAAAACATCAGAAGTAAAAATACAAGTGAAGTTCACTCTTTAAATGATCCTTTTTCCCAAAATAAGCACGTCTATATTTAGCACATCTTTCCTTTGTCAGCCCACCACAGCTCACATTGATCTTTTTTCTATTTGCAGTCTTTTTTCCTTATCTTGTTTTGAAAAGTGTATTGTGCTTGTAAAAAGAATAATTGAAAGGAACAATATTAAAATAATACACAAAACAGCTTTTCTGACTCCATTTGTCCCAACAGTTCTACTCTGTAGCAAGGATGTAGACCCTCTTAAATATCTCAATAGAGGAATCTCAGATACATCTCTACTTAAAGCTTGTTTTGATAATTTTATGGAGCACTTAATGAAATTTATATCCTTAAAAGTCTTCTAAATGAATGTACTTGCCACCTATTTCATGAGTTAGGTATACTGGATAGGTTTTCTATTGGACTTCTTTGTCATAATTTGAGCTGAAAATGAGCAGGGCAATGAAAACAAAGTACTTTAACCATTTGCATGTCCCTTATTTAATAAGGGCCATGCAAATGAATTTCACCTTACCTTTTCATGACAGTCAAAACAAGTCCTCCATGACAGAGTTCTCCATATTATTAAGCTGCAAAATAACCAGAGAATAAAAAAAATCTCCTCCAAATTAAAATCATTACACAAAATACTAGGCCACATATGTCAGGGTATTACATGGCCTTTAGATGCTTCTATTAACATAAGAAAATGTCTATTTGCACTTATGTAATTTATAGCAACTGCTGTAGGCCTGTAGAATTCCTGGGAAGAGCTGTCAGGTGTTTACAGAACAAACACTGAATGGTTCAGTGTAGTAGCCCTAAATATTGACTGCAATAGGGGTCCAGTTTGTCAGGAAGAAAATGGTCTACTGTTGAATGTCCTTTTCCCACATACATTTGGACAGGTATAAACACCACGGCATAGATCCTAAAAAAGGGCACGTTCATGATAACTATGCAAATTTTGAAAGAACCTTTAAATAAATCCAAAGGTCCAGTCAGATTCTACCGTATTTTCTCCATGATTGATTTACAGGGACACAATTACCTGATCCACACATACAGGGCTGTTAAAGAGAGACAGATGAGCATTCACACTTAAGGAAAACCAGAGTTTACCTGTTAACATAACAGGCATGTTAATGATCTGTGGGAGGAAACCAGAGCACCTGTAGAAAACCCACACATGTACAAGAAGATGTAGGCTCCACACAGAAAGGCCCTGTCTAACCTTCTTGCTGTGAAGCACTGGTGCTACCTTAGATGAACATCTGTTAACTTCAATAAAATGTTTTAGTCCACAAGCAGGGCAGAAAAATACACAGACCCTTGGAGATATGAACACTGAATAAAAACAGAACTTTGAAAGTCCAAAATTTTATTACAAGAAAAGAACAAGAATTTATAAAACAGATAATAAAGAACATTATCTTGAGACAATTTGTACATTTCTTGTTGCATTGTCAAAATCATGTGCAGCACGGTATTTACAACTGGAACTTTTCTCTTCAGACCTTTTTATGAATCAACCCAGATTTATTTTATTCTATTCCCAAAAAATCTAGAAAAATAAGGGTAACCTACCAAGAGAAATCCCTTGCTTGCCGGTTCACACTTGTTCCTCGCAGGAAGATTTCATGTCTCACACCAATCACACATGAACAGAGCCAGAGTTTTGGTTTTTATCCAGACGTTTCTCCACTTCTTTCTCTTTCTAACACTGAAAGTCATGCAAACTGAAGATATGTTCCTGCTTTGAAGGATAAGTGTGGACAAGCAAGTCATGGAAATTCCAGGGTAGATTATCCAAAATGTTTCGAGGACGTTTTTGCATGTGTGAAAGAGCATCAGTCCATGGAGTGGTGGGGAGGGGAAATACGATGGAGCCAGCAGGGACTTTGTTTGATTTTGGAAGTTTTAAAATTTCCCATTGCAAATTAGATGCAACACTGGGAACTACCGCCACCTTAAAGGGATAGTTTGTTTTTTAAGTGGGAAATGCTCGAGGCCTATGGTACTAATAAATATGATTCTCTCAAGCTCTGTCCCCCAGCAGGTTATGAACTATAGGCGATATACCAGTCAATAATGCCACCAAAACCCACTTGTCACAGCAATAGGCCTGCAGGTTATGTGCATGGTCTCACTGTTCATTCATCTGCACCACCAGGTATTTTGTGATTTGTCCTGCTCCTCAGTTTCCGCAGCACCTTTACATCCATCTTTCACCCGTAACTTCATCTGCAAAAGTTCATCCTGTGTTCTCCGGTTCATGAGGACCTCCTCTCGTGCCCAGGACTAATGGCATGTTGCTGCCACTTGAGTCAAAATATCCCATTTTTGTTCAGTTATAACAGTTACTGTTTTCTATTTCTTCTGATGACCTAAACAGCTGATGGTGGAGAGATGCATAACCCTGCATCACAGAACACAACACTTCTAAATACAGGGGCTTTGCTGTGGAAAAGTAAAACACTGGAAAGAATTTTACTGTAGCATCCAATCAAGCAAATGTTCTTTACTGAGTAGTTTAACCCAAAACTGGGTAATTAAGAGGATTTCAATGGCACCAATGACAGACATATACTGCCTAGAATCTACTGTCTCACTCAGAGACAAAGCTAATGTGGCACTCATATTTACTAGTGCCATAGGACCCGAGCAACCCCACTTAAAAAAACTGAACTATTCCTTTAAGTTGGACATTTTTAAATCTGGGAGTGAAAGGATCTCCATTAACTCAGAGTTAACTGGCTCATAATTGGACCACAGTCAACTCTGGTGTGATACAATGCCCAGCTCCATAGTTAAGTTCCAAGTTTTGATGGCACATACCATGACTGTTAAAAAGTCTGATTGAAAGCCCTTACTGGTCACCTGAACGATGTCACTTCAGGTAATGTTCAGGGCTTTTGAGAATTTATTATCTGAATCTGAATTCTGTAGGCAACAAGCAAAGCCAATCTCGTGAACGTTTCCAGCGATGTTCTCCATACATCATCTTCTGTTATTAAGTTCTCACACCTGAAGTGTAACCTTATTTCATGTCCATGAAGCGGATGTCCATTATCAGCAGAGTGTGTCTGGGTAGTGGTCTTGGCGCTGGGGACAATACTTTCATCACCTGCAGCTGAGTGTCCACAAATGTCACCACTATAAAGCCACACACAGGACTCTCCACTATGTCCTTTTTGGAACCCTCCTCTCCATCCTCGGCACTGCTCACACTCAACACGTGATACGTGAGGTCTCTCCCAGGTGTCACGGGCACCAGTTTCAGCTGTGTGTCATCCTGAGACATTCCCAGTGGCAGGCATGAGTCGGGGATCGATGGTGCCCCAATCTTGTAGATGCGGACGTCTGAGAAACGCACCTCAAACGAGAAAGGGAAGAAAGACACTCCACGGAAGCCGTAGAAGTACTCCCTGATCTTTTCATCTCGGGCATCCCGCCGGCATTCCTTAGAGCGCTCCACCACGCCTCCAGACTTGGGTAGGAGCACAACCCGTACAAAATGAGGGAGGTCTCGTTTAAGTTCGTTGTAGAGCCTCTCGTGGTCCAAAACCAACACCACATCCACCTCAAAGGCAGAGGCACAGTGCACCAAAGCCTGATATCCAGAGCCTTTCACCCAGCCGCATGTGTTGATGATACAGCCTCCAACACTGGCCTTTCTGTTCACTTCACAGCGCTGAGAAAACACCTCAGCAAGACGTGATGTTAACTAAATATCAGAGGAAAAGAAAAAAGTCCAGAGGGAAGAGGCAAACACACAAGCATGATATTAATATAACACTGTCATATGGTAAAGGTGCTGTTGAGATGTGAAATATTCAGATCATTTTATACTCACTTTATTGTAAAGTTTAATATTGGTCCCTGGGGTAGTGGAGCCAAAGTGATAGACCAAAGGAGCTTGAACCGAGAAACCTTCCTCCACATCTGCTGGACGCTCAATGCACAGGGCAGACACTGTGCCAGGTATGGAAACCTGAGGAGCAGAAGTGCTTTACAATCACTGCCATCATTGAGGTACAGTATCATTTGATATTTGAATCAAGATCTGTGTATTTTGGCTTGTTAAAGGTCAGCTTCATCTTCATGAATCAACTTTGGCCCAGACACTGTAAGCTCATGTGTGATCATTGATGCCAAAGTCATACACAAACCTTGAGCTTTATTTTATTCCTTTTCTGATTTGACTTCTGTTTCTAGGTGTGCTCCAACTTGTGTTGGTTATAAATTAAATATTGGGCACCTGATGACAGGACCAGCCATGTGTTGTTTCTATATCTGGAAAACCATCTTGACCAAAAGCAGAAGCATTACTACACATCTACAGTGCAGTGAAAAAGTATTTGCCCACCTTCTGTTTGTTTTTTTTGCTTAGAGTGGCAGCATTGTTTGGTGTCAGCTCTGGGTACCATTTTCAAACATTGGACAACATTCCTTGAGACTGGTGAAAGTCCAAGACGGACAGCAGTGTGGGTGTCTCAGGAAGACAACACACCAAGAAGACCAGTTCCTCACTCATGTTTAACCGAGGAACTGTAGGCTTTCTTCTGGGGGGATTGTGGATTTTGGCACTTTGGTTGGGCACCACCCACATGTTTAGCCGTGTTGCTCATTTCAAAAATTAATGGCCCTCACAAACTGTACCTCAATGTAAAGATGCCGTATCAGGCTTTCAGGAGATGATTAATACAACACCAAAACGTAGAATTAAAGGGGAGAAAATGATGGAATGAGATCTCCAAACTTTTTGAGGTGTTATAAAAGATCAAGGTTTAAGTGTCCAGGTCAGTGATCATTGTTGTGACATAAATTCATCTCACCCCACTCTGTCCAACATCTAGCTCCACCAAAGTTGGCCTCCGTCCCACCCTCACAGCATAGCTCAACAGCAGTCGGCACACGGTTGACTTGCCTACATCTGTAGGCCCAACCACCATCACCTGGAGGATATTTAATCATTTAATGCAGATAATAATACAGAGATTTGAAAATCATGCATGTAAGGACCCTCTGATGGGGGTCCTTTTGTCTTTCAAACCTACCCTTGGCCCTCTCTCATTTTCTCGCTCTGCTTGTTTTCTCATCTGCTCCAATGCAGCGTGTGTGTTCAGGTAAAGCAACATGGGAGTGTCCTTTGACACGTAAGCCACCTGTAGCATGAAGGAGACACTTGAAATTTGAGCCTTTCATTAATCAAATGTCACAGACAAAAAGCCGCTCACAGCTGAATGTGACACCACAAACCTTAAAGACAGAAATGAGCAGGCCAGCTGGATTACAGCCACATGAAAATTTTTCTCTTAGTACTCACCTCCGGCTTCCCGTAAAGATTAATACTGCAGCCTTGCCAGGTGAAGACTGCAATCTTGGAACCTGGCCCGAATGTGTATTTCTTGTTGCGGTTCAGTTCTGACCCAAACACCTCAGCCATCCCTGTGATGAGCTCCAGTTCCACTTGCTCTGAAGCCTCTCCTGCCTCCACCTCAAATCGAAGTTCAGTCTCCTTCTCAAGGTCAAACCTGGTGCTGACCTTCCCTGATGCTGGAGCATCCTCACTTATCTTTTCTGCTCCCTCTGTTGACATGACTTTAAAGACAAATAGCATGTTACATTTACACAGAAGTAGCGATAAACTGAAAATGGATGAAGGACACACACCATTCAACACAGGGATGGAGAGTAATTATGTACATTTACTTGTGCTATTGCAATTGAGTAGATTTTTTGTGTACACATATTTTTTTAAGTTATTTTAGATATTTGAGCAGTCACTTTAACATAATTAATTTTGGCAGGAGTTATTGAACTTTTCTTCCTATTAAATGGCATCTGACTAAAGGGTACAGAGCTAAGACAAAAAGCTAAACCAGGCAAAGCTCCTCATCAACAAGTGCTTTCACTATGGAACTTTAACTTTGGTACTGAGAATAAGAATCATCTTTCATAACAATGAATCAATACTTAAAACTATACGGATAGCGAGCTGCTCAAACAATCAATACCTAATGAATGTAAGCTGTCCTCAAGGGTTTCAAGGGAATAACATTTTGGAACTGGCATAGCATAACTATAAACACTAAAAACATTGACAGTGAGTTTAAGTTAATTAATACTCCGTAGCAAAACTTATGAATCTACTCATTTATAAGATTTTTCATATTAACTTGGTCAAATGCAGCTTTTTTATAAAGCTATGACCAAAAAAATATAATGGAAATGATAGCTAGAGTGCACACATCTTGGTAAACGAATACAGGAGCAGGACAAAAAATATATAAACCGCAGCACACAGAAAAAACGTCACCCCACAGTTCAGCAACCAACAAAAAAACAAAGTATTGTTCTACACAAGATATTTTCACTAAAACATTCTCTATATTTCTAATACAATCAGGGCAAACTGCTATTATTTAATTATCACGTGGTGTTGTATTAAATCATCTAATATTGTATTATATTGTTTGTGTTAAATGGTAAAACAAAATGACATAACAAATCAGAGGAGAAAAGTAATTAAAAACATGGTTATTGTAATTGAGTAAGTTTTTGAAGTGTTATTCTTCAACACAGCATCTGAGATTTGACATATGAAATTAAAAGCCAAAGTAGTTGAAGAATTCCATCAACGACTGCTGTTTGAACCCAAGTCTTCAGCTTTGACATATCACAATATTGATATTGAGGGAAAAAATCATACAGAAATCATAGGGACTTGATACTGTGGTACTTCGTGGATCAGCAACCAGACAAGCAAAAGGGTTGATGTTCAACAGAAATGCATAATGATTCTTTACAAGCCAAGTTTTAATAATATGACACTATTTGGGAGAATATAATCAATGAAATATTGAATCTGCTTGGTTAGATACACTGAAAGTGTACCAAACTATGACTCATGTTGTGTACAAATACATAATTACTGATGCCTCTAATGTCTGATTTCATACATACTTTACAGTTGATACTTACAAATATTTTGCATCATCTGGGTGGTATTTTACGCACTTAATTATACACTGAAACAAATACATTATTAACTCATCACATTAAAGCCGAAGTCCTTACAAAGGTTCAAGTTCAACTTTATAAAGTTAGAAAACACAGAAAGGTGAATTTAAAGTACTCAGTAATCTGAGTATATTCCAAGTAAAGCAACATGAGTTTTTACTGAACAGATTAAGCACATTATTTATAGTACTCGAGTCAAATCTGAACAAAGTAAATGTACTTTCACATCAGTTTATTACTTCAGTTGCCTTTCCACCCCTGCATGGTGTACTGCTATATATTAAAAATAATTTCTGCTGATGTCCATTAGGCATAATTAAACTCAAAATGCCTAATACTTTAAGTACATCTTTGTTGGCTCTGGTTTTAAAACTTGAGCTACAGTACATTCGGGTGCTACTTTTACATGTACTTAAGATCAATTTGACCCTAATCAGATGTTTTCCCAGAAACTAAAACGTACACCTTTCAAGAGATAGTAAGGAAAATCAAAGTTTATTTATCTTTGCACTGAAGCATGTCTCAGTTAAAAGGCCTTTGAAAGGCAATGTAAGGACTTTTGATTGCTTATAATTCAGGGGTTGCTGGTTGAAGGCCATTGGTAGGTTCAGCAAAGTATTTACTTCGCCACCACAATGACAAACAATTTTAATTAGATGAATACAAACCTCACAGAGAACTTAATAACTTAATAACAGGAGTTTTCCGTTTTGCTTCTGACATTATTGATCTCTGCTAACTCCGAGCACCACTCACACTTTTGCTTTTCCCATTATTAACCTTAAACAATAGTTACACTTTCTCCCCGAAAATAAAGCTGTCTTAACATACTAGTGACAGATACTTTAGCAAAAACATATCGAGCACGTTATGAATTCAGACTGAGCGCAGCGAGCAGGCCGACACTAGCCCCGCAGACAAAAGTCGGCTATAAAGACAGAAATACATTCATGACCGCTTCAAATGACTAAAGCTGAACTGAGAGAAGTCAAATAACATAAAATATGCAACATTTCTCTCAAAAACAGTTCACAGACAACACAAAAGACCGAAGAGTGTAATGAAATAAGTTGAAAAGCTTGGGACACAAACCTCTCGTCTAGTCGCACATTGATGACGTCAACATCGAACCACCAATCGTGTCTCCCATAGTCCGCGACTGACACAATGATGACGTCATGGACATTAGAAGGGACATTTCGATAAAACTTATCATTTCAAGCAGGTTCGTCATGCATCAGTTATATGAAGCCGTTTATTCGACCTGAAAACTTTTGTAAAAGTAAATAAACCAACTGAACGTCTCTTTATGAATACATGACATGTACTGCTGGGTTAGATTTAGAGTCTAAAATATCCTCTGGGTTAATTCAGCCCTGATTATAGAAGAAGCTTTAAAGGTATCTTACAGGGCTTTTTTTTTTTAACATAATGCCTTCTCACATAAATGCCATTCACGCAGAAAGATAGAAAACACATACTTTATTCAGTACCAACAGATACAAAAAGGCACAATAAAAGACTAACATAGAGGAGGAACATTTAGGAAAAAGAAATACAGCAGCCCTGTGGGCTTGGGAAATGTGTGGGCTCAAAGACACTCCACTAGGTGTCACCATGTGACCAGAGGACATGAACTGGAGCTTCAACCATCAGAGAAGAGACTGAGGACATCTCGTTGGTCCCTCCTCATCATTCTGCATCCATGGACCACATCCTCTGACCTTTTGGCTATTAAAAAAAAGAAAGCAAGTCAAACTCTTGAAATTCTAAGTAGGTCCAAAATGCAAACAAAGCCCTACTGCAGCCAAATTAAATATTTCCTAATAAAATGCATTGTGCACTATCACTGGCATGTTGGGGATTATAATATCTGCATGTTTAATCACAATGAGCTGAACGTAAAGAGCTGTTTGCTTTAGTCTGGTGATTACAGGATGGTACTGCGTCAGAGCCCAGACTGAGGAGCAGTCCTCTGCTCCCCCTCAGCTGGTGACTCATAACATGCAAAGGCTGGGGCACAAACTACTGAACACATGAGGGAATCAAAATATATTTTCAAAATCTGTGGCGTCAACAGCTATTAGGGAATAATTTCAAAAAAAGAAATACATTTATGGTATTTGTCATTAAAAGTTCTTGCAGTGCTTCAAGTGTGCTCTCAAGTTTGTAGAACTATCCATCATCTTGAGCCCAAACTCTGCTCCATCTTGTTTTGTTGTGTGCCTGCAGCTTCACAAACGTCATACTCAGATTTGCAAACACTGTTCATGACATTTTTTTTATCAGTGAATTAATACTTTGAATTAAAGAAAACACATTAATCAACCCAATAAGCAAAGTCTGACTCAGAGTCAAAGGATCCTTTTGGTTATTGTGTTCACTTTCATCACATCCTTTACTAAATAACAAATACTAATCTCTGACATTTCAAAAGGCTGAACTCTTTTTATAGGATTTAAACTCAAAACTTATTAACTGATGTTTGTTGAAACGTCTGCAAGGTCTTTGCATTGTTGCAGCTCAGTTTGGTTTAGTTTGAATAGTTTTTGGGGGCAAATTGTGGTAATCCTGCCAACCCAAAACAATCAGCTACTCATCACGTCTGCTTAAATCTCATCAAAAAGGTGTCTGTTCGATAAGTATCACAGAGGGGTCTGACATGCAGCGTTTCTCAAAAATTGATTTTATTTGAGTGTCACATGACAGCATATTAACAGTATAAATGATGTACACGTACAATCAGTTAGTAGGCAGCCTCTCCGCCCCTTTAGCAGACAACAGCCCAGAAAAGCTCTTGTAAATCTTAGATTTGACTTTTAACAACTTGTTCTGTTTTATGTAGGTGCAGCAGTTAGTTGATGGTATAGTCTGAATTAAGTGTTTTATGCTTTCATGACATGATGTCATAGATGTAGGGAAAAGAGAGTGTTGTTTAAGTGTTTTGTTAAACCTCTATGGAAACATTTTCCACCATCTATCTGCCTTGAAAAGCCTGATTGGCAACAGTTTGCCTAAGATTTAAAATTTCATCTCTTCACTGCTACCAAGAAGTCGAGTTAAAATGACAACAAAAGTGAAAAGAAACATCTCAGAAACCTGTAACATAATACATATGACAACAGGACAGGAAGGCTGATATTGTGGTTAAAAGATAAGGGCCTACTGGTGACCCACGTTCTTCACTCCGTTAAGCTCGTTTTTTTTTTTTTTATCCAAGCAAAGTTCGATGCTTACAGTCTGTCCAAACATCACTGAGTAAGAAGTAAATAGTTGAAAATATTTCTAAGCATTTGCTGTACTTATGTCCAGGTTATGTCAAGCGTTTCTCTTTAAACCCCTTCACTCACTTCATTCCATCATTTGGCGTTTCCCTTTGCAGAAGTTATCACATTCAAATTTTCATTTCACAGCTTAACAAAAGTTACCAATGAAACTGACCCTTCATCTACATTATTTTAATTATTATATACTTTTTTAATTAAGGTCTGCATCCTATTAACTTTTTAAAAGAACAAACCTTCACCAGGAGCCTACTCAGCTTTCAGAGCTTCCTGTAGAGCAGCAACTACATCATCAGGCAGAGGAAACTTCAGTTTACGAGGTGGGCCTCTCTTTATCCCAGTCCACAGACATGTTTCTGCAGAGATAATTCACACCAATAAAAACCACATCAATTTGACTAAAAATGGAACAGCCTTAAGGAACATTTGGTTAATATCAGTAATAATCTGATGTACTCATACTGTCTCTAGAGACAAGGGAGTATCCGGTCATACGACATGTCACATCCTAGTAAACACAGCCTTCTGTGAAATGTCAACATCTTAACGACAGTTGGTCTGCTCACAAGTTTTGGCAAGGCTGTAATCTCTTTGCTGCCTTGCATAACAAGTGATTACCAGCAGATCTGTGACCTTTGAAGTGAAGATGAAATTGTGTGGTATCACTGTATGGCCTAAAAAACTGTGCATTCCAGATGTGATCATGTCGATGTAAACATTTCTTGCAATTATGATAATCTTGCACTCGACAAGGAATCTGTTACACTGAAGGAATCGAGGTTTTATTCAGTTCATTTATCTTGCAGTCCTCACCTTTGCCTCCATCCAGCAGAGAAATTTCAAAGCTGTTTCTGCGGGGTTTCTCTGGGTTGAGGACCACCGTCAGTCCAGGGTGGGCAGCCAGAAGGGCGGACTTCACCTCCTCAGCATTTCGCCCATACACTCGTCAGCTCTTGCTGTGAAACATAAAAAATAAAAATCAGTTGGACATCTATGTCCAGGTTACCAAAGAGGCAGGATAAGGAAGGCCACAAATTTCAGGAAAAACCTTTTCATGAGACCTCTCAGGAATCTTTCCTATACCAACGGCTGATTCTGACTCACACAACTTCCACAGAGTAAAAACATTTTTTTTAATCTACAGGTTAGATCAGTTTTAATAGAGGCAGTTTGATCAGATCGGGACCACATTTCTTTATTAAATAAAAAACACTTCAAACCTCTCTCGATGGATGATATTTCTCTCCAACTGACATTTTGAGAACAGTTTCAGGGTTCCCACTCTTTTCTAGAAATCATTTTCCAGGACATTTCAGGACATTTTCTAGTGTCACACAACCAACTGAAGTTACATTGTTGCTGTGGGCAGTTTTCAATCCTTGTTAGCCTTCCAAAAAACAAGATTAGAGATTTGATGAACAATATCTCTAGCTATTGATATATGCTGATATTATATTATATATTTTTATTGATATATTGATCTTAAAATGTGTTTGTTTCTAACTCTCCAGCGCAAGCATTGTCTGTTAGCTATCTGTTTAGTCTGGGTTTTATGTGTCTTGCCCTTATAAATTTACGGTTATACATATTTTTTAATCTTTATTTACTCTGCTTTTTTATAAATAGGTTTTGTTAATTTAGCCTAAATTTCATTTTGTCATTTTTTTTATTATTTCTTTTTGTACCCATTGTTTTGAGTTTTTATATTTTATGCCTTAACTTGCATTATTTTACCTATTCACATTTCTGGCTACGTGTACATTAGTTACCAAGTACATTTTTACCTCATTTTCTATGTTTCAAGCTAGAAGGAAGACAATCTATTGTCCAGGACAATTTAAGCTTTTCCAGAACATTTCACTTTTTTCCTCATTTTCCATATGTTTTCCATGACTGGAAAATTGGGCAATCATTTTCCAGGTTTTCCAGGACGTGTGGGAACCCTGCAGTTTGTTTTACAAGGTGGCTCTTGTTCTGTAGAGCAGTAGCACCCACCTACCACATTATCTTATTGGCCTGTAATAACAAGATTGACAAAAAAATCGTCCAATCACCTGCTGGATATGATCTTGAAAATTATGCCATCCCCAAACACTTTCTCAGGGTTCTTTCTCAGATGGACTGAAATACACCAATTTATCAATCTGGTGCGTCAGGTTACACATCTGCAGGTGCTCACTGTTCAATCTAAACTTTATTCGATGTTTGCTGCACAGTGTTTTGGTCAACTTATTTAAAAATGTGTCGGGTTATAGCACATCATTCATTTTCATTGATTAAGTACAGCAAGTCTGATTAAAAACAGGTTTAGAAGTTCACACTTAACTGAGCATATCCAAGCCTATGAAAACTGAATACCATTATTTTTAACACATTTCTGTATCTCGGTCATGATAAGGTACGCAGTGTTTACAGAAATAAGATTTTGGTTCCTTGTTTCCCCAAACTGTTTGCTCTGTTCGAAGTTTTAGTCAATCTTTTGGATTATGGTATAAACTGGAGTTTTGTTGTGACAGCCTTTGACTAACCAGTGTTCAATGACCACCCTTTGGCCCTCCTGTCCATTCTCCTCATCTCCTCCGCCTTTCTTCTCCTCCACAGGTTTCTCCTCCTCTGTTTGGACCTCCGCTTTGCGTTTGGTCCCCCGACGACCTGCAAAAGTGACGTATGCACACAGGCTTTCATAACACGGGCAGAGTCCTTAATAAATGACTATATAAACATTAGCTAGCATAGCACATAAAGCTCAAGAATCACTGCGGAGTCAGGAATGACATGTTGATTATGAGTGTTATGCCTCGTTTCTTTAACTCAACATAACACGCCATGCTAGCAGGCATTTTGCAGCCCATAAGGTAAAATAAACTGAACGAAGTCACATGAAACCTACGTAGCAATGAGCTAGAGGACCAAGACCTAGATACCGCACGAAAACACACATTTTCATATCGGTCTCACTATTAAATCACGTAGATTTCGGACGTATTTGAGCACCCACACCCACCTGCAGAAGACGCCATTGCGGCTGCAGAACTTTGGCGCGCACGAGGACTGTACCACATCCGGTATGTGTGGGGGGTTCTTGTGTTGATGGGAGAAACCATTAACCATTAACAGGGGACGAACCGTCGACTCATCAGGAGTCTCTGAAACACTTTCGAGCATTTTTGGACATCTCTGTCATTCTTCTTTTAAGAATTTGATTATCATTTGGGCCATGTTACAGTTTGAGGTTTGGAACTCTGCAAGAATATATATATTTTTTAATATTTTATTTTTTATTTTGTCTTATGTTGATCTTTTACTCTTACAGGTCATACTACTGACGACTGCAGCTGTTCTTTGACATATTCAAGACTCAAGTCACTTGCAAGGTCCCACACAGACTATTTGATATTGTTTTCTGTAATTGGGAGGGATATAAAGAGCCATATCCAATCCTCTACTGAGGCAAAACTTGTCATTTCTTTATTTGACTTAAATCAAATCCTTGCTTAATAGACAACCAAGTCATGATGTATACAGTCAAACACGCCAGGACATGGAACCTTTAAAGATTTTTTTAACAAAAAATAACAAGACAATTGTCAACGAGTTGCTGAGAAGATACTGTTTTCATGAAATAACTTTGTTCAGCAGTAATCCAAAAACACATGGAGAAAGACCAAAGGTTCTATGGTACCCGAGATGGGCCTGTTTCACTGCCAAAGTCAGCACAACAGTTAAACATTTTGCCATTAAACTTGTATCTGACTTTGAAAGAGGATACTATAAGAACAAACCGTTTATTAAGATATTTTTGAGGGCTAGTCGGTCAAACAGGCTAATAACTGTAGGCATCTTCTCCAAGCTGAGTTGTGTTAATACAATCACAAGTACATTTGTTTCCTTTTCTCTAAAAAATGTGAATGAAGAACTGAATTTTCAAGGCAAAGAAACTCTTGATGGACAGATTGTGCTTACTCTGATAAAGCTTTAGGGGTGACATGTTTGGTCTGATTGGCATCATTCTGTACAGATAAAACCTAAATATACTTGGAGATTCTCTCTTCTTTGTGTTCTAATTTAAGATCTGAGTCAAATCTTTTGCAAACAGCTAAAAGGATTAATGTAAGGCCCAAGGGCCTTTCCTTTCTTTTTCTGTTAGCTTTTTGTTTAATCCTTGGATATCGGTTAATGCAGGAAAGCTGAAAGACAACACAAAACCAAACTGCAGTGTGAGATTATCAGAGCAACAGATGGATTTGTTTGAGCACTCAAATATGGTGTTGCTGGAATAACAACACAAAATTTGTGTCTTTATCCTAAACTTGGCAGTCACATTTGTGGGCACAGGGACAATTGTTCTAAAAGGACGTCACAAGCTGCGTCTGTGCCAACGTGAGCTACACAACCTTCCAGAGCGAGGCGGTGTGATTGACTCACGAGCGCCCATCAAGTCAATGTTCTTTTGTTTGCTGTTAACAGCTTCATCTTGGTCATGTCATCATTCCTGCTCCTGCATCTCTGCTGTATGATTATGCCTTTCAATCAGTGTGTACTCCTTAGCGACAGAGTCCAGACACAAAGACTCCTCAAATCTGCTCTCTGAACCCCCGTCTGTCTTTGCAGAGTATTTTTAGCTGTGTACGTAAACCTTCAGAGGAACAGACAGGCTGTCAGTGTCGGACAGATGTACCCGGTCTTCACCCCTCTCTCCTATTTTACTTCGAAAGAATGACTCAAAACCGGATGCACAGATCATCTGACTGCCTCCACATGCAGAGTGTTGTCCATGTGACCAGATGCTCCTAGTCTTGCTCATGAACATTCATGCATGTACTGAGTTATTTCTGTACACAAGGGGTGACAACAAAAGCAAAACATCTCATTCACAAATTCTCCTTTCAAACATTACCCACTTTGGCTGCATATTCATACAGTATCTTAAGTCTGTGGTTTTAATATCTGATTCACATATATCCTGACATTTGATTCACTGTCCCTTTGTTGGCTCTCTGATGGTCTGTTGACCCACCACTCAGAGAGCCCCTTCTCATGGTAACAGTTTTTGCTATGCTTCCTGTTTGACAAACTTTTTCTTAGGCTTTGTCCAAAGATAGGTGAATATTTTCAAAAACAGGTGTTTCTGTGTGTTTTGGCCTTCTGCCCACTTGTAGACAATGTTTTTGGTTACTTAAAATTTGTATTTTGGAGACCTCTGGGAAAAGTGAAGATTTTTAAAGAGGTTTTTTTTGTGTGTGTGGGCAGGGAAGGTTGTGTTTTTGGTCTGAAATGTCACACTCTGTACTCACCTCTCCATGGCGCGATCTCACTTTATGGGACATTATCATAAAAAGCATTTAATGCTCAGTTGTTGTGTTTCTTTGAAAATACTTTTTGCACATAAGGTACAGGCAATCAGAATAATTTATTTGGTGTTATTTACATTTTCATGCCATTAATTCTTGAATAAAATATTGTCTGTATGCTTCCATGTCCTTTTCTAAAGCAACTATAATTGTTGTTTCAGTTAAATTTGTGTAAAGAATGAACATATATGTTTTGTACAATGACAAAGCAATGAATATGTTTATGGAATGGTGTGGGATGATGTATTTTTGACGGTCAATGTGGAGGATAGCATTGTGCTGCTTTTCTCAACTAAAAGCTATATGTTTATCATTGTGATGATGATTTTTTTGGGCATTTTGTGCCTTTATTGATAGGAGAGAGAGAGTGCATGGGTTTGTGAAAGGGGGTGAGGGAGTAGGGTAAGACACTCTGTAAGGTGGTCACGGGCTGGATTGGAACCCAGACAGGCAGAAGCATGTACATGGGACATGTATGGTTGCTAACCACTCTGCCAAACCAGCACCCCAATTTTGAAGAGGGTTTTTTAAGATTAAATTTCATATGCAAGAATGAAAAGGTTCTTTACTGTGAAACTGCAACATGGCAATTCACTGGCAGCAGTCACTATGTCCAGCATAAAAAATCATGCTGTAGCCATTGATTGAACATTTTCTCATAATCTAGTGATTGGGTCATGTTGGTCATCGTGGCAATGATGCGTGAATAACTGATGACTGACAAAGAAATAAAACAAGAAACTGTTGCAGTATGGTCCCTGGATGTTGTTGAGGTCCTTGCAGCAGTTTACTGGCAGTTTGTTAGCAACCATCCCTTTAAAATACACAATAACCATTGAAATTGTGCGTGTTTATCACAAACCGTTATTTAAGCATTTATCAATTACGCTATTCTTGAATTCCACATACTTTCATTCTAAGGAACCAGGTATTGCAAAATGTTAACTCATTTCAGCATTTTGGACTCATTCTTGCCTTTCTCTTTATCTATTAGAATAAGTTCATGATTTATGAATGAATAGTTAAGCTTTGAACATTGCATTATTGTGTTCAGTCTAGAAAGATGATCTTATTTTTGGAAACTGAAAAAAGTCACAATCTATTTTTAACTTCATTTTATTAAAAAAAAATGGTCTCCGTCATTTTGAGATCAAACTTCTCAACAATCAAGTGTGACACCTTCTTCTCTAAATAGGCCATGTGTGATAAACGTCAGCAAACACGCCAACGACACACAAATGAACGTCATATGTGCAGGCACAGGCCAAGACAAGCATGACCATGTGTGGTGATCGTTTGCCAAGAGGAGAGACAGAGAGGAGGGATAGGGTTTAGACTGATGGACAGCTTGAATAGTACAAAGGAAAGGAAGAAAGGCAGAGAACATAAAAAAAGGATAAGAGTTTGGGGAGAAGAAGTGGGAAGAGTTTGTCAAATGAGTGAACGGCATCAAAGTCTGATGACCTCAGAGGACTTTTCTCTGCTAATGGCCTGCCTCTGTTCCTGCCCCATAAAAAATACAGACAGAATGTCTCAGCTGTCTGCAGGCACAAAGAGCAGATGCCCACAGATATGTCTTAAAAAAGCAACTCCAAAGTTCTGAGGAGAAGCACATTGGTCATGCTTAAAGTTTATGACATGCAATTCTCAGAGGGGTGCAGAAAAATTTAGTCCACATTCATCTACCGCTGCCATCTGAATATTTCTATGCAGTAATGACCCACACTGAGACCTTTTAAAAGGTTCAAGGTCAAAGATGACCTCAGTTCAATTGTTGATGACCTTTAACCTTGATTTTGGACTAAAAGTGACACATTGATTCTTATGAGAGTTGATTTGGCTCTTTATTAAAAGGTCTAACAGCACAGTTTGGAATTAATTATATTTAGGAGGGTTATTGTTATAACTCCATTATCTTCCCTGCTATGCATGAAAGAATAAAACTCTTTTTTAAAACTTTCGTCATGCTGGGATGCATGAGTGAGCAGCAAATTTGCTTCTTTCTTTGACACACACACCACTTCCTCATGCCACTATAAAAAAACCTCTTTTATCCCTCTTTTGTTTGATTCACCTCTCATCTATCAAAAAGCTTGTTTGAAAGTATATTTTAAAAATAAACTGATATCTGAAGGGGATATTCTGATATTCTGCTTTTCATAGATGACACTCTCTTTGCAGATGTGCATTCCAGTTAGCTCCAGTTCGAGGAATGTTTCCAGTAGATGAGGCTCAGAGTGCTGGATTCCTCACAGGAGTTGTCTTAGGCCTCATCCACACGAAGACAAAACGCTAAACAGTTTCCAAAACGATCGTCATAAAGACGAAGGCGTTTCAGAAAATGTGTGCGTCTACATGAATGCACTCGATACGCATCAAAACGCTGTAAAACACATGCCAGACCTCTAGGGGTGCTGTAACAATATGACGGAAAAAAGCGGAAACAGACGAAAAAGCAGTGGGCATGCGCACTTGCGGAAAAAGTTGAAAACAGAGATTGTGATAAAGTGATCATAAAGTGCCGTAATGTGTCCTCGATAATTGTTTGTTCAACTCGGTGGTGATTGAGAAGAAGGAGATTTTGCTGCAACAGGGATAGTAGGGTCACTAGCTTCATTAGCACATATGCTACACCGTACGTCGCCATTGTTGTTGTTGCTGATGCCGCGTGTGGCGCATGCGTGTCAATGACGATATGAAACTATGACGTAAGCGTATCTGAAAAGTTACGGAGAGCCAGTAAACACGGAGCTGTGTATACGGCGTTTCAAAATCTTTCCACTCTGGAACCTGGTTTCAAAAATGATCGTTTACAGACCCCCAAAACGCCGTTTTCATATGGATGATACGCAGATTTGGCAAAAAATGTATGCGTTTAGACCTTGGTTTGGCTTCGTGTGGATGGGGCCTAAAGTAGGGGAGATGATGAGATGATGGGAGGCAGGTGTGAGCAGAGAGAGAGTCCGAGAGGGAGGAGGAGAGCAGACTGCTGAGGATTCATGAATCCTCACCCTCAATGTGCTTTAAAAATAAAAACAGACAGAAATACAAACATGCTCACATACTTCCTTAAATAAACAATAAAATATATCAAATACAATAACCTTAAAAAGGTCTAATTAAAACTAAAACTCAAATTTATGTACAGATTTTAGTTAAAGGACCTTATCCTACAAGGGGTCACACATGGATCATACACTAGATAAGCGAGCAACCAAAGGCATCTGAGAAAAGTGAGGTTTTTAGGCCACATTTAAAAGGCCTTAATGTTTTAGCAGACCTCAGGTCAGCAGGCCTTTTTTCCCACCAGACAGCTTTGTTTTGATCTCACTCTGAAATTGTCAGATATTTTTAAACCACAGTAAAATGTGAAATCAATCAAAACCATAAATTTGATCAAAATTATATCATAATGTCTGATGATTTTACATTTTTTTGCAAAATAATCTTTTAAGTGGTTTTATATGTATGTTTCCACGAACTGTCAATAGCAGTCCATAACATGAGGGAAAGTGTGAAATTGTAAGCTCAAATTATTTAAAAATGTTTCCTTAATGATGTCACAAGGATAAATTTCACCACTTTACTCTTAACTTGCTTAAAAAAGGGTCCAACATGTGGCCTTTATGGCATCCATATACAATAAAGGTTAATTAAATATGACATATGATAGTTCATATGATATTCACAGCTCAACATACCATAAATGATCATGCTTTTCCCTTCTCTCAGATTCTGTCGCTGAGACCCTCATCCACTCCTTCATCTCCTCTCGTCTGGATTATTGCAAGGGTCTCTTGTTCGGACTCCCCAACACCACCCTGGACAGACTGCAGTATGTACAAAACTCAGCTGCCAGGGTGCTCACTCGCACCAAATCCTGGCAGCACATCACCCCCACCCTCAAACGCCTCCACTGGCTCCCTGTCAAGTTCCGCATTAAATACAAACTGCTCATCCTCACCTATAAAGCTCTCCATGCCCTAGCCCCACAGTACCTGTCAGATCTCCTCGAGGACTACTCCCCGGAGCGGAACCTGAGATCTGCAGACCTCGGGCTCCTCTCAGTACCCACAAACACAAAACGGACCCTTGGAGACAGAGCTTTCAGTGTGGCTGCGCCAACCCTCTGGAACTCTCTCCCCTTGGCTATTCGTCAGTTACAAACACTGCACTCATTTAAGTCTGCACTGAAGAGACACTTTTTCATGGAGGCTTTTGGCCATTAATGTGTTTATTTCTGTTTGTTAAGCGCCTTGGGTTTTTTGAAAGGCGCTACATAAATTCGAGTTATTATTATTATTATGATTATTATTCTCTGATGGATATATTTACACCCACCAAAAGAAAATAAAGATTCTACTCTGATAAGTTTATTATCTAAAGTTAAGAGCTCCTAAAGTGAAAAATACCACAGAAAGATACTGTTCAGGGTAAAAGTTCACACGGGCTGAGATGACTTATCTGCAGTAAACTATGACTGAGGGAGCCATCGTCACAAAGAAGAGAAAATAAAGGTGAGAAGAGAAAGTGAGAGAAAGAAAAGTGTGAAAATGATGAATAGTTTATGAGCTGGAAGACACAAAAAGATCAGAGTGCTGCTCTAACAAACTTTTCCAAACTTCACATGCTGTGTGTGTGTTGGCGTTGGCTTGGACAACGTATGTGCGTGTGTCTTTACACTCGCATGCAGGGGGGTGCGTCATCGTCATCATTGTCGATGTGAGAGTTGATCTGGTGAGGGGGTGGGCTGAGACATTTTTTATCTTGGCATTTCCCCCCTCCCCTACCATGCTGCTCCTCCTCTGATTCATAACTCAGCCATCACCCCCCCAACCGAGATCCTCAAGCATGCACACACACAAACCACATCACCAGATCATTTCCCAACGTGAGTGTACAAGTGATTTAATGCAATCAGACACACAAGTACAGGAAACGTTTGACATGGTCTTTGACACCTGTGAGAAGATGCTGTGATCCTTTTTTAACCATTTTCCTGCATTACAAACGCTGTCAGATGATGGATATATTGTATTTACATAATTGCTATTTTTTCATTTAAATGCTATATTGTGAAAGTTTTGTGTTAAGCATTCTTCATTCATCATCAATCATACGTCAAAGTGCTACACCAGATTTCTATCACCTCTACTTCAGTAACTTCTCAAGCGTCTCCTTAAATCTTGTGTTGTCTGTAATGTGCTGTGTGTAATTGCGTGCCATTTCAGGTGATTTTTATTATTTTTGGAGTGCCTTTGTGGCATCAACAGAAACCAAAAATTAGTGTTACGACAAAAAACATCAAACACATCTTTTCTGATGATTTCTTCAATTTTATTAAAGCAAAACACTTTCAAAACAGTATTTTCCCTAAAAAAATACGGAATCTAACAGAATCTTTCACGTGAAATAAATAAACTCACTTGTCTCAAGCCATGTTTATAGCCAGTCAACAGACTTTGGAGAACAAAAGACAACTGCTGCAAATGCAGATAACAGTCAAGCTGTATTAGCGTTCGATGAACAAAGCAAACACAAACAAGTTATGAAGTCTGGATTTATCTGTCAAAGAACAGCTTTATTCAAGGCAGATGATTTGATGAGCACAAGCTTGGTCATCATTGTGGTATGCAGCATAAATGCAGTTTTATAGACTACACTTATATCATGTTAACCAGACAGATGTACTAGGTGGTTCATTATTTCTAATTTCCATTTTTCTTCTTTCACTCAGTTTAGAAACAGTTCAGGGTCCTTGAGAGACATTAGCTCACATTACCACACATTTCTGCAAACATCATCATACATACTCACATTGACAAGAACAAAAACAAGGTAACGGTCTGATGTAACAAGAGCCTGCAAGACAGAAAACTCAAGTCTTTTTAAAATTACATTTAAATCTTAATCTCTCAACATAATGTCTGACACTAAGATACAGAAGTGGAAAAATAAATAAGGTAGACACGCACATTCTATGTCGTTGCTGGATCAAAAAAATTAAGCATGAAAGGTATACGAGAATCTGAACACCAAAAAAAAAAAAAAAGTCTGAGGAAGAGCCGAATGGCTGTTAATTGAAATAAAAATTTTTCAAGGGAGCTATATTTTGGTGTGCGGATTCTCTTCCTTTTCATCATTAAGATAAGACAAACAATAGGTGCCATATATTCAAAGAAAAAGAAAAGACAGACACACATTCAAGCACTACCTTGAATGTCTCATGTTATACAAAATACACTTTATAAAGTTTTCTTTTAATAGAAAATAAGTGTCCCTCGCCTGTCCTTGTGCCAAGTGAGTTTCTGTGTCATGAGACTGGTCAGACCAATCAGAAGTATTAAACAGTGCAAAGACACAAAACAGTTCTATACAAAGTATCAGTATTGTATTAATTTGAAAAAGTTTGGTATCTCCCATCACTGGTACAATAAAAGAAAAAAATCACGGTACACCAAGGTGTTTGATTGACCCATGGACGCCTCCAACTGGAGTAACATGTCTGGGCATTTCTTGCAGCCACAGTAAACATAAGAGCCCAACGCTTAACAGCTGGAGCCACTTCCACCTCTTGGGATAGGCATAGTCAGACACAGCTTTTTAAGTTTTACTCGCACACAGCCTTATTCAAGTCAGGGTGAAACAGAGGGGTGAATATTTGAGGACACCAAGGGCAGGTGTAAAGTTGGTAAAAAACAGAAGAACTATAGGACCCTTGTTTCTTTTGATTGCATTTGAGTCAAAGCTCAAAAAATAATAATAATAAATAAATAAATAAAATACACAAACAAATCAATACTTGAAGGAAACCAAACGTACCAGTTTAAACTTTGAAACACACTCAACTGCCGTCTGATTAGAAGTCTGTGCCTTACGTTGGTCAAATACTAATCTAACACCAGAGGAGGTCTATGGTCTGAATGAATGAGCCCTAAACAGCCTTTTGCTGAACAGTCACTTCTAGCGAGGGTCTTATCCCTCAACATGGCCAAAGGAAGTCAATTTTGAAAATGCATTCAAATGTTAAAATCTACTGTAATTGTTTCTGTCCCTTTGTGCAGTAGTAAATAATGTTACATTTAGACTAAAACTGCTTGTTAAATGCATTTAGTAACTACCCTGAAAGTCTGAGAGTATATCATTTGAATTCCAAAAATTAGGCCCTCGTTCACTGAGAGTAAAAGTCATGTGGCCCTCTCGGTACCTAAAGTTGCCCATCCCTGACATGTTGTTGTTAAAGGAAAGCAGGTTCTGAGCAGACATTTAACATTTATATTATCAGACATAAGCAGGAAATAAACAACCTTTTGTGGGTTGGAGGATCCTCTTCATACCTAAATGTATGTGCAAAACACCTTGTTATGATATGACCCTTTCAATGCACATTGCATTCCCCCTGTTTGGCAGTGAGCTACATCTCTGCTTGTGAAATACAAGCCCTGAGATGTAACATGTGTTCTGTAGAGGTAGAGACAAGACGAGGGAACACTTGTTAGAATGTGACTGGAGTTTCTACATTTCATGTGTGCCGTTTACCTACAATCTACTCATCTACTTGGTCATCATGAGCTGTCATACTAACAGTACTAAAATCAGAGCACAAACCAAACTTGCCTTGAAAAGAGAACAATTTGTGATGAGTGAATGTACAATGATGATGGCAGTATGTACATGTGTGGGTGGTGGTTTGGATTTGAAGCAGAGGAGCGTTGGTCTCTGATGTGAAGCTAACCATGCTCTCACTCTTCTGTGCATACAGATGATAATCTTAAGATTCCTCTGTCCTCACTATTGATTTTCTGTTCTGGTCTCTGAGTAATTCTACCTTTAATTATTTTTATGTGCTGCTCCTGCTGAACAACTCATCAACAAAAAACACTTTTACTCTAAGAGCAACAAACCAGGGCAAAGCTAGTGAGGATGATGGTGAGAAATGTTTTGATATAGAAAATAGCTCTAGATGAGTAACAACGCCTGCGTTGCTTAGAGCTGTGACAATCTGTAAACGCCACCTGCTTACTTTTTTGTCTTCCTTCTGTTGTTTAAGAATGTTGTTCGACGTCCCTGTTTGTTACAGCCTCATTTAATAAGCAGCAGCTAATTCATCTTGGAAATCCTGTCCTGCTTAAATTCAGCTGAACTTTTTTTGTCTGCTTCAAAAAGAGCCCCTGCTGTCTTGCCTGTCTCCTGCCTCAGCATTGCACCTCCTGGAGGAGACTGTGGTGGATGGAACCAAGATCCAGGATTTGTTAGGGTTTAAAAGAGCTGAGGGAAGAATCAGAGAGGGTAAGAGGGTATGGGGGAGAAAACAGTTCAGCCAAACAGGAAATGGAGACAGACTGTGACTACATATAGGGAGATGAGTCGCAGGAAGGTTATGGTGCCTGGGGAGGAGTCTGATAAGAAAAGGGATGGGTTGTCATAGCCTGGAGGACACTCCAGCTCAAAGCAGCGGATGGAGGAGTCCTCATTGCCGTAGTTGGCCCAGTATTCTTCTTGGTCCAGCTTTGGGAGCGCCGCCTCCTCAGGTGACAGTTCGTACTTGGAGGGGAGGGATTCTACAGGAGATTTGGGGAGGTACGGAGGCTTGACACCAGCAAATGGGTAGGCCTTGACCGTCTCTTTGCTCTTCTGGTACGCAGCCTTGGATGAGGATGCGGGCTTGTGCTTGGAGAACCACCAGCGTGTTTTGGTGCTGAATGTGGTTGTCGTGGTTCCAGCCAGAGAGCCGGGGTCAGGCAAAGGGCAGGGGGCAAAGTCCAGCTCCCGCAGGAACCTGAGGTCCTGGCCACGTCGTTTGGATGGGGAGGAGCATATGAGCTCAGAGGAGGAGATGCGGGCCTCACGGAACCACTCCCAGAGAGCACGGGCCTCACAGCCACAGGACCAGGGGTTCCCATTGAGGCGGAGGAACTGGATGCCTTGTGTGTCTTTCATGGTCTGGCCTGGGAGCTCAGCCAGGGAGTTGTTGAACAGGTAAAGGATGGTGAGGCGGCCAAGGTCCCGGAATGCACGGCGATTCACCTGCCTGATGCGGTTGTCATGGAGAAGGAGGCGGTCCAGGTTGACCAGTCCCCTGAACACATTTTCGGAGAGAGCGCGGATGCGGTTTCCATGTAGGAAGAGATGAGTGAGGTTGACAAGATCAGAGAAAAGGTCATCCTGCAAGAAGTGGAGCTGATTCTCCTGCAGCAAAGACAAAATGAAAAATTTAGTGCTGTGGAAAAAAAGTGGTGTCATTAAGGTTCTTGTTGGCAGACTGTCATTGGAGGGGTTTCCATCCACCAGAAAATACATACGGTTTTACGGCAACTTGTGTTCATAGTAAAACACATGGAAGGAAATGCTGGAAATAAAAAACAGGACAAAAAAAATAAAAACTCACAGGTGCTCTTAGAAGTTTTAAAGCCTTGTGTAAGTGGGAAAACTAGGAATTTAATAAAAGAATGCGACTTTTTGTTATAAAAAAAAGATACAGAGAAAAACGAATGACAGGCAGGAAACTACTAGTCACTGTTCTTGATGTTTTTGAAACAAAAGCTCCCAAAACTGGCACCAAACTCTAGGAGAGCTTGGATGTTGCTAAAAGCTTGACCTATGTGGACTTACCGAAATTTAATATCAGGAATTAAACTTTTAACAGCAGCAACTACACATAATAGAGATTTCTGAATAAAGTAGCTAATGAATAGATGCAGTAAGTGGCTGGTACATTTCTGAATCCAGGATTTCTTGTGGCAAACAGGCAGAAATGATCATTTTAACTGAGTAGAGGTGGATGAAAATACAGATAAATGTGCATTTTCAGCCAAGTTTTGCAATTGATTTAGATGACAACCCCCACTATTAGGTGTGCTATTGTAAAATTTGACAGTTTGTATCCTTTATGTATCCTGAGAGGACTATATTAATATAGAACATTAATGTTACCTGTTAAGTGAATAAAGCCTTCTAGAGTAAAAAGTGAAGCTTCTGCAAGTGCTTGGAAAACTGCCTTCAAAAGAATGGAAAAAAGGGTAAATTGTAAAGTCTACAGAAGTCAATGAGAATACAACTATTTTTTTTTTTTTTTGCCATTTTTCAAATTTCAATAAAAATTTTGAGGTGTCTTGGATTGGCCACCATTAGGGATGTGAGTGAAAAGAGAATTTAAAGGTTCAATTTGGATCACCTGCTCAAAATAAGGTTGTGCTAATTCTTTAAGTTGATAACACAACTTTTTACACTGCTAATAGGTACAGGCATTATTTTCTTGCTAAATCCTCTTTGGTGCAGCGTCATAACTGCTGCCTGCTGCTCTCACGTTACCCAAGTTCTCTCAAACCTGATGTCAACAAATGCACTGAATCAACACTTTGAAACAATGGGCCACGTCTAGTAATGTCTCATATCTGCACTCTGCAAAACAACATCACAGTCATAATCAGCTGATGCTATGATCCTGTGATAACCGGTCAACTTTCACTGACTTCGAGCTTTATTGAAATTAAGACAAGTCAGATAATCAAGTGTGCACTTGTTTAGCTAGATTTAGATTATCTGCCTGAAAACATCCCTTCAAGATTTTTGTTTGGTTATCTGTGGTCAAATTTTGAGAAAGCAAAAGCATTGAGGAGGGCACACCTGAGAGCCAATCTTGTGACAAACAGCTTTTGTGAACTCAAAAGCAATGCAATGTATATCCAAAGTGTAAATAAAATTAAGATGCCCTTTCAAAATTACAGATGTCCGGGACCAAAATGCCAAACGTAAGTCGTGAAAAACATATCATGGTGGGCTGTATCTACTATCCACAGATCTGGGATTTCTCAGTTAATTGTCAGCTCCTGTCCATTGACAAGGCATGGGTAACTCACCTGCACACTTACTCGTGTTTTCACTGTTTTTCTTTGACTTAACCATGTACAAATAAACAATGAACAATAAAAATTTACTGATTACTCAAAAAAATATAACATTTCTGTTTCTGACTGACTAGTTATAGGGACAAGCAGAAGAAACAAAAGGAGGATGACAAAGAGGTTTTTCCTCAATATGTACTTAAGAAAAAAGATTAAATGTTAAGGAAAAACATGAACATGTTTCCTGAAAAATACAACAATATTGTTAAAAAAGTATTCCAATGTTATTCTGGACATTTTGATTAAATCTCTGAATTTGAGCTACTTTTCTTTCTTTCCTCTCGCCTTACTTTATTGCTCTGCTGCAGGTTCTGTCAACAGTGGCCTGTTATTTGTTTCACCTGTGATGGGAGGAAAAAGTCCCTCAATTCCTCTGAATGTCTTCACATATCTGTGGTGTCTGAGCATTTTAAAAGAGATTGACAGAAGTGAGAAGTGACCTCTATCTTGCAACGCTAACTGTGTCAAAAAATTGTTGTTTGCCAAAATATCAGATTGGCAGCACTGGTCTGTTAGGGAGAGATGTTAAACTGCTCAAATAAGGACAATGTGCCTGCTTAGATATCCATGTCAACTGAGGAGAGGCGGACAACTCTGGGAGAAAATAACAGTTACAGCTGAAAAAGAATCTAGCATTTTTATCTGGTTTAATATAATGAATAACTGCCCAAAAAGAGGGCACGGAGAGAAAATGAACTGTTTTTGTTTGCTGAAATCCAGTTTTCTTTCAATAAATCTTAGTGTTCAATTGAGTTTTTAACTCTGAGTATTTTCTAAGAAACAAAATATGCAATTAGCAAGACATGCAATATGTATCCTTCTTCCTCTCTTTTACAACTATTGTTAGTAATTTGACAGTAGTTTTATTATAACTAATGTGTTTTCATAATATATAATATTCTATGTTAGTTTGATTTATTTTGTGTTCTTCCTTTAGTGGATGTCATCTGAGATTCAGAAATGATAATCATGACAAAAAATAAATCCTAGAATAAAAAGTCCACTTTTACAATGTTTCATAGCGTTCACAGATTGTGCAGTTTTACACAGTATCCGTGTTAAATATCTGCACCTCAGTTTGGATTTTTGATTTGCAGAACCCGCTGGACCTTCTTGGAACATTTTCATCATGCACAGCACGGACAAGTGTGTGTGGGTGTGGAGCCTGCATGTTGGCAACTACACAAATTTATGTTTAATGATGAAGCATAAGAGCTTTTTCCCAAAAAGCTAATGTGCCCTGCAAATACAAGTGCATGTAAAATTATATTTGTGTTTTTGAGTGTGCTTGCTGACTTTACCTGCAGGTAGAGGAACTGCAGACTGTACAGTTTGTGAAAAAGGTCATGGGGGAGAGCGGCCAGCTTGCAGCGATGCATGTGCAAGCTCTGCAACTTCTCCAAACCCCTGAATGCTCCGCCTTCCAGGCGCTGCAACGGGTTATCCCCCAGATCCAGCTCCTCCAGAACCCGGAGGTTACTGAAGGCTCCAGCCTCGATCCATGTAATGTTGTTGCCATACAGCCACAGAACCTGCACAAAGAGAAGATGTCAGGATGACAATTGGGAAATAAAGACAAACAATGACTGTAGATACTGCTGGTTTATTACTCAGGCCCAAAACCGCACACACACACCCACACACACTCATACAGACACACTGCTGTTTTAACCTGTGTCTCGAAGCCAAAGGAGTCTGCGCGAAGCTCTGTGATACGGTTGTTCTGCAGGAAAACACGTTGCGAGTCGTACGGCACACCAGCCGGCACTATGGTGATGTTCTGAGACTGGCAGCTGACCGTCATGGGTGTGGGATAACAAACACACAGCTTAGGGCATGGCGATACCCCACCCGGCTTCATCACCACCAGCCACAGAATCAGCCACAGAGTCAGTCCACCTAAACGTTGAGAGAGACACAGAGGCGATTATTTCTCATTACCATACCAGACATTAACTAAGAGCCCAGTTACTAAGGATAAGAAGTGTCAAAATGTACTTGATTCCAATGTCATATACAAAATACTGTGTAAACAAAATCATCACAGTGTAGGCACATTCTGTCACAAATGTTTCAGCTTAAGCAAGTGTCTTTACTCTTAATTGAGATCATATAGACACGTCCATTGCACTGTTTGTGTCAATGAAGTACACAAGGGGTGCTATCCATTGGCACTAGCTGTGTTGCTCCTTTCATGAATGCATGATCCTTACAATTTGTACCTTGCTGAATATCAGTCTTTTGGATGATATAAAATTTGATATGAATTAATAATCAACTGAAATTATGTTCCCAGACATTTTTGAGGAGAACAATTTAAATGTAGTATTAGTCTTGCTGCATTTGGTGTGCATGTTTGTGAGACAGATTGGGGCAGGGGCTTTGTTTCAGTTCCTGGCATGGCCACCCTCATCAAACTGTTGCTGATGTCAGTGATTGTTTTTAGTGCTGCTGTGCTCTCACCCATGACTTGTTGATGGCTCTGGGAACAGTAGTGCTCATTTATAATTGACAAGTCTACATCAGAGAAATCATTCAACCACCCATATCTACCAGATCATTTTACTCAGGTCTCTGCTTGTGTTGTGACAAGATTACATAACTTTGAATGTAATAAATCTAGAGAAGAAAGTTCATTTAAACTTTATTCATGTAAGAAAAAATACTTTAAGACAAAAAACTGTGAACGCCACGCCACGTGCCAGTGCATCAAATTAACCTGGTTTCCTCCTTCTCAGTCTATCAATGGGATGTTTCCTCTGAGAGTTTTACCTTGTGGAGAGCACGCTTTAAACATGCAACCAGATCTGGATCCGTTTCAGTGTCTATCAATATTAAAAGAGCTTCTTGGCACATCTCGTATAACGGCACACAAAGGTAGCCACGGCGGGAAAATTGCAAGCTTGAAATATTAATTGACTTCCCATTCATGTTGTGTGCAAGATTTTCCAGTGGCTGACCTATCGCCCTTTAACAGGCTGGGCTGTGAGAAGGGCTACAGACACTGGGGAGATCTAAAACATTTGCCAAAGCACTGACGATCAGCTCTGCCACTGTAAGGATAGACAAAGAAACCATGCTTTACATTGCTGCAGTAGGGGCCAGGAGCTTAGTGTAATGTATAGAATTAAGGTGAAATTAAACTAAAACATGCATTAAAGTAATAAGTCACTGTAACTGACATACAATGCTTTACCTTTCCACTGGCAAGCCCCTTTGTTTTGGTACAGCTTTGGCACAATGCATAACATTTACCTTGTCTTTTGAAAGTAGTTTAAAAAAGGCTTGCTTGGGGAGTGGTGAAGCTAAGGCTGGTCTTTAACAGTTTTCAATCAAATCAGTGCTGTTATTTAGTTAAAATTTCACACAAAAAAGGAAAAAAATACTTTTGTACAGCAGCAATGTACAGCTTTGGTTCTGTGTCAGTTCTCTCCTTATACAGGCAGAGCTGGTTAACTTTGCTGTGACAAATGCATACGCCATTGACAGGCATCAGAACACAAACAATTTCATAGTTTAACTTTAGGAGGAAATGGAACTTTTTCCCAGATCTTTTTTCGAGTCTAATAATAAATCTGACTGTATTAGGAATGTAAAGAATGTTGCCATTACGCACAAGCACAAAGGTAATTTTCGCATCTCTCCACGCTTTAAACAGAAGCAAACAGATTGTAGGCAAAGGTTTTATTAATCTTTGCAAGGACGATAAATACACAGCACTGTTGAATAGTAGTGGATCTCAGGAATGTGATTTCAAGGCTGTAAATTTAAAATTTAGCAGGTCATTTTCCTGCAGAATCTGTGCGTAAAAGTACATTGGACGCGCGCTCTGACGTCCGCGGTAAGTTTCATTGTTCGTCACTAAAGAATACATACACATTCTATGAAAACATTTTCCATAATAATTCTGTATTATAAATAGTTCACTGTGTGGACTTTCAATCCAACCCAAATACTCGTGCGTAAAAGCAGATTACCATGTATTGCTATTTTCTCTTCCACATGCTGATGAAACTGGATGATTGAAAGAGTTAACAACTTACAGATTTCTCCAACATAACATGTCTAAGTCCTGAAAGTTAAAGATAGTTAATAACTATTCGCCACAAAATCATATGAATCATATGACATCAACCCATGCAGATGCGGGATGGAGATACTCACTCTTGAAGTTTTTGGCGCTGGAGCCTCTCACGGCACAACGAATCTCCATGTCGAACCAAAGCCGAAAGCGAGTTAGCCTGCGTGGCGAGGAGTTGCCTGCTTGCTGCTATCTCTGCTCAGATTCAGCTCTGGTGACCGAGTCGCTGCCGCTTCGAGCAGTGACGTGCAGGAGTCCCGGGAAGCTTTTTATACCCGCGGCCGGCCAGTCGCCCCCATTCGTGGGCAGCAGAAGATCCACAGCACGTCATCCCGGCAGGAGGGGGAGGAGCACCAGAGGAAGAGACAAGAAAGGCATCGCCGGTGCAGAGAGGTCTTCACTGAGGCGTCACCGACACAGTGCCTGACTGAAGTAAGACTCTTAGATTTCATTATCATGAAACAAGAAATCAGGTAGTTTTTGTGTGGTAGCTTCTGTGATGATTCAGGATAAGCTTTAGTTTTTTGTTCAGTAATTAGGGAACTCTTCATCAATTTAGTAGAAGAACAATGTTTGAGAAAGCTTCAGAACAGAGCTATACTGATATTAAATTAAATTTGGTATCCGAGGCAAGACTACTGTTTAATGGGGTTGACTGTTCTTATGGTCCAATTGTAGGGTTCATACTTTAGGGGATGGAGGAGGAAGAGGATATGAGGAGGAAGAAGCTAATTTGGCATCAGGACCAAAAAAGTATCCCCACTCAATTATTGTTGCGTAGGCCATGTTGGAGTGAAACCAAGAGCTGCCCACTATTCTGAACAACAGATCAACATAGGAAGGAGAACCCAGCTAAAGAATCAAATGATTCAACTCAACTTGTAAACAGGTTGGTGGACATATGAAACTAGGTTTGTGTGTCATAGGAAATAGGAGAGAGTGGGGACGGTATGATGCTTGGAGAGTTGTAATGCCTCCATATTCTCTAATTAGGAAAAAAGAGAGGAATCGCATCATTATTCCAGTACTTCTTCCTCCCTGATCACACCCACAACAGAAGCAACAGAATCTCCAAAGCTTTCTCAAACAAGTAGGAGAAGGTTAAATTAGATTAATTCAACACATATGCAGCAACAAATGTTGGTAGAACAAACAAGAACAAATAATTGAATAGATGAACAGCTAGTCATTTCCTTTTAAGTGTACAGTAAATCTGGTGGAAATTGTATAAAATCAATCATTTCGATCTTGGCTGTCAGTTATAAGCATAAATGTCTCACATGACCTGTAATGAACAGAACAGTGCATAGGAATGCCTATCATAACCACTCAAAAGCAGTAGGTCTGCTTAATCTTGATTGGAATCAATAATACTGTAAGTCTATAGGATTCAGCACCATGTGAAGAGCCTGAAAGATAAAATATTTTACAATCATTTGATATCAGGGTCAGGGCATGGTGTTCTATAGGTGTTATATTTTAGTAGATCTTTTTCAAACATGCTTTTTTTGCTTCTTTTGTGTAACAGTTACAACCAACCCAGCTTGTGTTACAGTCTACCTTGTTAGTGGTGTAGGCCGTCAAAGATCACCTTGTACCTGACATCAGATCACAAGCTCAGTGATACTTTTGCAAAGTCTGAATTGGTTCCATTTGAAGCAAAGAAATGTAGGCCCACCACATAAACAACCCGAGCCCCAACATTTGGGAGTTGCAGGAGCTGAAACAAAAAGTGTTAAAGCCATCCCCAGTCTCATCTACTTCTAGTTTGGGTTCAACATTCCATTGTCATTCAATTTCAGAGATAAACAAGCTGCAGCCACTGAATCTCTAGGTCTTGCTTGTTTTACATTCATCTGGTGAATGTGGTAGTACCCTCAGGGATTTTCTGTTACTTCTGTACAAAGTTCCACTCTGGCTGAAGAATCTAAACATTACCATTTTGACAGCGAGGGTGTGATATTTGTGTCAATTCTCAGTAAGGATGGAAATCGGAAACCATTTCCATTTGAGAGTCAATAACAACTCTCCCAAGAAATCAATATCATTAGTAATCTTTTGCGAATCAATTCTCTTAATAATGCCTTTCACTTTGTTGTGCACGATTGCAAATCATGGACAATGCTGCTCTCATTTGAGACAGTCAGCAGGAGTTGATAAAGAAGTAAACGATCTAAATTGTGGCTTAATATTTGACAAAACTCTCACTACATATGTTTTAAGGGTGGAAACACCAGCAACTTGCTGAGGTGTTGATCTATGCCGCACAACATTAACTATCATGTTGTGTTTGCCACTTTTTCCACTGACAGGCTGCGTTAAGCAAACTTTGCCAACACAGAAAATCTACAGGAATCAATAAAGAAATTGTTTAAGAATCAGATTGATAAACAGAATAGATAATTCTGTTCATATCAGTAAAACTTTAGGAGCCTGAGGGCGTTTTTACATTAGGTCCACTTGTTTCGAACCGTGCTGCGGTGTGGTTCGCCATGGGTTCGCCCCCCTCCCCCTCCCCTGCTGGCTTGCATTCACACTGGCAATATCGAACCGTGCCTGGGCCCACTTGTGTATTTACTCAGTTTGAAACAGCAGGGGGCGATATGCACGTAACTGGTTACTGGGAGGAGAACGAAGAAGAGACTACCATGGTAACCATTTCCTAACCAGACAACCAATGTTTAAGTTTCGCTGTCTTCTACATTTTGCTTCAAATGTATTTTTTTATTGTGTGTGAGACGACATCAGCGACCTTCTGAACCCTCGTAAATCATCATAATCCTCAACCAGACTAAACAAATCGACAAATTGAGTAAGCAAAAGATTCAACCGCGGGATTAACAGGAAGTAATGCATCAACAGTAGATTGGTTCAGACCACTTTGTTTCACACCAGTGAAACCGCACCAAATGTAGGGAGATGGAGCGGATCGAGACCACCCCTTCATGGAGGTCTCGGACCGGCTGATTTGGTGCGCACCAAAGTGCGGTGGTTGCATTCACATTGACACTAACGTACCAAACCCTGGGCCAAAACTTCTTTGATGCGCACTAAATGTGGTTGGTGTGAAAACACCCTGAGACGGTGTGACAAGGTGCAGGCTTCCCATACACTCAAAGGCAGACACGCACACTCATAACGCTACTTTGAAAAGTGCCCCCCTCTTGCTGATGTTACACCCCTTACTAGTGGTGCTTTCCAGCTGATGTTGAAAGTCAGTTTTCCAAGTTGCAAATTAGGCTCTGTCCACTTGGAGATAAAAATGATTTGTATTGTTTATCAAGAGTTTGTTGTGAATTAGCTGGACGACTACTAAACTGCGGAAGAATGTTGACTGGGTGTTCTGTCCGTCAAAATCAAATCCTTAATGAAAGCATTTCAGACACAGTATACCTTATGGACAAGGATTTCTTTCACAATATTCATGACAAACAGCACATGTGGTTAAAGGAAGAGCTGGGGCAATGAGATGACTGTATCTGATAATTTTCGTATTCTTTATACACTTAGAAATGCAAGAAAAAAGTGTGCATTCACAGGTTCCAAAATTATGGACAAACAGGCCATATCATAAAAAAACACCTCCTTCTTTTAAAGGGTCCATTCTTGAGTGGCTATTGCCTCTGGCTGACTCCGCCTTTGAGATCAGTCACAGTTTGGGCCTAATTTTGGCAGAGGTGTGAAGACAGCTTGCCGGAGAAGGTGTGGTACAGCAAAGAGGCGGGAGACACGAGATGGGACATGAAGGTCCTTTGCATGTGAAGTCATGCCAGAGATAGCCAGCAGGGTTTACTCACAACTGAGTCCTCCTTGGTGACATTTAGCCCCAGGTCAAAGCCAGATCCTGCATCATACACATCATCTGTTCTCAAGTGCCCACAAACACACACAAAACCTGTTCAATGGAAGGTCATCAGCAACTGCAAGCTGTGAGTGCTGTGATGGGTGTAAAATTTTGTGTTTAGAGACAATTTCTCAACTTTACTGGTCTTAAGGGGTTGGGGTGACAAATAATCATGTGTGTGTGCTTGTGTGTATATGGGAAAGTGCTGTACTCATGATTTGTACTCATCATTTGTTGAGGCAGCCAACTCAATAAGCAGGCTCTCTGTTGTAGGGGGCAGTGGGAGTGTCTGTTTTTGCATGCTCGACACAGGCATGAGCCATTTAAACACATGAGCAGAAGAAAATGCATAAATGTATTTAACACTTCATTCACACATACACACACATATCTCCACACCCAAGGTCTTCTCCAGTACATCCTCTCACTCGCCTGCTGCATCAACGTGAATCATGGGCACTCTGGCATTTGAAATGGTGTAAACACAGCATGTTCAGAGGGTCTGTCCTGGGAAAATGTGTTTCTGCCCACTGGGTGCATCAGGATTGAAAGGTGGGAAAGCTCCAGATTTAGACCTCTGGTACTTTGTAATAACTGACTGTTGATAGTTTTTGATGCATTGATATTACGTTCCTCTGCCAGACTATGGCACAAACCAAGATATTTGAATGGAGGCGTAATAGTTGACATCACAGTTGCCATATGGTAAGACAAACTGCCATCAGAAATCCCAGCATCTCAGTTCACTGGCACCTTAAACTCAAATGTTGTAACGTTAAAATGGAAGATTTTTTATGTAATGTGAGGTAGGGATGGGAATCGAAAACCAATTCCAGTTGAGAATCGTTAAAAGCTCCATCAAAGAATCGATATCATTAATCTTTTTGCTTATCAATTCCCTTATCAATTCCTCCCACTGACAGGGTTCAGAGGCATCAGAATTGTAGCTTAATTTGTATTGCACTTACTGCACAACCTTAAGTGAGTGGAAACACCAGCAACTTGTAAAAGCAGTTATCTATGCTGTGACTTATTTGACATTGTTGCCACTGAAAATCAGACTAACATTTGCCTACATGCAAAATCTGTAGGAATCGATAAGGGAATCGTTAAGGAATTGGATCGATTAGCAGGATCGTTAACAGCATCGGCATCGATAAAATCTTATCAATTCCCATCCCTAATGTGAGGTTAAGATATTTATATTTGTGAAAAATGAACTGGGTTATTGTATCGTTTGACAAACTAGTTTCAATGAGGGATGCTTAATTATGGCAAAAAATAATCACAATAATTTCAATACAGATTGAGATCACAGTTATGAAACACAAATACTCTCTCTAACTTAAAACACAGACCACATGCTTTAATTGGACATATATTGAAGTTATCATTATGAATAATCAGGATTGGCCAGTACTAGGATACTCAGTGACATACAAATACTTCAAAATAATATGTACAGTAATAAATGAAAAAGAAAAACAAGTTCAGCATGTCTTCTGGAACTGGAAGCTATTATTTTTGTATTCAGTATTCATTATTGTGGCAGTAATTTTAATTAAGATAATTATATTTTATGATATCCTCTGCTTCTCTCTGCCTTTTTAGTGAATGCAACCAGTATGAACAAACTTTGCTTATAGCCTCCATGTCTATTCTCAGCTGTTAAAATTGAGCTGCAGAGTTTCTCTGCATCAAGCCTGAACAGCACCCCAAATGACCCCACCAGCCAATTACATTTGCATGTTCCCCCTGAGCAGTCTGCAGTAAGACTTTGTTCCTGAATGTAGCAACTTTTCAGACCCCAGTAAGGACTTATTTTCCCCCAAATATAGCCCAAAGCTAGCGACTTTCAGTTCAAGTGTTGCTGTAATGTAAATGAGAGGTTTTTATCTTCTCTCTTCGGCCCCTCTGTTAAATGAAAGACATGCCCTGGAAAAGTCCTGGAAAATAGAAAAGAGTAGGAACCCTGTTAGAACTTTTGTATGTTGAAGTGTAGGAGTTATGAACCCTCTACCATCAGCTGTTCAGGTCATCAGAAGAAACAATAAACTCGAACTTCACAAAAACAGCACTAAAAATGTCTGATTTGGGCTAGAGTGATGACCCACTTTATTAACTGGGGGCCTGAAAGGATGTCTTTATGAACCAGAGGATAAAGACCAAGAATTTTTGCAGATGGAGGGGAAAGAGGGATGGGAAAACTGTTTGTGAAACTAAGGAGCAAGATATATCACAGTTTACCTGGAGATGCATATGCAGGAAATGAGTGAGACTTTGTGTCACTGCTTCTGCTGAACTTCAAAGTTGTCCATCTCTATGTGTTAGCCTTCAAGAACCCATATGCCAAAGCACTCTGTTTTCATAAACTTAATAGTTTACACAGGCTGGTGTGAAAAAAAGTAATCTGGTCTGTAGACAATTTTCTGTTTGAATATCTTGTCGTACACCCAAGTGGCACCCATGTATCCATGTATCTTAGCACCTCAGTACGTGCACCAAAGCTGGATAATTAACATCTTGGCATTATAATTCATAGAAAGTTGCATTATCCAAAACTTTTTGTTCATGTTATCTGTAGTTGTCAGTTATTGTTATATTTAATTACATCTAAAATTGTATAACTACTGCTTGAGAATCTTTATACTATTTTAGTACAATGAATCTCAGGATATAGCCAGTCGTAAAGGACACATCAACAGATGTGACAGGGGAAAGGCCTTCAAAAAGACAGCCTCAACTGGCCTTATAGTGCGCCCCATAAGAGATATAGGACCATTTTTTCTGGTAATGAAACAGACTGAAATGAATATTGATGCATCCATATGCCCCACCAAAGCAAACAAAAACAGAGCCAGATTCAAACCTCTGCCATGTGGGAGTTCACACAAAGACAACACACTCCAGGAACAGAATTTGTCTTCTTTTTCACAACAGATTATCACACTGACTCACTGTATGCATTTCAGTGTAAAACAAGAGAAGAAGAATATTTTGTGTCTCTGTGTCAGCAACTAAAGACAAACTGATTTTTATTAAAGCAATATCTCAAAAGCAATGAGGGGGGTTTGTTTCACAATTGACACTTTTAGGTAGCCACCAGAAAAGTGGTTTGATTTAAGTAGTTGTTGGCCAAAGATCAAGGTCATGAGTTTCATGTTTAGTACTGACTTGTGAGAAGTTAATCTCAAGATGACTGATTTTTCAAGTCATAAGCCAGAGGTCAGGGCTATGAAATATGATTTTATCCTTTGCTTAATAATGTAATTTTGAGAACATTCTGCACAGTGGTGGCTTAGGCTGGAGAGGCACTTGTTCATCAAGCTGATGGTCAAGGGTCTGGCTGTCATATGACAATGTTTGTTTGGGCAAGATACTGAGCCCTAACTCACTCCAGCAGGTTGTAAATGGCTATTGAAGAACATGAATTGTGCTCTTCAGAGAGACAACTGAATAACTCACAAACTTCAAACATCATACTCAGTGGGTAAATGGGTGTGAATGGGTCAGTTATTTGACCTGCTGCACAGAGGGGATTTGAGTCATCAGAAAAACCAGCAAAGGACAAAATCAGTCCAGGATCAACCATTGCCAGTACGATTTTCAAGAATGCTTGAAGGGATTTTTGGAGACATTGTGCAAATTTCAAATTTGACGTATTAAATCATTCCATTATGAAAGTCATGGTTTTAGTACAATATCATCCAGCCTTTTGGTTGTTCCCTGCCTCTGAACATGATTTTCAAGAATGCTCTGAGCTGTTTGCTGCAACTTTGCACAAATAACCTGTAAATATATATTCAGATCACAGCACTGCCCCCACAGGCTTGTACACCAGGCACTAGGCATGATGGGTGCATCACTTCACCTGCCTCTCTTCTTACCCTGATGCACCCATCACCCTGGAACAGGGTAAATCTGGACTCATCAGACCACGTGACCTTCTTCCAGTCTACCAGGCTCCAATCGTTATACTCCCTAGCAAACTGAAGACTTTTTCTGGTTAGCTTTACTGATCAGTGGTTTTCTTAAGGCGACACAGCTGTTCAGTCCAAACCTGTTGAGATCCCTTTGCATTGTATGTGCGGAAATGATCTTAATTTCACTATTAAACATACAGCTGAGTTCTGTTGTTGTTTTTTTATTTCATTTAGCAAAATGTGTAAGTGATTGCCTATCTTAACCCAATTTTAGTACTTTCTGCAATCTCCTTAGATTTTTTTCTCTGCTTGATCAAACAGACTAACATCTTTTCCATGATCAAAGGGTGTGTCTTTCCACATGGTTGTGTAAGAAAAGCAAAGCTACTCATTGTATCAGCTGTTAAATAACTTGTAGCCAGCTGTTAGACAACAACCCATGCAGTAGTTATCCAGTAGGAGACTTGTACCTTATGTTTAGTTAAATCCAGTTGGCGACTTTTTTGGGGGCCAGGCAGTCTATATATACTTAATTTTTTTAATTTGATACTTGTTATACATTCCAAAAAAGCTGAGACAAGGGCTACAAAAGACTGGGAATGCTGAGGAATGCTCAAAAAACTCCTGTTTGGAACATTCCACAGGTGGACAGGTTAACTGGAAACATATATGTTATGAATGAGAGTAAAAGGAACATCCTCTGAAGGATCAGTCAGTCACAGGCAAGGAAAGGGTGGGGTTTATTAATTTGTCAACAGCTGTGTCAAACAGTCTAAGAATGATTTTTCTAAACTTGCAATTGCAAGGAATTTGGGGATTTCATCATCTACTGTCCTTAAAATAATCAAAACATTCAGAAGCTTGGGAAATCACTGCACATCAGCGACAACGCTAAAACCAAACATTGAATACCAGCGACTTTTGATCTTTCAAGCAGCACTGCATTAAAATCCAATGTTTTGTTAAATATTAGCAATGGGAAAAGTGAGCAAGTCTGAGGAATCCACTTTTCAAATTGATTTTGGAAATCATGAATGTGCTGTCCCATGGGCTAAAGAGGAAATGGACCATACAGATTGTTAGGCTCAATGGACAGCTTGCACATCTGTGAAAGCAACATTGGTGCTGAAAGGTACATACAGTTTGTTGGATCATTATATGCTGCCACCCAAGTGACGTCTTTTTGAGAAATACCACATTCTGCATGTATTACAACAGCATGTGCCTCCAGCACATACCTGGCTCCCACTGAAAATGTGTGCGGCATTATGAATGTGACATCGGAGATCCCAAAATGTTGATCAACTGAGTTCGTACATAAAGCAAGAATGAGAAAGAATTACACCCACAAAATTGAATTAAATACCGTCTCCAGTTCCCAAAACACTTATCTAAGGTTTTTAAATGGAAAGGTGATGTAACACAGTAATAAAATGTCCCTGTCCCAGATTTTTGGAAGGTTCTGCAGGCATCATATTAGAAATGAGTGAAAATTTGCATTTGCAGTTTATCAGATGAATGCTAAATATCCTGTCTCTGAAGTATATTTAATTAGATTTAGTTTAAAAAGGAGTTGAAAATCTCTGTTTTCTGACTTTAATTATGTTTTAGACTGCCTCCCAACTTCTTTGGAATTGGAGTTTGTAGATGTACAATTCATTTTTTAACTGCCAAATCAAAATTGAGACAAATATCTGGCACAAAAAGTAACGCAAATCAAGTAAACAAAGTGAAGAAAGAATGAAACACAGGCCCACAGAATACAACACAGTCACAAACTACGTCCAAGTCTATTTTTTGATGTCTGTCAGGCGTAACAGCTAAAAGTCATTCTCATCATTAGTCTTGAGCAGTCTGTTTTGCTGACGTGTGAGCTGGCACACAAAACAAATAATCATTTCCCACCAGACAGAAAAGAGCACAGTGATAAATGAGGCTGATACATGTTTTCTTCCCTTTGCTCCAGTATAAGAAAATGAATGAGGTAGTGGGCATATTTTGACAAAGTCCTGCTGAACTATGTGTCATAAAGACATCCTCAGCTGCTGGGACAGATTCAGACACAATTATAAAGGAAACAACACAGATCACCTCATTAACAGACCGTCCTGCCCCCCACTCCTCCCGCCTTCACATCCTCTGCTGTCATTATTGATGCAGCTCTGTATTTTTACTTTGCTGAGATACCGAGGCTGTGATCACTGATGACGCAGATGCAAGATGCAGGGGAAGAAGCTGTCAGTGTGCACATGCCCCCCCCTGCTCACACAAATACACATGCACATGCACACATATACACACTGTCATGTGACAGACAGACTGAAGTTATATCACGCCGTTTTGGGGCTCATGGCATGCTCACACGGTGTGTGCTCTGAGAACTTGATAGAGACTGTTGTGGGGGAGTGTCCCTGTTATTTCAGGTTTGAATCCTGCCAGAGATTTTAATCCCAGAAGATTCATGCCGAAGTGAAAACTATCAACAGCTAAAATTACCAACACAACTCCTAGAAGACAGAGCTGGGAGACAGTTACATCTGGACCATCTAGACTATTCTCTAAAATGGCAGTAGGGCTGGGCGATGTTACCCTAATCTCAGTATCACAATTAACTGAAGCTCTTCCCTCGATTACAATTAATGAATGATTATTTTGCTGAAACAAATTGGTGGTGTTACCAACGATCGTTGAAATGGTCTTCCTGCAGTACATACACTTCTTTCCGCTCAATGTCCTCTGCACATAAGCCAAAATTTGCCTAATCAACAGAGACGGCATTTTTCTTAGCTACAAGGTCCTCTGATAGATTGGCGCTAGTCTCCTACATATTGGCAGGGCGTCCTTTGCTATTGGCCGCACTTTAAGTGAATGCAGACTGTTTGGAGGGGGCACGGTCAAATGTCTCACACAGCGAAAATTATCAAAATTATCTACATGAGTAAAATTACCTCAGTTAGAGGGTCTAAATATCGTTTCAATTTTTTTTGGATGTATTGGCCAGCCCTAGTTGGTCATGTCATCTTTAGGTGTTAACTTTGGCAAAAATGAAACATTTAAGCTATTTTGCAAAACTTGCCAAGAGAAAGTGAGTCAAGAAGAGGTCGTTTTAAGGAACAGACTTTCACGAAACTCTGACTTTTGAGTTCCCATGGGGGATTTTAGACCTGAAGTTTTCAGACTTGTTTTGCACCAGACACACCTAGTTCCAAGCCAAAGTTTCACTGCACTTATAATTTATATTCATGCAAAACAGCTCCTTTAATGTGTTGTGTCGTATCTTATCAGTCTGTTAAACATTTTTATCCCTATTTGTAAATGCCTTTTAAAAAATGTGGCAAATGTGCAATATATATTTTCTTGACTGGACAAAAAGTGCAATGTATCTTACATAAGGTTGCAAAATTCCAGGAATTTTCATATTTGAAAACTTTCCATGGGAATAAACAAGAATTTATGGGAATAAATTGGCATAAACCTGAAATTCACAAAGTTGAAGGTTGGCCCTTAACAGGGATTTTAAAAATATTTGGGAAAACATGTTTTTGCATAATCGTGACTAAAACAACCAGATTTCATGCAAGTATACCTGATTAAATCTATAGCTATTCCGCAATCACATGCATAGATGCATTTTTTAAATTATTTTGCATGTCTGTCCGCCTATGACAAAACAAAATGTTTGCATCTTTGTTTGGAAATGATATAGTTTATTAAATTACCCACAAATTCCAGTTAATATTCCAATACATTTGGGATATTTCCAAGATTCTAATGGATTCTCTTTCCATGCAAAGTTAGCAAGCACATTATAATGTTTCAAAGAAAACTCTGTGACAGAATGCAGAGAAAAATCTCTCCTTTCTTACTAAAAACTTGAAAAGCCCAGAGGTTAGTTTTAACAGTACTCGGAGCCCCGTTTAATATTGGATCGTTAAAGTTTTTTATTGTGTTCAGTCCTCTTGGGACTCCTCTTGCTAAACTAAATACCACAAGATAAATAACAGCCTGACTGATACACAGTATGTTTCAGCAGCCACTGGGAAACACTGGTATAGGCAGTGGAGTGACACAGACTGTCGTGGAGCGGACCATGATGGAATGGTGAAACTTATGAGTTTTTGGACGATAAATGCAGTTTTAGGAGCGGCGCTATACGCACCCCCTGCGTGGAGTCCGCCAGGCTTTGCCACCCTGCGCTGTGCCAGGAAATTAGGGCCCTAAGTCTGAGACCAAGCCTATGACTTATTCCTTATTCTGCCCTGCTATTATAACCTAGCTGAGGTCTTCAGCAAGGCTAAGGCCTTTCACCTCATAGAGATTATGACTGTGCTATAGACTTACTGCCTAGTACCACCCTATCCCCGAGGTAGACTGTTTCCTCTTTTAGTGCATGAGCACCAAGCAATGGAGAAGTATATGGAGGAGTCTCTGGCAGCGGGGATCTTCAGGCCAGCTTTGTTGAACAACACTCGTCTTGCATCGACTGCAGGCGTATTATTGATATCACAGTCAGTTTGAGTTATTAGATACAGTGCCATCTAGTGATTGGATGTCCAAATTGCCTTGTGATACTTGTTCAAGAACATAAATTACTGCTTTATTTTAAAATAAAATTAATATTCTTCCTGTTAAATCACATATTTCACGAGCATGAGAAATATTTTCTAACATATTTGATATTTTTAACAGCAATATATCATGATTAGGCCTTGGCCTTAGTTAAGTTACCGGTTTATATCTTGTGTTTTATGTTTTGTTTTAGCTTCCTGTTTTATTTTAAAACTTGACCTGTCTCTCCTTGTCTTTGTAGGTTTTGCTTCCTGTCTGGGGTTGTCACACCTGATCCCTGATTGTTCTCCTCACCCCCAATCACCTCATGTAATTAATCCCCATGTCTTCCCATGTCCTGTTGCCAGATTGTTGTAATTAGTGTCACTATCCAGCACTTTATTTCATAGTCTAGCTCTCATCACAGACCCTTTTTGCCTGGACCTTGCCTCTTGCCTTTTGTCTGCCTGATACTTTACCCTGGTTTGTTTTTGCCTGGCTGTGTAGTAAACTTTGGACTGTCAATAAACCCTGCTTTTTGACTCACAGACCTGATTCGTCTGCATGAGTTCTTTTGTGCCATGAGTGTGTTTTATGACACAATAGGAAAATTAATAACATTGAGTCTTGAGTCAGAAGAATATTAAGAACAAGGAACTGTGGTTTGGCCAAAGTATTCTGCAGTTTATTATTTTTTAAGGATTCTGCATAATTTGTAACTACTCATTTGGGAGATATATTTTGATGCTGATTTCATTGAAGTTGAATGTGAACTGTCACACCCTTTCTCCACAGTTAACGCATTAACTATTTTTTCCTCAAGAAAATGAATTAAAATTATGTCTCCTCTTACTAGCACTTAATTTACATGACACATTTACTGTTAAGAGCCTATGACTAAATATTATCTCATCAACAAACCTGCTTTCTTGCATTGTTATTATTATTTTGGTCTTTACTGAAAACGCGGTAAACTTTACTCTGTATGAAAACATGAAATCAATGCTTGAACGTTTTCACTTCCTAAACATTTTTGCAAAACTTTGGTTGAAATTAAGAAACCAATTAATGTTATTTTAGGGATGAAACTGAGGGATAGTCCAGTAAATCTAAAATATCTGTGTGTATTTTGTTCAAATGTCTTTCTCTGATGATAAGATGAAATTTTTCACTTGTGATATAGGCAGTGCAGCAGGTTAGTGCTTGCACCTCACATGATGAAGGTTGCTGGTTTGACACCATGATCAGACTATAGGGGCTTTCTGTGCAAAGTTTGCATGCTCCCTCTGTGCTTGCACGTTTGTTTCAGGTCCACTGTCCTCTCAAAGGCCAGAAACATTCTCACTAGGTGAATTGGAAACACTAAGACTGACCTGAAGTGTAAGTGTTAGTTCTGATGGGCCCAGTCCACATGACCCTGAAAAGGATGACTGGAGTAGAAAATGGATGGATGGATAGTAGTTGAGATTTGATCCACCATAACAATTGGTTGATGTCCCTTTAGGCATCAATTAGAAGTACACGGCAACTTTAAAACATGAAACCACGACACAGAGTGTGGATTCAGGGCTCAGCCTTTAACTCAATTCTTTGTGTGTTCTTTCATTTCCATATTTGAAAGACTGTGGCTTGCAGTTGTCTCACATCAAAACATTTATCAAAACAGTTATAAATTATGATATCTAGATATTCATTTCATTCAAGCAACATGATGACACTTTTCCAACATTTGTTGTAACATTTCAAGAAAACCCCTTAATTTGTTGTAAAGTACACAGTCAACTAGGGCTGTTTTTTGGTAAAAATAATAATCATATTTATTTCAATCAGTATTAAAGATGCCATGTCCAGAAAAATTGTTTTCATTTTTTTTATGTTGTTAATGATGTGAGAATGGGCTTTGGGAGCAAAAGAACATGGAACCTTTTACTAAACTCAGATTCCAGAAGAAAACTCAATGATCCTTTAAAGAGAACATATCATGCTTGTTTCTCCTTTTCACTATGCCAGACTAGGATGCCTGTAAAACATTTCTGCCCTCAGTACAAGTCATTTAGTTCCTTCATTGCCTCACAATAGCGTTCTCAAAATCCTCATTTTAGGCCATTATCAAGCGCTTGTTGAAATGCTTCGTCTCAAGGATGACCTAAAGTTACCTCGCAATGTCACAGCCCTTTGTCCTCTGATTGGTCAGTTCTATCGGGGGTAAGGCCTACCTGTCCTTCTTCTTCTACTATATTTTCCAGCAAGTTCAAAGCAGTGACCGCGTATTGAGTCCCCCTACAGGCCAGAGCACATAATGAGGGAGAGTGAGGGAGTTTTATACCCCTGCTGCTGGATGTGTTCCTCGGTGAGGGTTTGGGGCTAACGGACATCACAGAGGAGGAAGTATTTTACCAGATTACTCCAATAAAAAGAAAGGTACCTCGTGATGTCATGACGTTTGAAATCTCGCGGACATCCCGCAATGACCTATTTCAGAGGCATCAAATCTCGTTCTAGGATATCAGAAAAAATACAATATCCAATTTTTTGAAAATTAAGGGGGTGTAAGGTCTTGTTTTCAAATTTATTATATTATATGTAAGTACTAAATAATGCATCAGCATGATATATCTCCTTTAAAGAAAATGTCTTTTAAAGATGTTCTGTTTTTTTCAGGATTTTTTATGTAACAGCCTCCACCTACATGTGTGTTTTTGGCCCATCACAGGCAGATGCCATGACTGTGTACCAACTCTCCATGCCCCCTCAAATCAGAGTGTTTTGAAAGTCTTGGAAGAAAGAAGTCCACCTGATCCTCCATGGAGAATATTTGTGCCTTTTTACACTTTTCTTGATTTTTTGGTAAATAGACAGGCAAGACATGATGAAAAGGCCAAACACACCAGGACATGGGACCTTTAAGATCATGATTTAAACACAGTCACTCAGGGGGTGCTGGTGCTGGGTGGCTGAGTTTTAAGCAGCCGGGTAAGACCCATATTCATGTTTCTGCCAACCCAGGTGAATCCATCCTGCGTTCAGTTTGCAGAGTGCCTTTCTCAACTCCAGCCCCTTTCACAAGCCTATTCACTCTTTCTCTCCTGTCAACAAAAGGCAGAAAAATGGCAAAACACACACACACACACACACACACACACACATAGTCACTCAGTGATTTTACAACAATGAGCTACTGTGATTTTACATCATTTTTTGACTAACCCAATCAGCAGTCTAAGATTGGCTCAGTCTGTTCGCATCATCTCCTCTTTAACTTGTAACCTGATCATCCAAAATTTTTATCACCACTGAAATTAATAAAACAAAAAGTGTCAAAGTGTAAAAAAAAAAAACTGAAGAAAAAGATGGGGGGATTAACATTTGGTTTAAAATTTAACCATTACAGAAGCGGAGGACAAGCATGCAGTTTAATTTTACTCTGTATCCAATGATAACATGCTTGTGACATTTTTTCTCAAGAATGTTGAATAAATAAACAAAACTCAGATGTTATTATGAAAGTCTGCTTGTGTTACTGAATACAGACGTGTTAAAGTTTAAGGTCTTAAGTTAAAAACTACAGATTGACTATCTATAACCCTTTAATATCAAGTCATTAACAAAGATAGATGTAAAAACTGTACATGAAAATAAGAAGTAATCATTAAGAAAGAATAATGTAGAAGTAATGTTGACCTATAAGAAACTAAGAACTGCATAAGTGTTCCATTGTATACTGTACAATACATATTTTTTTGTCTTTATAGTGTTTGGAGGACAAAATTGTGAATACATTTGAAAATGTTTCAATTGCCCAGCCTCCCAATTAAGTTAACATATATAACATGATACATTACATGTATAACTGTGATAATGAACACTTGTGGTTTATTTTCATGAAAGACAACATCCTCCATGACGGAATATTTCAATGAACTATGAAGACGAGCTTGAAACACTGTTGGACACAGGCCTAGAAAGCAGTTACACTATTAAGCTGGTAGGTGGCAGAGTTGTTATGTGTTAAAATCTACTTTTTTCCCCACTGACTGCTCCTTCATTGCATAATAATGAATCAGTTACTCATAATCCCAAAAAGACCTATCACAGACAATCTGCATGATAAAATGGGATGGTCCGAACCACTCAAAGTCTTCAATAGGTCAGGAAAAAAAGCTGGGCAGTTTTGACCTTATTTAATCCTATAACATCATTTATTAGTGCAAATGCTGCAAATAACACACCATGGCCAGGTCTGAATCTTAAATAATGTGTTGATATTAAGCTCCTGATAGTCCTGTCAAGAATGGCTGTAAAATAAACACTTTTCCAGACATTGGGAATGACTTAAGGATAAAGTTTGTATTAAAATCTTCTCAGTTGAGCTACCAGCCATGACAGACATCCTGATTGGTCCATTGCTATGGATTACTTTGTAGTTATGGAAATTAGTGTATTTTGCACAATCTTAAGGGAAAGAGAGCTCAGGAATCCCTTTGTCTGACATACTTGTGTGATTTTCCAGTGAATCTTGCAGCAGTAATTCAGTCGGCAGTGTTATGAACTGCTGAGGTGAAATTGGGACAGAAGGTTTGGATCTTTCCTCTGTGGCCAGAGTCAGGAGATTGTATTGCACTAAGTGGAAGAGGGAGAACTGGCTGTTTCCCAAAAATTGATGTTTTCACTGTTAGTCAATGGTGTAATAAATAATTTGATCTAACTTTGCTAACCAGATAATTTGTCTTTTACCTTCATAAAATGATGCAAGTGGTTCATTGGCCGCCTTCACACCTAAAATTGAAGATGAGGGGATGAATTGGGATGAAGTTGCACCATGGATTTTTCACTTGGTTTGGTTTTCTTTTATACTGCAGCAAGCAGCGTCACTCCTCCCTAAACACAGAGACACGTGCTGTGTGTTGGGCCCCACGATCAATGGAGGGGCCCATTACGCGCAAGGTGAAGTATTCTCCGCTGTCTGATGCAGCCACAATCGCTCTGTGGACTACAGGCCTGATATATTCCAGTTAAAGTGTGGTTGTTGCTGTGGTTGTCTGTCAGTTGTGTCATTTTGCAGTGCAGCCAAAGTACATGTGAACATTTTATCTAAATCCCTCCTGAATCCCTCTGTGTCTGTGTACGCGTTCTTCCGTTTGCTGGTGAGCGGAAAGACGCAGATAGACGTGCATCAATTCAGACAGACCAAAGCCTGACGTGTTGTGGAGCCATCTGGCCCATTGTTGTATTCTGAACTGAAAGTACACAGCCAGCTTTGAGTAATAACTATGTTTAGCTGAAGAAGTTTACAAGAATTTTGGGCCAAGAAATATACATAAATGTGCTACATATTGACTGTGTGATGTATGAACATAATAGGTAGCCTATGGATTTGTAGTTGTTAATCAGTAAAGAGGATAGGAGGCTGATAATGCTTTGAGTTTTCTTATATTCTTATCTGTTTTGACAATAAATTGAGCCTGTGGGCTCTAATTTCGTAGACCAGGCACAAGCGCAGGCGCACCTGCCCTGCGCCGGCCTTCGCTGCCGGGACAGGGTGTGACCAGCGCACTTTGCAAGTTTCCTGCAGTGCCAAGAGAGGCGCACACAAGGGCGCAGAGGAGCGCAGAGAGGCGCATCCACGCCTCCGTCCTGCCCCTCCAGCGCATGTGGCAGAGAAGGAGGAGAAAAGGCATGAGTGGGTTTAACACAGCCGAGTGTTTTCTTCACCAATCAAATGACCGCCTCTCCTTGCCTTTAAATACGCCTCGGCCGCAGCGTTTGATTGGTTTTAATGATCCCCGCCACCACGGAAACAGTGTGCTGGAAAGACCCGGTAGCGGAGACGGTCAGAGCCGCTGTCCCTACAGCAGGAGAAGGGACAGCGAGGCGCGCATTGGAGGCCAAGAAGCGCCTGTAATCAGTTCCTTTGTCATTAATAGGAGTAAAAAATTAAGAGACAGTTACACAGCAGCTGGCTTATCCATTCATAATGCCTGTGATCCACCTGCACTCCTGGTTTGTCATCGCCAAATAGCAGAGCCTTTGGTGATATACTGTGTACTCTCCCGGTGTCCCCGCCTCATCCTACTTGCAATAATGTACTCCATCTTTTTAGATCACGTTAAAAATTAAGACTAAAACAGAGAAATATGGGAAATCACAGGTAGGCTAAATCCTGAGTGACATACATTTATTTTCTCTCTTTTTTCTTTGTCTTTTTTCTCCCTCTTTTCTTTGAATTTAATGAAATGAAATGAGAGAAGCCAGATATATACTCAGTATCGGATGTTAAGGGTGTTTATTGTTAACTTGTAAACTGTGCATCAAACTTCCAGCTGCCGTCAGGTTAAGTTTCCATTATGACAAACGGCTTTAATCAGATGTGACGGGACAGTTAATATAGATACAAATGCATATGCTGGTTCAGAAGGTTACATTAAATAGTGATTTGCTGTGATTGTTTAGCAGAATAGACCAGGTTGGAGCTGGAGAGCTTTCAGCGCACCTTCCGCCCGTTTTTTTGGCACCTCCGCCTGGTGCGCCGCACACCCATCTCTGCGCAGACGGTCTACCAAATTGTCAAATTGGCAGCGCACAGCGGTGCGCCGGACGAAATTAACACTGCGCGGGGTGCGCCAGGCTTGCGCCCCCTACGCTGCGCCACGAAATTAGGGACCTGTGAGTTAATGAAAGGTTATTCCTATACTCCCAGTTGAGGAGTACGGTGTTCTAAGTGACTGCTAAAGCGATCCAATCCAAGTTTTCCCAAATTCTCTCGATTTGGGGACAGAGCCAGGTGGAGTGGAGTGAGGTGGTTGGTCTGTTTACAGTGACTACCTATGCTGTCAGTGAATCCCATTTCTGCCAGTCCTTGTGTTAGAATTGATATTACCTCCACCAGGAGTTGAGTTTTCTTATATTCTTATCTGTTTTGACAATAAATTGAGCCTGTGGGCTCTAATTTCGTAGACCAGGCACAAGCGCAGGCCTGTTTGTTTTTTGTGTTTGTTAGTTTGTTTGCTTGTTTCTCTGTTAGCAACAAAACTCAAAAAGTTATGGATGGATTTCGATGAAATTTTGAGGAAATGTCTGGATTGGAACAAGGAACAAATGATTAGATTTTGGGAGTGTTCCGGATCATCATCTGGATCTGCCATGACGAAAAATGTGTTTTTTGTGAATAACTACAGAAATAGATAGATATCATTATGAATCCAATTGCTAATGGTAAATTTTCATGGTCAAGGAATCTAAACATTTAGATGACATAAAGGTAAAACTAGTATTTATGGTGAAAATCTCCACGGTGTTGTTGACAAGAGGGACTTTGTGTTTGATAGAGGAGGACGTCTCTCACTGTATCAGTTTGCAGTAGAGTGTGAAGTGACTGGGATGAGAATCACTAACTTCAAATCTGAGTCCATGGGGATAAGACCCTGCCCCATACATCCCACAGTGGTAATTCCTAAATGAGACGTCAGTTTATGGTCTGACCAGCAGATTTTTTATACTACCTACTATATTAGGCCAGCACGCTGAAACTCGGCTCATATTGAGATGGATGGTTTCTCAGACCCACAAACATTTTTTGCACAATTTATATTTTGTGTTTGATCAACTGTATTCCCAAATGACAATGACATCAAGTAAAAGACAATATATGAATGTCTAGAAACTGAGCCTGGTGGTTTGACTGTTACTGGTGGTTTTGACAGCTAACCCCAGTCTTCCCTAATTGTAAAAAAAAAAAAAAGATAATCTCAAACTTCGCCTTTATTGTACTCTTATATTTTTGTATGAAATGCACCAAAGCCAGAGAAAATGTGACTGTGTTTGCCTCGTAAGATCACAGTCATTTATTCTGACCCGTAGGTTTTGTCTTATGATTATACTTTTTTTCCACCAGCAGCTGTCTTGAAGTTGTAGAGGAAGGATTGTTTCAAAATATGTCTCCATTTTGGACTGAAATAAGTATTGTAAGTGAATAAAATCCATAGACTCGTGAGATTGGGCACTATGAGTTGAAGTAAGAAATCATGAGCAGACAAGTTAGTAGTCGTAGTTTGACAATGAGCCTCTTTACGAACTGATTCGTTTTGGCAGTAGTGCTGATCAGCGTGCCTTGGCTGATGCAATGTTTGATCTCTTGAATCTTCATAAACGTGACATGATCAGTAAAGTGAACTGTCCGGAGGTCAATGATGTTTGATAAACTAAAATAACTACCCTCTGTGTGACTCTTGAAAATGTACCACAGGCAGTGCCACAGAACCCCGTGGTATATTGAGCATTAGCCATGATTCGGTGATTATGGGAAATATTCAGGCCAGTCTGAGAATCACAGATTTTTGATCAAACTGATTGTTAGCATTTAAACAAGGCATTTCTGCCCCTGTCAGCATGATCACAACGCAAATCTGAATCTTCACCACATGATGCAGAAAAGACAGAGAAAGTATAAGATCTTTATTTTGTGCACAAAATATAATTTATTTCAATGTGATGTGTTCATTTGTTACAGTTGTTACATGTGCATACAAGCTCACAAGTCCACCATAGTTTCATGGTTATGGAAAAGTAAGCACAAATATTCCTATTTTAACAAAGCAGACTTCATCACAGCATACAATCGTGAACATTTACAGTCTTCTAACGAATAAAATAACAATGATAATGTATGTGACTTTTTGCTCAAACGTTCAGTAAAGTCCACATTGTGCATCTTACATACAGTTTAAAGATACAACTGAAGACCTTTGATGAGAGGATAATCTATACCTTTCACATTTTTAAGATGTTCTCAGACAGAAAATGAAGCTAATATTCCCTTCAGTGTTCTTGTTCAAGTGTAGCAAAAGTATTTGGTGTCTTTCTTCTTTAGTTATCAACAACCTGTGAATATTTGCTCATTAAAAACGTCATTGGTAGTTCATTAACTGCCTTTAAACCCTGGGCTTGAAAAAACAGCTTAATTACCCCTCCTCACTATGTAAGGCTATGTATCATGAGTTCACACAAAACATTGGCTTTACTTGTGGTCTGAACACACCTTCACAATAAAGAGTATTTCTTTTCAGCACTCTAAAGGGATCATTGAAATGGTTTAACATAACTGGCTATTGATAAACAGAAATGATTACACAAATAAGTATGTAAATGTGTAGTTCTTCATACAACAAAATCATGTGACATGTATGGATGAAAACTTGAGTCAGAGCAGGTGGGCTTAAGTAGAAGTTAACAAAGCCTCCTGGTATGTAACATCAGTGTCATAAAAAGCACCTTGGACCTCAACAGAAACAACAGCTGACAGTCTCAATTAACTCTGTGTGTGAAGTCAAGTGGTGCTGTGCAACTATAAAGAGGCAAACCAGAGAAGAAAATGTTAATGAGAACCACTATTAGGCAAAAACAAACTTACTGGTCAAATGAGACAAAAAGCACAAAGGCTAAGGGCAAACCAGATAAAAACTAAAGACCTCCACCAATATACAATGCTGGATTAGCATTTGTCTGATATGATGGCCGAGATTTCAGTTGATGACTTTGGCTTTGACTCGCTGTGAGGCCAGGCTGCGACAGTGCAGGTAGATGGACAGTGGATGGATGAAGGCGAGCAGGGTGAGCAGCGTCAGACCAATGTTTACCTGCATACACATATGAGAGGAGATAAACAAAGTGTTGATACGAAATGACGAGATGACTCATTTGTCTCACACTTACATATAATGGGTCTCCACCCAATGCCCCTTTCACCAGAGCAAAGCAGGGGTACTGCAGCACAGAAAACACAGCAGACAGAGCCATGACCAGACCGTACAGCTTCCCAAAGTGGCATGACGGGAAACTGCAAAGAAAAAGAGGCACTTAGAATTGGAAACTTGACTTTCAAGTAAGGACTAGGTAACCTTGAGGACTTGGCATAAGTCTACAAAGTAAAGTTCAGTAATGCTTATCCAAATGCTGTATATGTTTGATTTTGTGAATGAATTCATGTCCAATGTATCATGAATTGTGCATTTTCCTACAAGCCTACACAGTCAGCAAGACTTGACGTTATCATTTCACAGTTAAAAGATAATCCTGTTGAGGAGTCATAGAACTTTTAAAAGGGTTAACATTATACATGGTGACCTTCTCCTCTGACCTTGTACCTCTCATAAGAAATCAGTTCACCATCATGTTAAAGAGGTAACATTGCCAATCTGACAAAATCCCTCAAACCGTCTTCAAGATGTCAGGTTTACAGGCAAGAGCATGAGCATTAGGCCGGAGATCATCTGATTTAATCCGTCCAATACTGTGACGGTTCATTCTTGAGTCGAAATGGACATTTATTCAAATTGAGTAAAATCCTTTAAACCATGTTTGAGATGTTGAATTTACAAAGAGTAAGAGAAAAATGCCCCTTGGCCTTTGAACTATGACCTCAAAAATCCAGTTATCTATTTTTAGCTCAAAAATATGAAAGTGCCAACTGTGGCAGAAGGCCCCTCAGGTTCTCTGTTAGACATTAAGTTCATGAGCAGAAGAAGAGCTGAGAGGCTCCATGACCTTGACCTTGAATGACCTTCTCACATACGTATCAGACAGATAAGTACCACTGCACGATCAAGGGTCGTCTCTATATGAAAACTAGAAGGTTCCTGAAACATATCCTAGCATTCATTAAAAAATGAAATTTATAAGGCATATATATAAGGCAATTTAAGGCAAATTATGACCTGTTTAATTCAGGATGTTCAGTGTGTTTAATGCACACAAAGTAGGACAGAGCCAATGGTTCCTGTTAAGAGATGAGAAATTCAAGTTTTCCGCTGATGGTTATTTGATGTACCGCAAAAAAGTCTACCATAAACATTAACCTGTCTTTATGTGGGGATTATGATGATGAATTAGGCTTCACTTAACACTCATGCAGAAGTAAAGGGTCCTTTTTTATTGCATCTGATTGTTAGGATGTTTTATTTAGGGTCGTGGGTGTTCTGTGTGTTCAGTTGTACAGTGAAAGAAGAGGAATCAAATGATCCAGCTGCAATCCAGACAAAACAATGAACTCTGCCATGCATCGACATCGGAATTAGTGGAGATAGCAAAACCCCAGCTGGCTGGAGCTCACTGCTTTTCACAGGAAAGAAATTCACCCTCTTTGTGCCCTGTGCATAGTTTTGCACGAGGAATGAACAATTTCAGAAAAGACAAAGTCTTGACAGACACTGATGATCCCTGTTTGATACCATTGCACCAAAATAGGAAGTTTAATTAAACACCTTAAGGAAATGTATAATCTTTAATCAAAAAGGTATGTGAATAACTGTATTGAACTAAAAAGACCTCTCTGTGCTGCCCACCTCAGGAGCATACCTTTGAGTTCTTGTCAAACAAATGTGTGTGCCAAATAAATGTGTGCGTCTGTCTCTCTCATTTACTTACGCCACACTGATGAAGGCAGCGTTGCCTCCATAGAGGAAGGAACGGTTGAGCACCTGCAGGATGAAGGTGATGTACTGCAGTGGCAGGTAAGGGGTGGAGGCACAGATGGAGAACAACAGACACTGCAGAGCCGTCAGGAAGAGAGAGAGCACTGTGGCCCTCAGGTCTGCTTCCTGCTCACTCTCCCCTGCACACACAAATATATAAACACATTTTTATGTCCACGCTGTAATTACAAAAGCTTATCGACACACATCATGTAGGGTCAGAAAATCGAAACACTAAGCAAAAAGAAGACGACACCAGCACTCTTACTGCATTCAAGAAAAGTCTTGTGAATTACAAAGTTTTGACCAGATAAATTTATCTGGTCTAGTCTGGTACAATAACATAAACGCAGTTTGTCTGTTTGTAGTCCTCTTTTTTATGCTGCCTTCCTTCTGTATCACGTCACAGATACACTGGACATACCAGCACACTTACTGCAGCAGACATTTGTAGTACATTGAAAAAGCATCTCTGAAGTCACTTCTGTGACTAGTGTGGGTCAGGTTCTAACACCTTTTCATAGATCAATGAATATCCAATCGGGCTCAGTGACCATCAAACCAGCCGGAAAATGGTGACCTCTGACCTCAGCTTCAATGTGTGGGCACTTTTTTTTTTTTTTTACTTTTGATCTAGTTAACCAAGCAGTAGGCTGGCCTCAGCAAATAGCCTGGTAACAACATGCCATGTTGTCATACTAATGAGGTAAGTTAAAACTATGCTATAGTCTTATGATTTATTATTCGTGTAACATGGACACAAATAAGAATTTCACCCCAAAAAGAGGTGGTTTATACCAGTATTATACCAAACTGTGTGCATGTGCCTACATATTCAGAACAAGTCGTCCAAGCAGGATAAAAGTCTTTCTTGACTCTTTCTCTCTCTTCATCTGAGTGTGTGTAACGGCTCTGCAGACAGCACTGTCTCACTGTATACCTGCTGATGGATGAGTCTGTGCTGCTGACCTTCCCTGCTGTTGATGGAGAGCAGTAGAAATAAAATCACCCCCTGTTCATAGTTTAAGCTCATTTATGAATAAGTACAACTAATAGTGCTCCATGAGCACAAACCTCTGCCTCTACCAGGGCATATCTGACATTGTTTGCTGAGTTATTGGTGAGACTGTGGAAAACTGCCCTATCAAGCAATGTTAACAAACCATTTCATCTTAAAGTGTTCCAAGAGCACACACTCAATACTGAGAAAAACTGAATCCCCACAACAAAGTGAAGTCTATTTATCAATTCTAAGAAGGAGGAACATCTCTTTCTGTTGCTGTTTCCATTGCCAGGACATCTCGAAGCAGATTCTAAACCAAACCTTTTTCTGATTAAATACTTCATGCATGAAATCATGTCATGACGACATCAAATTAAGTAGTGTTCATGGAAACGCCAAATGTTAATCATACTGCCAGAGGAGGATGTTAATCATACTGTAAAAAATGGACTTTCAAACATAAGCACTCTCTTCTCTTTCCTCTATGACTGTTGTGTTACCTGCAGCAGGAGGTTTGCCCTTGTGTCTGTCCATGATGAGGCCGTTCCAGGGAGCACACAACACGCCGCACATCTGAGTTATAGCAAAGGCATTGATGTACTGGCTCACTGCAGGGACATATGAGCACACAGCAGAAACCACAGAGGGACATGAGTGGGCTCTTTGTTTTCTTTCAAAAACCATTTTGGTTTAAAGAGAGAGAAAATTAAGACAGTTTTATGGGTGTTCACCGAGTGAAGGCTCTCCTGCCGTCAGACGCTGCAGCATGGGGTTGAGCGTGCCTATGAAGAGGTAGTGTCTCAGTTGCATCACTGACAACCAGAGCAGGTGCCACAGGAAGAATCGGGACAGGAAGCACTCACGGAAACTCTTTTCTGAGATACAAACAGAGGGAAATAAATTCAAACCATTGGTGATAAAATTGTGAAAGTGAATTACCGTTTCTCTGCCAGAGTAAAAACTCACCACCCTTCATACTGATATCCTTGCTGGGTGCTGTGTCCTCCATCGTCCTCTGTGCACTGCCATTCACTGAGTATGGCTCTGAGCTTTGTGACGCTCCACAAGTTATCCTGAAAAAAGTCCAAGTAATACGTGAGAAACAAATTTATTACAATTTCGAAGAGTTTTTGATTATTTTAACCTTATTAACTAACATCAGATCTGGACTTACATCAACTTCATATAATTGTGGATAAATCAATGAATAAACTGTTCTCAAAGTCAACATCTTTGCTAGCTCATAAAAAGAGTGCAAATTTCACTCAGTCAGGGATTAAAGTCCTAACTCTTACAGTCAAATAACGAAATATGAAGATTTATTATCTTTTTAGGAAACTTGTGTTATTATGTTTAAGAAAAACTCGTGTTATTTACCCTGGCTTATGTGTCTGGTCCACCTCCTGTTTAGAGAGAGGTCAGACGGTTCACAGCCATTCATCTACAGCACGCGGCAGGAGTAAGCAACAAAATAAACAAGATGTCTGCAGCTGATTTAGAGCATTATGAGTCTTCTGTTTTGTTGGCATTAAAATGCAAGAATGAAGTTCATTGTTTAAAGGTTTGCACAAACAATATCGTGCAAAGTCTGTGTTTCCATAAACCAGAGACTATATGAACTGGATGTTAGCCTAGTAGCTAACTTAAAGAACTAGTTTAGTGGTCTAGTGTCTTAAAGTGATTTTGTTTATGTCTGATAACTATTTCTTACAAAGAAATTTGCATCAAATTTTTATTTTAATATGACATAACACATCTAAGGAACACTCCTCTGGCAGTTCAGAAAATGCCTCCTTGTGCTTTTCATTGTGAAGAAGTTTACAGGCTCCACTTACATGTTTTAGCTAGGTTGATCCTTTTTAACAAAGTAGTAATCCCAATTTAAAACACTAACTGCTCAGTAAGAATGTCTGTATTATACTTCTACAGAGCCCAGGAGCAAAGCTCCAAATCCTCACATGTATTTTTTACACAATCAAATTATCTCTTCTTTCGATAAATTTAACAGCCCCTAAATGCTGATCAAAATGACAGCCACAGTGACCCCGTTACTACCAGTGAACTACAAGTGCAGAGAGAACAATCTGATATTTTCAAAACATTGCTGGGTTGGTTTTGTCAAAAAATGGAAAACTGCCCTATCTAACAATGTTAACAAATCCTTGAAAAATATCCTGGATCCACATCAGTTCACTTTCAGTCCAATAACTTGTCTCCATGAGCAACATTGCCTGAAAATATCATCAAAATCCAAAGGAAACCTTCCCCACCTTGCTGTTTTAACAAATCATTTAACTCCTTTATCTGCATCCAGATTTGGATCACAGCAAAAGTTAAACTGTTTGGTCTTTGGGCCATTTTTGGCCACCCTGAAAATTTCATCACATTCATGGCTTTTTAAAAAAAAATCATTCACAGACTAACAAATGCCACAAAAACATAACCTCCTTGCTGGAGGAATGACACTGAAGAGCTAACAGACACTTGGTGATGTAGAACCACTTCACAGAATACTTTGACACATAAAAAAAATACAGAAAATCACTGACACATCTAAGGAGACTTATCCAGGCCTGATGTTAGGGGTGTGATTCTTCAAAATTTGGTGCCACCAATAAACCCAATGAGCAAGTTTGAGGAAGCTGGAATACCTGAACAGAACTCATGCATGCACAGGAAGAACACGCAAACTCCACACAGAAAGGCCCTGACCAACCCGGGGATCAACCAGCAACCCTCTTGTTGCGAGGCACATGCGCTACCCGCTGCGCAGACCTGCCCCCCTACAACACTGATGTCATTTACATAAATAACTTTCCATAATAGCCTATCTGATGAATATCTCAAAACAGAACAAATTAAGTTTTCAATATTTAATTGACTCTGTCATATTAATTTGATTCCAGTGGTTCCAGTCCCTTGAAGAGACCCTGAAGGTTGTTTGAGGCTTTGTTGTACCCGTAAGTGTAGTGATCTGGCAGAGGGTAGGGGATGAACTTTCTGGGCAGAAGCAAGAAAGTCCTGAGCAGGTGAATGATGCCGCAGGCTGACAGGAAGAGGAAGGAGGCTCGCAGAGAGACTCCAGCTTCATATAATAACTGCAGGGGGAGACAAAAGAGTGTGTGGGGGATGGCTTGGTGTAAAAACATTCTTTCAATGACCAGTGTCAGGGTTTTTCTCACCTTGATGACAAGAAACAGTGCTGAGGAAGAGTCGAAGGCCCCATTGTAGAGAGTGATGATGGTGGAGCGATGGGAGCCAAACAGGTTTCCAACCTGAAGACATGTACAATAGCTTTCATTAAATTCACTGCTGTCAGTGAAGGAAAAGCTTGTTATTGCTGAGATTATCATGCCCATCAAAGTTTAAGAATGTGTTTTTTCACCCACTGACACATCAGTGAAATATTGCATTCTTCTCGAGAGACCTGACCGTGCTTCTTATCTACAAGACCATGAGCGGGGTGTTAGAGAAGCCCTGCAGCCAACAGACTGAGGGAGAGTGTCCTAAACTGTTCGACCTGATTTGTCCTAAACACTTCAACTCGGTCAAATTTTGTATTTTTATTAGTTATTTTTCAAACTAATTCAGAACAATTCTCAACAGTGTCCTGATTCTGATAGAAGAAACATATCAAATCAAGATTGCTCTTGTGTAATCTTAGCATTAGAGTACAGTAAATAGAAAACCCTGTCCTATGGGCCAATACATACACAGCAGAAAGTACTGAACAGGTCGAATTAGTCTGTCAAGTTGCTGTTTGAGATGCTGTTTCAAGCCTGTCCTGACTTGAAACAGCATCTCAATAATAATGCCAGCAAATAATCTTGGAAAGAATTCTGTGTGTTACCTGCATGTTTGTGACCAGAAACAACATGCCACCCACTGCCAGGAGTGAGAGAGCAGGGAAGAGCAGGTTGGACAGAGCTGAATGAAAAAGAAGGGGTTTGTGAAAAACACATTTAAATAGACCTATGACATCAAACCTCTTAAAAGAAATGTTTTGAAAAGATGCAAAAATATGTTCTACCTGGGGTTGAGAAGGCCATCATCAAGGTGCCCATAGTGTAGAGAAGACTGAGGAGACAAACAGATGCACTTTGTTCACTTTGTAAAAGAGTCCGCCAGCAGCAGTTGTTTTTATCTGTCCTGTCAAGTCTCATTTTTCCTGGCTCACACCGTTCACACAGGATGGCGTCATCTGCTGCATTTACACTTCTTTACTTTACATGGATAGAATACCAGGAGGATGCGTAACGTCCAAATGACAAACTCTGCTATTTGTGTTCACACATACAGCACGCCTGCGGGTAAAGCTGATGTCAATGTGATTTTGTAAGTGTGAATGGGGTTTCAGTGAAGTTATACAGTATAGTCCCCCACATGGTATCTCCACCCATGTTAGTGTACTGCTCTTGTACCAGCACACCCACACAAAGAGAGAGGCAGGGTTAGAAGGAGCTCATTTGTGTTTTAAGAGGCACATGACGTAATAGTTGTTCTGGAAAGGGCAGTTTTGAGCTGGTTTATAAAAGGCCAAAAAACTTCACAGGGGATTGTACCAGTGGTTTGGCAGACTGCTCTCACTATGGCATAAGCAAACTGTCTGATTCTGATGTCCCGGGCCCCTCAAAACATTCCTGTTACAAAACCATTGGTTCAAACCATTTGAAAAACATGAGGCCTACATTTCCAAACAATATAAAACCTCTTGACCATTATAGTATATTGTCACTTACCAATATGTTTTTTTAAAGGTTGGAATAAAAAAACAACAACAACAAAAAAACATTTGCAGGCTAGATTTGTAACTAATATAAATCACTCAATTCAGTGGACAGTGGAAATACCGCTGTTGTACTATGATGCATTTTAGCCAATAATTACAGTGGAGATGTAATTTTTTTGGGCCAGTAAAGTAACAGAAAGCATTAATAAAACATAACAAAAATGTCACCGAAGATGTCAGATGATTCTGACTCACAAACAGAAAAACAAGCAGAAACTGTCCTTAAACAGACACTACACAGCAGCCTGATAGCCTGGAGATCAGCTCAAAAGAAGACAACCATCACTGCTCAGCACTATCATTTGGTGATCTTTTCAGGGATTATGACCGCCTTTAATTTTGATACATGAAGATGCTTGTATTAACCCATAGTACACATAGCAAAAACATCTTCTGATGAAAATTTAGAGGGTTTGAACCATAAACAGGTGAAACTTCGTGGTTACCTGTTGATGCAAGTGTATAATTTTGGACTTGTGATGTCAAATTTGGCACAATTCAGGGTAAGTACTGTAAATGTTTATTGGATAAAGATTCAGCCATATTTTAATGATAAGCTTACTTGACTTTTGTTATAGCATCAGCCCACAAAGAGTTTCTGTTTTATATGAAAGCTCAAGCTTCATAAAATAACTCCCAGTTAAATAAAGCTGATATATAAAACCTTTCTAGAGTATACCACGGAGACATAATATCCATTAAGTGCAAATGTCCATTTAGTTACACACTAGACAATACTGGTTTTGACCAGTGGTAAGATACCAAAATAACGTATCTGTACCGTCTTTCTCTTTTGGCACCTCTTTGTGAATGTACTAAGACTGCCTGTCTGACCCTAAAGAGTTCAGCTTAGCACAGTGCTGTCTATCAAGCAGGCAATAGTTTATTTATCTATAAATATGTTCAGTCTGCTTGAACTAATCTACAATTTCAAATATGGAGGTTCTGCTGCTATTTGCATGTCTCTGGTATTATTCTCTCACACCCTCTTTTAGCCGAAACATATGGATGGACTCAGAGTTGGTTTGTTTTGTTGGATTTGATGAATCTGTGACAACAAGAAAGATTTGTATGTGTAGCATTACTTTATGTGATGTTTATTAACTCTGAGGCAGAAGGATAGACTTCTTGGTCACAGATTTAAAGTTCTGCACAGTTGAATAACTATCTATTTTTCCTTATGAATTATTGTTATGAAAACATTATGAATACATAATGGTCTTTCAGTCCCAGTTAGATTAAGATGAACTCTTTTGACACAAGCTGCCTCTCTTCTTTTCATTACTTCACAGCTCCACCTCACAGAACAATATGCAACATATTTTTATATATGTTTATTACCTCCTCCAAGGAGGTTATGTTTTTGGGAGAGTTTGTCTGTCTGTCTGTCTGTGAACAAAATAACTCAAAAAGTTATGGATGGATTTAGATGAAATTTTCAGGAAATGTTCAGCATGAGAAAGGAAGAAGTGATTCAATTTTGGTGTTGATCCGGATCACTGTCTGGATCCAGGAATTGTTCAAAGGATTCTTTATCACTGGTAGATAGGAAACTGTGCTGCTTGACAGAGGTCTGCGCTCTCCGAGTGCTTCTCTAGTTCATCCTGTATCTTTCTTGCAACTTTCACAGATCCTGCCATCTCAATGTGCGAAGACAGTTTATATTACACAGAGATGTGTTGACCCCACAGCTGAGAGTGCAGTGACAAAAACATAAGGAGAGAGAATGTAATGTAAGTTTGTACTTCTTCAAACTCCTTTTTGAACACATGAATGAAATTGGTGTTTTAATACATTTGTATAATTGTACATGGTATATAACATTTATTTTTTACATATTAGAAATAAGCTGCTTCTACAACTTCTAATGTCAATGACAAAGTAGAGAGGTTTGTCCACTGTATATATATAGATCAGGAGGTATTAATTCATGTGATCTTATAAATTCACTGTAACTCAAAGGTACACGTTTAAGTGTTATGACACAACTACTGTCAAAGACTACTTCCATTCAATCTTTTTTATGCCGAGACTTGAATGAGCATCACTACTCTTTTCTGTATGTTTTTGCCCAGAGCCAGGAGGAAAAATTCTTTTTACATAATGTAACATGTGACTGACTCACAACTACAGCAGCAGCAGCAGCATAATAGACAAGCTCTGAATGGCATCTCTTCACTCTCTGCAGCAAGAACAGATTGTAAAAAAAAGGGTTTAAACATTAAACCACATTATTAGAGTTATAAAATGGTTATAAATGATATAAATTAACCCATGTGCTCCAAAAGTGAGTAAAGGCTCCTACTTGTGGTTTTCAATAATTGTGAAGCATATTTTATCTTAATCAATGATAATAACTATGATTACCTTTTAAAGGGCATACTTTTTTCTGTCTTTTTCTTAGATGATCTTTGCACAGGGATGCGTGTGTGCCTGGTGGGAGCAGTGGGGTCTCACTTCTTCTGAGGTACAAGAAGAAGTTTTGATTAAAAAGTTGGGTATCACTTCTTTAGGTGCTTGCTCTTTCGGTTGTTTACACTTGTGCAAAGTTTGACTAGTGTCACCTGAATTTTGGATATACCGACTGAAGAAAAATGTTAAAATCTCAGATGAAAAACAAGAGCTGGTGTCTGTTGTCTTTGTGTTGTAAATGCAGACATGTATTCTCATAAGATCTACTTGTTTGTCATTTAAAGGGCTCAGAATTTTCCTAATCTTAATTTTCAAAAGGGAGTTTTACATTTTTTTTTTAGGTCAGTACCAGGAGGAAAATGTGTTCAAGAGGAGAAATCTGAAAGGATAAAGATATAGCACAACCAATTCAAAGTAAAAAATTTGACTGAATTTTCTTACACCTGTATCCTTGTATATTAAACAAACTGCAGATCACACTCAAAGTGTGACACGCATGATAGAGGACACTATTTAAAGGACTATTTTGGAGTTTGTTTGTTTGTTTGTTTGTTTTTTGCATCTTTGCATTTTTCAAGTTTTTACCTGGTATTTTTCTTATAAATGTTTAGAATTGCAGAATTTTACATTAACTGCATCAACATGAGAGAGAATTTTTGAAATCTGAAGCTTCCAAAAAGAGCAAGACTGCTGACTTCTTTTAAACTCAAGATTTAAGTCAGAATTCTGAGATTCAAGTCAAAACTCTGATTTTTTCTCAGATTTGCATCTGTAATATCCAACATTTGGACAAATTCCTAAACATTCTGGTAAAAAAAAAAAACACAAACCACTAACAACCATTCACAAAATGGGAAACCCATACCAAAACAAAAGTAGTTAAAGGCAGAAGGGTTGAATCCTTTACACTGCATGTTTCTGTGTGGGTATTTGTAGCTGAACACTCATAGCACATATTTATATTAATGCATCTTAGATTGTTCTTTGTTATTAACCAATCACATTTGGGTGGACTTTAATGTTTTGATCTTCCTGTGACTCAGTTCATTCATGTGACACAGAGCTTAGTTATCTCTTAATTCCCTTTACAATATGATCCCATGGCTTTTTTTATTTTCAGCTACAATAGTAATAAATTATACAAAATATGCCACTTTCAGTGCTATCATTAGCATTAAAATATTAAGGACTTACATTCCAAAAGTGCGTGCAACTGTGGTTCCAAATCGGTCAAATATGAAACCATTGGGCAGCGTCAGGAAATTGTTCATAAAGGAGGCGATGGTGAAGACCAGTGAAAACTGTTCGTCCTGTCCACTGCAGTCTGATGAGACACAGAAGATGAGATGTTTGAGAATGCAATAGAAATACTGCAAAGACGTATCCTATTATGAAAGATAACCTCCACAGACATTGAAATTATCAAGACTCTAGAGGTTACAGCTTCAAACTGACCTAGAACCTGTGTTGCATTGACTCCTGTGGTGTTGACACACAGGTGGCTGAAGTAGCCCTCCGTCTTCAGGACAAACACAAGCGAAGCCCACCCAAACACGGCCCCAGCAAAGCACAGACACTCCACCAGGCCTGTGGCAAAGGTCAGCCCACGTTTCACCATCACTCCATCCCTCAGAACCGCCATGGCCCTCCTTACACCCTCAAAGAAACACAAAAACACGGTCTGGCTGATGACAGAGCGATCTCTTCACCTGCATGGGCATACACGCACACATGCACACAGGAGGTGTCTGCTGCAGCACCTGTGGGACATGAGGGATGAAATTAAAATTCATGACCATGCAGCCATTCTGAAAAAAGAAATTATTTTGAAGTGAAACACAGAAAAATAAATGAAATATTAGCTTTTTTTTTTGAAGAAGTAAATTGAAATTTAAAGTCTTCTTCTGTGGAGCCACAAGGAGATAATCATAAAAATACAAACCTGTAGAGTTGTATTAATGTCCAGTTTTCTCTCCTGTAGTGCTCACAGGCCAGCCTCCAAGGGTGCTCCCCAAATGTTCTACCAAACCACAGCTCTCTGGTTTCCCCCCACTCTCATTTTTTATACAGTCCAGCTCTTCCTTCCTCTTCCTCAGTAGTTCCCTCCCTCTCCTCCTTCCTCAATGTGTCAGTCACTCTCAGTGATCTTCAGCTCAGAAAGCCTCTCCTCTGAGTGTTAACGGTTTCCCAAAGTAAACCCTCCTGCATTCCCAGAGAACATATTGGCAGTGCCAAAGAAACCATAAGACGTCCCAGCACATACAGATGAGGCTGTTGGCAGGGCTGCTGGCACAGACCCTTTTAGCCAAAAGTTCATGTGATCTGCACAAGGGAACAGTTCGGTGAGCGCTGTGCGGATGCTGGCTGTCATGTCTGACTCAGAATACAAAGCACCGTTGATGGGCCTTATCACTTGCAGACGGGCACTCGGAACAAAGGATGCAGCAGGAACTCATGACATTTCATGATGCTTCAGCCCTGTTAAGAAGTAAAACCTTATTTTTAGTCTGGTTCATCTCCTGAGAAGTTTGCCATATTTCACAGAGACAGAAATAGAAGGCTTGGACTGCTTTGAGAAGGCCACCTCCATATGATGTGATCAACTTAGCTGTCAAAGATTCAATATTTCAAATAAAGCCATTACATTTCTTAAAACTAAGTTTGGAATGTTTTTATTGAGGGACCAATGTTGTGCTTTTTTGAGTTAATGTGTGTTTGAAGTGTCTCCTCAAAGTGATAGAGCATTTCTATGCACAAGACAAAAAGTCTGCAACATCACAACCTTTGCCTCTCACCCTTTAGGTGCCAGTAACTGTCTGAAACAACTCGTTCCCCCAGCCCCACACTCGACCTACTAATGTGATGCCCGACCATTGTTTCATCTGCAATTTAAGCCCAATGGCTGAGGGCGTAGGCCAAGAGCAGAGTAATAGTCTGTAGAGAGAGTGCAACTTTGTTATAAGGGTGTCTAGCAGTGCTAAATTGACCTCTGTCAGTCAATCAGAGAAAACTGGGCCCTTGTGAGGCAGGGGACCATAAGGCGGCAAGAGCTCCAACAGACAGCTCAGCTCAGACAGAGAGAGATCTGGTGATCTCAGTATGTAAATATTAGAAGCTTTTTTGTACATTAGTGATCATGAACATACCACAACAGTCATCAAAACTGAATAAATGAATGAGAATTAAGACAAAATATAAACAAAACACGAGATGTTACTGTTCCAAGCAAACTGACTCAGTCCTTTACTGTCACAGTGGCATCTGTCAGATTCAGATTCAGATTCATTTGTTGTCGTTGCACATGTCACAGGTACAGAGCAACAAAGTGTCCTTTCAGTTCAACCCGTCCAAGAGTATGCAAGACAGTGACACATACAGGGGGGACAGGAACAGGAACAGTGTTGAGACACCAGCACAAGTGGCGGCCCGTTATCTGAGAAAAGGGAGAACAGGAGTGAAGGAAGAGGGAAATAAAGGTAGCTGGAACTTAGACTAAGGGTTGCACACTTATGCGGTCAACTGCCGGCACTAATTTCATTGATCAGAATCAGTCTTCAAGCTCTGGCATATGAATCAAAGTTAAAGGAGACATATCATGCTGATGCATGATTTAATACTTACGTATAATAGAATAAATTTGAAAACAAGACCTTACACCCCCTTAATTTTCAAAAATGAGATATTGAATTTTTTTCTGATATCCTAGAACGAGATTTGATGCCTCTGAAAATAGGTCATTGCGAGATGTCCCGGAGATTTCAATCGTCGTGACGACACGAGGTACCTTTCTTTTTATTGGAGTAATTTGATAAAACACTTTCTCCTCTGTGATGTCCATTAGCCACAAAACCGTCACAGAGGAACACATCCGTCCAGCAGGGGTTTATAGTTCCCTAGCTCACGCTCACTCATTATGTGCTCTGGCCTGTAGGGGGACTCAATATGCGGTCGCTGCTTTGAGCCTGCCGGAAAATACAGTAGAAGAAGAAGGACAGGCTGGCTCAGCCCCTGATAGAACTTACCAATCAGAGCCATAGACTGTAAAAAACATGGACAGCATGATGCTAGGCTAAAATTGAAGCCTCCACGAAAACTGCTCCCCCTGGTGACTGGCTGCAGTATAGGTCAAATCTCCGTCTCCCCCATTCATCTGGACGGGCCGAAGTTAAAAAATTATTACATCTCGTAGAAATATTTCTCCCATCCGTATGCTGTGGTGACATTAAAGTATTATTGGGCTGTGTGTTTTACAAGTCCTCTTTTTTCTGAAAAGTTTCTTTTTTATTAGTTATTAGAGTTTAAAAATGACCGTGGTTTACGGCAGCTTGCGACTGTTTGTGACAGCTGCGTCCAAATATGGTCCAGATTCTCTACTGGTTGCACAATGTCAGTGCCCTGACAAGGGATATTCTGGCTTCAAATCCGTTACATGGTGGAAGGCGGAACCACGCTATCCAGTTCTTATAATACATCCATGATCAGAGCACAAAGGGCTGTGACGTTGCAAGGTAACTTTAGGTCATCCTCAGATCCAAGCATTTCAACGAGACCTTGTTAATGGCCTAAAATGAGGATTTTGAGAACGCTATTGTGGGGCAATGAAGGAACTAAATGACTTGTACTGAGGGCAGAAATGCTTTACAGGCATCCTAGTCTGGCATAGTGGAAAGGAGAAACAAGCATGATATGTCTCCTTCAAGGTGAAATATTGGCTCTTTAAAGGTGCTGTTGTTAGCACGCTCTTGTTCACAAATATCACATGAAGAATGTAATTATCGCTATGGCAGCATTTTTGTAAATATAAGTCTAACAATACTATGTTAGATACATGATACAGCTGATCTAGAGCGACACACCCCAGTCAGAAGTGCAAATAAATTGATTATTACAGGAGCTAAATAACTGTTCACACTGGGGGCATCCATCTTCAATTGTCAACTCGGTGGTGGTGAGGTTTCACCGAGTTCCCAGTAGGAAAATCCGACTTTGGGGAACGTTCCAGTTGCAGTTTCCTACTTGGAACCCAGAAATTCCTACTTCTGACTACAACTGGAATGCACCATAGAGGTGACTGAAGCCAGAGCATGTGTTTGTGTGTTGTGATAAATGCAGCTCAGACCTTCCTCAGAACTCTACATTGCTTTACAACTTCTTTTTTCAACAACTTACAGGATGCAAAGCGACGAGGTAATGTATCTCTTTCTAGTTACATAGCGGTAGTTTTTGATGTGTGACAACAAGCAATTTTTGGAAAACTTAGTATCGTAGTTGGAGCCGGCTATATATCTCTACTTACAGCCCAGTGCTCTAAGACGTGTCCGAATAATATAAATTTGCTCTAGTTTTAATTGTCTTGTTCCCAAAGTTGAGTATCCAGGCCAGTCCAGCCCTGTCCAACCCGACCGGAAGGCTAAGGAATAGCATTTATAGATAACCTATTTTGATGCTATAAAACTCATCTTAAGTGTGTATTTCGATCAGGCATATATCAAAAAATGAGCCGCCCTGTCCCTTTTTTCACTTTGCCACTCAAATTGGCAGTAAAGATACATTTGATCTCTTCACTGATATTTTCTTCTATGTTGAATGAAGTGAGCTCTTAATCTTTACTTTATTCTTCACAGTGAGAGAGTACAACCAAAATAAAGTTTGTGTATGAACAGTATAATGAATCTCTTCATCTGATGCTTATCCTGCCGCAGCAGTGGTTAAAGGCATTACAAATGACTACAAGGATGATTATTGTACTGCCGCCTGGTTTTTAATATGCTCATAGAGACATGAGTAACAATGTCATTAATGACAATTATGTCAATTATGTCACGCTAAAAACCTCTTTAAGACGCTTTAAGGGTCGCTTAAAGCCCTCAAAATAGTATCTGGGAGTTAGTGTACCAGTTTTAGATAAACGCCTTAAATAAAATTTGTGATGAACACACGAAGACAAGATGTCAATGTTTTAGCTGAAATCACAAAATGCATCTTACATTGCCAGTTTTAAAATTTTATTAACAGGAGTACTCTACTTGAAGAATATGTGGAATAGCTGTTAGATGACTTAATGTTTTTTCAACAAATCCCCTTTGTTTTTTGTTAGGTTGACCAAATATTACTTTGAGCAAGCATTTTTGACTTTGTTGCTACCTTGTATAATAATAATACTTTCAACAGTCTTCAGCTGCAATATAAAAAACACAGGGATTGGATTGGTTGAGGTTGTGTGACACAATAAACCCCAGGAAGTAAATAACTTCTATGCCTTATGGGGTATTTTTTTAAAAAGAAAAAAGCACAATTCTCAGTGTCTTTACATAAAGGTACTGCAGTAAGGCTTGGTTATTTTTACACCTTGAGAAAGTTACGTTAAATCGGCAAGGCTGTAACATCTGTGTTGAATCATTCTGCAATACAGCCTGGAAGCGCTTGACATGCCGTGTACCCTAACATACACACAGTGATGCTCACTTGTAGCCTTCTCTCCAATATTACGCCTTTGCTACTACCTCTTGAGGTCAGCTCAACTTGTTTCCCCCGTTCCATCTCTGTGATGGTGAATGTTTCACAGGGTAAACATTTTGCCTTGAAATGGCAGTGTGAATTGAGCTAAATAGCATTTTTGGTTAACTGAGGTGTAGTAAAGGTCTCATGTTCCTCTGCTCCGAAAGCCTCTTCTAACAAAATTAAAAACAAATAAATAGATTCATCAGGATATGAGACCTTTAAGATAGCACAAGTTTAAATTATATATCTTTTTATTATAACTACTGTTGGAGCTGACATTGACAACACTTTGAAAGGGTCAAGTCATGCCATCAAATAAAAGCAGTAAATGATCATGTCAAATGAATTTAATTGGTCAACACCATGTGCATAATCTGTAGAAATCAATGATAATGTCTTGAACTGTTGCACAGTCTACAGTCCATCTGATTGTCTTCATTCTCAGGAGAATGAAGTTTGAGACTGATTTTTTTTAATGCTGTTTTCTTGTACAGTGGGTGCTTTAGTAGTGCCGATAGCTGAAGGCAGGGATGTAAAGAAACATTGGAAGTCTTCCTCCCAGTCAGAGATCAGAATACATATGTTTTCTCAAATCATCACCCGATCACAAGACACAACACTCGCATGCACACTGCCTGACACGCACACTAGAGTACACACTTCCTTAAAGCACTGACCTGGAGTTAACACAGGCAGCACCCCCCGTCGGTGCCCACGCGTGTGTATAACCCAGTGATACACTGACAACAAAGAACTTCAGAGAAGGTCTTCAGCCACATGACTTCTATCACAACGCAGAGTCACTACAGTTAACAGAGGAAAATACAGGCATCATTTTATCTTTTTATGATTGACGAAGCCTTCAAAAACAACTCAAACTGACAAAGACTTCATTATTAGGAAATGTCTGCCGTTGCTTTGGTACAGCTTTTTCTTCTGTGGGTTAACACAGAAACAGACCCCTATTACCGTTCAACACAACCGTGAATATATATGCTATAAAAAGTCACACTAATATTAAATATCTGGGCTCAAGCTGCAGGAACAGACTGGAGTTATTTGTTCTGCACGGTAAAGACTGTGCCCTTCTTCTTCTGCTTGTATGTTTTCTGAATAATCCAGCTTATGCAGTGCAGCTTTGATGAAAGACTTTCTGCATTTATTTATGAATTTAAGCCCAAAGAATGAAATGTTGCAGCAGAAAAGCAAAAGAGGAAAACTAGGTAAGCACTAAGTTCACAGTTCAAAGGCCTGTTAGAAGAATAAGTGTTGTTTTTAGGGATGAGGGTAAGCATAGCTGGGCTAGAGGGGCTTCAGCTTAAGAATGAGCTGAAGAATTCTCCATTTATGTATATTTACCAATGCAAAGTCTCTGCAGGAATGAGAGGACTAATATTTGGAAAAGACAAAGGAATACAGAGCTGAAATCATGACATTTTCAGAGCTGGAAAAAATGACCAGTAATCTTTAAAAAAGTCTAAATTACCTTCTGTGTTTGATAGAGGGCTGAATAATTGAACTGAAATCACTTTTAAAACGGTCTTAAAACAGTAGGCCAGATAAATAGTTGTGTAAAGGTGGCTTAACAATCTTACTCTTCATACCCAACAAATTGTTACACCTGTTGTAAATTTAACTGTTAATTTTTTTATTCTCTGTGAATAAGCTACCACCTGTCTCAGGTTTCCCAAAAAACATATATTTAAGTTGTTCTACCTTGACAAAAACAGTACTGGATTATGGCGTGTATATAACCCCTCTGTTTCAGCACTGCTCAGAACAGGCAGTTTTGTTTATGTATTCTGTTAAGTTGTACTGTGTTATTATGTCCTGTGCTCTCATCTTTGATCTCGCTGCAAAGTCATATTTAGATGCTTCCTTCACTGTTGCTGGCTGAGAGCTGACCAACCACATGGTTCAGATAGTTTCTAAAAACTGTGGGAGGTGGCATATCCCCTGAGGATATCACAAAGGGAAATTTTTCAAACTGACTTATTGAACATTTACTTTGACAGGTGGAACAGGCAAAAGATGCAGAGGAGGGCTTTTTTGTGTAGTGGTGTAGACGGCGTTAGACAATTTTTTTGCATTTTAACCGCATAAAGTATATTTTACTTTTATGTGACCTTTTCAAATAGACAGTTCTTCTTGTTTGATAAAAGCAACACATTTACAGATTTTCTGAGTATTTGCCAGTTTACAGTGTTAAATTCAGACGTCGATATGAGTTCTTAATTTTTCAGGCACAGTTTAGAATTCTTTAGTTGGGTTTGTATTGGATCCATGTTTATAGTCAACAAATTAGCCACAATGATCCTGATCAGTTCACACAGAGGCCAGGCTGTACCTCGTGCTGTTCTCGCTCTGAGTACCTCTGTGAATTTTAGGTGGGAGCAAACTGGATTAAAAAACAGTTTTGGGGGATGGGTCACTGTTCCAGATATATTCACAATGCTTTGCATGTAGAAGGTCATATTATTTTGGTGCTTCCTCCATAAATATACATTATCGATGTGTCCTTTACCGTAAGAAAAGTTGTTACCTTCTTCCCTCAACCCAGCCTTCATACTTTAATCTCTTGTTCTCAACCGTTGTCTGTTAATCGATCAATCTCTTTCATATTTTCATTCCAACTATGCTCATCCCTTCATCTCTCCATTGCTCTCATCCTTTTATCTCCCAACCAATCTTATTCCTTTATCTGTTGACCGTAACCTTTTCCCATTCATCCCCCTGAACTTCCTCTAAATCCTCTGCACTTTTCCCTTATTTCTTCATCCGTCAACCTGCATATACCTTCACCTAATGCCCTCCCTTTATTCATCTACCCACAATATTACTGCCTTTATCCCTAAGCATTTACCCCAAACTCTTCATTCCTCAACCTTAGCCATTTTTTGACCCTCAACCCTTATTCTCATACCTTGATCTTAACCTTCATTCCTTAACCCTTGTCTCTCACCCTTTACAACTATCTCTATATTTCGTATTTCCTATCCTTGCACTTTTGTACCTTGGCCATTGGTAGTAACATCCCTCTGCATTTTCCCTCAACTATGACACTTCCTTCATCCCTTCAGTGGACTGGGACCTTGTGTGCAGGAGCTGGGCTGGAGCTTTAGCTGTTCTCCATCTACAGTCAACTCTGTTACAAATACTGGCCTCCGACTACACCACAATCCATTAGTTAGTAGTTAAAGTCTCTTGCTAAGATTCTTCTCCTCTTCAGATTGAAACCCTTTTCTCTGCCCACAGTTTCCCGGCTCAGCTCCTGCCTCCATCCAACTCCTGCTTCAGCGCTCAAGTTTGGACCTCAGGGTCACCCCGCTTCTGGACCTCTTATCGGTTCTGTTCTCTATCGGTTCTGGGACTCAGGCTAGTCTGCACCCTTACCCCCCATTCAACCCATTTTACCATTTAGAAGTTCTTTGTGCTTTTGTAATAAGAATTATTTTAGTTTATTCTCTGCTCTTGTGTCCTTTCCTAAACAGTTTAACCATTAATCAGCAGATCACACAAAAAAGACATTTGGTTTAAACTTTGGTATCTATGGGACACTGACATCTGGGTAACTGTCTGCTTTTAAAACTTTATGTTGTGCTCTGTGATTGGATAAAAGATTGGTTACAGGTATGGATTAGCAAAGAAAGATGCTAATACTAGACACTATAATAGTTCTGTGTAGGGTGGCAAAGGCATATGTATTGATGTTTCATAACCAGAAGTCAAACATATTTGCTAAAAGATTAGTGCAACAATCAGCATTTTTCAGGATAACTAAGAGTCAGATGTCATCATCTCATTTCTGTGTAAAATAACAGAAATAGGATCAAACCACGGGACTCTCTTTCTTCATCTCTTTCACTACTTCTCCTTTCTAAAAACATTCATCGAGAAAAAATGCAAAGAAGAAATCCTCCACATGACTTATGACGCTTTCAGATTAAAATAAAATCTTTAACACCTTCTCTGGTACTATTTCCTCTTCTAGTTCTGCATTAAGTAAAATAAAGGCCAAGGGTAGGTGCACAGTTTTACAGTACTGAGTTGCTTTATGAACTGTAATAAACTTAAAATATATTTTAAACCAAGGAGAGCTGAATTTGATAAACAGAGTTCAAAGAATTAACCTGTTGCATGAACATATCCACAGCGACTAAGAGGAAACCAGTGGTATAAGGTCACTGAATTTAGTAAAAAAAAACTTAGTTTGTCAGCTCCCGCTGCAGCAGCAGGAGTTGGTTTTCTGATCAACTGTAAGCATTTTTGATTACTGGTTGACATACTCAGATTCTGGCAGTAGATTTGAAAAAAAAAAATTAAGTCTCCAACCACAAGATGGCGACACTGCAGTCTTTCTGCAGCCATTCTGTTACTTTTGCTGTAATGAGCAAAGACATCTACGATATACAGGTGGATGCTTGATGGGTGCAGTATTTTGCAATGTACTGAAAAATATCCAAGTTTAATCCTTTTTCTTGTTTTTGATTATAAAAAATCCAAAAAAGGTCTTTCATTCCCCTCAAAGCACTGTTTCTGTTTAGTCATTCATCAGTCCTGATCTTCACCTGAATGCCCGCGCACTGAGCCCTCATGGCCTTTAATGGCATCAGAGTGTGAAAACCAACTGGGGCTTGTAAGACTATGGATCACACTACATGACATCACACCTGCCCTAGAAAGGGGAAAAATGAAATAATGGGTCAAAGAGTCAGTGCATGTATTTATTTTTCTTTCATCAAAAAACTCCACCCAAAGTCCTTTGGTCCATCCAGAGCTGCAGACTTCAGGATCTCATAGTGGAGCAACACTATGCACTCATGCACTCACCATAAACATCACAAATCCATGAGTCTGTGAGTGCATTGGTTTGAGCCACTGTTTCTCACAGACATTTGACAAACAGACACTAGGAGGAAAGTACCAAGCTGTCCATCCAAAACTGTGCTCCTCAAAGAACAAAGGGGAACTGTATTTGGTTGTTTATTCCTTCCCTTCAAGAAAAAAAAAAAGTGTGGATTTTATGTTGTTTTGTGGAATGAGCAACCCAGCTAAACGTGGGGAAGCACCTCTTCCTTTGTAAACTCCAGATGTAAGAGTTTGGTAGTGATCCTAATTTGGATGCAGCAGTGTTAATTTTGCTGAATAATTATTTAACCATAGTTTTCATCAACAACTTCTTTCTCCTGATGACTACTAGACAGTAACTAATAAAACTAAGGGCACATGGATGAAAACTAGAACTGAATTAAATGACATTTTCTTCAACAAATAAAAAAAACAGATGAAAATGTTTGACAGGGACTTAATATAATCAGACCTAATTTTGTCATGTAAGTAGAGACAAGTTATCACAACTACTTTGGTTGTGGAAAGGCTGGATGAGTTAAGAAGGACATCCAGTCACATCTGTCTAAGCTTTGTGGTGGTGGGATAAGTTGGAGAGCGATCCAATCAGAGCTGCTCTCTTTATGAATTAATATATTCATGTAGAGCAGGTTCACTGTTAGTTGTCAGTTCTGGTATTGTAACTGAGATGCTCTGCCACGTAGCCTAAATAAAGGAGACTGCATTTCACACAAAGGTTAAATTTGCTTCTGTTGATTTATACATTCAAATTTACAGTAGGTTTTGTCAGCTAAAATGTGAAATTTCACTAACTAAAACTAGAAAACATTATAAACAATGTAGATGACAAAATTATGACTGAACTACAAGATATTTTAGGCAAAAGACTGAAACAAAAACTAAATCAAAAAGTGTTGTCAAAATTAACCCTCCAGGATAGTTCAGTATACAATACAACCTGAGAGATCAATCTAACATTAAAATGAAAATCTATAATTAATAGAATTTCGAGTAAATTATTAAAGCAGAATCAAGCTGAACTTCTATTAAATGTGTTTAACTTGTATAAAGAATGGGTTTATATTGAATGAGGTCATTTCTGTTATGTTTTCCTGGCTGTGCACATTAATGCTCCTTTTGCTGTGAATGCACACGGTAATTTTTATGAACTGTATCCAAAAGAGAAATTTTTCAGAACCCTAGTCAGTACAGACAGAGAACACAAAGCCATTTGCTGCATTATTAAATTGTGCCAAACACAGGAAGAAAAGTAAAGCGCTCTAAAGATTTTCACCTAATCATACACTCAACCAAACATTGTTTCATGGTTTGTTCTTTTACACAAAACTATGTTAAATAACCATACCCATCAACAGCAGTGTACCATACTGATAACTTGTTCTTTTTAAAGGTACAGTGCTGTTGGGAGTCTTTATAGCCACTTCACACTGTCAATACTTGATGCAGTCCAACTAAAAAAAAAAAAAATGAAATTCTTCTCTGACAGTGTGAGATAAGTCAGTTTTTCACATTTTTACCAATGAATTAATTGCTTCTACAGATTTCTGATGAAATTTTCAGAGCATGTTGTTCATGGCACAAGGGAGAAATGCTTAGATTTTGGTGGTGACCTAAACCCAGATGTGGGTCCAGGACAGTTTTCCACATTTGTGACAATAACTCACCTGACAATGTTGGAAGTGTCTTAGCAGAGGTTTATGCTTCCAGAGCACTTCTAGTTTGACAATTAGATTTGAAAAAACTTGTAATTGAGCTTTTGCACAACTTTAGTTCGAACTACTTGGTTGTTCCTTTCTTGTACATTCAAGTCTGCTTTGGTCCTTATTTTATTCTGTTTTCTCCTCCAAGGATGGACAAGAGACATGCTTTTATCATAATATAAAAAGGAAGAAAAATGTAGTCTCACTTTCAAGTCAAATAATTTCAAAGATAAATATACATCTGTCACGACAAAGATAATTAAGCTCTAGAGTTTTGTGGCAAAAGTAACTAAGACACAAGACACAAAGTAAAACAAAAATGTGAGTGTGACTTGGAAGGGTCAGTGGAAGCACGAAAGCATTTCTCCTTGTTTCCGTCTTCATGAATCAGATCAGGGTTATCTCTGTGGATCAGGGTGGTCATGCAGTGTGCAGCTGAGCCTCTGCTGCCCACACTGACCTTACCCCCTCATTCACAGCCATCCTGCGATCAGCTTTCATGAGACAGTATCTGATCCGTCTTCAGTCTATAAGAGTCTGGGGTGTTTCCATGGCAGGATGTAAACTTACGTGCTGCTATGCCCTCCCACAGTCACTCCATTGTCCATAACATCCACACGCTGCTCTTCCCACCAGATGTGAGGACCAGCCGTGGAGGACCCACATGTTTCTGCAGCTCCTGTCAGGGTAGAGGGGGTGCTGCTGTCTGTCCGTGCTGCTGCTTCTAACCCTGTGATCAGTGTGTCCTCCAGGCTGAAAGAGGCCGTAATATCCCCTGCTGCTGGAGAAGTCAATAAATTGTAATGTGTGTAAAGTGATCCTTTGATCTGTGTGACAGAGAGATTTCATGAGGACTGACAAATCTGCAAGTCTGAAACTAAGAGGATAACCTTTAGATACTGGCAACCAACATTTTGTCCTAATGTTTTTTAATTACCTTTATCATGCAGTTTATTATTCTCTTTCCTGATTATGGATCTCAGTCCAATAATATGCTATATGTCTTCCACACGACCTTCACAAAAACAGAAAATAAATAAGCTTGAACAGACCGACTGCACTTAAAATTAATCCAACAATAAATGAAAATGGATGTCTGTAATTTGGAATCATTGCTGATTGATTGCACAGTAAGTCATTTGACACCATCCTGTGGTGATTTAATAGAACTACAATACTCTGTTAAAATGAGGTAATGTAGAACAATAACAGACTTGATTTTTTTTTATCAGAGAAAAATTATCCAGTGTCTCTTTTGAATAAAATTTTGAGAGATCTTGTCCTTAAATCCAGAAACGTCCTTAAATATCACACCATGCATTAGCCATTTGTCATTCTGATACTGTCTTGAGAGCTAGCAATACATTTTTTACACTGTAGTGGATGTTATTAATTATTACTTTTTTCTGCGATTAATATTTTCACATCACTTTTATTTTTTCTACACTTTTTGTGTTTTTTGTCCTTTTTGAATTTGGTGATCATTAAAGCTGTGTTACATGGCATGAATTTCTGCAAGAATCTTTTTTGACTTTTTTTTTAATCAGTTACAGTTACAGGTCTATTGTACAACTACAACCCTTCTAAAGCGTCATCATATATCAGTATTTTTCTTTCTGTTTTCTCATTAATCCATTAAATAACTTCAGTGCTGTTCAAAACTTCAAATATTCTATCTTTTTCAGGATTTCACCTTTTTAATTGTCAGTTTGAATACATTTTGACATTTTGTTTTATACATAAACAACACAAAAAGTGAGATATTTTTGATGTAATGAATAATAGATAGTGGGGGGTCATTGCAGGTGATTAAAGTCTTGGATATACCAAATGAACATGATCAACATCTTTGAGAGCAGCAAGGGCAGGGGGTCATGACTTTATTCAGGGTTCATTTTTCTGTCTATCTTATAAAACACCTGAAACACATCTGTAAAATGCACATACCATGTATCATAAAAGTATCTCATTTGTTGTTGTTGTTGTTTTAAATAAAAGAAGTGTATAAATGTGTTCAAACTGACTTTTGAAGGGCTGAAATCTTAAAAACTATTGAACACTTGAAAGTTTTGTGCAGAGCTGAAGTGGTTTCAGTGATTTGTGCAGAAAAAAACAAGAAAAGATGCTTAGATAAAAAGTTTTTGTGCATACACATTTTTGGTTCAAGGGTCCCCAGAGTGTGTAAAATTTGAAATCTGTCACCACATTAAAAAATACTCATGTTTTTTTTTTTTTTAACACTTAAACTGTTATATAAAGCAAGACCTTTTGCTTGTATTTGTAACACATCTCCTTAAAGAGTAGTTTTTCGGACAGAAGTAATAAAAAAGTCTGCACAGAACTATTGAAAAAAAAAAAAAACAGACTGGTCTGTCAGAGTATAAAAATTCAGATGAGGACTCAGGTGATGGAACAAGATTTAGAGGCTTTAGTGGGACAGGACAGGATCAGACTCTGGGATTTTAATTCAGTACAGATATGACACTGAAGTTAAGCAAAAAATCCAAACATGTTTCTGGACCTAGTAAAAATGTTTTGAGCTGGGGGGAGAGAATTTGGTAAAGGCCTGTTTTATTAAAGGTTGACCTCTTGTTTTCTTTCTTTTGTTTACTTGTCATCTAAAATCCTGAGATACTGGATCTCCAGAAAAATGCCACACTCCATCGCAACCAAGTTCAAATTCAACCAGTCACAATAGAGTTGGCTGATGTTAAGTCTTCAGAAAAGCAATTGGCTTTTGAACTTTATCAACATGCAACCACTTCTTTGGAGACAAATAAATGTAAGAGTTTAAACCAGATGAGAGTATGTGGAAGTCCAATACAGCCATCTATCTGCGCCAAATGCAAATTCCGCCACATGCAGAAAGTCTTCATCAACAGAGCAGAAACTGTTTGATATGCATTAACTGTGACATGTTGATCTGTCATAAAAATGCCAGAGGCATGTTAAAATACTCTACTGTTAACTGGTACTACAAAACAAAAGGATCCAAAAGTATGTTTATATTGAGGAAAGAAAAGTCATTATTCTATCTCCATGCTCTGAGAACTTTCTGTGTAAGATTTAATGTTTTTTATAAATCAAAATCATTTCAACCAGTTCCCATTTGAGAACATCATATCCCCATTTTTCACTTCACAGGATGTGCTATAATTTTTGATTAAATAAAGTTGAGAATTTTTTTCTATTAATACATTAAGATAAACTCCTTTGTATGTTACACAGAGCAGGAAATTATTTTTAAATTTGTAAAAGGTATCACTATTATTGGACTTTGTCGCCATGTAATTTAAATTTTACCGTCCAAGTTTTTTTTTTTTTTTAAATCTAAACCAAATCATCTATTTTCTTGCGGTACAATTGATATTGTGATAAAACACCCAGCCAATTATTGACTAGCAAGTAAAAAATATTTATCTCAAATAGCTACATTTTAATTGGAAAATTATTAGCACAGTTAAGAGTTTAAGGGTCTGGGTCCATTCTCAAGATATTTTTGATGCTAAACTTGACAAACTTAATGACAGGATTCAAATCAGTCTTTCTTAACTGCTCACATGCACCAAGTAACATCTGTAGACTGAAGAACTGCTCACACCTGTCCTGAGTGGGATTAATCAGCCGCCTGCTTCATCATCAGCTGTCAGTCATTACCTCGTTAAGCTCTGATTGGTCAGGCTCATCTTTGGCTTCATATATAAACTCTCACATTTCATGTGAACAGCAGTGCTAACTTCACAATGATGACTGCACAGTTCTTCTCAGGGTAAGTGGCTGATGAATAATGCTTTGTTTTTAAGTGTTGCTGGAGTTATCCTTTCTTATGTTGACTGTGCTTCTCTAGGGCTTCCATCTTTGCCCTGATGTTTGTGGGGATATCCTGCCTACCTGTGAAGTCAGGTAAAGTGTTTCAACCTTCAATAAGAGATTGATGGCTTGTTTTGACTGGTCACTAACTTGTGTCTTCAAACCCAGGTTCTGGTGCTTCTGCTGGTGGTCCCTCATTTGCTGCACCCAACTATGGCACTTATCCAGGAGCACATTCTGTCCAGTCTGCACCCAGCTTTGCTCCCCCTGAGGGTGGGTCTTATCAGCCTACAGGAGCTGCAGGGACTGGATCTGCTCAGCCTGCTCCTTACAGGATTCTGGGAGCACCTGTTGGTTCTGGGTCTGTTTCTTCAGGACAGAGTGGTGCTGTGAGTCCTCTCCCTGCAGGCATTATCCAGACTGGACCAGCTTCCTACTCTGGTTCAGAGGAGGGTAAGACTTCATTTTTATCTTACCAAGACTATCATTTCTATTTGTATGAAAAGACCACTTAACTTATCCATCTGTCCTCAGACCTCTATTGGGCTGTTGAACCTCCCAGTTTTCTCTCAGCAACTGTGGAATTACCAGCTGGCAGTCACGGTGGTTTCTCCGGTGGACTTGAGGATGTGAGCCTGAATCTCCCAGCAGGGGGACAACTGGCACGCTATGAAGGAAACCTTGAGAATGGAGATTCTGCAAGGGAGACTGAGGCACAAGGCGGTGGACCAGCACCTGCTGCCATCGAATACAGTAGTGGGCCTCTGTCCTATGTTGGTGGTAACTGGGGCTTCTATCCTTATGACTACATGCTCATGACTGGCCAGTACCCTACAGGCACATTCTCACAGTCCAGCAGCAGCTACGAGCAAGGCAGGGATGACTGGCAAGATGTTCACTACTTGAAATACCACATCCCTATGCACACCTACACTGAACTTAGACCAGTGAGGGTTCCAATGCAGCCTGTGAAGCAGCCTGCGAAGGGCAAGGTATGTTTTCCTTTTGTAAATCAACAGTGCAGTTCTTGAATGCTTACTAAAAGTTCTGTCTTTCAGGGTGGATACTAAGAAGGTGGGCCTCTGCTGAACAAGATGACAAATCTAAATAAAATCTTTTTACAAAGAACCTTGAAACTTAAGTCTCCACTGAATTTATTCCTTACTGATGAGAAACCATTTGACCCTTGGGAGTTGACTTCCATATTTTGGGAAGGATGATTCAAATGGTCTACTGCCAGTCTAATACGGACTCTGGTGCAAAGTGAGCTGGCATAAACTCTCCAGAAAAAAGCTATGAACACAAGTGGAGTGAGCAAAATTGAACTTTTTGTGGCCTATATACTTCAGAAGCCTGACATTTGCTCCAACTTTTGTCGAAGTCTAAATTTTGTAATTTACTGGGCCAAAATTTACCAGTCACTCTTGTATGACAATTATCTCGACACATGTCACATTGAAACACAATGCTGTGATTCAATTGAAGTTAAGGGAAACCTTCAATGTGCTTTCTGATCTAGGACCTTAAGGAGTAATGTTTTACCATTTGCAAATATCAAACAAGTGTTTGCCTTTTGACTCCTTGTAATCCGTTCATTTGGACCTGTAAGCTAGGAAATGTACTTAAGTTGGACAAATCTACAGATCAAAATTTTTGCTGTGTAGTGCTAAACATGTCTAGAGTCTACTTACCCTTTTTGGGGTCACAGGACTGGAGTTTCTCATAACTAAAGCTGTGTGGGAGGTAAAGCACATCCCAGACTGGTTGACATTGAGATGGACAGAAACTTGAATGCATATTTAAAGCTAAGGAAAATTTAGAGTTGGCCAACTGACCAGCATGCTTTTGGTCAGTGGGGAAATGGTACCTAGAAAATTCAACCAGCAACTTTTGCTTTAATGCAGGAGATTACCTGCTGCACTCTGACCAGATCTTTAAGTTCATTGATTTCATTTTTATGTACATTGTCACAAATTCATTTTTTTTCTTTAATGGATCAAACAAGCAACAGGATCAACCCTGCCTCCAAAGACAAACTCCTCTCAGAACTGGTCAAGGGATATTTCTAAATCACTGAGCGAGGACCTGTTGCTTTGCTTTAAAACTAAGTTAAACAAGTCCTGAAATTTAATGAATTTAAAATTCAGTCAGCCTGCAGTAGGTAGTGCTAATCCACCACTTTAAAACCACTTGTCTTCATGAATCAGGGCTTATCTCACCGCCACTCTAAAGCAAGCAGAGTTAATTCTACATCAAGGATTTGCCAGCGTTGTCTGATGGCAGATAATTCAAACATTTTTCAGTAGATTTGGATGAAAATTTCAGAGAATGCTGATCAGGATGCAAAAGACAATAAGATTTTAGTTTTGACCTGAATCTAGATAATGTTTAGTAGATATGTTAACATGGTGAGGTATGGCAGTTTCCAATATTTTCCTTTATAAATCGGCTAACACTGTCAGAAATGCCTTTGTGGAAGTCTGTGCTTTCTGAGCACTTCTAGTTTATTTCTTTCATTGCAATTTATGTTTCTCTTTTTCTTACCCTCTGAAGCACTGAAACCCGACCATGGATAAGCGGAAGAAGAGGGTACGGTACCTTATGAAGCAAAATCAGTGTGTTTGACTGTATACCAGACAGGACCACATTTAAATCACCTCAGGGCAAGGGCGTAGGCTTGATTTTGACATTGGTGGGGACATAAAAGTGCTCCAATGCATCACCCCTGAAAGTTCGTGTTTTGCATGTATGACTGTTATTTCTAACTGTTAGCTGATGTTAGCTGATCAAACTAACAAGCAAACGATCATATTCATAGAAAAAACTTTTCTTTATACTATACCTCCAGCCTCTACTCCATCTAGCACCTGACAGAAATATATTAATGCATGACACATAAACAGTGGGAAAATTTAGGATACAACAATCATACATTTTGATGGTATGGTTATAGTCTAAGGAAAAAATACAGTTTCCCAATTATTACCCATAAGTGTAATTTATTCCCCGACAATATGATTGTATAAAGTCATGTTTTTAATCCAAGGTTTTATTGTATTTTTCCACAGACTTTTATTTTTTAATTGTTTGCTGCCTTTCAACACACAAATGCTACATGGATGATAAATAAAATAACCAAAACCTGTATCTCTTTGGCATTAAATATAAAACATGTTTTTAATTATAATGATATATACTATGCTTGTGTTTTATGTTGCTGACCATACGGTAGTGGCATCATATTGAGAGGGATGTGTCCCTAGCGTCCCTACCCAATTCTACGCCCCTGCCTCAGGGCAAAACTGCTGTAGGTTTTAATGGAATTAAAAAGATAGCTGAACATGGGGAACAGGCGGCCGAGTGGTGAAGGTTGCGCCTCATGAGCTTCACCCTCGAGCAGGTCGCCCAAGTTTGCATCCCGCAAGGGGCCCGTTTACTGCATGTCATTCCCCCACTCTTGCTTCGTTTCCTACTTTATTTACTGTACTTTCTCCATGTTGAACATGGTATTTTTAGAGTTAATACTGTTGAGAACATTAACTGTGCTAGGCAGCAGATTGTGGGCTGAACTTTAGGAAGTTTTGTCTTCAGATTACATCAGTGTCCAGGCTCCCAAGATGTATTACCCCATTAAATTATGTACCCCAAGTGTGTTTTTGATTTAAAAAAAACACTGCATTTTATCACAGGACATCTCTTAGTTTTAACTACAAACCAACAGTAAACTATGATTTTTATTATTATTATTATCATTATTATTATTATTATTATTATTGTTATTATTATTATTATTATTATTATTATTATTATCAGTATTATAGTATTAAGGTATTGTATCATCATAAACATAATTTAGTTAAAAGAGATTCTTTAATAGCATGAACATTAATCTGCAAATGTGGCTTTAAATTTAATGTATGTATTTTTATGAATATAAAGAGGGTGTTTTGTACGTTTATGTCATCAAACAAAATGAACACTACAGCATCATTGAATGTAATCAGCAACACAGAATGAGAACACATCAAGACACGACTTGTAAAACAAATACATGAAGAACAGTACAACAAGGCTCTATCATTAATGACCTGGAGTCAAATGAAAATTATATGGGGGCAAACTGATGATCTTAGTGTCTGGCATGAAAAAACAAATGCAGTCAGCCCAAAAACTGTCTTTACAGAGCCAAAGCTAGTGAACATACTGACTTTGTGATGCAGCAAAGCCATTCATCAGCAGCTGGCAGTGATTAACTCGTTAAGCTCTGATTGGTCAGGCTGCTCCCTGCCATCTTATATGAACCCTCACACTTCAGTGTCACAGCAGTGCTGACTTCACCATGATGACTGCACGGTTCTTCTCAGGGTAGGATTGTTAGCATTGTTCTTTTTTTTCTAACTTACTGCTGGAAAAACAGTGTTGATGATGATTTGTTGATGTCTTCACCAGGGCTTCCATCTTTGCCTTGTTGATTGTGGAGATATGCTGTCTGCCTGTCAAGTCAGGTGAGGTATCAGAGACCACAGATTTAAATTTAGTTTTACTTGTCACTAATTGATTATGTTCTACCCAGGTTTTGATCCTACCTATGGGTCTGCTGGTGGTCCCTCATTTGCTGCACCCAACTATGGCACTTACCCAGGAGCACATTCTGTCCAGTCTGCACCCAGCTTTGCTCCCCCTGAGGGTGGGTCTTATCAGCCTACAGGAGCTGCAGGGACTGGATCTGCTCAGCCTGCTCCTTACAGGATTCTGGGAGCACCTGTTGGTTCTGGGTCTGTTTCTTCAGGACAGAGTGGTGCAGTGAGTCCTCTCCCTGCAGGCATTATCCAGACCGGACCAGCTGTTCTCGGTGGTCCAGAGGGTAAGGACTTCTGTCAAACCTGCTTTCTAAACTGGTGAAACGGTCTTTATAAATATGATTTGTCCTCAGAAATTGATTGGACTGTTCAGCCATCTGGTTTCCTCTCTGGAACTCAAGATCCAGCTGACAGTTCAAATGTTGCCTCCAGTGGACCTGAGAATGTTAGCCCAGCCCTCCCTGTTCCTGCAGGAATTGTCCAGACAGGCCCCTCTTTTCAGAATTTACCAGAAGGTAACAACTGAGGCATTAAGCGTCTATCTAAGAAAGAAAATGCACTAACTATAAACTTTGGAATATGTTCCCAGAGATCTATTGGGCTGTTGAACCTCCCAGTTTTCTCTCAGCAACTGTGGAATTACCAGCTGGCAGTCACGGTGGTTCCTCCGGTGGACTTGAGGATGTGAGCCTGAATCTCCCAGCAGGGGGACAACTGGCACGCTATGAAGGAAACCTTGAGCATGGAGATTCTGCGAGGGAGACTGAGGCACAAGGCAGTGGACCAGCACCTGGTGCCATTGAATACAGTAGTGGGCCTCTGTCTTATGTTGGTGGTAACTGGGGCTTCTATCCTTATGACTACATGCTCATGACTGGCCAGTACCCTACAGGCACATTCTCACAGTCCAGCAGCAGCTACGAGCAAGGCAGGGATGACTGGCAAGATGTTCACTACTTGAAATACCACATCCCTATGCACACCTACACTGAACTTAGACCAGTGAGGGTTCCAATGCAGCCTGTGAGGCAGCCTGTGAAGCAGCCTGCAAAGGGCAAGGTACGTTTTCCTTTTGTAAATCAACAGTGTGGTTCTTGAATGCTTACTAAAAGTTCTGTCTTCCAGGGTGGATACTAAGAAGGTGGACCCTTGCTGCACAAAGATTTCAAACCAAATAAATCTCTTGACGTTTGACTTGCATGTGTGCTTTAATTTCTTGCTCTCTGGTGCAGTCATGCACTGGCACCTTACTAAGCTATAAGCTTCCTAAGGTATCTCTGGATCAAGACCCTCAATGATGGGCCTTCACACTTTCACAAATTATGCCCCTAGTTTTTCTTTTCACATAAGCAAGATCTGACACCCTTATTGCTGGCAGAACTGTAGACCTGGATTCTGTTGGGAACACTAAACAAAGGTGGGCTTTAAATGTGTTCCCCTGTCAATGACCAAGAGCAGAGGCAGTCTTTGGTCTGTGAACTCAAGGAACACTTGACATTTGCACTTCTGTCCACCTAATGTTTGGAGGTTAATGTAATGGCCTTTCATTTTAGCAGTTCACAAGAATACTTGTGGTCGAAGTTCCATGCAGCTCTAAATTTGCTCAGACTGACTAAAGGATAACTTGTTTGTGGGGTCAGAGGTAGGTCCTCGTGGTTATCCCTGTTTGAGAGTTCAAGGAAACTGTGATTAAGCTTTGCAGATATGTCCACTGTCTTTCCAAGTTTCATCAGTGCTTGGAGAGTTGTGTAAAGTAACTCAAGTCCTGGCTTGACTACACTCTAAGGTCTTTAATTTTTAGAATTGGTGCTATTCCATGGTGAAATCCTTAAGTCCAAGAGGGCTCTGGATTTTGACTGCAAATCAAATATTTTACAAAGTATACACTTAAGAGTTAACTGCAAAATTATTGGGTTTTATGTCCAGGCCCCTGGTATGTTACAAATGATCATATAAAGCAGAACTTGTTTAAAAAGGTAATCTATGGAAGGTAATTTATCTGATTTTTTTTTTAGTCGGACTAAATATTTTTTTTTGTTTTGCAATTTGAAATAAGTACTTAAATGAAGGATGTTCAAAACCTAATTCTAACATAACAATTTCAAGATTATGACAGTCCAGTACAGAGTGTGTTTATATGCTGAAATATGTAGCAAATCCAAACATTCTTCCACAGAAATCTCAAGTCCTTAGGTTCATACAGTTGCATTCTGAGTTCCCAGATACTCCAACCCTGCCAAACTTTGTAAAGCGATACTTCTGATCAATACAAAATCTTTATCTCCAGAGAAATGTCAGACTTTCACAGATGCACTGAAGGAGGTTCATCTCCTACCATTTGGTCAGAACAGCCTTTCGGCCCAACATAAAAGCTGAATTGTGTTCTTAATGATTCAGGGATACATGCTGATAATGCGTTAGGTTGGATGATATCGTCAGCGTACAATAGCATTTTGTGCTGTCTTCATATCGCCATTCCCTTGATATTGGGGGCTGGATATTCCTTTGATATTGTTAGCTGGACAGCAATTGTTAATGGTGCTATAGCTTAAGAAACAGAGGTGATAGTGGTGACCCTTGGTCTGAACCTCTATTAGGTTGAAATTGGTCAGAAATCAGACCATTTGTTCAGACTGAGGCAATGGGTATTTTACTTAAAAAGCTGTGCCCAGCACCCAAAATCTGATTGAAAGCCAAATCTCTTCAACACTTCTAGCTTGTATTTTAGCCTTGCTTGCTTGAGCTATTAGGTAGTGATTGGAATCATGCATCTGACTCTAGCTTGAATTTTCTAAGTCACTGTCATGGAGTCTTCTTCTCATCCCTTTCTTTCTAGTGTGATGTCTTGGATCGTTAATGGATTTTCTCCAAACTCTACATTAATGTACACACTGACTCAAGGAGGGAAATATTAGATTTAGAATTTCTAAAATTGAAGTCTTTCAGGCTCATGTTGTGTAAAGTTTTTCACAAATCATTCTACCACTTAAGACCCTTATTGTGCCTCTGCACTTTTACTGTCTCCAACTTGTATGCATGGTTGCGTTGCTTCTTCACAGCACACAGGGTTCTGTTGTAATATATTAGCATGTTGAGCTTCAAATCCAATGGTTATGTGTTGAATGACATAAGGGTCAGGACCTCCCAAAATGAAACAAGGTAATGACGACTTGAGTGCTCTGAAGCACAGTTTGTCTGACAAAGAGCAGGGATCCTTTACAAGAACACAAGGTCGCTTCTTTAGAAATGAAGTCAGATTTTCTGAGTTCTAAAAGGAGGTTCTGGCAGATCTTAACTGGTTTGACTCTCCTTCAGAGGAACACTTTTCAACCTAAAGAGGCTATACACAAATATTTTCTCTGTGTACTCTTGCCAAAGGTTAAAGCTGTGTTTAAATCACATTAGGGTCAGGACCTCCAAATATTTGTTGCATGCTTTGGGCAGTTTGTTTCAACTTCTTCAGTGACCGATGTGATTCAACTAACATCTCCACCCAATGACATGGCACCTTCTTACCTTACAAACATCATAGCACCTTGTTTTCTATCAATGCAGACACTTCAAAAACAGAAGAACAGTCGTGTTTTGGTGAGGGGTCATGAGAAGAGGGAGCCGGACAGATACACAAGAAGGCACTGACATATTCATAGCCCCCAAGACAGTTAGGAGAAAGAGGGTAAGGGAGTTAGAGGAGATAATGACAGACAGAGAGGGAATAAAGATAGAAAGTTATTTTTACAGCCATCTGCTTTGTGTTGAATGAGTAGATGCATGGTTAATACAGGACAACAGCTGAACAAGTCCTGCGTCATACATGTCATCTTGTGATTTGCTTTGTTAATACTATTCTATATATCATGACATCATTAGAGGGTGGCACGGTGGTGTAGCAGGTAGTGCACATGTCTCACAGCAAGAAGGTCGCCGCTTCGATCTCTGGGTTGGGCCTTTATGTGTGAAATTTGCATGGTCTTCCCATGCATGCATGGGTTCTCTCCAGGCACTCCGACTTACTCCCACATACCAAATACATGCTCATTGGGATATTGGTGAGTCAAATTGCCCTTAAGTATGAGTGTGAGCATGAGTGGTTGTTTGAGGAGGAACAATAACTTTCACATTTAACACTCACACCAGAGGGCCATTTGGAGTCACTAATCAGCCTGAAGGTGCGTTCACACCGCAAGTGACCCAGCTACCAAAATCGCATCGCCCACTGACGTATTGTCGTGCATCCATAAATACCTCATTTTGGTCCGTCGCTGGTCGCTCGGTGACGTCACGTCCGCTCGAGTTTCATCGCGATCATACCATATATCACATAATAGGATGTATGAGTGGACATTATTCCAGCTGTATCCTTTTCACTCACTTATCAAACACAAAACACTGCAGCTGATGCCCTGCAGCATTATCTGTGAGTTTACCGCGGTCCGTCTAGGCGGAACTAATGTCCTCACTGACATTAGTTCCACCTAGACGGAACTCATCCGCCCTGTAGTCCGGATGAATAACTGTCTAGGGTACCGTCACACGTACACACATCGCCGATTGGCTGATGCTGCACAGCCACACACGACATCGCCTGAATAGAACAAGTTTTTTTTAACTCGGACATCGCGCGATGAGTGAAGTGATCGTCTTGTACGTGGCTGTCGCATCGCGGGAGGGTTAGCCACGCCCCATCGCGGCTGTACATTGACTTTGAATGGAGAGTGATCGCCGAGGTAGTACAAGTAGCGTCCGGTGTGAACGCACCTCAATGAATCTGTGGGAGGAAGCCAGAGTATCCACCTGAAAGAACCCGTGCTTAACCAAGCTACAGTGCTTTTTTTTATTCACTTGAGTGTCTAGTGTGGATTTTTAAGTGATTCTACATTAACAAAATAAACTTTTCAATCTCGTATTATCATACTCATACAATTTTTATACATTATAAAGAAATGTATAGATATTTTCCAGGAAAAAGTCAGTTTCATCAATTTATATGAGACAGTCAGTCTGATTTATCAGTCTGATATAAAGTACAATCATATTACCCTGAGAGTTTGATAGTATTCACATTATAACATTTAAAGAAACTATGAAAACAGACAAGCAAACAATGGTGGCATTTGTTAAGTGACCATGAGCTGAAATAGTTTTCTTATGATCAAAAATTAACATTACCTTCGTAATGTGTTATTTTTACCATCCGGTTTGTACAAGATCATGAAAAAAGAAGCTGCCTTCAGCAGTAAACCATTTTCAAGTTTCTGAGTTGCAGTAATGATTTGCCAAAATGTTGTTCTGGTTAACATATAGAAATAGTCACTCAAACTTTATTGGTGAAGCACATTTAAATTCATTGGCAGTTTAAAAAAGCTTGACGAGGATGTGAAAAAGTGACTGACAACTAAAGACAGGGCAGATGTCAAGGATTATGAGACCATCAATATGATTTCCATAAAAAGACAATAAAATAAAGATTAATAAGAAATGTGAAATTAAATAATGTATTAACAGATAAAGTACAAGAAATTAAGATAGCTTATATAAAAACATTGTTAATAAGTTTAATCAAAAAGAAAATTTCAAATAACTGAGATAAAAAAAAATACATGATCGGACACAAAAAATATTGTAAAAGCCAGAATGAATCAATGAGTTTGTAGCTTGCATTTAGAGCTCTCAAAGCTTTTAGTGCCTCTAAGATCACCATCCCCAAATGTTCTTCCTCTGCTCTGTGGAAATGATAAAAGAGACGTATCAGCTGCTCTGAGGGCCTGTCCTGGTTTGTAAACTACACCATTCCTGAAAGGTAGTATGAGACCATGTAGTGCTTCATTGATTAATAAAGCAATCAATACCAAAGAGGAACTATGAATCAATACCAAAATGAACAGCAAGTCAATGACAATGACAATGCCAGTCAAGGACTTGAAAACTGATGTATTACCTGCTTTTAAATTGTTCTTTTTTTTTTAGCTTTCTTTCAGCAGAATTTCATTTTGGCTGCTGCTGAGTTCGCAACTTTTTTGATAAACTAGAAAGGAGATCATGACAGGCTGTTGCTCCAAAAAGTCTGCATTACTCTCTCTGTTTAACACAAGAAGAGAAAGTGTCATTTTAATCGATCAAGCCTCAAAATTCATTTCAGTATCCAAGGCAAACTAAAGACTTAGGCTGAGCTCTATTAGTGGAGTTTGTGTGATGATACTCTTCACTGTGACTTTAGTGCAGAGTTTTGGACTCATCTTGAGTTTTGCTTTTGCTCCTGTGCCCTCTGACCCACAGAGAGTAGGCGTGGTTAGCCGGCACTGCAGCCTCACACCTGATCTTCATCACGGCAGTCACCTGCACCTTTCTGAAGCCTCACTTGGACTCATCATCAGCGCCACACGATTGCCACGGCTCCAGCTGGGACTCAAACTCTGGAGTCTTTTGTACTCTCTCTTGAGATATTTGAGTAGACTTCTAGTGTTGAGTTTTCGTCTTTCCGTCTTACCTGTGTTTTTGCTCCTTACCTGCAGTTCCTTCAGGAGCCTCTCTACGCCTCATGCCAGCCACCTGTAATCACTGCTTCACTGACAGAAAATCCTCTCACGTCAGATCTCACTCTCAGCACAGAATCACCCCCTAATCTCAGACCCTGGATTCCCCCTCCCTTGGCTTCACAGTAATAAATTCTGCTGTTACACCTTGTACTCTGCCTCTGCTGATCCACAAGAAAACAACTAGGGAACATTCCCTCACATTTTCAGGCTCTATGCCTCTCCCTGAGACTTTAGACCAAGGATTAAAACCTCTGGATCTTCATTTATAAAGCTTGCTTACGCACAAAATGGGGATGTGCTCAGATGGTGAGGTGGAGAATTGAAGCTAGATTCATCGCATACATTTAATATCATCATATATCAGAATTATAGACCCACTTAATCATTTACACATAAGTCTGAAGTGTTACAGATGAGAGCCACTTTAGAGGGCCACTGGGCCTACTCCTGTATGAAGTGTTCATACAGTAAATCATAACTTCCACCTTCAGATGATATGGAGCGGTGGATAGCACTGACACTGACACTGCTGAAGATCACACAAATGGTAAGATCAGAATGGAGAGAAGCCGATTCATTAGATTAGATTCAAGCTGCTCTTAGGTCATGTGCAGAACTGGGCCTGTGTTAGACAAACCGCGCCATCCCATTGTGTACAGGTGCAGATCACTCTGGGGTTTTTAGCAACTGGCTCCTTCCAGCGAGAATTAGCCGACAGGTATGTGTTATGGTGGTATGTGATATGATTAACAATATATAATGTTACAATTTCCGTCTAAAGCCCCTGTTGGGTATGGCATAATACAGTTAAATTCTGTTCTTAGGTCTGGAATATCACAATTTCAATAATGAAAGTCGTTCTGGATGGCATTATAAACAGGACCAGTCGATAGATCGGGTTCGTTACACTGTGATTGAACAGGCCGACACCAAAAGGCAATTTGCAGCAATGTCTCGTTTCCCAAATGCAATCGGCACTATGAGAGCTCCGAGTGAAAATAAATTTGTCTATGTGAACCCAAAAAAATGTGAATACAATCAATACACAAATTATTCATATCTTAAACATGGTTTGACAAATTAAGTGCCACGGTGGCCACGGTCAGCACATGACTCATTCGTCCTGATGCACAGCAGTGTAGGAACAGACTTCAGGCAGGCATTGCAAAAAACATTCATGAAGTACTTTACATTGACCATTCATGGTAAAATATTTGTGTGAAGAGGGCGGGATGAGAGAGGAATCCACCTGTGCAACTTCCAGGTGGACTGGGACTTATAAAGAGAAAAGTGAAAAGCGTATGACTTTGTAAATCAGATAGTTACTCAGCGCATGCCATATTCAGCTTTTGGGCACACGTACACTTTTAGGATGGATCCTTTGCAAAGTACAGTATAAATGAAGCCTCTGATCTGTCCAGGTTGTGACATCTAGGCTGTTAAATCTAAAACTTGATGAAAGAGAGACTAATGGGTTAGTGAGAAAACATGACCATATACTGTCGAGAGATTACTACAGTCAAAATCACTACATTTTAGTTCAGTTTTAGTAAAGTTAGTGTTGTTCTTTCCAACAACCTGACCAGCTGAGGGCCAAGGGCTATGCAGCTCTTGGCCATCAGTTTTCCAACGTACTAAAATTCTAAACACAGGGACTTTTTCAAGGACAAGATAGACACTGTAAATGAGCTCACTGTATTGTTTTGGAGCTGTCTTAATCTATAAGTGGGTTAATCAGGAGGCTTTCGGTGGCACTCTGTACTGCTATGTACCAGCTATTGTCCGCCCCTGGATATCTCTTTCAGGCTCATAAGTTTCTTTATTGGCAATTATGTTTACAATTGCCATGGGCCTGAGCAACCCTGCTTCCAAAATCCCAAACTAACCCTTTTAGCTAGTCTTCATGCTGGAGGAAGCTAATCATCCTCAGGTTCCAACTTTATACTCTCCATGCAGACATGAGGGTTGTATTTACTCATCCAGCTCTTGTCCTTAAGATTAAAGAGCTGATTTCATGAAGGAGCATGAGCATGTTTAATTAACTGCAGACATCCCTGTGTTTATTGTACGTGTGTGTACAGCCACGGTTTCCACAGCAGACGCAGCTGTTTGGCTCAGCGGTCTGTGCCTATGTCACTGTAAGTCTATTTCAGGACCATGTGTTGTTCGAAAGGTCAGATAAAGAAGCGTAGGAATCCTCACAAAGCAGAGGGTGGGGGTGTTGGGTGAATGGGGTGAAGGCGGATATCCACAAAGCAACAGACACATCTCTGACACAGGCCAGTGCTGACGAAGACGGGCAAATGGGAAGACAGGGACAGGAGACAGGAGCAGATAGTGGACTTAAAGGAAGACAAACTTCTCTTTGCTGAATGAAAACTTCATGGGACAGAGTTAGAAGCAACTTCGGATAAACTATTGCATTATTTAGTTTAAAAATAATTTACTGGACCTTTAATCAAGTGGATTCACTGACTTTTCAAGACATGGATGAATCAACCAGCCAGGAGCCTTCTTCATCTACAGAGACCACAACTTTGGCAGACACCAACAACAACGACCAGGTCTGTATTGTAACCGTTTGTATTTATCAAAGAAAACGTCATTCAATGTCAGTCCCATGATGACTGGTGACAATATCTTCATGGGACAAGTACAAAGTGCATTTGTGACCACAGCAGGTGTTGTGTCTGAGCCATGTAAAAGGAGAGGCTGTGCTACACCTGTTGGCGCTGCTGTAACGCAGAGACGCACAAACATTACACAAAGTGAAGCTCATGCACTCAAATAAATACACACAAACACCCACACACAAATAGACACGCTCTGAGTTCCTTTTTCCCTCTCATGAGTCACGACTGAGAGACCTGACCTGGTGTGACTGCTCCTGCAACAGACTGATACTCCTGTTTGAAGTTGTATACAATTATTTTTCCTATGAGCAGAACATTTGAGGACTTTAAAAAAGTCTTTTTTTTTTCAAAAAAGCAGAGTTAAAATATCTCACAACAGTGAGCGAGGGGTCAGCCATAACAGAGTTAAAGTGTGTTTCTGTTGAGATTCATTTAGAAGTAAAATCAGTGCACAAGTTTGAGAATAAAGTGGAAAACGACATAATAAGTTAAAATACAACTTCAAGAAAAGTTTAGTTGATTAAGAAGTAAAACTGTACTTTAGCTTAAAACCTGACTATTTCACAATTGTCTTTTTTTATTAAATCTCACTGTTTATAATATCTAGACATTTCTACCATATTAACCTTGTCTTGGAATTTAATTTTTCCCTCGGTTAGCATAATAATGATTGTCTCCCCACTCTTAAAACTATCAAATTAAAATGAAAATTGTTCTGAATACAGCTGAGGTGTTAGAAAATATTGTTATCTCAATATTACTACAGTACAATATTACTTATCATATAGACGATGATAACATAATAGTCAAGACACTGTTGTGTTCTGTAGGTCGCTCTTGTGCCTTGTTGGCAGCAGGCATTCAGGTAATTGACTCTCTATCACTCTGTTACTGTTATTGTTATTTAAGACATGGGGAAAGACAACTGTTTATCCATGATCAGTGGACCATGATTAATATATATAATAAATAAATATATATTTAAGCAAACAATATTGTGAGTTCTTAATAATATACATTAATAAAATAACATTTTTAGTTAAAAAGTGCTATTCTGCCTGTGTATTAGGGTATATTTTGACTTCATAGTTACACCTTTTTTACAATATGTATCATATCCCCGGATTCTTTCCAATACACATCTGCTAAATCATGGAGGCATTTAAATTAACTTTGAAATGTTGTATTGAAAAAAGTTAAGAGTTTAAATCTATTGGAACAACACCTATAGTAAGCAAAAGATTAGCATTTAGAAGGCATTAACTAGCCAAAACAAAGAAATAATGAGCTGACTACTTATAAGGTTCTCTTATGAATAATTTATAAGCACATTCATAAATTCTGTATTGATTTATCAGTATTCTCTTATTGCTGAACTCATCATTTGTGATACACTATTGATAATTTCATAAGCCTTTTCATGAAAACAGTCAAAAATTTAGCATTGATACATTGCTAAAATACTAGAATTCCATTAGGGAGGTATTAATAACAGCCTTTTTCACAAATGTTACCCTGACATTATCAGAATAATATCCGGCAAGCCCACAAGAATAAGAAGTGGTGGAGGGGGGGCAGGGAGGTCCCCAACAGGGAACACACCAAATACTCGGGGGTGTGAGGAAATTATCCAAGCAAAATCAGAGGAGAAAACTCAGCTGTTTGCATTCACACAAACAGCTCTTCCAAGTAATGTCTGGATAATATCAGGGTATGTTTTGCAAGTATGAATGGGGTTAAAGAAACTAAACCATTACAAACACACAGATGAGGCATTTATAACTGTGCCAGTGGAATTTATCAATCAAGAGATCATGAGGTGTTATTTATTATTTGTGAATAAAGCAATTCAAGTTGTGGTTACAGAACTTAACTAATAGGTTATGAATGCATTGCGGATGTAAATTAAGTATTTATTAATACCAATTAATGTTAAGTAGTGTAATTCAAAGTTTTAGCCGATAAAGAAGAGGTTTATTGATTTACAGATCCAGTTATACTTTTCATACCAAGTTTGACCCCTGACCTGGGTCCAAGTAATTTAGATACACAACAAATCCTGTAAAGCTGTAGGTCTCAAATTACACTCTGCTCATTATGTTCATAGACCCTGTGATCCCCAGATAAAAGAGACAGTGCTAATATTAGTACATGTTACATAATTGTTTTACAAACTGAAATGAAGCTCTTAGCTCAAATGAGAGTGTTGTCAGATTATTTTAATGTGTCGAATGTTTTTGTAGATCAAAGTATGATTTTAATGTAATTCTGCCGGTACAGATATAAGATGGCCTAACGTTATAAGTGACAGTTTGTCATGCAGGTCCTCTAATTGGTATTCATTCATTCCATATAGAGGACACACAGTCAGATTTCTAGGAGCCACAAGCATGCAAAGCATGCTTAAGCACAGTCACACCCTTCATTGTCTGTCAGAGCATCAAATCAAACATCTATAAACATACTAGATAAATTATCGAGCTTAAAGTGTGTGTCGGATGAGTTATTGTGCTTCCCCTCAATCTCCATGTGACACAATAATACAAAATACAGAAGTGATGCAGAGGACATTATCAGGAGAACAAATAAGTGGCCAGATGGGAAACAAAGCCTCCAAGTTAGAAATTGTTTTTCATTGTATTCTGTAAAGCCAAAATCTTCAATTAGAAAAAATGTGGTAGACAACTAAGAGACATTATTATGTAAATTTAAAAAGTATTGTCACAGCATTTGGAAAAAAAGTGATAGTGTTGGCCTGTTAACAAATTCTTCAAATGTAGACGATTAATTAAATGTTCAGTGTTCTTCTGTCTGCCCAGCTTCTTATTTGTCTGTGAGAGAAATAATGCAAAAAAAAGTGTTTGACAGATTCTGATTACATTTTCAGGGGATTTTGGACGTGGCACCAAGAATTTACTAGATTTTGGTGGTGATCGGATTTCCAGGAATTATTTTAAAGGCATTAGAAACATTGTGTAATATGACAGTTTTAAACACTCTTTGGTGTAACTTAATTCAAAAAGAGGTTTGTGCTCTCAGAGCACTTGCACTTTTGTTTACTTGTTGTCACACTGTACTTCAGATTTCCCAATTTCTTAAGTGAGTTAATAATGCAGGGATGACACAACTAAATGAATGCTACACCGAGCATCTCTGTATCTCTGCCATTGTACTGACTCTCTCCACTGTTTACAAAGTGTGAATGGTTCCAGTTGAGAGCAAAACTTAGTTGTTCTTTACGTTCAATAGTGTTGTATAAATCTGAATAATTAATCTGATATTTGATAAAAAAGGAAGAAGTAAAGTCTGTCTCATTCCTTTATTGGCCTTAAGGTAATTTGTCTTGCAAAGAGAGCATAAGAAACACAAACTACAAGAAAAATCAACAACCACACAAGACAGTTCATAAACAGCCACAAATTTTAAAAAATGACAGTAAACATAAAACTAGTAAATTAACAAGTAAAAAACATCATTATGGGGTCTTCTGTATCAGAAAATTTAGGCAAATTGTAAGGGCCAATGGTTGACAGGGGGCCTAAATAAGATACATTTGTTTTTATTTGATTAATATCAGGGCATAAACCTATGGCCTTTGAGACAATTTTATTGAAGGAATAAGTCTAACTTTAACATATCATAATTAGGGCTGTCACTTTAGTGCATTAATTAGATTAATTAATTACAACACAAATTAATGTGTTATAAAAATTAATCGCAAGATTAATTACAGCACACAAACATTTCAATATATGCCATTTGAAGGACCCGTACATGGCAGTGGTATGTCACTTCACACATGCGTTGCTAGTCAAACCAAACAAAGCCCAGGTGACAACAGGTATGGCCTATTTCAGATTCAGCCTTATTTTATTTCTGAATTTATTTTATCTGTGTTCGTACTGCATTCTTCAATAATGCACCGGGCCTAATTGGTTTGCTGGATGTCCTCAGCATTTTTCTTATTTTTAATTTGATTTATGAAACACACTTAAGTGTAATTTGAGTTGCCTGATTGAGCTTAGAATTTTCTGGACAAGATGCCCTGACTTGGGTTTTATTCAATCACCAATAAAAATGTGGATTTACAAATCTTCTCTTCTTAGTGTATTCATTTGATTCGTCATGTACTACAATTTTCTAATGTCCCAGAATTCAAATTCTTTATTTGGGGACTTTAAGCAGATATGAGATTAAAATATGATTAATTAGAATAATTAATTACAAATCCTATAATTTATTAGATTATTTTTTTTAATTGCCTGACAGCACTAATCATAATGTGGATGAGTCTTAGTTTATGAGAGGTTTATAATAAGGTGTTCATTAAAACCAGTAAAAATGTCATTTTAAACTCTGACAGAGGCCTGAATATATAAGCAGGGGGGAAGTTGGTGAAAATATTGGCAGGACCACTTTAAGGACCTCAAATGCTATTTGTCACTTTTGTCTCTTACCAAAATTTGTATTTGCAGCAATCACTGAAATGTTCATCTAAAAATGGTTTTAATTGATAAAAACCAATCATTGTTGCTGTTTTCCGTTAATGTGTTGGTGCACTGATATTTGTTTAGACCAACTGGCCACTGACAGAACTACAACCATAAACAGAACTAAGGTTGGTCAAAGTCTTTGGTTTATTTATAGCTCATGACAGGTAATAAACTAAATTCTAGAGCTTTTCTGGAGTGTTTGGGGCTCTAAGGTCTGTGAGTAACGTTTTTCAGGACTAACAAAATGATTAGTTGTCACACACAAACCGACTTTTTAAAGAGTGCTTGCAGATTGATCAGATACCTACGTTACTCACACTGTCTGTTTGTTCCTCCAGACAGAGGAGTCCGAGCTTGAGGTGAACAAAGACCTTGAGATGGAGCCGGCAGCAGAGGAAACAGTCGAAGGTCAAGGGTTAATGATGGAAAGGGACTCTGAAACTGATAAGAAAGAGGAGGAGGCCAGTCCTGGAGATACAGACAAGGCCCAGATACATGTGTCAAAGCCGGTGGAAGGTGACAGTGAAGAGGCTGGACAAGAAACAGACACGACAGATCCTAAAAATGAAGAAAAAGATGAAGAGGAAATGAGCAAGGACAAGAAGGAGCAGGTGGAAGAGACAAAGACTTCTGAGACAATGAAAGATGAGGAGGGGGAGAAAGATGAAAACAAAAAGGAGAAGAAGAGTGAAACTGAGGAGAAGCCAACAGAAGCAGAAAAAGCTGTTGAGAAGAAAGGTGTAAAAGGGGCAGAGATGGAACAAAAGGTAAAGGATATGGATACAAAAGACAAAGGACAGAGTAAGGAGTTGGAAAAGCAAGGGAAGCCAAAAAGAAAAAGCGGCCCTCCTTCTTCTCTCTCCAGACCAAGACCCTCTGCCCGCTCCATCAGAGCAGCAGCTAAAAATGACATCATCGCAAAGTTTCAGCAAGGGGCTCCAGAGTAAGACAGTGTGGTGTCTACAACCTAAAACAGATTTAAATAATGATAATAATAAATATTAATGATATATCATGTGACCAATGTTGTGACATTTTCAGGACACCACTACCCCGCAATTTTAAAATTCAGAGGTCATCTGCTGCTGCGGCTACAGGAGCGTCAATCAAACAGAAGATGCTTCAGTGGTGTCATAGCAAGACTCGAAACTATGAGGTGACAAGATGATATACTACAGAGAATGACATATTCAGAATAAACAGGGCATATTAAAATGATGTTGGTAATCCTTTTCAGATTATAGCTTTCTTTTCTTTGACCTTTTAGGGTGTCAACATAGAAAACTTTTCATCATCCTGGAGCGATGGACTGGCCTTCTGCGCTCTGATCCATCGTTTCTTTCCTGATGCCTTTGACTACAGCTCCCTGAGCCCAAAAGAGAGAAAGAAAAACTTTACTTTGGCCTTCGAAAAAGCAGAGTAAGTACAATTTGATGATTTCCCTCTTACCTTTTTTATACTTGGATTTCAAAACCCTTGGTACAGAGAATTTTCTTGTTATATCCTCACATAGAAACTGACCAAGACACAAAGTACCGCTAAATTGTCTGTTTTTTTCACATCCCAAACACTAGCTTTACCTTCCAGTCACTTCCGTGTTAAATTTAATGAGAGGTGTCATGGTACTCCGAATAAGCTTACTGAAAACTTGTTAAAATGTGATTATGGTAAAGATAGTTTCTTAGAAGTAAAATATTGTGATCATGAAGCTAATTCTGTTCGTTGAAAGTTTTATTATGTGTAAGCAACATGCTGACAAACTTCAGAATAAAAGATACCAGCCACCAATGAAAAACAATGAGATTAGTAAGGGCAATGGTCGCTTATACTACCACTGTTGCATAAGTTATTCAAATTGTAAAACGTAACTCATTACTCCTTAAAAAAATCTGAATTTAATGAGCTTATTTCTTATGATCAAAACTAGCACCGTCAGATGTTTTTTTAACTTTTGATCACAAACAAAAAAGCAGACAACTTTTCTTTAACATAAACTCAAATTAAAAGAAATACGATTATAGTGCAGCACACTCTTTCCCTCCAGGCGGCAGCCTCTGAGGCTGTAAATGGAGTGCCAAAACCTGTAGTACCCAGAATGTCCACTTGAGGCTGGCTACAGTAACCTGACATCTTCATTATTGCATGGGGGTAAAAAAGAAAGATAATCCCGGTCTATGACACGTCTTCAATGCCTGGTTCAAAAAAACACTTCAGTCTTAAACTACAACATATGTGTTCACCCGGAGGGGGGCATTTCTTTACTTAGGCTGGGAAAATCCATTTGACAAAGAGTCTGACTTAGAAATTAAAGCTGTTTTCAGCATGAGACGGTGTGAACATGACAGAGTGATGAGGGATGTCTCAAACAGAATGCTCCCTATAATTTTAAGCCTCTTAAAAATCTTACATCTGTGATCGGCTGGCGACTGGTTCAGGGTGTACCTATCACCCAGTGACAGCTGGGATAGGCTCCAGCTGTTATTTATTCATGACAAATACAGTAAACAAAATCAAATATAGCTTCTTTGGTGTGAGGTCCCATTCATGATGCTTTTTCAAAAGGAATAATTACACCCTGTGCTGTTGTGTCTTCACTGTAAGCATTAAAAAGATTGAATGGAGGTTTAAGTTGACTCCCATGTATTCCATGACATCCCCAGAGGAAGTCTCATCAATAAAGATGAGAAAGGGAGCCACCAGAACCAGCAGGGGTGCACAGTTCTGCATGTGTCTGCCTATGAACGTACACAAAATACCTCAATCTCAATTCAAATGGGAAATACTGTAAAACATAAGTAAAAACAGAATACAATAATTTACAAATCTGATAACCTATATTCAATTGAGAATACTACAAATACAAGATATTTAATGTTCAATATAATGAACTTAATTGTTTTTTGCAAATATTCATTCCCTTTGAATTTGATGTCACCAAGTTCCAAAAAAGCTGGGACAGGGCAACAAAGGTGAGGAATGTTGAGAAATGCTAAAAAACAAAACTAAAAGAGACAACAAAATAAAACCCTGTTTGGAACATTCAGGTAAACAGGTTGATTGGAACAGGCAAGTTGGACAGAGCATCCCCCAAAGGCTCAGTCATTCACAAACAAACATCGGGCAAGGTTCACCACCTTGTAAACGACTGTGTGAGCAAATAGTCCAGCGGTTAAGAACGTTTCTTAATGTGGAAGGAACTTAGGAGTTGTATCATCTCCTGTCCAAAATATCATTAAAACAGCAAGAAAGATGATAAATCTGAAGAAATCTTTGCACAAGACCAAAGACCACAAGAACAACATTGAATGCCAGTGACCTTTGATAACTCAAGGGGAACTACATTAAAATCCAACATTATTCCATAAAGGATATTACCAGAAGGGATCAGGAACTCCTCAGGAGACCATTGTCAGGTAACAAGTTTATTAGTAAATCAGCAAGAACAAGTAAAAACTCTGTCATGCAAAGCCAAAGCCATTTATCAACAACACCTAGAAATGCTGCTTGCTTCTCTGGGTCTGAGCTGATGGACAAACACAAAGTGGAAAAGTGGGCTGTAGTGTGACCAGTCCACATTTCAAACTGTGTGTAAATCTTGACATTGTGTCCTCCAGGCTAAACCATCTAGATTATTATCAGCGCAAAGTTCAAAAGCCAGCACCTGTGGTATAGGGGTGGGTTAGTGTCCATGGCATGGGTAACTTGCACATCTGTAAAGGCAGCAGTAGTGCTGACAGGTAAATACAGGTTTTGGAGCAGCATATGCTGCTATCCAGGCAACACCTTTTTCAGGGACATCTTATGTCAGCAAAACAATACCAATCCACGTTCTTCATGTGTTTAAACAGTGGGGCTTTGTCATAAAAGAGTGTAGGTACTAGTTTCCCATGGAAAAGCATGGCACTTTATGAAGCACAAAATGAGACAATGGAGACCCTGGACTGTTGAGCAACTGAAGTCGTAAATTAAGCAAGAATGGGATGAAAATCTACCCACAAAGCTTTAACAGTTGTATTATGTTTTTAATTTACGTTACACAACATCCCAACTTCATTGAAACTGGAGTTTGAACTTCCTGATGGAAAAATGCATGTTTGTGGAGACATAGCAACAGTGGAGCATGACTTCTGCACTAATAAACTGTGTAAAGGGCTTTAGTTTGTTGCACTCATAATGGTACCATATCAAAAACAGCAGCACAAAGTGCAGGGCTAAAGTTAATTTAAGGGTCAAAACAATCAAATTATTGGATAAGATTCAATTTTACAAAGCAAATCCTTGAATATTGCTGCATATGTTTTGACTTATGATTTGTTTTATTTTTTGTTTGTTTTTTAAAAATGCACAGTACAGTAGAGTCATGCAACAAATTGAAAAAGTTTTGGCCTTGCTAGAATTATGGAAAAGCTCTGTCCACTCACCACGCTGTCACTGTCTCTGCTTTGTCCCCTCCATATCTTTTGTCTGTCCTCTGTCCCCTCCATGCAGGTCCCTGGCTGACTGCTGCCCTCTGCTGGAGGTGGAGGACATGATTATGATGGGCAGTAACCCAGACCCCATGTGTGTGTTCACATATGTCCAGTCCCTCTGTCACAGCCTTTCTAAAATAGAGAAAGAGAGGAGGGAAAAAGATAAAGAGAAGAAAGAAGAGGCTGTAGATGAGAAAGGAGATGGAGGAGAGTCACCAGAGAAGGAGGAGGGAGAGTCTGCTGAGAATGGGACAGCAGAAAGTCTAGAGGAGACACCGAGGGATGTTACAGAGACGCAGGGAACAGGAGAGGAGGAAAGTGCAAAGAACAGCTGTGAGACAGAGGGGGATGAAGCTAGGCTAGTGGAGGCTGAGTCCTAAAACACAAAGCAGCACATACAGACTGAAAAGACTGTAAAGTTCTGATGGCTGGTCAACGAGAAAGTCTTAGTCTGGGATTGACCTCAGTGAAGGCCAATCAGTTTGAGTATCAGATCAAATCGGAAATGAGCAAAAGTATGTTTAACCTATTTTTCTGAAAGTTAACTGTAAACTGTATTGTGTTGTTTTTTATTTATTGACTTGTCTGAAAAAATGTATTGGAAAAAAATAGTATTTTTTGATTTGCTGTATTTTGAAAAAATATTTTTATATATATATATCTATATATATATATATATATATATATATATATATATATATATATATATATATATATATATATGTATATATATATATATATATATATATATATATATATATATATATATATATATATATATATATATATATATATATATATATATATATATATATATATATATATATATATATATATATATATATGACTGCAGACAGAACAACACAAAGTACAAACAAGTGAGAGCAAGTGACTTTTGGGAACACGGTTGAATATCTGTGAGTTATTTGGCCTGATTTTTAAGGACTGATGTAACCTGGATAAAATGTCAATTCAGTGAATACTCTGAGTAAATTTTAGCTTCTGCTTTTTCTTGGTCTTTCAGAAGAAGTTCTTTCACTCTTATGATTTCATGCATGATATGTGATAAAAAAAATAGCTGTGAATAAACACTGAATAATGGTTTACAAGTTGCTGAATAGTGCATATATGATACACAACTGAACAAACCTGAAAGCATACTCTTGTTAACATCTACAACAAAAGCTGGAGCCAGTGGTAGACTTTTTATACAAGTAATTAACTGTAGTTAATTTCTGATAAAATACATAATAATAATATTGAACAGATGGCTAGAATATTATTTCTAGCACAATTGAATGACAAATTAAATCAATAAAATGTAATAACATGAAATAAATCAATTGTTTGAAAGCAATAAATCCATTTGTTATTGTAATGAATCAGAATTAATCAGTCTGTGATTAAGCAGTATTCCCAGGTTCATGCTGTACAGTACATTCTATAGTTTACTTCATGTTTCCCTTTAGTTTTAAGGTAAGAAACATTCTAATTTTCATTGAATTCTGAAATAGACATCCTTGTTCAAGTTTATCACATATGAAGATTACCAGCTTTTGTCTCTTAACTGCAGTCATTGATATTAAAATAAAAACAGTTGTGATGGTTGGATTTAAGTTACAGTCAAAGAGTCACCTTCTCAGTTTGGGATGGTATGGAAATTTTACACAAATGTTTGTATTTTAAAAAACAAAATTGAAACATTTTGCAGGGGATAAAAAATTTAAGAAATCATATTTTCAGCTTTAACTTTGCCCATCTGTTCAAAATAAATTTTAGATATTGTTGTTGGTCTTGTTTACAGAGAAATCTTTGAGACAATGTGCCAAAATCAAATGTTCTCAGTTTTTAAGATTTTCAGTTTGTTTTATCTTTTTATTTTTGTTGTTCATGTTAGTACAATTATTAAGAACTTATGATTGAGACGAAACCCGAGGACACCCAGATCATAAATCTGTCTTCATTATATTTGTCTCTGCTGGATATGGATTTATTCAAGGTTAGCCCCTTGAGATGTGGCGTCTCATTTTAATGAAGGTCTATTGTGTCTTTATAATCATGAAGATTTTTTATTTTGGTGGTAAAATCAATAACAACCATAAAAATAGAGGTCATCCTAAACATTAAAATCCATAATGATTAAAAACTGAGGAGGAATGATATTGATTAATATGGTGGCATCTTCTTGAGCTGCCACTTAATTGGGTTTAACTGGTCCAAAAGAATGAATTAATGTTACATGATGTAATGATTGTAGGATAAAACACTTGGAGTCAAGCAGGTCTTTGGCACCAGATCATTCGTGATTGCTTGTCATGGTCTAACCTATGTGTGCTTGATTCTGAGTCTAATGACCATGTTTTTGGTGTGTGGGAGAAAGACAGAGTGCCTGGAGGGAACCCACACATGCACTTGGAAACATGCAAATTTGACTCAGAAAGGCCCTGACCAACCCAGGGATTGAAACATCAAATCTTTGCTGAGAGTAATGCCCAACAAGTACATCCAGACCCATTTTTTCTAAAATGCAACATCACCAGGTGAAAGCTTTGAAAATCATAGTTATAACAATTATGAATTATTATTGTTGAGGTTGTTAGAATTTCAGAGCATTCACCAAACACAAAGCAGAAGCTACAAAAACCCCTCTGGGCCCTTTTTATGTGGGAGTAGGCCCTTTTGATTTTTTGATATATTAAAATGATTTCAATGAATCGCTCAAAAAATATAAATAAAAAATAGAGAAAATACAAGAAAAGCTTGGAAAACCACGAAAGGTGGTGTAGCTACCCCGAACAAGCTCAAGGGCACAGTGTCATCCCCTCCATGGGGCGTCGGTGGCGCAGCTGGACACTTGGTCAGTGATCGGGAGGTTACCGGTTCAAGCCCAGCTCCGGGCGACACATGGCAAGACAAGTTGATCCCACTGCTGCGTCAGTGGCGTGCAAATGGCCATGAAAGGGCGTGAATATGTTAGAAATACTGATGGAAAAACTAACATAGTCAACATAAACCGTAATGAATGAATGAATAAATAAATAATAGATAAATAACAACTAAAAATACATTAATATCCCTAATGCTTTTATTCATTGACAATCCTTGACTGTAATAATTCAGCACAAAAATTACTTTGCGTGGTGTGTATTGTAAACAATTCCCTTTTCTCAATAAAAAAACCACAGTGGCATCATGATAAAACTGGAATTTAAATGGATTAAAATCTTTTCAAATTCAGAAATATTTCACGTGAATGATTAAAACTGATGTTGATCAAATTAAGCTTAGTAAGTTGGAAATAAGATCAATAATATTTTTTATAGGTATCCACGGTATGTGCATTTTTACGGGATTTACGGGAGTTACGCGTGTGTGTTATTTTTTATTTATAATTAATAATAATATGTATATAATTCTTATTTATGTATAAGAACATTTTATAAAGTGTTTTTAAAATCAAACAAAATCTCGTGCTTCGGGATTTGAGAGTGAGACTAATCAGACCCGAGCCTGAGGGTTGGTAGAGGAACAGGAAAAGTTGAAGCGCAACCAAATTTGCGCTTCCTCTCCTGTATTTACGGTAAGGAGCGTCACGCTACCGGAAAGGCCGTTGTGTTGTTTTTTTTTTTGTTAGCTAACCGTCTGTAGCAACCGCGCTTCTTCCAACATAAATACAGGCAGTAGCTGAGTGAAAAAATGTCTACAGACATGCCACAGAGCACCTTGAACCTGGAGTCCCAGCTCTTGTCCATAATGGACGTGCTGGTGAAAGCGGCGGTGGCGGAAATCAGTCAGCTCTTCTCGGAGAGCTCGTCGTCTCTCCGGCTTCACCTGAGTCAGAGCCTGAAGGAGAACGAAGCCATGAGGTTGAGGATGAAGGCGTTGAGGAGTGAGATTTTCACCCTTAAACTGCAGACCAGAAACAACAGACCGGCCAGCCGCTCTCTCCCCATCAGAGGAAATGTTCCCAAACCACGGGCTAAACAACAAGGTAAAAAAGAACATTTAAAGTTGAAAAATGATCCTAATTTGCTAATAAACTTGATGTTCACTGACAGACTGTTAACAACAGCCCTTTAAATGTAAACACTTAGGTAAAAGCGTGCAGAGTTTTAAGTCCAAAGAGCTGACTGGATAAATAACTCACAAAAAACCCAGCCTCTTGGTCACATGTCAAATACGTCATTAATGCCCAGTGTGCCCCATAAATATCTGTACATTTACAAGGCAAGTTTTCAAGAAGGTAACTAATTACAAACAGAAATCACCTGGTTGCTGTACTTAACTGTCTACTGCCCAGTGATCAATCTATTTACTAATTAAGAAGTCAATATTCCAAAGTTCATGTTGTATATTATTTCTATCAAAGTGAAGAGAATTTATACATCTTAAATTTTAAGGTAAAAAAAAATCCAATTTAGTGAATATCTTTTACACACACGTGAATGTAGCAGATAAATACACCATTCAGTTCTTCACACATCAAAGAAAATATGAATCACTTAAACACAAATACATCAAAAATAAATATATAAAACGATGTGTAAGTCAGTGAAACTAATCAGTTTTAAGTGTTCATTTTGAAGCAACTTTTCTAGTAAATTTTAACATGCTGAATGCGCATTTCTAAATATTTTTGTTTTCTCAGTACTACATAAATAAATGGTTCTGTACGGACAAAATTTGAGAGAAGGAAAAATTTAGAATGATCTGGATCTAAAATGAGAGATACAGTATTAGTTTTATAAGTGTCAGTGGACTGATTCAACATTGAATATATATAGATTTGCCACACTGTTCATTTCTGTAATATTTAATGTAAACACATGAGTTTATAATTTTGTTAATGTTAGCACAGACTTTTGGAAAATACATTGTCATCCATATTTTTTAAACCACTGTATCTTACTGTATGTTCAGCACATTTAGCAGACGGTAGGTTTATCATCACCTGTTGTGGGTTTTCTTTTTCTTCTAGTTTTCGTTGAAGCATCAGAGGCTCAAAAGACAGTTGAGGAGGCAGTTACAGTTTCTCGACAATCAGAGGACAAGACTATCGCTGCTGCCTCTCAGGTGAAGGTAAATACAGCTTTTATCTGAGTTTAAGTTTGTGAGCAAGTAACTCAAAAAGTTATTCACAAACTTTGATGGAATGTTGGTCATGGCACAAGGAAGAACCGATTAGATATGGGTGGTGATTTAGATCACTGGAACAGAGGAAGGTTTGTTAACCTTGTGGGATAGGTGCGTTTTCAACATTTTCACCAATAAGTCTGCTAATATATTCTTCCGTGACGATTTGTGCTCTCTGGGCACTTCTCAGTCATCAGTTGTTTAGTTTGAAGCTGTGTTTGCTCATCTACTTGTATTTTTTCCTTTTGTAAGAGTGCAGATTTGGAGAGCCCAGATGTCATCCTGATCAAAGATGAAGACGACGTTGCAGGATGTGAGCCATCTAAAGGTATGAAAGGCTGTCCAATGATGTGATGAAACTTAAAAACTTCAGCCAAATTACAGAACAGTTAGCTGAAAATAAATTCTCTGATCCCTGTAACTGAAAACATGTCGTCACACATCCAGTTTTCCTTTATCTTATGGAAGAATATTAAAGTATTTGTATCTAATGTCAATAAATGATACTTTTGTGATATTTCTAATATTGCAAGTTGAATGGTATTACAGCAGGTAGTGTATGTTCATTGTTTGTTGATATCATTTACAGCATTGTGAAGAATGGAGTAAAATGAGCGTGATTTAAAAAAAAAAAAAGAAAAGAAAAACAAGAAAAAAAGCAATAAATTAGGCACTCTTTGATCAATTATCCTAGCCAAAATATCAAATATACAGTACAGGCCAAAAGTTTGGACACACCTTCTCATTCAATGCTTTTCTTTATTTTTATCACTAATTCATTATAGATTCTCACTGAAGTGATGATTGACACTTGTTTCTCTTAACTTATCTGATTGTTTTTTTCCATAATACTAATTTTAAAAGTGTCTTATAGGGCTGTCAGCTGTGCATCAGCCCGACTTCTGAACAACGCAAATGATGGTCCCAACCCCATTAAAAAGGCACGAAATTCCATTAATTAACCCTGACAAGGCACACCTGAGAAGTGAAAACCATTTCAGGTGACTACCTGTTGAAGCTCAAAAAGAGAATGACAAAAGTCTGCAAAGCAGTAATCAGAGCAAAGGGTGGTTACTTTGAAGAAACTAGAATATAAGACATGTTTTAGTTTATTTCACACTTTTTTGTTAGGTACATAATTCCACACATGTTCATTCATAGTTTTGATACCTTCAGTGAGAATCTACAATGTAAATAATAGGGCTGTCACTTTAGTGCATTAATTAGATTAATTAATTACAACGCAAATTAATGCGTTAAAAAAATTAATTGCAGGATTAAATATAGCACACAAACATTTTAATACTGTCCAGTTGAAGGACCCATACATGGCAGTGGCACGTCACTTCACACATGCGTCACTACTCAAACCAAACAAAGCTGAGGTGACAACAGGAACGGCCTATTTGAGACTCTGCTTTATTTTATTTTTGAATTAATTTATCTATATTTGTACTGCATTCTTTAATAATGCACCAGGCCTAATTGGTTTGCTGGATGTCCTCGACCTTTTTCTTATTTTTAAATTTGATTTATGAAACACACTTAAAGTGTAATTTGAGTTGCCTGATGGAGCTTAGAATTTTCTGGACAAGTTGCCCTGACTTTGGTTTTATTCAATCACCAATAAAAATGTGGATTTACAATCTTCTCTTTTTAGTGTATTCTTAGTCATCCACTACAATTTTGTAATGTCCTAGAATTCAAATTCTTTATTTTTTTGGGACTTTAAGCAGATATGAAATTAAAATGTGATTAATTAGATTAATTAATTACAAATCCTGTAATTAATTTGATTAATTTTTTTAATCGCTTGACAGCACTAGTAAATAGTGATGAAAATAAAGAAAACACATCGAATGAGAAGATGTGTCCAAACTTTTGGCCTGTGCTGTACATCTATATCAAAGGGACTTAAGTGACCTTAAAAAATAAAATAAAGTGTTATGATCAGTCACTTTACAAGTCAATATGTAAAGTGATCCATTTAAATTCTAATTTTAATGCTGGCATAATTTTGAAAACTAACTTTTTCCCTTTTTAAAAAAACAAGACATTAATACACTTTCCTGTACAGTCTGAATTTTTCCGGCTGTCTAAAATGATAACTTAGCCTCCTTGGCCTCATCTTACCTTACGCTCTTTACTTTTTCACCTTTGATCCCGACAAGCTCAAAGATGTAAAGCTAAGAGTCGTTTTGGACAGTATGCCCAGATTTAACCCTCGTAACACTTAGAAGTACAAAGTCTGTAATTTTTCCTACATGTAATGTTATGTTTTGTTTCGTCTTTATAGGCCAGGATAACTTTGGAAACCACAACATACAGGGTGGTTCTGCCTCAGTGAATGTCCAGCCCACTGGCTCCTCCAGCCAGACGGAAAATGATGTAGAGCTGAGAATTGTGAGTGTCCATGGCCGAGGGGAAGGGCCTCTGCAGGAGGAGAACAGCCTTTTCAACATCTCTCAGCTTCAAACTTTTAGCTCAGTGTCTCCTGATAACAGCGCCAATCATGATACTCACATGGATTTCACCTCTGGAGCCGACGAAGGCCCGTCGATCAGAAGGCTGCAGGTTAACAGCATTGGAGCGGTGAGAAGCTGCCACCTGGACAAGAGCAGTCCCACCCACATTCCTCCAACAGGAATAAATCCTTCATTGATACCATCACCTTTAGGAACTGATGGTCATTCAGGGCAACTCAGCAATGCCAGCCAGCTCTCTCAACTGCAGAATGTCTTCGATCAAACCGCCAACAAATCCCTGGACTGTAGCTTCTGTAATGAGCGCTTCCTCAGTCGCGAAGACCTGATAGTTCACCGAGCAAGTCACACTGGGGAGTCGCCTGTTTCCTGTTCATTTTGTGGCAAGTCCTTTGTCAACAAGACTACGCTGACCATCCACATGCGCATTCACACAGGGGAGAAGCCATATGCATGTACACAGTGTGGGAAACGCTTCACACAGAGCGGCAGCCTGAAGATCCACCTGAGGACTCACTCTGGAGAGAAGCCGTTCACCTGCAGTCAGTGCACTGCCAGCTTTAACAACCCCAGCAATCTGCGCAGGCACATGATCACACACATCCCCAATGGAGCTCTCTGATATCAGGAGACACACAAAGTCCAGCATATCACTGACACTTACCTTAAGCAATGGCTGTGCAGCTTTACCCTTTTTTTAAGGTTTAATGTTCTGTAACACTGAAAATTAGCCAAATGAAAATAAATCTTTTTACCCTTTTGGTAAAAACAAAAGATGTCTGGGTGGAAAATTAGAAATGATGGGAAATTTATGTAAAAGTTGGAGGTTACCACTCTCTCATTGATCATTTAAGAGCTCAAATTTTGCCTTAAATTAGGATTATATATTTATATATGATGTTTGCAAGGGATATTTACAATCACCTGTGTTAAAAGAACTGGTTTTTGATATGCAGAGTCCCCCTGAAACACTATATTGCCAAAAGTATTCACTCACCCATACAGATCATTGAATTCTTGTGTTCCAAATACTTCCATGGCCACAGGTGTATAAAATCAAGCAAGTAGGCATGCAGACTGCTTCTAAAACAATTTGTGAATGAATGGCTCTCAGGAGCTCAGTGAATTCCAGCGCGGGACTGAGATAGGATGCCACCTGTGCAATAAGTCAAGAAGGGACATTTCCTCGCTCCTAAATATTCCACAGTCAACTGTTGGCAGTTTTTATAGCAAAATGGAAGCAATTGGGAACGAGAGCAACTCAGCCGTCGAGTGGTAGGCAACAAAATTTACAGAGTGGGGTCAGCAGATGCTGAAGGTCAAAGTGTACAGAGGTGACCAGTGTTCTGCAGAGTCAATAGCTGCAGACCTCCAAACTTCATGTGGCCTTCAGATTAGCTCAAGAACAGTGAGAGCTTCATGGAGTGGGTCTCTATGGCCGAGCAGCTGCATCCAAGCCCTACATTACCAAGTGCAATGGTGTAAAGCTCGCAGCTAGAGCAGTGGAGATGTGTTCCCTGAAGTGACACATCATGCTTCTCTGTGCGACCATCTGATGGATGAGTCTGAGTTAGGCAGTTGCAAGGAGAACATTACTTGCCAAGTGTAATGGTGGAAGGGGGATTGTTGTTTTTCAGGAGTTGGGCTCGACCCCTCTTAGTTCCAGTGAAAGGAACTTTGAATGCTTTAACAGACCAAGATAGTTTCATGCCCCCACCTTTGTTGGAACAGTTTGGGAATGGCCACATCCTGCTCCAACATGACTTTACCAGTGCATAAAGAGACGGATGAGCCAGTTTGGTGTGGAAGAACTTGACTGGCCTGCACAGAGTCCTGACCTCAACCTGATAGACCATCTTTGGGATGAACTAGAGCAGAGACTGTGTGCCAGGACTTCACTAATGTGCTTCTGGAAGAATGGTCAAAAATTCCCATAAACACTCCTGAACCTCGTGGACAGCCTTTCCGGAAGAGCTGAAGCTGTTACAGCTGCAAAGGGTCAACACCATATTAAACTCTATGGATTGAGAATGGGATGTCACTCAAGTTTTTATGTGTTTGAATTCAGAAGAGCGATTACTTTTGGCAGTGTAGTAGTGCTGTTGTTACTGAGATGCTCTGTTAGAGCTCTGCCCCTTAAAGACTCCCATCCCCATGTGGGCCCATTCCGCTCTGATTGGCTTACAGGTCAACCCTGTGATAATTGGTCAGTTCAGCACTGCTCGGTGCCATATTTTCAACAACTCCCCTTTCAACACTTGCCATGTTGAGCCAGGGGACTTAAATATACAATGAAGCAATGTCAGGATGTCACACTGGTAGATCTATTAGGGGAGGGGGAGGGAGTGAGACGTTTTATGCAGCTGCACACACCGTATAGAGGTGAAAAAAGAGAAGTCTGGATACTGCAGGCTTTTTGTCTAGTCCAAGGAATTGCTCTGTAACATTTAGGAGACATGTTAAACACACAAAAAGGCATATTAAACTCAAAAGGCATAGTGTGGGATCTTTAGAAATAATAAATTGGCTTATGACTTATTTTAAAAGTAACTATAATAGAAAAACATATTTGATTTTGCCAGTATCCTCTATAATGACATTTACAGTTACAAAAGACTGATCTCCAACAGATAGACATGACGTTTAGGATGGACAGCTGTGTTCTTTGTATCTTTCAACAGTACTATCCAAAAAATAAAGATAAGACAAAAATTTGTAGAGCTATCAAAATACAGTTCATTCTTTCCCCCTGATCCTCTGAATTGTATTGAACTTTTTAGCTAGTTTAGCTAGCACTTGTACACTTGATCGGAACCAAATTAGGACAGAGAGCTACTTAGCATCCCTTCAGTTAATGGTAATAGTATTGCTGTATTAGTAACTGTAATCCCTTTGATTATTGGTTACTCAAACAAATGTATTAATACCGTATTACATATCAAAAGTAAAAAGCTACTGCCCAACACTGAAAATACAGTATGAGCTAAATTAACAAGAGGCTTTGTTTAGAGTGGTATGATCCAACAACTTTTGTATAAGAATGATTATAAGAAATTTATCTAAGGAAATTTGTGAAAATGTCTGTTGTTCTTTATAAAGAAGAAATCTGCAGTAACTTTGTTTAATTTGAGTGATATAACCCCCCCTTTTATTACAAACTCATTATATTACACAACTTAAGCTCAGTGATGGGCCATTACTTGTCTAAATTACACAAATTACTAGTGACCCACACAGTTGCCATATGGGCATATTTTTTGACAGGGTGAATGCTTTTAATTGTGCTCGGATGGCTAACCATACAACAGATGCATCTGAATGCTAAAAATGGACTGACATTAACCACATCACTGAAGCCAAAGGAAACGGATACAGGCAACAGAGAAAGGGATCAGCAACATGAGTAAAATGTAGCATTGTTAAAATACTTTAGGACCTTGTGATTGAGTGCATACTCAAACAAGATTTTTAGTCTGTTAAACAGTTCACTGTTGAGGTACAGAAAGGAGTGTTGTTCTTTTTACTTATCCAGTTGCCTGAAAAATTAAGTGTTCCCATGAGTTCAGTGGCCCAGTTCGAAGTAGTACCCATCATGAATTTGTCCACAGCGGCTTGATGCCAGGATTTGAGCCATAACATGGGGTAATTTTTTAAGGAGATATGTTCATTTAACTGTATGTCTGACCAGTGAGTTTAATTTTAAGTACTTTAACAGTGTTGCAATACCGTAAACATACAGTCATGTTAGCTTGACAAATGCAGGATTTCATTAAAACACTTTAATATATATGAATTCTAAGACCAATATTTATTATTATTAAAGTTGTTATATAACTATTTTGTCATGATCCCTGTGTAATGAGCTTCATTCATGGCATATGAGAATGGTGGTGAAGAACCCTTTTGTGTACATGTTAGATTTTAACAAGCAAACTACCTCAACTCTTCCTTTGTGTGCTGTGCTCTCTCGTTTTGCTCTTTTATGCTTTGAATTTTGACAATAACTTAAGTTTGAATTATTCTGTTCCAATAAACACGTGTGTATTTGTACAATTTCTTTGGCTGACAAGTTTCATCTTGCTCCTCTAGAGAGCAGCATTGTTTTGTTCCCCCGATTTTGGTGACTCAGGTTCACTCACACCAAAAAAGCTGCTGGGGGTGGGGGTGGGGGGGGTCTAAGGAGGAAACAGGGAAATTCCTTACATTGTTCCTCTTCCCACCCTATCCACACCTTTTAGTTTCTATTTTATTTTCTGTTTTGTATGGGTTAAGTGTTGAGATTTTGTTACAGGCACACGTCTCAAATTATAAAATATATAAATAAAATATCAGATACAGAACCAATCAATTAATCTTTAATTGTATTGGGCAATACCAGGACATATTATCCAAAGACACTTTTCAAAAGCATAGGTCACTACCAGTCCGTTCTTTTTTTTTTATAAGTACTTTGCACTTAATTTTAATTTTATTCATTGATTTTTTTTATCCCAGACCCAACACAAATCTACCTTGAGTCCAGCACTTTGTCGCAATTGGAAGCAGCCACAGTGGCAAGAAAAAAACTTGAGTGTAGCAGTAGGAAATCTTGAGCAGAACCAGACTCGTGTTGAGCAGTCATCCAAATCATATTTGTCCCTGTGGATTTGGAATATATGTGAGGATAACCTCTTAAGATGCAACATCTCAGCTCAAGAGGGTCCCCCCCTTCCATATGATTGTAAATGTAGTTGTTATAGTGGAATTAACACAAAGAACTGTGGATCATTGTAATATTAAGATTAAGAGCCATAATGATTATGAAGTGGAGAGGGCTGATGCTGGTTAACATGGCAGTATTTGGTTGAAATGCAGTTAAACTGGGTTTAATCCATTTAAAGTGAGCGTTTATGTTAAATTATGTTTCTGTTAGTGGTTGATGTAAGATTAAGCTGATAAAGTCAGACAGGTACATGGTAGCAATTCATCCCTATTGGTATTCATGGCTAAAGTAATATATTAGAGCTGTTTTTTTATTTTCAAGTATGCGACACATACAAGGAATTTGACTCCGGCAGTTGTTTTCTCAAGGAGGTAAAACTAAAACAAAGTTAAATAAAGGTAAAAGTAAATATGGAGAATAAGATAAAATAGATACAAATGAAATACTCTGAACAAATGTAATGTATGTAGACATTTGCATCAGGAATCTATATATGTGCTATTTGCACGAACTACCAAATATTTTAAAGGGTTGATCACTCTAAGGAGAATATAAGGAACTGCAAAGATAATTTTATGGGACTAAAAAGAGGCCAACTAGCCTTATTTAGTATATGAAGCTTTGCAGGTCTACAGCAGTAGGCTGTCCAAACCAATCAGCTGGAGTAACCTACAAGGCAAAAACCAGAGACAAGTCCGTGAGCAAAAAAAAGTGGAGAGCCTAGAAAAACAAAGGTGTATGCTGATTAAATGCCCAAGTTACAGACATGCATCTATACTTAATAAGCCATTCAGTGCCCTCTTAACTGAAGTTATTTCTGCCATCATAGTATTCCCAATTCAGGTCAATGTGTGGGATGTCAATGGTCACTGGTCGTGGTTTTATGCGCCAATGGTTTTGCCGTGTTGGTGAGGAATGCTGTTGTTTTACTTCCCTAAGAAACGCTGCTTCCTCCCAGCCTATTGTTCTTGAGCAATCAATGCCATGACATCAGTGTGTGTCCACTGTGAGGGAGAGACGGAAACAAATGGGAGGAGAGAGGAGACGGTGGGAGGTATCAGAATTTAAATCCCCCCACTCGCCTTGTAATAATCCCAAGCTTCCCCATTTTAATTCGTGAGTGTGTCGCTCCGGCAGAATAACAGCTGCTATATCGTCCAGCTAGTCTGAATAACTGGACCAGTGTAGGAACCCCTTGGAAGACACCTGTAAGAGGAGAGGAATTCCGTGTGCGCCGTCTTTACGGTAAAGCTGCTTGTTGATCCCGCCCTCTCTTTGATAGAAATCTCGGTGATGTCGCTTCGTCTGTAACGAGCTTGACCCAGAAGCCAGGGAAGGAGGGGGAAAGAGGGGAGAAAACTCACTGAAAACGGAGTCGTCTTGAAGGAGACGGGGGAGCTTTTCATATAACGGGTGAGTGAGCTTATAATGTTTTAATGTGGTTTTTGGAGCAGGGTTGCTTTCGCAGATAGTGGTTGCACTGCAGCGTTGGCAAGGAGTGGTCTCATCATCGACAGATCAGCAACACGGCTCCTCCGGGCTAACGCTAGCTCCCGATGCTAGCATGAAGGGCTTATTCTCGACCCGCGGTTTTGTTGCCCTGTGGACAGCTTTAACATGCTCGTTAGAGTCTTTGCTGCTGGAGAGTCAAACACTATATCTCGCCCACAAAGTCCCGCTTTGCCGTGAACGCGCAAACTCCAGCTCTGGCGGCTAATCTGTGTTTGCTATGCTAACGCTAGCCGCGGTTGTTGGCACGGCTCCCTGTATGTGGGTTATTGTGATGCTAACTTAGCAGGACAGCCAAACCAGGTCACACGGGTGCCCAGCGAGCACGCCAAAGCCAACCGGGCTGATTTGATCTCCAGCATTGTCATTTATCTGGGCAGTGGCGTCAGCACAAACACAGAGTCACTCACAGCTGAAAGACGCGAAGTCTTTTGTTCGTGAGGCTCATATTAGACGACGTCTCTCTGTCTCTGCCCGTGTCTTTGCCTCGGTTTGCCCTACAGTACTGTGCTGCGTTAACGAATCAGTTCATGTCAGCAGCTGCATTTCCCTTACTAGCTCTGGGAACTGAAGCAGTCTCAGATGGATCATGATCAGGGCGATTTTTGACCCTTTTTTGGGAGCGCTCCCCCTAAATTCAGTCTCATCACCCCTTTTATGCAGTGTATCATGCGTTCAATCTGACTTTATTATATATGTTATTCAAAATGAAGCTATCAGTACATCGACTACTGGGCGAGAATCCCATTTCTAGATTTTAAGGGGATAAAGTGACAGAAAAGTTCAGATAAAAATGTCAAATGGGGTCGTTTGAAGCTTATTTATGGATTAAAAATGTTACCCAGGAGTAATGTTGAAGAGACCATCACATAATCTTGTAAGAGATCCAGTGTGACTATGCCATTTAGAGGTGTACTCGTATTTTTACTTATATGTCAGGCTGATATTTTATGTCACATCAATATTGACATCAAAAAGACAAACCTTATTACTATAATCAAAGTTCACATGTTCAGTCATAGGATAACAAAAAACACCATATAGGTTGCGTAAAGCCCAAATCTACATATTTCAATATTTCAAAACCTATTTTTGACCAATACTGATACTGACATTCAAAAATGACTGATAAAGGTTTTTTTGTCCTACCCCTTCAACAAATGCAGAAATGTTTCCTAAAAGTTACAGTAGAGTTGTGATTTATTTCCTCTATAAGGGCAACACAATCTAATTTACTTCTCTGTTGACCCCAACACCCTTTGTTTAACAGTTTATACAGTCAGTTTAAAATGAATATCATTCTCTAAAGGTATTTCTGATACAGATGGGTAAGATACCTGTGGGAAATACCAGATATGATACTGATAATATAACTGATTCCCATTCCCTGTAACATACAGGGTGTCTATAAAGCCTCTTTACAATTTAAGAAATTTATTTAAAAGGCAGATGAGATAGATTTGTTTTCTTTTAATCAGTCTTTTTATTCACATTAAATTTTGTGTTTCAGATATTCTGTTAATGGAAGGAAAGGCTTGTCTTACACAATTGATGTTTTCCTCAGATGTTCTTGGTCGCCCACTGCTCCCTTTATCCAACACTGTCCCTGTCTCCACAAATTTCTTGTGTTATGCACAAACTGAATAGCCGATCTCTTCCATACTTAGTTCTGTAGTTTCGCTGAGTCTTCACATACAGTTTTGTCTCAATAAACCAGGATATACATTGTTCCTTCTCTTGAGGAGTAACCATTTAATAGGGCTTCATTTAACAGCTTTCCTTCCCTTAACGGAACATCTGAAACACAACATTTTAACGTGAATACAAACTTTGATAAACACTGATTAGAATGAAACAAATCTAGTAAATATATCTCGTAAACTGCCTTTGTAATATTTTTGTAATTGTAATGAGACTTTCTGGACACCTGTATATTGAATTACTTCTTTTTTGTTAAGAACTTGTACATTCAAATAAAATGTCCCCTAACCAAACTATATGTTTAAAAAGAAAGTTTGAATAGAAAAATAACTGAAAGGCCTTGCAGGCAGGTGAGACCTGTTTCTTATATCTTTGCAATATATCATTCATGTTTTGTGCTGCTCTAGTGATAATATTTATGATTTTGTAATATTTCCCTGACTTCTGCCTGCTCTGTCACCCAAAATCCTCTCTGTAGCTCCATCCCCTGACCGCTACAACAGAACAGCCAAACAAAACATTTAGGAATTCAGATCCACTGTCGTCTTTGACTGCTTTCATTGTTCACCTCTCTACAATCAAGAATTCTGTGTGGCAAAAGCTGCAACCTGTATGTCGCCTTTATTCCGCATAGCTGGAGTAAAAAGGTCCTACATGGACCTCCTGATTCACCCTCCAAGCTCTCCGGCTTTGCAAACAAGTCACAGTGCAAACCAGGAAATCATTTTTTCACTTGCTATGCATTAATATTCAGTTATATGAAACTTCTGCTTTGCTGTTAAGTAAACACACCTCTGGAGTGCAGTTTGTTAATTGAATAAAGTTCTTTATATTAACAAAGACAAACTGTTAAGGTGGGAGGTGCGATGCCGGGTTACTCTCTGTCTTCTGACATTCTTTGGTTGTGTGTTTGCCTTTGAGTCATTTAGTTCAAACCTGTTTATAGTTTTAAAAGTTAAGATGGAGTGAAAAAAGCACAGGTAGGTCTATTGATTGTGACTCAAACTACAAATCCAGCTGTGCACATGAGGCTGACTTTTAAAGGCTGAGTTAATGTCTGTAAATACTGGTGAAAAATTGTCTTTCTGAAATGAAATTGACTTTTTGAAAGTGATATGAAGATAATATTGTGCACCCCTAATGGTGGTAATAGTGTTAAAATGTGGCCTTACATTTAGTATATTATTGGAAAGGTTGTAATAGGAAAGTATTTGTTCTTAAAATAAATTGTTTAGCATGAGATTTTTAAAAGAGACCACACCTGTCACAATTTAAAGACACGGAGCATCACAAAAGGCCTGGCCAGAAAATATGACGGTCAAAATATAATGGTTAAGATGATTATATCCCTGAAGTTGTGTAATCATCATGGGAAAAGTTAGTTAGTTATCACTGCTGTTTTTTAAAGAAGCTCTCTTTTTGAAGCAGCCAGTTTTGTTTTTCAGGTGAAGCAGATAAGTACATTTCATCCCAGACAGAAGTGTGTAATTAGTGCTTATTTGTTTCCGACTGTTCAGTGTATTTGTATTGAAGGGTGGTGGTCTTCCTGTTGCAGTCTGTCACACAGGCTGTGGGTTTAAGTCACCAGCTCATGAACCTGTTGGGTGGGTCTTGTGTGGACTTGTTATAGTAGGAAAACTTCTGGGTGGGGATAACTGTCAGCGGCGAGTGTGAACAAGAAAACTAGCTATTCCCCTTTAAACACTGGTTTACTGCAGACAGCATCCCAGTGCAGGTAAGCGCCTGGCCTGTGGGCTTTTAGGAGTATCCTGGTTTGTGTTTATACACTTTTAAGTGACCGGGTCAGTACTGCAGGTGCAACCACTAATAACCGATATGTGATCACGAACACCCGTGTCTCAACCTTTTCTCACTCTGGTCTCCAGGTGATTGTTTGATTGTTGATGCATGCCCCTTAATGCCAGCTGCAATTGTGTCTGCTCTCTTGAGGTGTCTAGGTTAATCCTCAAAGGGCCCAACCTGTGTTTGTGTGTCTATCTGTGCATGCATGTGAGCATCGTGTGTGTGTGTTCGAACGTAAGTGGATTAGTACCCTGAAGCTCCAATCCCATCACAAGCCACGTTCAGCTCAAACAAGAGCTGGTGGAATTACACTGACAAACTTATTAACAAATAAGTAGCGCAGGTAACTGTGCAGACTGATGTGCATGTATAAAGCTGGCCATGATGACCATGGTGTCAGTATCAGCTAGAGATGCAATGATTGTGGAAATTTGGGGCCAAAACCAGTGTTAAAATATCAATTAAGCTAGCTCATCAGCTATGTCACTCTTTTTTTGGCACTCCCCCAATGCCAAGACATTTTTTGGCACTCCCACTTTTTTTGGCGCTCCCACAATGCCAACAAATTCACTCCCATTGACCATCAGAGTGTGTTCAACTGTACATCTCCTTTGTCCAGTAAAATCTCTTCTTTGACTCAGCAGTCAGGTTGACAAAGTGATGGCATTAACTTGATTGGATACAACAGGTAAACACTGGAAACTGACATCTGCTCTGTTGCAGATGGGCAGGTGCTTGTTACTGACAGGGCTGGCACAAACGTTCACAAATGCATCACCAGCGTTGGCAGATAAATGTCCTAAGGAACTACTAATTAGTATCAGCAGGAATGACAGTTTCTGACTATTTACAGCCATCATAACAAGCATACACGCTTGGCTGACTGTACCAATGGTTAGAGAAGTATTACACAGAACCCACAGACCGAACTCAGTTGACTTTTCTTGTTTTTCTACCTCCCCCTTTAAATTTAAAGCTTGTAGAAGGATTTTAATTTTACGTGAATGGCAGTTAATTTAATTTCTTTGCTCTCAGAAAACAGGTATTTGTTATTTTGGACTTTTAGCTATGATTGTATTGTAAACCATCCTTTAAGCCTTTTTTTAACCAGGGTATTTAGTTATCATGTTGGCATAAGCTCTGTTAAAGTGTAATGCCTTTTTCTTGTGCTCTTTGTTGCTTATCATCTATTTTCAGGTTGTTCTGGTGCTGCCTGTAGCTCTCAGTAAAATAGGTTAAGCCCCTAAATCAAACAACAAACTCAGAAATTCCCCTCTAAATTCAGGATCAGATGCACTTAGTTTCTCTATCGCTGTTTTTTATTTATCAGAATTATAAGCAGGTCATTTTCACTTGGTGTCGAGTTCATTTTGACCTCCTCAGCATTTTTTTCAGAATGTTCACAATTTATCTGTTAAATGGCCGTAATTGGTGAGCAAAATACAGGTACGCCTTGTTGATGTGAGTATCAGACCACATGATGCAGCACACATTTTGAAATTTAAATAGCTTTAAAGACCTTTGAAGACCCGAAATGTGGCTGTCCTGAGTTGTAGCAACCTTGAGAACCTGCCCTTGCTCTTTTTGGGGAAAAAAAGAACAGGAGTTGACAGGAAGTCTTTGAAAGGTGTAGTCATTGTTCACAACTTAATGTATCTGAATACAAGTCATGTTCTGATGTTCAGAAGTTGCCCTTCAAATATTTTGCCATTTATTCACATTGTTTCTGATGTCATCAGAGTAACAGATGAGTGTAAGAACGGGAGAGACTTGGTGTTCTGCACAATGAAAACACAGCTGTGTATGTGATATCTGTATCAGCTAAAAAAGGTTTGGTGATGTTTTAACCCGTACTGCTCATCCCTGCACCGTGACAGTGACGGTGTTGTTTCAGTGGGAGTTTGTGGCTGTTCCCAGCAGGTGTACTCTCTTATTGCATAAACCAGAGTTTCATTATGTCGACAAAGGTCACACTGTGGATTGTATGTGCATATTATTACAGATGTCCTCTGACATAGCTTTAGTGATTCATGCTGACTGATGGCTGAGAAATCAGATGGAGATACATGACTCGTGGTGAGTCAGGGCTAAATCAGATGTCTGAAGAGTGATGTTGCTGGCCTCAGGATAACGTGCCCCACGTGTTGACCTCAGGGTACTATGCCTGACATTTTGACCAAATGATTTAGCCGAAGACAACAGAACATAACCACGTGTGCTGTTCATCATTGACAGCTTCCATTTTTAAACAAAGTTAAGGAAGTGAATCTCATGCTTCTTTTGTTTCTTGAAGTTTCATGTAAACTTAAGGCTGTGATTTTTAACGACTGTTTGGTTTTAACATTGACAGATGTACATCAGGATCCGTACAGGTGCTTGCAAATCTTGGAAATGTATTTGAATTAAAATATTTGAATTTGAATTTGAAAGATGGTACCTCCAAGATTTTTAAGTGCTTAGATTTTAGAGAATTTTTTTGAAATAAGTCCAAAATGTTTCCTGTTTTGAGTGCCAAATCAGGTGAGATGGGATACAGACTCATTGACTACTATTGCAAAACTCACTGTAGCATTTTCAAGTCTTGGGAAATGATGATGTCAAATATACACTTCAGCCTACTTTCATAAATTCCCAACTGACAAAAGTGACAGATAAATAATTTCTCAGGCTCATGATGATGTCTCAGCTGTTTGCTTTCATAGTGACAGCAGATGCATTAGCCTCACTTCACTCTGAAAACTGGCTTTACAGTACTGACCTGCTGATGCTGTGATCCTACAATGATGAAACAGGGTTTTAGTACCACCCCCAATGAGGTCATTTATTTATTTATTTTTTGCCAATTTTTGTTAGTTTGTGGACACGATAACTCAAAAAGTTGTAAATGATTTTCATGATATCCTCAGGGTCATGACATAATGAAGAAGAGTGAAGTGGTGATCTGAATCTGGAGACTAAACCAGGACATCTTTTTTTGAAGGATAGTTAACATTGCAATATTTTGAGTTTTTCACATTTCACAAATAACTCAAAAAGTTCTCAATGGATTTTTATGACATTTCAGACCATGTCGGTCAAGACAAAGGGACATTTTTACATTAACTCGCCCGACAATGCTGAAAATGCCTTGTGGAGGTTTGTGATCTCGAAGCACTTCTATATTTTTCAATTTTTTCCAAGCACTTTCTCAACTTTGCTTAAGTAGATCAAATGGTAGAAATAAGCATTTACAAGACTTGATCAATTATGACACCATTTCCGTTCCTGTTTTGGAGACGAATATTTATTGACTCCTATTAATTTGCTTACACAGGTTTTCTGTGTCAACAAAAGCACCCCTGATATTTAAGGCACGTTTATTTGTAGAGCACACTTCGTAGGTAAGGTAATTCAAAGTGCTCGATATGTAATATATGTTTAAAGAGGTCATATCCTGTTTTATGAGCTTTAGCCCATGCGTGCAGCCAATAGAATGAATGCAGAGTTGTTGACAATACGGTGCCTAGCAGAACCGAACTGATCAATCACAGCAGAGTAGACCAGTAACAGATCAAAACAGACGAGGTCCACATGGGGCAGGGAGCCTTTGACTGCCTCTTACTAAAGTGTGATGACATGAAATTTTAAGGCTAACTAAATGGGAGGCATTTTTATGAGGTTGATAACCTTAGAGGCAGTTTATGTTTTGACAGATTCTCGAGTGGAAACAGTTCCTGATTGACTTCTTTCCTCATGTTTCACTTTAGGGCTGTAAAATGTTTCAGATTCCAGTGGATGCAGATACATTGACCCAATTATGAGAGCAATTCAAGCTATCAGAGAAAGAATAAACAATGATTCAGACATGTAGATCTATAAAAGTTGCAGCTGAAATGTCATTAAAAGCAGAACAGAAAACAGAGGATGTAGAACAATATGAGCAAAAATGGGAAGCTCAGTGCGGCCGTGTGATCAGTATATCGACTTCAGGGGTTTTTCACCGCAAAATAAGGAAGCACCCATTTTCAGCCCGTGGTTTACTGGAGTGCATGTCCCACAGTCTGTAAAGCTTCTGTGCACAGACATTGAAATGCTTTTTCGGTGAGCTTAAGTAGCCACAGCATCCCTTTAACTCCTCTCTGATGTCCAATCCATAACATCCTGTTTCTCCGGATGTGGTATCGAGGGGGAGCGGCAGCAGACCTGTGCTGATTGTTTTCATTGTTCGACGAAACTCACTGCTGACTTTCAAAGCCAAAACTAACAGCTGTGAAAGAGGGAGGCGAGCGGGGGACAAAGGTCATGAGTGACTCTCCATGACAGGGACGTTAGAAACACAGATGATGTCCCGCTCCTCTCACACTTGCGTCCCTGGTACTGGCTGCACAAACTTTGTATTGTTCCACCAACCTCCCACATTGACAGCTGCAGATTCCCTCCTCTGGCTGTGGTTTACTCACACACACGTACACTTAGGCTTAGAATAACATTCTTAAGCGCATTTGCCAAGATGTATCAATCACTGTTTATAATTTTTCCCGTATGAATGGCAGTTGCACTCATTAGTGGAATAAGATAGCCCGTTAATCTGAGATAAGATGTGGAGCTGCAGTGTTTACATGTGGCTAATTAAATGGAAATCTGCCAGAGGGGAAGGGATTTGTTAAAATACACCCTTTTTCTGTGTGTTTGGATGTTTTATTCCAGTTATCTTGCCCCTTGCTGCTATGACATTACAGTAAATACAGATCTCTATTATCGGGTGTCATGTTGAGGTCATTAAACAGAAGATGAGTGGGTGGGCTGCTGTGCTGAATCGACACAAGACAATGCCAGGAATGTAAGATTAGCTTTTATCTCGTTCAGTACTCCTCTTTGTCCTGCACCCCCCGCTCCAGTTTACCCTCACAGTCCCCTGAAAGACAGTTTTATTTGTTTGCAGCTCCTGCTCTGCTGTCTCTATCTGTCTGTCTGTCTGTAGCGGATAATACCCGTCCTGTCCTGGCTGTGACCATATATAGGCATGTGTGCTACAGGACAGCAGTGCATGATTTGCTCAGGTGGGAGGTGAGGGCTCGGGGTCGGCTCAGTCACTGTTTGAGTGTGTGCGCATGTGACATCATGTTTTTCTGTCAGTCAGCCCTGCTCTCCATGCAAATCCTGCTTTTGGTTCCTCTAAATTCCTTTGTCTTGTGAAACATGTTTTAGCCACTCCTCATTTTCTCATCAGGCCATCCCACTCTCCTCCTTATTTTCCCACAGTGCTGGTCACACCCACACCAGGGACTTTTTTTTATGAAATAACAAACCATCATAAGTTTGTGTTAGTCATTTGTACAACTGACGGGCAGGAGCCGCCAGTCATCCTCATCCTTCAAGGAAGTGTGAAGTAATAATCTGAGATGGATGAAAAATAAAATACTGGCCTAGAATTTCAAGGGGCCTCACATGTGTGAAAGGACCCCAGGTTACCTCAGAGGACAACTGGTAAAGACCCCTACCTGTTTATACAAAACTTTATAACAAGCCCCTGGTTAATTAAATGGGCCGTGTTTAGCCAACTTAGGGGCCGTTTACATGGAAACTCCTGACTTGAAGCCGCTCCGCTGTAGTGTGCATGCCGGTTCAGTAGATGGCGTGTGTAGGTCTGCAGAGAGGCAGCGCTCCTTTCACAAAACAACAATGGCGAACAGACGCACAGAGAAGCAGGAGTTTCCCTTTTGGACAACAAATCAGTTCGGACAACAAATCTGTCTGGATAGTTTTGTCTGATAACAAACCGAAACACGGTAAGACGCCACACGCTTATTACTCGGTGCTGGTCACGGAGGAAGCCATCATAAGTTGTGTTAGTCATTTGGTATGACGCGCGCAGCATCCATCTGAAAGAGTAATATTCTGAGATGGATGACGCCAGCGTTTCTGAAACGCTTCTGCTCTGTGTTTACACGAGGCCGGATAGAGGAGCGGAACAACTGGTAAAGACCCCTACCTGTTTATACAAAACTTTATAACAAGCCCCTGGTTAATTAAATGGGCCGTGTTTAGCCAACTTAGCCTGGAGATGTCCTTAATGTAAACTACACAGATGCATGATGGGCGCCACATGTCCCCTGCGTTGGTTGTGCATGTTCTTCAGAATTAATGCAACACAGTCGTGATCTGCAGTCCACGCAACTCCAGTCGGATCAGTGTAGAGGTTTAAGATTGACTGCAGCAGCAGAAACAACCATAACAGTAGGTTTATAGACCAACTGATGAGTCAAGTCCACTGTCATCAACACAAGGACACACTGCACGAATATTTCCACCCTAAAGCAACACTTGGCCTCTAAAGCCCATGTCCTTAAAGTACTTTTTCCCAATGATGTCACTGCGTCCAATACGTCAAAATGTCAGAGAAAGAAAATATGATAGTCATACTCTGGAATCAGCCAGCAGAGGCACCCTGGATGGTTATTTTCCAGGATTGTTAAAACTAAAAGCCATGTTGGACCCTTGTATACAAAAGTTTGCCTTTTCCTGGTTAATGTTTTTTGTTTGTTGTTATTGTCCCTGCAGCCTGTTTGTCCTCTCTGCATATAGAAGGTGTGTTTGCTGGCACATTAGCTCAAAGCACAGGCTGTGCAGCCATTATTCAGATGGCCATTACAAATATATAAGTAATATATCTTTAATGTTTCACTGAGCTTATAAAGTCAGATCACCATAAGTTTGTTTTAGTGTCCAAGAAGCAGAGGCAGGTCTGGAAACGAGAGCTTTTTATAGCACATTTGGGAATGTTTGTACATTGCCTTTAGTGTAAACTCAGTCTTGAATCAAACTGACCCCCAGAAAAGGAAGTTAATCAAATTGTAACAAAGTGTAAAATGTTTGTTCCTAAAAATCCACCTATTGTTAAACTACAACACAACAGGCGACTTCTCACTAATGTGACCTGATCAGATTCATGCTTTTGCTTGTGTCAATAGTATGTCTGAAAGTAATGTTGAAGGCTGTTAAGAAATGATAATGTTTTCTCCCCAGCACACCTTGTAGTCCTGGTCAGCAACCTGAAAGCCTGTATTAAATACAGACCTTACTTTAGGTGTAATACTAGATCAAATAAACCCATAGACTTGAGGCATTTTCACACCAACCACATTTAGTGCGCACCAAAGAAGTTTTGGGCCAGGGTTTGGTACGTTACTATCAATGTGAATGCAACCACCATACTTTGGTGCGCACCAAATCAGCCGGTCTGAGACCTCCATGAAGGGGTGGTCTCGATCCGCTCCATCTCCCTACATTTGGTGTGGTTTCACTGGTGTGAAACAAAGTGGTCCAAACCGATCTACTTTTGATGCATTACTTCCTGTTAATCCCGCGGATGAATCTTTTGCTTACTCAATTTGTGGATTTGTTTATTCTGGTTGAGGATTTCAATGATATACGAGGGTCCAGAAGGTCGCTGATGCCGTCTAAAACACGATTAAAAAAAAAACACATTTGAAGGAAAATGTAGAAGAGAGCGAAACGTAAACATTGGTTGTCTGGTGTAGGAAATGGTTACCATGGTAATCTCTTCTTCGTTCTCCTCCGTAGCAGGTTTGGTAACCAGTTACGTGCATATCGCCCCATGCTGTTTCAAACTGAGTAAATACACAAGTGGGTCCGGGCATGGTTCGATATTGCCAGTGTGAATGCAAGCCAGCGGGGGAGGGGGAGGGGGAGGGGGGCGAACCCATGGCGGACCGCGCCGCAGTACGGTTTGAAACAAGTGGACTTAATGTGAAAACGCCCTTAAAGACAGGGGAACTGAAGTCCTAAAATGCTAACTTCATCTGAATTTTAAAAGAATCATAATGAACTGAGAGATGCCTCATTTCTTAACCCATAACTCAAAGCTTATCTCCCTCTCTTCTTTTTCCCAACCCTACATTTGTGTTAAATCAGTTGTCTTATAGTTTTGTAGCCAGTTGGCTTGGTTCTGAGATTAAAGATTAAAATGTGGGGAATTTCTGTGGATCTCTTAGTTTGTTGATGTAATGGTGACATACAACCCGTCTGTGTTTCTCATTCTTTCTGTTTGCACAATCTTATGCAGGTGAAACTATGAGTCACTCATCACCCTCTCTACAGTTGAACTCAGTACTTCAGTTCTGCCTAATATTTTATTTGCACTTGTGAACACTCTACCTGTCGTGCCCACAAACACCTGCTGCCCGGCTGTAAATGCAGGTCTGTGTTTGATCCCCGAGTCGCTGCAGAGCAACAATCACAGGAGTGTGTCTGTGCTTGTTGCCTAGACAGAGAGACATTTAAGAGCTTAACTCTGGTAGCCCCGCCTATACCTCGTCCAACTGGTCATGCAGGTGTGTATGTATGTGTGTGTGGGTGGCAGTGCCTGGTAGGCCTGGGAGAAGAGGATCAGGTTGCATCTGTATGTTTTTGTCTTCTTTTTGCTTTACATGAATGGCAATAAATCAAAGTATATCTCAGTTTTTAAAGAAATAACAAATGGTTGTCAAAACTCCAGAATTCTTAACTCTGACATGATTCTTGGAAAGACTAAACAAAACTGATACCTGTCTGATACCACAGTCATTAAACTAAAGGCCTAAACATCCAACCTTGGGGATTCTTTACTTAATTTTTAATAGGATTTTACGGTACAGTTGACTAAAAATGTTCATGATAGTTACAGTGCTTGTGGAAATTTCTGTCTAATCCAGTCAGCATACGTCTGGTCTAGAATTTGTATTTCTAGGGCCACCTTATCAGCAGAAGGCATGGAAGTAGCTTGCTTCACCATGTAACTGAATATCCATGTAAAGAGACAATACATTAATGTTCACATAAATATTGACTCTCACATGTTTCTTAAAAATTGGCATCACAACAGGAGCAGCTGGTTATGTTTAATATTGTAGAGACTTGGTGTTCCTTTCCAGAATGTGTAAATATCTGTTGGTGAGTTATGTTGAGAAAAAAATTATAAATTAGGATATAAAGGGTTTGAAGGACTTGAAGAGTGATCAATAATTTAATAATTATTTTCCTGTAGTGTTACACAGCCTTATTGGACCCTGCTTGTGTTGTTTTTTGAATCGATTCATTGTACCCACAGGATGAGGGTAAAAGAAGCTTTTTTTAGGATCTGACACAAATTAAAGACATGACATAAATTATATTTTCTCTATTGAGCCATGGTTTGTTCAAAAATACATCAGTACACCTGAAAGTGGGATATGAAACAACAACTCTGCTTAGTCAATGAATTTGTACAATAGAAGGGAAAAAGGTACTCAGTGTCTATTTCACTAAAGTCTCACAATTCCCAGAATCTCTTTTCTCTTTGCATATTTATTAATCTTCCAACCTTAATGACCAGGAAGGATGCCAAATCTGAACTGTGGAACCACAGATCTTTGGCTTCTAGATGGCTGAGATTTAATGTATGACTCTCACAAAAAGTTATGCTTGGTCTACTCGCACAACATGCTCGTAGTTTTGGTTTGAGTCAAAACTTTCAAAGTATTTTTTCATGAACTTTAATGGGGTAACATTGCAGCAGACTTTAAATTGTTCATGGAAACATAACTCCCACCTCCTCAAAAATACTTGAGCCTTTTATCTGTGGGGCTTTATGTGTTTTTCTCCGTTGGTATTTACTTATTTCTTCTATCATCTGCCTGTTAGATTAATTGTTTTCATAATCAGATCATTTGACTTGTTGGTTATCCAGACCCTGGCCTGTATGTTTCCATGGCCTAGTTTCTGCGGTTTATTCATCAGCCAGCTCTGCCTCGGAGTCGTGCTGCTGCTGCATAGGTTGTATCAGCAGATAAGAGGATCTAAGTCTCCACTTGTTTGGCTCTGATATAACAATGTCTTTCTCTCAGAGCACAGCCGAGATAACAAAGAAATGCTGAGGGGGTGGAATGAAAGGAAGTTAAGGCGAAGAAAGAGCAGCGGACTGACAGTCGGACCAGAGGTAGATGAAAGCTGATAAAGGAAAAAAGGCTTGGAGAGAAAGACATGGTGAAAAATGCAGTAGGAAAGATAAGCAAGCAGCTCTGCATGGTTTTCACTGTCTTTAAAACCTGCTCTCTTTTTCTGCTGACAGTCCATGTTCTCTGTCCCAGAAAGAGCTGCAGGTTGGTCCACTTCCCACAGCTCCACTCTGCACGCAGGCCAAATTTTGAGTAAATACAGGGTGTGTCTGAAGGCCAGAGCTACTGTTAGCCCTCGTCTCTTGCTGTTTTTCTGCACACAGAGCAAACACCAGCCTGTTGACACACATGTATGGTATTCTCACTGTGTTGCTGTTTTTCAGACAGAGGTGGCTGCCATCTTTTTAAAACATCATCTCTCTCCATTGTATCTCCTTTCTATCTCTCCGTCTTTCTCTCTGCAGTTCGGTCCTTCCTGTTTTCTGGGCTTGGTGGTTCTATGATCTTCTACCCATGAGCAACTAGAGCTCAACCTCTGACCTTGGCGTGATCCTTCACCTCTTCTACCAAACCACGCCCAAAGGTGAAGGTGTGTATCACTGACTTTCTCTGAAGTGAACTTTGGTATTTCTGTGATTCTGTATTCTGCGCTTTTTTTTTTACCTTAAAAACAAAAAAGGTGTAACATTCATATCTTCTGTATGTATCAGGCCTCCAGAATATTGAGGAGGTTCGGTAATATTGAGAACAGTTCTTGTTTTTATCCTGGAAACATCAGTATTACCAAAGTAAATGTGCTTCAAATGCACATGACAAATAGTTGGTTTGATATTAAATTCATGAGGAAAAACATTTAATTTATTATCACATCATGTCTCGCTGATCTCTGAAAACACATCAGGAGCTTTTCAGAAATAAAACAGTCTTGTGTATACAAGTGATTCAGCTCAGTTTCCAAACACCTCACTGTAGTAGTTCCTGCACACTTTGCATCGAACTGAACGAAAAGTACTCTTTGTTGAGGTGTTAGTTAGAAAAATCCTGCAGTTCAGTTTATGTTTTTGTGAAGTGCTGTTATGTGCATAGACCTGCATTCACTGGGTGATATCTTTAATATCAGATCTTGTAATGCAGCAATTATTGCCACATTATCATTCAATGATATATTAGTCACACTCACTGCTGGCAATGATTGGCATAGCACACTTCACGTAATATACCTTTATAAAGGGTTGACATGGTCAGGTAGTGCCTTAGGCAGACTGACATATGAGCCTGTTGACCCCCTTTGAGGTCTTTGTTTTAGTCAATACCATCAATGACTCATCACACCATGGCGGGCTTCACACTGAAGGCTGGAGTCATGTGGCAGAATTTGATGTCAGTTTCAACCACAGACATGTCTTAACAGTGGTGCCTGCTGTGTACTCATTACAGAGGAAAATAAATCCCCTGATGTACAACAGCAAAAACTTCCCAGAAAGTAATCTTATCTACAGATGAGTCATGCATGAGCAAAAATACTTTTTTATAAGTACACTTATTGGGGTGGAAGAAAATAGTAATAAACCAGTATATCACAAGATTGTTGTGTGGTACTGTATTGATGTTTTGTTTTTGTTTTTGTTTTTTAATAACTTACATAGTATTCTATAGAAATCCAGGACTAAGTTTTGTATCATAGCTTAGCTGCCAGATGCCAGGTTGCAGCAGACTTCAACTCTCCATCTCTTTTGCATTGGTTGTTATTTCAATAGGTAGGACACGTCAAAAATAGGCAGTGGAGGTTGGTGTTCATAATGTCACAGAGGAAGCATCAAGGCTTTACACTGTGATCACAGTTTGTATTCTAACTATATTGATACACTAGCACGAGAAGGCTCTGGATGAGCGAGAGACCCTGTGGTGAATGTTTTAGAGCAGATGCTCTACAGAACTTTGACAATGTGCAGAGAAAATGACACTTTTAAATGTCCAGACACACATTTGAGTATGTTTTACTCCACTTAGAATCAAATAAACTTCTGGTGAAACAACAGCTGTTTTATCTGTCTTGTGAAGTTTCATGTTTCTGGTTTCACGCAGGATGATGTTATCAGCACTTCCCTCTCACGCTCAGTTAGTTACCCCAATTATTTGCTGCTGCATTCACACTCAGGCTCACCCAGACTTTCCACAGAAAAAATACTCCTGGGTGCAAGAAACTTACTCCAGGAAGGGTTCAGGTGATAGACTTGGCTGTTTGCATTCACACAAGCGGCTCAGCCGTGAATATTTAGAATTGTTTTATTTTATTATTGTTTTTTTTTTGCAAGTGTAAATGGCTTCTAAGAAGTCATTTTAGGATAACAATAGCCTTTTAACCATATCACCTGTTTTCTTACATCTGACTGGGTTTGCACATCAGTAGATTTCTGCTGTGCCTTAGTTTAGATCATCATGTGCACATTTTGTCACATTTGCAGCATTAGCTCATTGCACTTGGCCATGCTGCAGTTCAGTAATTATTTTGAAAATCTGTGGCTTCAGGTCCAGACCAGGGTGGTACTGATTTTCAATGCCCCAAACATCCTCCCTCAGACCTCAGTCTGCTGTGTAAGGCGAGCTCCCCCTGGTTTCTAGTATGTACTGAGTTATACAGATGAGTGTGTAACATCCCCCCTCTTTCCCCTTGGGGTGGTGTAGTGTGTATGGAGCAGTGTGAGAGCGCAGCGGCTCTGCTGGAGTCGGTCAGGGAGCAGGAGGTGCAGTTTGAACAGCTGACCCGGGCACTAGAGGAGGAGAGGAGGAGAGTGGGCCTCCCTGCCACCAGCCCCTCAGCCCTAGGTCGCCCCCTCCCCCATACACAGGTAACACCCCTAATCAACCCAGCATCCCCGATCGCATTCTCCTGTAGGTGTTAACATCTCTTACATGGATCATCATTTAATCTATCCAGTCCTTACAAAATTCTCTGCCTGGCATCCATCAAACCGTCATTCATCCCTCCTTCTCCATCCCAGCTCGTCTGCCCTCGTGCTTGGCGAGTTTGTGTCCATGATCGCTTGTGTAAATCGTCATTAAATGCCTTTCATCTTCCGTGGTATTAGATTAACTGTCTCTCAACCCTCATCAGTTTCCGCCTACACATGCTCCACTTCTCTGAGCATGCCAGAGATGGTCATCATTTCAGCATGCCTTTGCTGTCACTCAGCGGAAACCCTTGACACACGAACACCTTTCATGGCCCATGAGATTGTGTGGAATCTCAGTCATTTACCTTCTTGTCACAGCATGTTGTGTTCATGAACGAGATCATGTGTCATGCATGTGTTGTGTAGCTCTGCATCCAGTTTGGTTTCCTCATCACTTAAGATGATCTTTTTAATGTAAAATCATTCATCAAATATTTAAATTACTGTTCCCAATATAAACAGTGTTACTGCATGCTGCTTGTCTGTATCAAATGTTTTTATTTTCTTTTTCCAGGCTGCAGGAATTTTAGTGATTGCATGGTATATGTTTTTGGATATTGCACAAATTTTCTTTTAGCTTTCAGTTGTTGTTTATTTGCTTGTTCAGTATGTGTCAGCAATATCAGCACTCAATACAGATATACTTATTTTGTAAGAGTATCAAACAGTGTGATATCTGTGAATTCAAGCATGTTAAATGGATGGCTCAAATAAGTAGATAATGTTGGATTATGGCTGTTACTCAGCAATTCTGTGTCAGATTTACGTAATTTGACAAAGACCATGTTAAAAAAAATACTTAGGATTTTATTTTGTAAATTAATCCACATGCAGCTGTAATAGACAATAATTATTAAAACACACCTCATATGAAACATGGAATAAATGCTCAAGTATTTGAATTTGAATAAATAACTATTAACCTTGCTTCATGTAGTATTTTTTTAAATGAAATATGAACAGCATGGGCCACCATGTCCATAGTTGTATTCTCATATCAGGATGAAAATATATCCAGATATCATTTTTTGTGCCTCTCCTAGTTGGAAAACTCATCTTTTTAGGTGTTGCTCAACACGCAGATTTTGCTTTGTATTATCATTTTCCAGTTAATTTAAAATACAGATTTTTGTCATTACAGCATTGTTGCAAGTCATAGCATGGTTGCTAACACAGAGAGTAACTTGATTTTATTTTATCGGACAGCATTTTTCTGAGCTCACTCTCTAGAATTTGTAAAACAGGGATAAATCACATTTTTATAGTTGAAGATCTAGTTTCTGAAGAATTCTATTTAGCATAGAGCTGAGCTATCCTGTCGAGCAGGGCCCGAGCTGGTGCCTGGTCATTTTTGTGGTCTCTATCAAAAGGCTTGTTATCAGGGACAAGGCTTTGCAGTGTTGCCTGAAGGCCTTGAGGAGCGGTTAAAGAAGAGCCGTTATCATTTTGCCCTCAGCAAACTCTGAAAGTCAGGCGGGATGTTCTCGATGACATTTTTAGGATGTGCTTAAGCACTGAGTCTGACCGTTAGTAACTCTAACCATGTTCCTAAATATTTCCCTTTTGGTGAGAGCTTGCTGACATGGATTAATCTGAATGTTTTGTCTCTTTAAAGCCTTGGCAGTGACATATTTGATAAGTGTGTGGCAGCTGGAGGGACAAATCTGAGAAAGGAGTCTGTGGTTTTTGACATGTCACCTGCATGTTCTCTGACATATCAACAGTGTAGGTGCTTTTGCCTCAGAGCAATTTTAACTGAACACAACTGATGGCAAATGTATTTTATTTTAGGACGAACCTGCTTCAGAGGAAGTGTTTTCTTCTTGTTCTGTAAACATAACCTCCACTTTCATGCTCCTAAATAACAGAGCTGCCTCCCTGTGGACATAAATTAAAGTGCAGTTTGAGGTTACAAAGAAAATGATTTCAAAGGTGGCTTTATCACGGTATGTGACACTGTTTTGTCACGTTTGTCAGAAATTTCAACGGCATTGTTAGACTCTTGTTCCCTGAGAATGGAAGCCCCAGATCTGCAGTGAAGGCATGTCATCATGTCATCTCGAGGCCTTTTCTGAAATCTGAAGCAGGTACTCTGCATAGAAGTGAGTAATGCTCGGGTAAGGTAGAAAGTGTCCATGTCATGTAGTCAGTCTGACAGTAATTGGTTATGTAAGAGAGGAAAGCAGTAGGAAGTAGGGAGTGAGGATGAGTGGCTGCTCTCCAAAATGTCCTCCCTCAGGCCTGGCAGTGATTCACAGACCATAAACATGCAGGGACGGTTTGGTCAGCACTGAATGTGCTTCAGCTGCAGTAATATCATCTGGGTGGTTGAGAGAGAGTAGACGGCACTGACTACTGCAAAGCATGTCTTAAAGGATAACTTCGGTTCCTGCAGCTTTTACATTGTTTATAGAATGAAGAACAACAATATACTCACCCAGAAGGCTTTCCTGATTTTTTTGCAAACGGTGTTTTCATATATTTATTTCGAGCAGCGGACACCGATATAATGTAGCCTGTAGGGATAGATCGCCGCTCCTAAAAACTGCATTAATCGTCCAAAAACTCCTGTTTGTGTCACCAATATTCCATCATGATTGAAGTCAATGGGTGAAAGCCATTGTATTTTGTGTCTCTCCACATCATGTGACCTGAACTAACCTTCTGAACTGTACAGAATGGTGGACCCGGCATGCGCACAGTGGATGACAGCTACACACTTCTTCATTTCTAAGACCTCCTTATCTGTATACTGTGGCTCCAAACTGTAAGGACACCCATCATATTCAAAGTCCTCCTCCACAACATGGCTTCATCCCATAGATATTCGAACATTTTGCTACAAAACTGGTTATAAGAAAGTCGCACACATGTAGCTGCCCTGAAACAATGCAGTCAATCAAACAAAAACCTGGTCAGCTGAATTGGGCCAAAGTTATCTTTATTATTGTTCCTTTCACCTAAAAATGAGATCATGATGGAATGTTTAAGTTAAAACTAGTTTTTAGGTTGTATTTTCAAGATCCATTTCAAAGGACATTATATGTGCTGTATGCTTCTGTTTGTTTAACAAAGTTTTTTTACTGCATATCAATCAGGAAAAACCTCTGGGTGAGTATATTGTTGTTCTTCATTCTAGAAACAATGTAAAAGCTGCAGGAACCGAAGTTATCCTTTAACTTTGAATTCATCTGTTGTGATGGTAAACAGAGTGAAAGTGTCCTTTTATTTTTTTGTACTTTTTCATATATTTTTTATTTCTCTTTTAAATCAGAACGGGCGTTTGGGGGATGCAGACATAGAGCGACTGAAACTAAGCGACGCATACATAAACGGCACACAGGTATGTGTGTGCATGTAAATGTAAATAATGATGAAGTCAATTAGTGAAAGTGATTTTTGGTTATAATCATGTGACCTGTCCCTTCTACAGTACAGAATGGTGGACCCGGCACACGGCACAGTGGATGACAGCTACACACCAGAGGACGACTCCCAGGAAGCACATTCAGTCTTCTCTGAGGAGGGGACCACACGTCGCCAAGACAATGGCGTAAGTATGACATGAACAGGCTATTAACTGGTTATAAAAAGTCTGCACACATGTAGATGCAAACACTGCAGTCAATCAAACAAAAACCTGGTCAGCTGAATTGGGCCAAAGTTATCTTTATTATTGTTCCTTTCACCTAAAATGAGATCATATTAATGTCAATTAAGTTAAAACTGGTAGGTTGTATTTTCAAGATCCATTTCAAAGAAAATGAGTATGTGCTGTATGCTTCTGTTTGTTTAACAAAGTTTTTTTTGACTGCATATCAATAAATGCGTATAAAACCTCTTAGTTTTGCAGATAATTGCTGCACAGCAGACGTGGTCAATTATATGTAGGTTTGCAAAATGTGGGTTTTGGAAAACAATAGCAGGTTATGTCCATTCAGTCCGTTCTTTCCAAACATACAGGCATGCTGTGATAGGTCAGTGAGGAGAGCAGAGAACAAGTGTGAGATCCCAAATATACATTTCACCTGTAACCTGATGATTCAGAAAAACAGTGTGTAGAAACAGCTTTTAGGGATTTTAAGAAATAAATGTACACACATTAGCAGCTTTGTAAGGCAAGACTTTGCAAGTTCTGTTATTTTCTTAACTGTCCAGGAAATGCTCTCAGAATTAAAGCCTCAGTCTGAATGCAGGTCGCCCAACCATGGAGTAAAGCAGGGACAGTTTGCTTTGCTAAAACATAAGGGGTCCCTCTGTAGGTATATTCCATGTCTTGGAAAAACATAGCTGGATCCATTCTGCAGCTCCCAGGCTGTCGACAAACAGTCTGTGTGTCATTTCATCTCACTAGACAGAGCTCTGCACTCTGCCTTTCTTAAGTGAACCACCCTTTTTTTGTTTGTTATTTTGACAAAATGGTTGACTGTTAGTGTTTACAGATAGTATGAGTGCTTTAGAGAAAGCTGATCAAGCTGATTACGCACAAAGCTGATCAGTGACAATGTAGTATTGAAGAGTCGCCTGCCTGGTGTCCTAGATGATCATGGATGGCTCCAAATAAAATGTAGAAGACAAACAATAAAGTTGTGTGACCCCGAGGCAGATTTGATTTGTGCTTTTAATCTGCACATACTGGTCCAAAGTTGTTCTAAAACGATTAGCTGTATGGTTGCTAAAACATGGTTTTCTAACATAAAGTAAAGTAAGACAAACCACGCCTGGTCTCTCTCCCACCTTTTCAAAATTGTATTTGAGTCTTCTGTCTTATTTGATTAACTGGATAAGTGACCAACCAACTAAAGAGCACCAGCCCCATGGAATACATATTTACCATTGTTATGTTAATGATTCTGTGCTGTTGTTTTGGAGGGACTTAAAAGTTTCCAGGCAAACTTAGGGTAATCAAGCATCTTTAATTTCACAAGTGTTTTTGTAACACTATGTTAAAAAATAATGTTGATTTGTCACTTGTCACACAGATAAAGAAACCAATCTCCAGAACAGTTCTTCCGTCTGACTCGATGGCAATTGATGGAGGCTTGTCCGTGCCTGGTATGGGGGGCTACAGTGCCACACTAGACCGACCCTATAGGCAGCCCGTACCAGGAGACTACCCCACTGCCACAGTCCCCAGGAACTACCACTATGGCCCTGGAGGGGGTTATGATGATTACAGGGGAGGCCCACCCTCAGAGCCATATGCGAGTTTGAGTAGGGGCTCACATATGGATGATCGATACCGGTACGTAAGGAGTGCTCTTTTGTTTTTGGGGATTTTTGTCTCTGACATTATTTTTTTTTTAATGAAATCATAGTTTGTATATCAGCTGTAAGGTGTTTTCTTAGAAGACCATTGGACTGGTAAATTGGAATAATTGGTTTTCAAAGTCAAATCTTTGTGCTGCTATAACAACGAGTGATATTCTCATGTCTGTTACACAAACTTCGAAGTCACAAAATCATTGCTTATGTTTAAACATTTGAAAAATCGTCTAAGCTCCTTGGATGATTTCTGCTCTGACAAGAACTACAACTGTTCCTGTAAATCATAGGATACATAAAATTTCATACCAGACAAATAGAAAGTATTTCTGAAAAAAAATCCCCCTCAAACATTTGCTTGCTTCTGGACAACATGTGTAAACTTTGGAATTCCCGCCCTTTTATTCTCTCATGAAAAACAGGTAGTTAAGTGCTTTTGTTATGAAATAATTACATCAGGGGACTGACATAGAGAGTGGAGGGTATTTTTTGAAAATCTTGTAGACATTACGAGTATAGACAGACAACCTCACTTTTTTACACTCAAGCTTAGAACTGGAAAAAATATTCAGACCAACATTTAGCAGAATTTGATCTCTGTGTCAGTCTTCAGGGAACATCATGCAGGTTTGAGTTTCACTTTAACAAGTCCTTCCTCATTTCTCTTCTGTGGGCTTTCCTCTTAACAGGCCTGTCGATGGCTACAGGACCCTGGACTCTGGCTACAGGGCCCCAAGTCGCCAGCAGCTTGATCCATATGCAGCACAGCCTCAGGTGAGCCGGACAATGAGGGCGCTGGGGTCAGCCATGGAGATGAGGTATGGCCACGGTCACTACGGTCTGGAGGATGACCAGCGCAGTGTGGGGTATGACGACTATGGTATGGGGCCACCCCCTATGCACCCTGGTGGCTATGGCACCATGCCCCGGCTTGGGCCTGGTCCTGGGGGCATGGACCGAAGAAGACTCAGGTAGAACACTGAATGCATATCTCTTTAATCCTGATTTTTATTTGACTTCGTATGGGTGGCTACAATCCACCAAAACTGGGTCTTACTGTTGAGACAAATGGTGCTGTTGCTCTCTACCTTCCTCCACCATGCAGGAGCTGTGAGGACACGTTGGATAGCGACATGGGAGGAGTCGACCCTTATGCTTGGGGTGTTCCCATGACAATGGAAAGGGGGAGCATGGCATCGTTGGACAGCACACTAAGAAAAGCTCCTCCTGGTACTTGGAGACAGCCTGAGCTGCCAGAGGTCATCGCCATGCTTAATTACCGCCTCGACCCCGTCAAGACCAACGCTGCTGCTTTCCTACAGCATCTCACATTCAAAAACGATAAGGTGAGGCAAAGATCACTGTGAGTTTTGTGCATAGTTTTTCACTCTCCTAGGAGACGAAGATCTTTTTGTGTAATTCTACAGGATGTCTGCAGGGTCTGAATAGGTTTTCAAAGCTCATTTGTTAAGCAGGAATTAAGGTCTTTGAAAAATAATCTTGAGTCTTAGAATTCTGAATGTGCTGGTTGTTTTATGGCTTCTCCTTTTTCAAAGTGCTGTATTTGACTTATGGAAACATTATTTGCATCCTTTTATAAAGGAGAAAGTTAATAAATAGTTAAATGATGATCTTTACAAATACTTCAACATTTTTTTATTGCTTGGATGCTCATTTTCAAAGTTTTTTTGTCTAAATAAATCTTGAAATGGATTAGCTGCTCAACTCATGTTGGTCACTGAGTGGTAAAGGTAACTAATAACAGAAATCAATGTTCTCAAATAATTTGGCCAACTGAAAATTACGGAAAACCTGGCTTTTTCCAAGTAAATTAGAGAAGTTCCCCATTTCCTCCCACTGCTTTCAGTTCCAGATGCCACTCAGTAGATGGAACTGCTCATGTGACACATGTAATGTGATGTCAGTGCAGATCCTCTGTTCTGTTGTCCCCACCTAAACATCTGAAGGCTGCACTATCAGATTATCAGAACTAAACAAACCGTATAGATGTGTTGCGATTGTAAAAGGTTTGACATTGAAGATGCAATGACAGTAAATGAAAATGGTCTTATAAAGTTCAGCATTGAAACATTTAAGAACCAGAGATTCCTTTATGAACCTTGTTCTAGGTGAAATCAGAGGTGCGTCGTCTGAAAGGAATCCCAGCCCTGGTGTCACTGCTAGACCATCCCAGCAAGGATGTGCATCACTCAGCCTGTGGAGCTCTGAAGAACATTTCATATGGGCGCGATCAAGACAACAAGATCGCCATCAAGAACTGTGATGGTGTCCCAGCCCTGACAAGATTACTGAGAAAAACCCACGACCAGGACCTGACTGACACCATAACAGGTATGTCCATCATGCAATATGCTTTTTTTCCACTGGATTTTCAACTTCATACAACAGAGACAGACTACACACAACGGAAGCTGTGAAACAGTTTCTTCATGGCCAGTATCTTCCAGCAAATGCTTAAACAGGTCATTACTTTGAGGTTAAGTATGAGCATACCACGAAAACAAGATAAAAAGATGAAACAATGAAAGACCAAAATATCAATAGCATGCATATCTAATGACATCATATGGATACAGATTGAAATGAAGGACTGTTAAGACCTGGTATTGTATTTTCAATTTGAGTCTTGTGGCCCTGTGGCATGACATCATCATCATCACACCTCTGGTGCATAAGCATGCATTCATTTGTACAAATGAAAAAATAAAACCTTTGGCATCAAACTAAACCAAATTACCCTTTAACAGTTGGCTTGAACACAAACCCCAAAAACACCTCAGCTACATTAGGTGTCACACATGTAACACTGGCTGTATTACCCTCTAACCTGCTTAAATCTGTGATAAAAGGGGCTTCAAAGGCTTTACACGGGCCCCTGTTGGTGAAACACATCAGTCTGTTTTTGGCTGAATATTTAATGTATTTATTTGATTAGGACATTGCACATCAATCAACAATTTAGAAAATTCTCATCACTGTAAATATGATTTCACGTTTCACAAGACAGTAAGCAGAAAACACTGAGTTTTAACAAACAAGATGGACACAATGTGAACTCAACAAATAACTCTGATCTAATGGAGGAGGAGGAGGAAACATTTTAATGATTACATGCCTGGTTTGTTTTCAACCAGTGTTTAACTTTCTAATGTCAGTTCATGAACCAAACAAGCAGACCTGAAGTTATTAAGATGTGTTCAAAGCTCACTAAGAAATAGTATTTAATGAATTAAGATTGATTTGTTCAAATGTTAGCCCAAGAGTGAAGAAAATTCAGCTTTGAATGAAAAGAATAAATGCTGTTGTTCAAAGTTTACATTTGTTTATCCATCAGTATGAAATGTGTTCAACAGAGCAGACTAAAACTTTTCAACGTTATGAGATACTTTTTTTTCCCAGTTAAAGACCAGTGGCCTTCTTGTCTTTCAACCAAACGTCAAAAAAAGCTTAATGGTATTGATGAGGACTCTGATCACTGAAGAGTCTTGATAAGGGCATTGGTATCAATAATTATTAAGGATCTATTCCCAAATATTACAAAACTATGATTCAAAGACTTCCTGAGACACCCCTCCTCCCAGAATTAATACGGCATTTCTTCATTTCTGGTCAAATGAGAAATATTAATTCTCAGTCATGCAAGTTTTTCAAGGTCAGACAACTTTGCTGGTCAGCAAGCCACATCGTCAAACTTGGTCTGGTCATCAGTCCATGTTTCAGTTTTGTGTTTTTGCTGTCATAAGCTGTATGAAGCCATTTTCACATCTGTCCTGCATTGTTAACAAGTTTTCAGTTCCAAGCATTTATTAATTTCAGGCAGTGACAGACGCAGTGAAATTGTTTGCCTTTCAATTCCACATTTGGAACACAAGTTTTGGACATTGGGTCAGATTCACTGGTTTGGGTTCTCGTTGTCAGTATTCATGATTCAAACTGTATTAAGTTATTAAGAAATAAGAAATTAAAACAAATTTGGTTTGATTGAAAAAGATGTTTGTTGACTGTGTTTGGGCATTTCAACAGACCTTTTTCCCAACAAGGCTCTTTTTAAAATATGTTATAGTAGAGCAGTGCGGTTAATCAAAGTTTAATGTCAGTCCCTGCCTCCCCCAATCATGAAAACTGAATGACTGAGATGGAATTATTGCTTTGTTACATTTTTTTCAGGTACTTTTTTTTTTAACCATACATATTTTTATCAGTTGCTCCTTCTTTTATGTCAAGAGTTAAGAGCGTTCAGTGATCCGGTGTTCAATAACTGAATTTGGTGCAGGGTGTAAAATCAGTGAGCAATCCTGTTTTAATCATGATCTTAATTCCTTCTAAAACAATTGTGATCATGATTTTTGCTGTCATCGAGCAGCCCTTTGTTAGAGGTTGAAACAGAGGTTTGGTTTGGTCATAAAGAATCTTTTCCAGATCTGTGATGAATATGATGGGATGATGTTTGTAGCATTATTATTCTTATTTGTTATTATTTTTCCGTGTTTATAACCACTAAGTGAGCCCTTTTGTATCGGAGTGGCAGTTAAAGTCTTGGTTGTATCATCTCAGGCACCTTATGGAACCTTTCATCCCACGACACGGTGAAGATGGAGATCGTTGACCACGCCCTGCACGCCTTGGCCGATGAGGTGGTTGTGCCTCACTCCGGTTGGGAGCGAGGGAGCAACGGAGGAGGAGGAGAGGAGAGCTGCAAACCACGCCATCTGGAGTGGGAGACCGCCTTGACCAACACTGCTGGCTGCCTTAGGTATGCAAGGGATCAGTAGATGGAACGTGGAAAAAGTCCAAAAAGGGTCAAAAAGGGAGTTATTTTGAGAAGGAAACATGTAATTTTGTGTTTTACTTGTCCCTCTTAACAGGAATGTGAGTTCAGAACGCAGCGAGGCCAGGCGAAAGCTGAGAGAGTGCACAGGATTAGTGGATTCACTCATGTACATTGTTCAATCACAAATCAACCGCAAGGATGTGGATAACAAGGTACCAGATGGCAGTTGTACAGATTTGTTTTTCACAGAGCACCTTTGTACCTCTGTCTCCAGTGAGAATATTCACCCCTCTCCTCTTCCTCCTTCAGTTGGTGGAGAACTGTGTCTGCCTCCTCAGAAATCTCTCATATCATGTTCATCGTGAAGTTCCTGGCTGTGAGCGCTTCATAGAGGCCGCGCCCCTCAACCAGGGACCAGTCCCAGCTAATAAAGGTGGCTGCTTTGGCTCTCGAAAGGGAAAAGGTACGTGTCAAACAGATGTCACAGCTCAGAATGACACGAGAATTGCTGCTGAAAGACGGGAAGCTGCTGGTGTGTTTGAGCTTCTTGGTGGCAGATGCACCTGTCGCTATTTTTCACACTCTTCGTTTCCCTTCTTCTCCACTTCTCCTCTTACGCCCCCCATCTTTCCTCCCACTTGCCTTCAACCCCCTCTTTCTCTCTCTGCTGTGTTTAGATGAGTGGTTTTCCAAAGGTAAGATTCTCCTCTCGGTGTTCTCTTGAGCCTTTTGAAACCATCAGCCACTCTCTCCATCACTCATTTTACTAACACCGGAATAAAATGCAACTAAAGAAAAATGAATATCAGTGAGCGTTGAGTTCACTATCAGATCATGAGCATGATCGTCTGACGTCACGCAGATGGCATTGCATGGTCACAGTGCTTGTTCCACCCGTTGCATGGTTCGTGTCTCATCCTGAATGTTCCAGATCAGAAGATTGAAGAAAACTGACTGCTCATCTCATCCAGCCTCACTTACCTGTTATCTGTGCAGCTCAGATATTTGTGTTTGTTGAACTTAAGGTTTGACTTTTTTGCAGGAAGAAAAGATGGGGATGATGGGAGTGCAGATCAGGTCGATATTCCAAAGAGGATGACACCAGCTAAAGGTATGCACCATCTTGAAATAATTTATCATCTGGAATGATTTAAAGCATGGTTTGAACTGGCACTTTAAGCTTCATTATTGATGTAACTGGTTAGAAATGAGATATGTAGTCGTGTCTCAACATGTCTCAAGAGGGGTTTTTCAAGGTCTAAAAATCTTGAGTTAACATGTTAAGAAGTATTTTTTTTTTTAAATCATCTTTCAGTCGGACAGTGGGCCTTTTCACAGTGTTTACCTGCAAATGCACTTCATCAAAGCTCTGCTGTCTTTGCTTCCTAACACAAATACACCACAGTGACACTGTATTTGTGTTAAGACGTGCGGCACTGATTTGTGGAAAGGGAAGAGAGTATGGCACAATTAGGGTTCCACAGAGGCACAGTGAAACAAACAGACACAGTTCTTTCCCATGCTTCCTCTGCTGATGATGGTCTTCCCTCTGTTTCTGGCTCAAGATGGGAACAATCATCCACTCTTTACCCCATAAGGGACGAAGAGTTCAGCCTTAGTTTGAACTTTTCATTCCAGGTAGATGTTTTTCAAGCTGTTGTTAAACTGCCTGCTCCCTGGATTTGTTTCAGGCTATGAGCTGTTGTTCCAGCCAGAGGTTGTCCGTGTTTACACTTCGCTGCTCAAGGAGAGCAAGAACCCGTCGGTCCTGGAGGCTGCTGCTGGTGCCATTCAGAACCTTTGTGCTGGCAGATGGACCGTGAGTTTATTTCTTTACAAACTACAATGACTTAAAAAAGAAACTGGATTTCTTGTACTGTTGTTAAATGTAAATTGCCTGTCAGTTGATACTGATATTCAGTACTCTCTTTTCTCTGCCTGGTCTTCAGTATGGTCGGTATATTCGGGCCACTGTGCGTCTGGAAAAGGGTCTTCCAATGATTGCAGAACTCCTGGCTCATGGCAACGACCGCGTGGTTCGGGCAATGTCTGGAGCCTTGAGGAATCTTGCCATCGACAACCGAAACTGCGAACTGCTTGGTAAGGATACCGAAACCAGCTTTCGATTACCAGAGCTTCATCTTCTGTCTTAGATAATTTGATTTCTTAAAATGTCAGCTGACCTGTATGCCTGTATCTCCCTGGAATTACCAAACATCGTTTCTGCTGCAGGTTTGCATGCAGTGCCTCATCTTGTGGCCAACCTGCCTGGAGGTCAGAGCCAGTCTGGGCGTGCTCTGTCGGAGGAGACGGTGGTGTCTGTACTGAGCACGCTCGCTGAGGTGCTGGGAAACAGTTTGGAGGCAGCAAAGACCCTCCGAGCTTCACAGGGTATTGAGAGGCTGGTGCTCATCAACAAAGATGGGTATGTTTGTCCAGTAAAATAAGGTAGATCTGTGACTTTGAAAAACAATTTTAGGCCTGTTTTCTTGCCATAGTGACTTAGACAGGTATATACTATAATAAAGTACTTCAGACTAAATTAGTTGGTAATTTACAAACACGGGAATTAACACAGACAGACGGGACATTATTTAGAAAGGATCATAATGCTCAAGGCTAATTGTTCTCAAATGGTGGGTTGGGAACCAAGGTGGGTTGAATTGTGTGCCTGGAAATAATAAAAAATAGAAATTTGTAAGAAGTGTATGATGCATGTAAGCCCTAAGAAAGTTCACGCAAGTTCTTACATTTCATTTTACTCCATTTTGTTTTGAATAGTAGTATATTTTGGTTATTTTCCAAAAAAGTTGCGTTCTTTCTGCATTTTGTTAAAATTGGACTTAAAATATAAACATTTAACTGTGCATGTGAAAGTCTAAAAGATTGTATTGATTGAAGTTTTATTTCACTGGTTATTGTTTTGTTGAAAAAGACCCATTGAAACCCACCTGCTGCACCTTTGGGGCCCACCATGTGGTCACAGGCCTCACTTTGGGATTCACTGTTCTGGGCTTTATGTTTCAGACTAGTTTGTAACTGATCTAGCAGTGAGTGAACCTGGATCGAAAATAACAACTTAATTCTCATGTATACATTTGCGTGTGTTACAGTAAACGGTCAGAGCGTGAGGTGCGCGGGGCTGGTCAGGTGCTGCAGCTGGTCTGGGCCCACAAGGAGCTGCGCCGGCCTCTTGAGAAGGATGGCTGGAAGAAGACAGACTTCATGGTCAACCTTAACCCCAACACCAGCACCACCAATGGCCCCAGCACACGGACCAACGGCACCTATGAAGACAGCACAACACCACTGTTAGAAAGAGGTAGGTCTGCAAATTATTTTCAAAGGATGTAAAGAAGTAGTATGAAACTTTTCACTAAGGAATAGAAAAATACATTAACTTTTATCTGGTAGAATGGCCCTGGTGTCTTGCTTTTGGCCTCATGCACCTTTGACTGGAGCGGTAAGAAGTGTGACGGCTTCATGGCTATAGTTCACACATCAACCTCGGTCTAAAAAGAAGTCAGTTTTGCTGTCTCAGTACTGTTTGATGCGTTGGCTAAGGCTAAGAGATGGAAGAGGACAGTGATATAAAAGCAAAGAAGTGAAACAGAGAGCCAAACAAATAAACAGGGCAGATGCCACTCTTTCTTCAAGTGTGAAGATGCTATGTCAAAGTGGACAAATTACAACTGCTGCTTTAAAGCAACCTCTTTTAAAACATGTTCAAAGGAAAAATTCAACCATTGGTCTGGGTTCTTTCTCTGCAGCTGTCAGATTCTGAATTTCTTTAATGTGCTTCCCCACAGGAGAGAAGAGGGACATGATTCCACTAAACGACCTTGGCCCTGGTTAGTACCTTTATGAGCACTCTCTTTTCTTTTACAAAGTGTTTGATCAAAATGTTTGCTCAGGATGACCTGTTGTACTTTCCTCATCGTTGTTGTCTTGCTTTAATTCTCAGAGGCCTACTCTACACTGGACCAGAGGGAGAGGAGACACACTCTGGATGAAACCACAGACACTTTACCGGTACTTTGAATGTCTCGGGCACTCTCGTGTACTGGACTGCTCACTTAACTTCACTAACCCTCAGTCCCCTGCACCGATTTGAGTATTTCCTGAGATAAACCTTTTCTTTCTTTTGGAAGCCTTGAAAACTTCACATTTACTGACATTTTTTCATTTTTCACACTCACTCCCTTTCTCTCTCTTCTCTCTCTGGTGGTCTCTCAGCGAGGGGTGTATGGGGGCAGAAAGGGCTCCTTGCCCCTGTTGGACTCCTACGATGGTTAGCCCTCCCCCTCCCCTCTACCCCCTCTGCATGTAACAGCATGGTATGTTCAACTCACCTTTCGTCCTGCATGGACTCAGCTCTTTTCCTTTGTCTCTTAGAAGTTCAAACCTCAGCGAAACAGAGACTGCTGTAGGTATTTGTAGTGAAGTTTAGCCGTAATATGTCCTGATGTCATGTCTACATGCTGGTATAGTATGCTGCAGAGTGCGCTGTTTCCCAGTCTGTCACTGTAGAGATGAACCTTAAATACTGATTCTTATTTTAGAGCCTAATAGAAAGTGCAAGCAGTAGATTTGTCACAATACCTCGAGGTCTTTTTTGTTGTGCTGATAGAGGAGAGACGACGAAAAGGGTTTGGAAAGATGAGGAATAACGGGTGAAGATGTGTGGGTAAATGGGTCTGAAGGCTTGAAACAAAATGCCAGAGGTGCAGAATCTGTGTTTTAGTGCCCTCATCTGGCTCTAAAGTGTATTACCACAACAAATTGACCTGTTGTAAACAATCATTTTATTGTTTCTGTTGACCAGCATCTTAATGTTCCTGTTTTGTTAGTTTGACAGTTAAAAACTGGATAAGTGGTTGATTGGCTTTTTTAAAAGAGGACACACACAGCATGTATTTAAATCAAGATATATAAAGACATTTCTTCTCTCTCTAAATTTAGTTTTTCTGATTGGAAGGCTGTTTACACAGACATAAAGTTTATTTGCAGATTTGTTCCTGCCATTCTTCTTTACAAAGCTTCAGCAGTTCCACATTAATTGACGTTGCAATTTTAAATTTGGAGAGTGATTCATTTTAAATGTTTTTTGCTACTGTTGCTGCATTCTTATCTCTGGGTTATCTTTGTGCTTTTTCCCTGTTCCTTTGCAAAGATGTTTCAAATTACGGGAAGCTGATACCTTCATGTATTTTCCCCTTTTAACTTGTTCTGTTGTCAGAGAATAATAGTATTTCCAAGGGCTCCTGTTTTTTTTAAATCTAGTGCACAAGATTCACATAGAGCAGATTGTGGACTTTGAATGTGATCAAAATATTACCTCAGGAAGACGAGAGAGACTTCTAAGAGAAACCCTCATAGAACCTGTAGTACGTATCGTCCAGATTTTATAACACAACCCCTGCCCTGTGTGCCTCAAGTTTTGACTAAATTTTTGAGATATTTAAGTAGCAGACAAGCGTAAACACATGCCTGGTAAAAGGTTTCTGCAATAGAATGGAATGGATGATACTGTATTTAAAACTGCAGTCATCATATTGAGTCAAAAATAGACACCTGATAATAATACTCAGGCATCGAGACACAAACAAAAGAGTTAAGTCAACACACATAAAGCAGCACAGCATCTGCCCCATGTACAGCCGTGTGTGTTCAGGTGCCTCCTCCTCTGATAGTTTGTCTATGAATAAAAGCACCAAAGAGTGAACCCGCCTGGCAGAGCGTTTGTTATCCACCTGCTGCTTTGACACGGTCTATGCTCTGGACTGTCTCCATGTGGATTGACTTAATCAAAGGCTGCAGCCAATCAAATCTCTACTCATACCACTAAAAAAAACAACTTCCATATGACATTAAAGTAATATCTTCCTTGTTTCAGTTTAAAATGCTCCAGAGTAGCTATTAAGGGTATTAAAGGTTGTAGGTTGTAGGTGTGATTTTCTGACAAACAAGTCTTCATCTGTAATCATGAGCGAGCACTTCCATTTTGAAAGTATTTGACTGATCTTAAGATGAATTAGAGTGTTTTTAACAGCAGCTTAACAAAGCTTGAGATAAATGATCTAATAACACTAACAGATTAAAAAGACTAGAAAGGAAGTCTGAGGCAGATGTGAAAACATCCATCAGATATTTTTGCATCGACAGATGTTGAAGTCATGAGTTTGTTTTTAGGGGTATTAAGGGATTGTAGCTCTTGAAACTGCATTTTAAAATGCAAATCTCTTTTAATTTTGTAATGTGATTGCATACATTAATTACTGGAAAGGCAAATCAATAATAAACGTGTTCTATGATAAGTAGGTCATACCATTTCTATCTTTTTTCCACAAGCATTCAGTTATTTTCTTGTACATTATTTCATACAGGTACAGTTGCAGACAGGGTATTTTGCAAAAGCAGAGACATTTAAAATAAGGCTGTATATTTCATTTATTTACAATGGTTTTTTTTCCTGGTTTGCCATTAATATCACCAATAACTATTATCTTGATATTTTTTGGCCGCAGCAATCATGAGTAGAAAATCTAATACTGTGGCAGCTTTACCCGGAATATAGAGCTAAAAGTTAGATCTTCATATCCAAATAAAAGTGATATTAGTGTCAGGTTGTTTAAAAAAACAGTGAAAAGAACAGTAAAGAATAGGCAGTTAAAAACTCTATCCCGTCATGATCCTGCTCACTGAGCAGTGGTCAAGAGCTTTAATTGTCAGTATTGAAGGTTAATGTGACAGCCCTACTGCACAGTGAGCCATACTTATACCACATTCTGAGTCCTTGTGTTGCCTTCTTGTTTAGTGTGTACATTCTTAAATGTTCCTTTTATGTGCCCGTACTTTTTGTTTAAATGTGTGCTTTTTCCTCCAGAAAAACTGATCGTGTGCATCACCCAGACTGGGCCATCCCTGCCCTACCACTGCTACTGAGGAGAGAAGAACCAGATGCACAGACTTTCTCCGCCGTACCCCTCCCCTCCTCACCTCCCCTCTGTTTTCTCTCTATCTACACACAGATGGGATTAGAAGACGAGGGTTGGCATCCAAAGAAAGTGGCTGAGTTGCAGGCTTTTTCCTGCAGCACACACAAACGCCAACATACTTACACAACTACTTGTTACAAATTCATTCAACTGTAGCAACAACTATATTTCGTTTTTTTCGATTATAAGTCTTCTGTAAAGGCAATCATCTTTGTTGACAATCATTTGATTCTTGTGTTGTCATCCTGCTTGTTTCTGATTTTTCTTGCTAAAACAGTTTGGTCAAAAAGTCGCTGCCAACACCTTCATCCTATTAAAGAATTTTGTATGTAGACTTCTATGTAGGGTATATACTGTATATAAAAAGAAAACGGGATGACTGCATTAGTTTTGGCTCATTAATTTAAATCATCCCTTCACTGGGATCGTTGGGAGGTTGGGACGGAGCGATGGAGCGCCCTGTAGAGCGAGATTGTTGTTTATAGATGAGTTATTTTCTTGTCTAGAGTTATTTCTCTAGGTTGGGACAAGCACGGGGAGGAGCAGAGAGAGCAGGTGTGTGTATATTTGTCATACAGTTAACCTGTGGCCGTGTATATGTGGGGGTGTTCGCAAAATGGATATGGACCTTTCAGTGAATGAATGAGTGAGCGAGTGTGTATGTGTGCATGGACCAGACCTAAAAGACCACACTGATAATTTCATCCATTCATGTTTGTTTTTAACCTTTGCTCCTATTCCAGTTACACATTTTATCAGTTTTTTAGCTACTATATACTGACTGCCTCTTTTTGTCTTTGATACTTTAATTCCAGCTCACTTTCTGCTCCTCTAAAGACAACTTTGACAGGTTAAACATCTTAAATGCATCAGACCACATTAAATGTGCTCCTGATGTTTGAGCTGAGAACCAAAACACTACTTAACCACATCAATGAGTCAACTTCAGCTTTCGGGACGGCTCCTGGCTTTCCTACAACACAGTTAATGCTTTATTCCTCATTTAGACAAAGTAGCAAACACGTCAGGATGCTCTCATTGAATATTTATCTCCTCCTTAAATCAGGAGTTTATCTTTTTTGGCCTTGTGTTGTGCCGTCTTATGCACACTTTAAAAATGGGAGACTTGTATCCTCAGAGCAGACTTGAGTTTTAACAGATACTGATCTTTTATTTAATTTGGGAGATAGTCAAAAACACATTTGTCTATTTTCTATTTACATTTTTTATGTTTTTTATTTTCACTTCATGTCTGGTTTGTGGGTTTTTTTGGGGGAGGTGTTTGTTATGAAGCAGCGGGTGAGCGCATTATGCAAGTTTGTTCAACTTTTTTTAGTCTTAGTTTTACCATTACAGTTGTTTTAAAGGCAAAAGAGACCAATCGTCTTTGTGTTTTTGTTTCTTTTTTACTCTCCACACAGTATATTTGTAAAGTTGCCTATCCATGTAAAATTATGATGTACCATTCATACCTGCCTTGGCTCTGAGAAGTTGCTTTTTCAATAAAGTATGTATGTGGTAATACTGTTGTTTTTATAAATAAAGATCTTTTCTTAGACAAGATCTGGTGAGGTGTGATTGATGTATCTGTGTGGGGTGGTGGTCCGCTGCGTCATGTAGATAAACACGTCTAATTAAAGAGAGGCACTCTGAGCATCTGGGTAATTTCATACCCTCACTCTTGTTAAGGCTGATGGCAAACACACACTCTCCACACCATGTCAGATATTTATTCTCAAAATCAATGTGCTGCCTACATTTATTAATTTTTATTTTCCAAAGTGACCCAAGAAGTTATTTAGCTGTTTCACTCTTACTTTCAGACATGGTTTTATATATAGTCTTTTTTTTAGTATTGATGTTTGTGTGGTCATACATTTTAACCTTTTAAGACCCTGTGTGTACATATGAGGACATCACATTTTGATTTTCATACAGTATAATACTGATTTTGCAAGAGATTTGTTTGCCTCATTCATAAATGCATTTGAGTCCTCTTGGTCACAGGAGCCAATAGAGCAGATCAGTCTTAATTAAAGATGGCAGGCATCTTCACTAATTACTTGGCAGCCAGGCCATCAAGGTCACAACCTCAAATTTTAGGATCAAACTATGCTTATTTATGGTTGTTGCTTAATATGACGTAATATTTGTCCCTTGATCTATAATAAAAAGGAACAGTGCAAAACAGTTTTTGTATAAGGTTCGGGACATCTCAAGAAATAACTGATTTAGAAATGTTGGAGGAATTTTACGCTGTTGTGCTGGGGTGAGGATAACAGAAACCTTTTGAAATATTTAAAAACATTTTCTCAGATGGACAGCATCATGCCTCAGCAGGAGGTTGCTGGTCTGATCCTCTTGTCGTCCAGGACCCTTCTGGTGGCCGGTTCAGGGTGTACCCTCCCTCTTGTCCTACGTCAGCTGGAATGGGCTCCTGCCCCAGTGACTCTGAAAGGGACAAACAATATGGAGAATGGATGGATGGATTTTCCAAGGTTAGATTTTTTTGTGGATTTAATTCTGGAATTTTTTTCAAGTTTCACATTTTTCCCAAAAAGATTTTTGGTTTAAAATTGTGGTGCCTGGAAAGGGGTCTCATGAGGTTCAAGTCGTGAAATATAACCGCAAACTTTTTGTTTGCAGACATCGATGTTATTTCTGCACAGAGAACATCTGACTAATGTCTACACCCCTCACCATTGATATTCGAGAGTGTTGACACCCTTGGATTGGCTGTGGACTCTGATTACAATGTCTACAACTAAAGAACTGCTGTCCATGTGTTTCTCTGTGTGTCACTCTTCAGATGCGTTGAAAGAACCTCACAAGGGTCATACGAGGGCATTTCATGATCGCAACTTATGTGGCAAGCCACACATCTGAAATCTGTCCTTCACAGATTAAGAAACAGCTGCTGGACCATGAGGAGAATGTTGAAGTTATTCTGTGAGTATGTGTATGCATAATGACCAGCATTAAAGCAACATGGAGAAAGATTGAATTTATTATTTCCATTTAATCCTCAACATATTTTCTTAGGTAGATAGGTGTAGATGTAAATGCATGATTTTATCAATTACTTGTTTCCAATGCTAACAAAAGAACATCTCCTGGTCTGCACATCTGTACTTGTTCTGTACATTAAAACTTGCATGAATAACACAAGTGACAGGAGTTAAGTCTGGGGACTGGGGAGTTTCCAGCCTGTGTCCCAGGACAGACTGAGTGGATTTTGAACTGAATACTTGTCAGTGTTGGAGTGCCTTTCAGCAGGACACTTAACCTCCAACAGCTTAGAGTTCAGGACCTTTTGCTTCTCTACATACAGTACAGGCCAAAAGTTTGGACACACCTTCTCATTCATGCGTTTTCTTTATTTGTATCACTAATTACATTATAGATTCTCACTGAAGTAATGATGGCCACTTGTTTCTCTTAACTGCTCTGATTGGTTCTTGCCATAATACTAATCCTAACAGTTGTCTAATAGGGTTGTTGGCTGTGCATCAGCCTGACTTCTGAACAACACAACTGATGGTCCCAACCCCATTATTAAGGCAAGAAATTCCATTAATTAACCCTGGCAAGGCACACCTGAGAAGTGAAAACCATTTCAGGTGGCTACCTCTTGAAGCTCATAAAGAGAATGTCAAGAGTGTGCAAAGCAGTAATCAGAGACAAGGGTGGTTACTTTGAAGAAACTAGAATATAAGACATGTTTTCATTTATTTCACACTTTTTTGTTAAAGAGGACATATGCTTGTTTCTCCTTTTCACTATGCCAGACTAGGATGCCTGTAAAGCATTTATGCCCTCAGTACAAGTCATTTAGTTCCTTCATTGCCCCACAATAGCGTTCTCAATATCCTCATTTTAGGCCATTATGAAGCCCACGTTGAAAGAGTCGGTCTCAAGGCTGACCTAAAGTTACCTCGCAACGTCTCAGCCCTTTGTGCTCTGATTGGTCAGTTCTATCGGGGGTAGAGCCAGCCTGTCCTTCTTCTTTTACTATATTTTCCGGCAGGCTCAATGCAGCGACCGCGTATTGAGTCCCCCTACAGGCCAGAGCTGGTAATGAGTGAATGTGAGCTAGGGACCTATATACCCCTGCTGGTGGATGTGTTCCTTGGTGACGGTTTTGTGGCTAACGGACATCACAGAGGAGGAAGTGTTTTATCAGATTACTCCAATAAAAAGAAAGGTACCTCGTGTCGTCACGACGTTTGAAATCTCACGGACATCTCGCAATGACCTATTTTCAGAGGCATCAAATCTCGTTCTAGGATATCAGAAAAAATACAATATCTCATTTTTTGAAAATTAAGGGGGTGTGAGGTCTTGTTTTCAAATGTATTCTATTATATGTAAATATTAAATCATGCATCAGCATGATATGTCTCCTTTAAGTACATAATTCCACATGTTCATAGTTTTGATACCTTCGGTTAGAATCTACAATGTAAATAGTGATGAAAATGAAGAAAACACAACAAATGAAAAGGTGTCCAAACTTTTGGCCTGTACTGTACATGGCAGAGGTCTTGCTTTGCTTTGAGGCTCATGTAATATGAAGTCTGTTTGATAATTAAAGCTTTTAAGTCACATGGACCTCAACCTTTATCAACAAAGACAATTTCCATGTACAAAAGATTCATCTTCAAGTCAGATAGGTGCAAAAGTTTTAGACAGTTCCTCTGATTGTTTGGTTATAATGTTCACAAGACACAATAACCTGATCTTTGACCCATGACCTCTGAGTTTTGGTATATTTTGGACTCAGAGTAAAAATTTGTGCAAAGTTGGAAACAAGCAAAATACAACAATGGGTGAATAAACTTAAGCAATCATAACATGGGCTCCTTAAGAACTAGATTTGAGGGTGGTGTGAAGGAATGGGCAGTAACTGAGTACTAACATACCATATATGGTGGCTCCTGCCTTGTGCAGACAGTTTTTTTCCAACCTGAGTCTCACTTCCTGCAGTCTATTCACCATCTCTCCACTAGCAGTTAAAGCTGAAAATGCCCACAAAAGTATCCTTAAAAATAACAAAACCTTTTTTATAATGTATCTGTAACCCTATAAATACTACTTTCAGTTATTTCCATATATGGGTAAGAAATAAAAGATAAAAATAACATGTCTAGAAATATCAGTCTGTTAGATATTGTCAAGAAAGCCAATACATCCTTACTGAAAGCATAATTCTGTGGCATAAATACTACTGTAGATCCAAAAGACCTAGAAGCGTGTTCATTTGAACAGAGCATTATTTAAGGTGATTTCATGTAAAACTATATAAAATGTTTAAATGATAAAAGAGTGGGGTTAGAAGCTGGGGACTCCAGACCACAGTATATCTCATACCTTTGCTCAGGCCCTGCTGAGACATGATATGCTGGGTTTGTGTGACTTCATACACACATAACAGCCACTCTATTCAGCACCACTGTCTATTAAATCTGCCAGTTACATGGCAGCATCTCATTGCATTAAGACCTGTAGACATGGTCATGACGAGCTGCTGAAGTTCAAACTGGGCATCAGAATTAGGAAGGATATTTAAGTGGCTTTGAACGCAACACAGTTTTAGACTAGTTGAGTATTTCAAGAACTGCTGATCAACTAGGATTTATAAACTGTCTCTAGGGTTTACAGAGATTGGTCTAAACAAGAGAAAAGATCCAGCGAACATAGTTCCTTGGGTGCAAATTTTAGTTGATGCCAGAGGCCAGAGGAGAATAGCCAGTGATGTGAGGTAATAGAGAGGTGACAGATACTCAAACTAGAAAAGCACTCGGAGAGCGCAGACCTCCACCAGCACCACAGTCCACTCCCATATTGTGAATCTTACCATAAATATTAGTCCTACCTTTATTTCATGTAAATATTTAGATTCCTTGACCATGAAAACATACCACTAGTAATTGGACTCATAATGATATCTATTTTAGTTCAGTAGTTATTCACGAAAATCTCATTTTTCATCATGGCGGATCCAGACGGTGATCCGGATCAACACCAAAATTGAATCACCTCTTCCTTTTCCCATGCTGAACATTCCCTGAAAATTTCATCAAAATCCATCCTTAACTTTTTGAGTTATTTTGTTCACAGACAGACAGACAAACAGACAGACAGACAAACAGACTCTCCCGAAAACATAACCTCCTTGGCGGTGGTAATAACTGCTTGTTATGACCAAAGTATGCATCATTTCTGAATTCAAAGCAAGACAAAGCATAGAGGGGCAGAAGACTGTTGACTAGGTACAGAAAACTGAAGCTATGATTTACATGGGCTCACCAAAATAGGACAACAGAGGACCGAAAAAACGTTACTTGGTTTGATGAGTCAAAAGTTTTTAGATGGTAAGGTCAGAATTTGGCTTAAACAACATAAAAGCATGGATTCATCTGCCCTGCGTCAACAGTTCAAGCTGCTGCTGGTGTAGAAATGGTGTGTTGGGTATTTCATCCAATAAAGCACCTTTGGGGTGTGATGAAAGTGAGAGATTTGAGTCATGGATAAACAGTTGAGAAAAATCTGCAGTAATTGTGTGATGCCATGTCCATACTGACTGCTGTCTCTGGGGAATGTTTCCAGCACTAATGAAGTGGTTGGTGAGTGTAAATCCTATGGCTGCACCTACCATAGTGTGAGAACACTGGGCTCGAGGTATAGATGTATTATGGCGGCAGAGAAACATTCATGGTTTTGTCCTTTAGCTGCTATGAGCTTATGCCTTGAGTGACAAGTGTGCGTGCATGTCTGCCTTAGTCATTGGCTGCGTGATGTTTGTAACCTGTGCAGCTGGTATGGACACATGCACACACAGCCTTAAACTTGAGACGACGAGGCGCATCAGATTCTCCCTCCCTCCCCGTTCACCGTCATTTGGTGTCATATCTATTTAGAGCTCCCCCTCTGTTCTTCATTTCCTCTCAATCGCTCTCTAAAGCTCAAGACGAGCAGCAACATTCACTCCAGCACAAGGAAAAGCACCTCGAGGATAAAGCCAAGACAAGACAGCACGGGCTCAGAGAGGGGAATGTCTGCTGAAAGGAGATAGAAGCAGATACTCCTCACTGAATCCACATTTCACTCTGGATAAGATCAAGGGGACGCACCACATGGAGGAGAAGTGGAGTCTTGTTATTTCTTCCTTCTTTGGAGCTGATTTCAGGTGGAAATAAAAAGATCTGTTTCAGAGCAAAGGAGCTGCTCAGGCTTAACTTCTAACTCATGGGGGTATCAAGCCCACCCTCCTCAAACTCAGACGATGACTCCCCTGGTAGCACACCGGCCCCAGATTCTTTTCGCCACACGTCCCACACGAGGAAGCAGGGTGGACTCGGAGGCCTAGGTTATGGGCTGGGGGTGGCCTGGGACCACCTGAGGCCATTTGTTCCCTTCTTTCTTATCAGCTTCATGGTCGTGGCCCTGGTCTATCTAATGCAGGCCATCATCTACGGGGGTCCCTTTAAGGACCCACTCTTCTTTATCAAGTTCAATGAGCGCTGGCCCCGGCCTGCCCCTGTCCAACAGGACTCTCCAGCACCTACCAAGGAAATCAGTCCAGCCCCCTCCTTGTCCTTTGAGCAGGTTCTGTTTGGGCTGCACACAGACAATGAGACAATGTGAAGCATTTGATGAAACTGAAGGAGAAACCTGGACTCCTCATGGATTACAGCAGCGGTCAGGGCTCTCGCAGCGACACAGACTTTTTCATTCGGGTTGTTTTGTTGGGCACGTCCCCAGCCTGGTGGTCCTTTTTTTTCTAGAGTTCATGGCTGAAATGTGGTGGAATGGAAGATTTAATGAGTGTTTTTGTGCTCTAATCTTTTAAGAAGCTGACTTAGTCTCTTCTCATATGAAGGTCACAAAAATGTCAGTGTATCAGTGTGCTTCAGTTTGTCATGCTTGTGAAACAAGAGAGACTGGGCCGTGGTATAACAACATTTAACAGCCTTGTAAAATCAACATTATTGCTATTTGTATTTGTAGTATCAACTTTTCTGACAGTGGCTTTGTAAATACTTCACAATGAAGGCACTTAAACTGCCATAACAATACTTTCAGTCATCTAAATGGAAGCTAGTTTCATAAACATTGCATTTATAGTTCCTGAAATGTACAGTAAAAAACGTCACTTTTAAAATTAGCACTTTGAGCAGACTCCCCTTTGACAGTCAGCAGTCTAAATATCATGAACTTTACAAAGAGAAGTAAGATGATCAAGACAAACGGCACACTGAAGCAGAGAGATGACTTAAAAACAAATATTATTAATTCATTCGGAGAAGGAATTGAAAATTCAGCCTCATTTTATCAGTAATGTGGACAAAAAAGCCACCACCTTACTTCCTCTTACCTTGTAAACATGGCCACATAATATTCTAAACATTGGTAGCAAGAGGATATTTTTGACTGTGCTGTCAAAAGTGTATGGTAATGTCAGTACTTTGGTGTTTTAGAGCGGGCTGTTTGTACTTGTAGCTTTATAACATTTAATGAGAATAACATTGATAAAAATATAACTTTGTTAATGTGTTTATTTGCATTACAACACAGAAAAGTCTCCAAGGATTACTGTTAAGATTGTTCATCCTGTACAAGATCATCTTATCCAAACTGTAGCAGAGTTGGGTGGTAACAATAAACACGGTGTTGTGTTTTATTGGGTCTTAACATGGAGTATGTTCAGCCGCAGTCATGTGCCATATTTAGTTTCATGACCAGCCCCACAGATACAAGGAGGTTTCTCCATATAAATTTAAAAAAGTGTAAATATGTTTTTAATTTATCAGCAAAACATTATTACATGTCTTATTTTATTTAACAGTGTGAACAAACTATAGGACCTAGAATTCACTAAATGTACTGAATGTAAGCCCACAAATATAATATTTGAAATATAGATATATAATCTTGACTGCAGTTAAAAGGCTACTGGTGAAAATATGGACCACTTATGGTCTTTTAATATTGGTGCAGTTCAATGTATTTGACTTGGTTAAATACCAAAGAATTAATGACATGAGCCTACATGTAAGACCACAAACATACAAACAATGCTAACCATGTATAACAAGCAACAAATAATTAAAGCTTGCATACTCAAACATCATTTTTAGAGTGGTGGTAAAAGTTAGTGAGCTTACCTTTACTTAAGGATATTTTGAGGAAGTATTGTCCTCCGTATTTAATATTGACATTCTACATTTTATCAGACAATGATACAATAAATAAATAATATTAACGAACCAAATAGCAAAAGAGGAGGTCTCTCCTATCAATTATAAGGGCGACCAAGGTGTGAAAAACTGTAAAGTTGTTTTGCCATCACACAATAGTCTCACATACTTTAGTAAATTATTTCACAATGTTGTGAGAGTGTGCAGTTGAATTGCATAAGAAATGTGTCGGTGTAATTGTATTTTTTTTTTAAATGCTTACATAGAGAATATAAATATTTTCCTTTTCAGCCCACTGAGGTACCAAGCCAGTATTTAGTACTTTGGGTTGATGATATGAAATCACTTGAGCAGATTAACAGATCATTGGCACTTCAGCCAGAGTTAACATTACAGAAGAAACTGTTGTTTTGGCTTACTTTAGTGGTCACAATATTTGCGTATCTCCTTCCCCTCCGTTTAGTTTACTTATGAATCAATTCAAAGTAACTGTAGGATGGCGGTACAGTGTCCATGCCTTCCCGTGTGTTAGTCTGGGTCTTTGTGTGCATGTTCTCCTTTTGCCTGTGTGGGTTTTCTCTGGGCACTCCAGTTTCCTCCTAGAGACAGAATACATGCTCAGTATGTATATTGGTGACTAAATATGTATGCAGGTATGAGTGTTAGCATGAATGTTGTCTGTTAAGGGTCTACCCCCATCTTACTCAATGTTAGCTAAGATAGGCTCCAGCTCCCCATTGACCTCAAAAGGGGACAAGCAGTAAAGATAATGGATAGATAATTTCAACATCATATGTATAAAGTAGCCTCCTTGGAATGTATCAAAATTGTCAGCTTGTATGCACTGAATTTTATCATGTAATGATTACGTTTTTAAAACTGCCATGCCCATTAAATAGTCATTGACAGAAATACTCAATAATGTGCTTATAACTTTGGACTTTCATGAATTTTCAGACATTGAAAACTGGACTGCTCATGATTATAAAATTAAAGAAACTAATAAACAACCCCCAAAAATATGAAAATCCCCACCACAGCAAGTAGAAGACAGTGTTAACTGATTGTGAATGATTTATTATCTTATTCTGAGAGTCAGAGAATTTGCAGCTGTATATGGAAATGGATGCACATGAAGTAACTACTTACTATGCTTATTTATGGCTGTACAAATTCCCAAGACAAACTTACACGGCCTGAAGGAACACCAGTGCGCCCCACCACACTATTTGAAAACCACTGCCATATACTGTAGAAAAAAATGTTTTTAAAAAGCCACATCTTGACACTAATCAGGAAGATGAGAGAGGGGAGAAGTACAGTGAACAGTGAATAATCTTGTTTCTTTTTGTCTGATTTCCCACTACAGTACCAGAAGAAAATTACAGTTCAACTTTTAAAACATGAGTTTATTGTCATTGCAATCTGTAATATTTTTTCCTTTAATGTTCCATTGTTATTTTTGTAAAGGTCCTTCACTAAAGTCAAACTAATGAACTAAAATAACTGGCATACGCATTTTTATATTTATTACGTTGGCCAAGTTACCTTCGTAAAGAAATGTTATTCACAGAGGGATTCAGAGGTACAATTACAAAAAATAACTGATTAAGAAAAAATCAAAAGAAAGGTACCTTCAATTAGCTTTACTTGTGTGTTTGGCTTTTTAAATTAACTTTACAGTTTGTTATGCGCATGAAACTTCAAAGATAAATTCTCATTAAAGCCTGCCTTAGTATGAGGTTTGTAAATGTAGCGTTCATTAAGTGTAGTTATTATGAGGAGAGGGAAAGCCCCTGCAGTTTTGGTCTAAAACTGACCGGTGGGACAGCCCACACTTCTTCGACTGTACCTCTGTTGTGATGTGCGGAGGCGGCGGGGCTCTACTGCCCTCTGGCGTGCAACTGACGAACTATAGCCTAATGAACTTTACCGCTGAAACCACGCTGACCCGTGGGTGACCCCCCAGATACATCCAGAGACAGGACAGCAGAACAGTAACTGCCGATATAACTCATGTAGAGGAATTATTATTATTTACAGAAGGAGGACATTTTGTTTTATTGGCGCCTGGACGGATTACGCTCTGAGACTTGAAACCGGTGAGTGAAGTTGGAGGTGTTCAGCAGTGTAACACTCCGCAGGAGAAAGTAGGTTTGATAATTATCAATTTGAGAACAATAAATGAATGTTGATGACATAATGACTAACACATGGTCAGCTTTAATCAGGGCTCAGGGCTATGCTCAGCCCTCAGGGTAAACCGGGCTTGTTTCTGAGATGTTAGCAGTGTGCAGACAGGATGCTAACCTGCAGGTTTGCTCTGAGCTCAATGAAGCGCTCCATTTAAACTCATTCACTTTTTCCCTCCAATTAAGACACCGCATGCAGACTGGTAAACCAGTGGTAAGGGTTCAAGGTCCATCTGATTCTGAATAATCGTAGAGTAAAATGTAATTGTGCATTATTCCACATTAAAAAAAAAGGTTTTCACTGTTATTGACAGGATAAAAGAATCAAACACGTGGTTCAACATGAAAAACAACAATAGATAAAACTGAATCATTTTATTGGCCTCACAAAAATGTTACTAATTCTAACTTAATCATCCAGGTCCACCCTCAGTGGATGATTATGCTTTTTTGAGGTCTCATATGCCCCTTGTTGAGTTTATTATGTCTCCTCCATGTGATCATCCCAAAAAGTCAACAGTAGGGTTTGTGTCTCTGCCCTGTTTGCTGTGGCAGTCACTGCTAAAACAGCCTGTTTCCCTGGTCTCCATAAACACATCCACCAGTTTTAGGTCCCACCCTCAGATTGGTAAAGAATTGGACAAAGCAATGTAAGTCAGCTGTTAGATTATCCAAAGAGCCCTTTGAATGTTGTGGATTCATTGTAATGGACACTGCCATACTGCATCTAAATCAATTACTCACAGACATAGAGGCCGTGTTCAGGCCAACTTCAAATTGTCTGACCAATAGCAAATCCTCAATAAAACAAAAATGGCTTCAGTATAAGAAAAAGCAGCCCTTGTTCAGTGAGAGCATATAGATGTCTTACATATTTAGATCAAGGCCATCTTTTTTAACTGGGCTGTGTAGATGCTACTTAGGATGTTAAAAATGTCCATTTTCTGCACGCAGTTATAACATCTCCAGGGTTCCTTGAGTCAGCCTCAAGTAGATTCTAGAGGAGCTGCAGCTTCTCACACTCCTGCATGGTCGTCCACTTTCAGACGTGGGGGTTTGCTGCCTTGTCCTACCATTGTTTTATTAATAGTTGAAGCCCATTGGCTCAGAGTGGCAAGCCCAGTGCAGCGCAGAGTGGATAAAATGAATGTAGCCATTGACAACAAGGTGTTCAGCAAAAATATACTGACCAATAAGCACAGAGTAGATCAGGCAACCAATCAGAGTGGACTAGGTCCACATTGGGGAAGGGTCCTTAAAGGTGTAGTCAGCGATGTGGGAGAAAACGAGTGGAGAGGTTGTTTTTAAACAAATTTAGACCTGCCTCTCCCTTCATACTTCACCCCTGGCTCCACCCCCGAAAGCTGATGGACTTGCATCGTCATGGAAACGGCCGTAGAAACTGCGTAGCTGACCAACGTAGCTAAGGTAACCCCCGACTCGTCAGACAACTCGACTGACAATATTAATAACATCATGACAACAATACATTTTGCCAGATTAGATAATAAGAGCCTGGCGGCTGTTACTGTTATGTGAAGCACCACAAAGCTAATGTTGCTTACCTATCCAGCAGACAGACGGTGACATCGGCGTCCGCTTCCAGGTCTTTCAATTGGCGGAGTTCCCTCCACCGTCAGAAAGCAACACCAATGTTGAACCGGGTCTTCGCTCTTTCATGGTCAAACCCCTTTTTTTTTCACTTTTCACTCCTCTGACCTTCTTTTAGGCTGTTTTTCAGCCATTGCTACTGCACATATTGTATTTCTCTCTTATGCTAACTGCGCACGCTATGCAACCTACTACTCCCCCTCTCCCCTCTGTCTGATCTGCGCATGAGTATGATCGCCCCCTGGATGTGGGGGGATGTACTTTGTTTTGGTAACTCGGCCTGAGCCACGGTATTTACCTGCTGAAATTCAGAGCCAAGGCTGTGTATTGAAACCGGACTTTTTTTTCAACAGTGGGGACATCTTGTGGATGGAGAGGAGAAATGCAGTGAATTTGACACATGCATTAGATTAGAAGATCGCTGACTACACCTTTAAAGGGACAGGAGCTCTGCCCAAGGATACAGCTTCAGCTCAGGGACTCATATTAGTATATGAAAACTAGAGGGTCTACAAGGCTCTACAAGAAGGGCCAGAGCAGACTCTGCCGGCTGAGGAAGCTCAGGTCTTTTGGAGTTCAGGAAGCTCCTGACGACCTTTTTTTTTTTAACTCTGTGGTGGCATCAGCCATTTTTATGGAGTGTCTGCTGGGGCAGCAACATCTTAGCTGTGGACAGACTGATCAGGAAGGCCACCTCAGTCCTGGGGTGCCCCCTGGACTCAGTGATTTTAGCTCCTCTGTCTGCAGGGACAGAGGAGGATGCTGGTGAAGCTGTAGCATCCATTAGGAGTGGGAGAAAAAACGTTTCACATAAATATCTGGATTTTTGGTTTGATGGTTTTTAAATCGATTTTTTTGTTCAAAATGCAAATGCTTCATTTTAGTCTGTGTTAATAAGCCACTTTTAAATGCAATCCAGGCGTTTGAAGAGAGATCATAAACAGCTGGTTAAAATATATTACTGAATAAATCCTAAAAACAGACTCATGTGATGTGTATTCTTCCTGATATAGTCTGTAGGCGTCATCATTGTTCATCTTTATTGCTGGTGTTAAAAAAGCCAACTAGGGGTGCTGGTTTGGCGGAGTGGTTAGCAACCAGGCACGTCCCATATATATATATACTTCTGCCTAGGGATGAGAATCAAAAACCAATTCCAGTTGAGAACCGTTAACAGCTCCATCAAAGAATCGATATCATTAATCTTTTTGCTAATCAATTCCCTTATCAATTCCTTCCACTGACAGGGTTCAGAAGCATCAGAATTGTGGCTTAATTTTAATTGCACCTACTGCACATCCTTAAGTGAGTGGAAACACCAGCAACTTGCAGAAGCAGATATCTATTCTGTGACATGTGTTTGACATTGTTGACACTGAAAACCAGGCCAGCATTTGCCCACACGGGAAATCTGCAGAAATCGATAAGGGAATCGTTAAAGAATTGGATCGATTAGCAGGATCGCTAACAGCATTGGTATTGATAAAATTGTATCAATTCCCATCCCTACTTCTGCCGGTCCGGGTTCGAATCCAGCCTGTGACCAATATGCATTGTGTCTTCCCCTACTCTCTCACCCCCTTTCACAAGCCTATCCTCTGTCTCTCTCCTATCAATAAAGGCACAACATGCCAAAAAAATACATTAAAAAAAAAAAAAAAGCCAACTAAAAATTGCAAAAATCAGCAATATCATAAAATCACAATTCACATTGAATCGGCACCTAAAAAATCTTTAAAAAATTGAGTCAGGATTAAAGCGGATCCTCCCAGCTCTAGCATCCATGCTGAAGAGAGACTCCCACCCCCTCACAGGACTCTGACAGCTCTGTGCAGCCTCTTCAGTGACAGACTGCGTCACCCTAAATGTGTGAAGGAGCGTTACCGCAGGTCCTTCCTTCCTGCTGCTGTCAGTCTGTCCAACCAGCACTGCTCCCTGTATATTCCCATGTACAGTTATTGTGAATATGTAAATAATTCTTGTAGTGTAGTTTTAAGTTGTATATTTCCAGTCTGATATATTGGTAATAATGTATGTACTTTTTATTATACGTAGTCTATTTTTTATTTGTCATTGCTGTCCTCTTTGCGGCCGTAACACTGCAAATTTCCCTGTGGGAAGAATAAAGGTTTATTCTATTCTATTCTGTTTTTTAACATTAAAGATTGTGAACATTCTCTAGCAGTCATCACAATTGAATTATTGAACCTACTTTAAGGCGAAATATGGGCTATATAAACACTCTATTCTTTACAATACATAACCTAAACTACATGACAGCATGGAATCTTTTCTCTGAATGGTTTGAATCATGTGTATCATGTTATTTATTTCCTCTGATGACATCCTTGCATTTTTTTAAATCACAGTCTCAAACTTTTCACCGTAAAACACATAATCATGTTTATATATACACTAATATACTTCGCAGCATTGCTGTGAAAAACAAACAAAAGAGGAATAAAAAGAAGTGACTTTTGACTCTGCAATGTGAAACTACAAAGGTTTGTTTTTCACTTTTATATTTTTTGTGGTTTTAATTAGCTTTGCCAGGCCCCCCTTGTCGTAACTTTGACACCCCAGAGCCCCCAGTACCCACTTCAGGAATCACTCAGTTGCATTGTTATTCCTTTAGAATGAAGTTTGTTGTCTGAAAATATTTAAATGCTTTGATATTTTACTATTTTATTGATGTCTTAGAATTGCTCAGATAAATTTAATCCTGTGTATCTATGTCTCTCTTTACATATATGTGTATGTGGTCACCACTTTAAATCCTGTCGTTCTCTTCTTTCTCTCTGGTCGTCTTCAGATGTGGGAGAAATGTGGTGCTACCAAAAGCCAGGCTTCGTGGCCCTCCTCCTCGCTGAGCTGCAGAGGCAACAGCAGAGTAACCAGTTCTGTGACACTCTGCTTAAAACAAAAGGTATTAAGAATCTCACCGAAGCAAAACATTTCAGAAAAACTAAGGGTGGTAGGTATTGGTTATTTTGCCTATAACCATGTCAATATTTCTTTGAACACATTATTACAGATACAGATATTTTTTGCCAAGATAACAAGTCTCCACTTGACTGAAATTGGCCTCCTTTCATTTTTACATGCTATGCCGCAAACAAATTTGAAGCAAAAAAAAAATCATTCTCCTGTAAATGAAACTGTTGATTTTGTTTAATGCAGACACTCAGCTGCAATGGGGCAAAGCTCTGTAGTACATTCATGCATGCTGCCAATAATAGTGTGACTTATGTATGTTAAGTATATCAGCTTTAACGTCAGCAGAACTTTTTATAACTGTCTGAGCCAAACAGATTATTTTAAAATTTAGTCACAGGGTATGACTATTGACCTAAATGAAGAAATTAGTTTTGCAGCAGGAGGACACAGACAGATAACGTGGCCTAAGACCCAGTCTAAAAATGTAGACACAATGAAATGACTCAACACAAAAACGATATTTTAACATCTTAAAGAGTAAAGTCTGTTTCAGTCTTTTACTGAAACAGAAACTTCCACTAAATAATGCAAAGTGCAGTGCAGTATGTGTAGGAGGGGTTACATGATGGCTAATTGGTAATAATAATAAATATTTCTGGGATAAATTAGACCAAAACCATGATTTACTCACAGTGTGTAGAAAATGACCCAGAGTCTAAGCAGACTCATAATTTCAAAGAAATAAAAAAAGAAGTAATCTAAATTTCATAAGAATAATGCTGATGAAAGAAATCTGGAGGAGCTACTTACAAAAAAAAAAAACATTAACATTGAGGCTTCCAGTGATGTCAGATCTGTTGAGTCAGAGGAGATAACACTGAAGGAGCTCAGTACACAAAGAAAAACCAGAAGTGCACCGAGGACAGTATTTGCAAATGAGATTTTCTGATCCAAATGAGTTGTTAAAACAGTGAAACATAATATCATAAACATAAAATCTAACAAATATAATAAGTCAAAATGAGCACTCCATGACAATTATTTTCAATTTTCCTTTGAAACTACAAACCAGTGAAAACATTCAAATGTAACAAACATATTGCATCCTGACATTTTAAAAAGGTTCTTTCAAAATCAGCAAGGAGCCCTTCATTTATACAAACAAAACACGAGCTGTGTGAATACTCAGAAATCATGGAATAATGATACAGCTGCAAATATTTTTCGATAATAATCACAATCAATTATTTATCAGAACATAAATAAACCTCTGAGTCTTTTGAAGGCGTGATCCAAACACACAGTCAAACCAAATACCTGTCCCAGCTTTTGCTCTTCAGCTTTTACACAAACCAGCAGCAGGTCTGTTTCAAACGTGACAGAATTACTTGTTGTCTCATTTTTGTTATGAAAATCTTAAGCTGTGACTGAGTAAGATGAGTAATTCATGCATGCTCTCAATGGTGTAGTTTCACTCTTCAGTCCCACATGCTGTGCTTAAGCATGGTCATGTTCTTATATGTACACACATTCCCATCTTTCTGTACAAACTGGCCAGCGTTTTTTATGCTATTCTGCCGCTCTGGCACCCGCCCACTCCATCATCTGGTAGGCTTATAATAAATGTGATTGACAGAACCATCAGCTGTAGGACTGTCACTTTCCCCAGAAATCAATTTTGAATGGATTTCTCATATAACTCAGCTCCATTATATGATTCACACTCAAATTACCATTGACAGGTCTACTTACCTTTCACATACTTACCTTTCAAAAGGTCCTGGTGAAATATAGAAAAATAATAAAAATATGATAATAATGATACATTTTATTCATAGTGCACTTTTCCAAAACTCAAAGAGACAATTTATAAAAAAGACAATTTATAGTTTACTTTAAACAGTCTTTCTGTCATTTCAAGTTAGCTCTGGGTTAGGATTGCACAATATTATCAGAACATTATCAGTATTGCTAATTAACTGACGAAAAATCTGAATATACTGCTGGCAGATTTGAAACTTTGACAATATTTTTGCTGCATGTATTAGCCTTATATAGGGATGGGTACCTTTCACATTTGAACCGATACCATACTGATGCCCGGTGCCTGGGAATCGGTATCGGTACTCATTTTCGGTATTTTGCGTGTGTTTATGGGGTAATAAATATTAATTTGTTTAATATTAAGATCTCAATTTTTTTTTCAATGTAAATTTTTTTCTCAATATATAAAATTTGACAGATATATATCAAAACAACATTCAACTGTTTGTATTGTAACACTGTAGTTGTCCCAAAAACTTCTTCAACATGAACAACATGCTGTGTTTAAGTCTGGTATGGAAATTCACCTACTCTACCCAATAGTATGCCTGCTTCTTCCACTCCCTCACAGTCACAAGGATGCGTTTAGGTACCTAAACATGGCACCTTTTAATATTACATGAATCGGTACTCCGTAGTACCTACAGAATTCGGTCGGTACTTCTTATAGTACCTAATTCGGTACCCATCCCTAGCCATATATATCAATCTTTATTTTTATAGCATTAATTCATAACAAGACACTTTACAATAGAGCATAAAACTCTTCAGTTTATGGATTCACATGTATGCATAGATACAGTATATACATACATACACTACTCACAATAAGTCAGGGATATTGTGAGAAACTCAGTGGATTTCATACATGTATGTGTTTGTTTCACTTCAGTGATTTTTGGGATAGGGAGACAATTGTATTGGGGTGATTAACACACCTTATTTTGTGTTTTCCACGGAATTGTCTCAGCGTCTTCAGTGCGCCTTACCTATTGGGGCCAAAATCAAAATTACAAAAGACAATCCTTTACAATGTGGCATCAATTTCAACAATCTGGGGTATAAAAAGCTGGTATTGTCAGTAAGTCATTCACAGTTCATCATTCGAGTAGCCATAAACTCACAACGTCGCTTAACTGACGAGTAGCGCCACCTAGCCATAGCGTGCCTTCAGGTTGGTAGCAGGCAGTCAGATGTTGCTCGTGAACATTTCTCAAAGTCACATCAGTAGACTTGCAGCAAGACACAGGACTACTGGCAGAGTTTGTGGCGGACCCAGGAGTGGAGCCCCACGAGTTATGGACCGCGATGATGACCAGTACCTAAGAACCGATGCACTCAGACACCGTTATGCAACTGCCACACAGCTGAAGGCCCGCTTACAAGAAGTGAGGGGTACGAGGGTCTCCAGATAAACCATTCACAATCAACTCTAATGCTTTGGCTTGAATTCCAGACGACCGTTGCAGGTGACTCACTGACACCAAGACACCACTGAGACCATTTGCAGTGGGCACAAGACCATGTGACCTGGACAGTGCTGCAGTGGTTTACCGTCTGTTCACTGATGAGTGAACAGATGGAAATCATCCACTAATTCCACCAGCACACCCCCAACTTTTCTGTTCAGGGATGATAATGCTCCACCTCATCGTGCCAGAATTGTCTCAGCTCGACTTCAGGAAGTCAGAGTGCCTCATATGGTATGAACAGCAATGTCCCCTGACCTTAACCCCATAGAGCACATCTGGGACCAGCTGAAGCAGAGACTGGATGATCAGACCCCACCCCCATGTGACCTGCAGAGCTGCGTGTAGCACTTGTGAAGGAGTGGAACATATTGCCTCAGAACAATATAATGTGGTTAGTCAGGAACATGAGATGTCGCTGTCAAGCTGTCATTGCAGCAAATAGTGGAAACATCCGGTGCTTATTTCATCAATTTTGGTTATTTGGGGCTATCTTTGTTATTGTCTAAATTTTTGGGGTAAAAATATTAAACTAATGAAAATGATATTTCTTCTCATTCATTAATGGTAGTATTAAAGGGAACTATTACTTATTTCATCAAAATTCAGACCATATCGGAGAAGCACTCATGTAAATAACAATATCCCTAATTTTTTGTGAGTAGTGTATATAAAATACACATGTACATATACATACAAATGTATACATCCAACACCCAACATGAATCTATGTAGCCAATCATGAATCCTTTCATCATGGTGGAAAGAAAAACCTCTGTTGAGCAGCCCAAAATCTCTGATGTTTGATTAGAGTAGATTAGATTAGAGAAGATAGTACTTTATTAATCCCTTTGGGAAAAACTGCTTTAGGCAAATTAAGTCTCATGATGACCAACAAATCCACACGTTATTGATGATGATATTGGCAAATGAACAAATGTATCATAATGGTGTTTGGTTTATGTTTATAAATCAAAAGTATATTGATTAAAATTTTATTAATTAATACAATGTGTTACCCTACTGGAGATGCCTTTATTATACTCTCTATTTTCTAACCTCCTCCAGATGTTTCTGTGCCAGCACACAGCTGTATTCTCTCGGCGATCAGCCCCCAGATCTCCTCCTCCCTGTCCACCATGCCACCACCTTCGTCAGGACAGAACCGTCTTCTGGAGTTTCACACTCTCGGCGCCTGCACCCTGCTCCATCTGGTCAGACTCCTGTACTCTGGACAGATGGCAGGGGAGGGGGAGGAGGAGAGGCAGGAGGCTGTTTCTGCTGCAGCCAGGCTGGGCATTCACGGGCTTGTGGAGGTCACCACAGGAAATGAGGAGGGAGAAGAGGAGCAGCACAGGGAGGTTGGAGTGCAGACAGAGCAACTGAGTTCTGGAGAAAATGAGGAGAGGAGGGGCAGATGGAGGAGAGAGGAGAGGGATGGACGCACTCTTCTGTGGAGAGAGACAGATTTCAGTCGTGAGAAAGACTCATGTTGTCAGACGGAGGAGCTTCAGGCAGACACGGCTCCATCCTCTCACCCTGCAGCCTCCTATGAGACTATTGATATAGGTGCTTTCCAAACACTACAGCAGGCAGACCCCCATCTCATTCTGCCTCAGATTCACCACATGCCAGTTTCTCTCACCTACCAACAAGACGAAAACCTAAGCCAAGTGATCCAGTCCACCGACAGCTGGGCTGGGGCCGCAGGAGGAGAGCTAGATGACAGGCAGCTGCAGCTGTTTCAGGGGAACATCACAGGATACATCAACTACTTCTTGAACCCTCACATGCAGGAAAAGCCCAGCAGGAGGCGACCACAGGGGAGGCGAACAGCAGGAACAGGTGGCGCCAGAGGAGTAGGCACACAGAGGGGTGCGAGGAGACCACGGGCCCAGACAGGAGGGAGGGGGGCCAGAAGGGGAGCTTTGACACAGACGGTGGATGTGCAGACTGTAGGTGTGAGCAAAATCCAGAAGATGTTTCTGCAGAGGTGGGGGATGAGGGTGCCAAGGGCGGGGCAGGGTGGAGGAGCCACTGGCAGGAGGTTGTTTGTGAAGACCAGAGAGCTTTTACAGCCCACCAAGAGCAACCAGAGGGGGAGGAGGAGGGGCGTAAAGTTCAACCAGAGTGTAGACATGATGGAGGGAGGAGACAGAAACATGCAGCAGTCTAACCAGGTGAGACTCATGCCCCTATTTATCATGGGAAGTCCATGAAAGCCTTTAAAAGTCTCAAAATAATTTCTGTGAAATTTAGTGTGTCATTTTTACTTGTAAGAGGTCGTAAACGTCCCATGTCCTGGTCTGGTTGACCATCATGTCTTGTGTGTCAGTTAGGCATGGCTTTGATTTACTGTAATAATTTTTTTTTTTTTTTTTTTAAATAGTAATCTTGACCAAGATGTGGATGCACTTTTTAAACATGAAGCAGAGAGTGCTCACCCACACTTTTTCTCCCTCTTCTGATTAAAAAAAATCACAGAAAGTTCAGGGGACTAGACTCAAGTAATCTGCATCCTGTTCAAACAGTCATGTTATCTTTTTAAGCTCGTTCGCTGTTGTTGGTCAGGGTTTGATCCATTTTACTGCACAGTTAAGCTACCAATACTAACTATAGAGCTTCCTTATTTATCCCTTTAAAATAAAAGGTTTATTTAGACAGCAAGTACTGCTGCCTTTGTTACCGCCAGCATAAGTATAGAATGAAACTTCAGCAACGACTAGTTTCATGATGAATTCTGTTATGGTAACAGATAACCTTTACTGGTTTATGCACACATGAAAATTATCTACTGATGATTTCCCGAAAAGTGTCAGTTCTGTCACATCAACAGAGGATCATTGGAGATCACTGAGCCGTTTTGGACAAAGAAGTTTTATACTTGAATGAATAGCTGTACCAAACAGTGTTGTTGACAGAATAGGGACTCTGAAGCTGCCTCCGAGCTCTAAGTCAGCTTTTCAGGTCATACGAATGTTTCTCTCAAGCACCAAATTTAATAAAAAATATAAAAATTTAAACTAAATAAATAACATTTATTTGCATTCACCTGTTTTAATTCACAAGTAATGTGGTAAGAATTGCTGAACTGTTTCATAATGCACTCAACTAAGTACTAATATTCTAAACATGTGACTTTATGCAGTTAATGTAGAATTAACTGCCAAAAGTTTGGGATTAATCACAATGTAACATTGTCAGCCGAAGTAAATGCTCATGAACACTATTCCTGCACTGTGCTTTAATGTTTACTGTGGCCACACAAATATACACTGAAGTTTTTTAAACAAACTCCCGTCTCAGGGAGTGTCCCATCTGGGACGTGACATGTTTTTATACTGAGTACAAGAACAGTTAGAAGAAGTAACAGAGGGAGAGGAGGGTCTTTCTCGTGTTTGGGAGGGGCTGATTGTAGAAAGGCCTTGGACAAAAATTTTTGCATTGAAAAATGAAAATAGGTGTTTTTCATAATTTTCAACCTTAAAGTAAGAAGCCATAGATCTGTTGAAATAAGTAAAAAAAAAACATGAATGCATACCAATAATAGAATATAATAGAAAGAAGTAGCAGTCGTGCACTGTTTTGGCCGAGCTGTAATCACAAACATTGTAATATTAACCAACCATAATGAAACAAAAGGCAAGAATTGGTCAGACTCTGTGATTGCGCAACAAAATTTTATTTTCCATCTACCTCTAAGTTTCGATTCCTCCCCTCTCTGAGTATATTGTTATATAACTGAAATTCTTTTTCATTTGGTTACAGGATAATCTCGCAGTCAGCATGATTCAGAGAGGGAAGCAAACAACATCAGCCTCTTTTTCTTCCCCTTCTGTGAGATTTTACAATGTTCATCATGTAACATCCACCCCAGACCCCACCCTCCATCTTTCTCCATCACCTGGGCTAATCTCACCTGCAGCTTCCTACATGTCTCCAGCTCCAGCACTCCTTCACACTACCTCCCTCCCTCCTCCGGCCTCTCCTCCCCATGAGCACATAGATCGTCTCTTGGAGGAAGTGATGACAGGGCTCGATATATTACCAAAAAGCAAAGGTTGCAATGTTTTGGCCCAAAACAAACAACAAGACAGTTGCACTGTGCTCCTGGAGACAGGACCCTCACAGGGGGTTGACAGGTCCAGCTCTGCAGTCCCTGTACTTCAGCGGCAAGGAGAGGGGGACCTAAATGACATTCTTGAAAACTTCTTGCAATCCTTTGAGCAGCACGACGACAACTGCTCCATGAGGGAGGAGGTGGAGGAGGGGAGTCAGAACACCACAGAGGCCACCCTGAGCAAACACAGAAAAATCAGGACCCAGAATGAAGAGGCTGGAGCTCAGCAGAGGGCTTCACAGTTGCAAAAGTCTCCAGCTGTTCCCCAGCAACAGGCAAAAGAATCTGTGAAATCGGCAGTACCGAAAAAAAAGAAGAGGAGGAGGAAAAATGTGTATCCGTTCACACTGGAGAGAAAAAAAGTGAAGAAGCAGCCTGCTTTGTCGAGAAAATCAAGGGTCAAAACTGCCCATGAGCGTGGAGACAAGCAGCTGCAGCAGATGCCTGTGGTGAAACTGGAGAGGAGCGGGTCACTGCCAGTCAGAGTTACTCTGCAGGGCCGCAGCTGTCAGAGCCTCGAGGACAAGGTGACAAACTTTTGAAACAACTCTGCTCTAATGCTGCTGATTATATGTGCTGTCACCATCACACATGTTAGATTGCTGCTGTCAGTGTGATGGTTAAAAGTCAATTTAAAGAAACAAGTCTTTTAACAGAAGCTATAAAATTCTGTTTTCTTTTTTAGAATCCCACACAAATAGATAGCACGCGCACTAAGTCCTACCCAATCCGAAGCCGATTCAGGGAAGCACAAATCATGGTAAGAATGAATTCTTTTTATCAAACTAATGATCTTCCTAGGTTAGGTGAATCTCTGTATCCTGGTTTTCAAAGAAGTTTATCTGAAAAAAATCGTCCAGAATTGGTAATCATTGGTCAGAAGTGGATCATCATAATCAAGCTAAAGACACAAAAGGATAACTAAGGCCATATTGTCAGTCCTTCAGAGGAGACTTTACACTTCCTACTTAACCCTATCAGAACACTAATGAAACAAAGGGAAAAAGCCCTCACAGCTGCTTTGAACTAGATACGAAGTGTAAAGATTCTATCCTCTTTTGGGGTAGATGCATCCTGCATTGCTGGATTTGCCAGACTCCATGTCAGTCATCGTGCTGGTCCATTTTGTAAAACTTGAACAAGTTTGAAAGGATTGTTGGTGGTGGAAACTGCATGCGTGTTTTAGTTGTTCTGCAAGTGAGGAGACAGTGCAAGCATCTTATGGGCCCATAATATCTGGGACAGACAGAATATCTATTAACCTCCCTCCAACTATTTTTGAAAGGTTTGGCTTTTCCTAAGCATTGTCTGTGGGCTGTTGCCTAAATCAATCAGTTGAAATACCAATGCAAAACAGCAGTTCAGTGTGGAATATATAAAAAAGACAACATAAAATATCATATTCCTTGTGAAAATGCATTTTTTAGATCATTTTAACTGTGGTGTCCCCCCCCTGCCCCATCACTGGTGTCTCATGGCCAGCAGAGGGCTCCAGAGAGGAGGGCAGAGCAGACACCAGCTGGGCAGGATAGTCAATCACAGATACTTACCCTGCCAGGTGACCCAAAGCTGGAGAGAGCCCAGCTGAAGACAATCAGGTGTCAGAGGCTGCTGGGGAGTGAGAGGAGTGAAAGGGGAGACAAGGAAGAAAGGAGGAAATCGAAGCGTGATCTTTAAAGATCTTTCTCTTTTGCCTGCCTCTCCATGAGGACACCAGCATGGTCCACTCAAGATAGAGGCTATCCCAGACCGGGAAGAACCTTACTCGTGTTTGCTCCCCTGCCCTTTTTCCTGAAGTTAATAAATTGTGACTTTTTTGTTTAATGCAAACCCTGCAGTCCAGACTGGTCTCTCCTCCCTTGCCACATATGGTGGAGAATGTGGGCAGTAAACTATCAGTTTAGACAGCCAGGCTGACGGAAGGGCCTCCAGATTTATCACATAAACCTCTTAAAAAAGTGGAGGGACCCGGTTGTGGCCCCTCATGAGACCCTTGTCACTAACATACCCCCGCAGAAACTGGCCCCAGTCATCCTAGGGGAACAGCTTGGCCCCCAGCAACAGTTCTGGGGCATGTTCTCAGAACAGCCAGGGAGAACTACTGTCATAGCCCGTGACATTGTCACAGAACCGGGACAAATTGCCCGGCAACGGCCTTACCAAATTTCTGAGGCCTGTCGGTCGGCAGTAGGTGAGGAGGTTCAGAAAATGCTGCAGATGGGCATAATTGAAGAATCCCACAGTGCCTGGTCCAGCCCCATCATTATGGTGCCTAAGCCTGACGGGACACCCAGGTTCTGTAATGACTTCCGTAAGCTCAATGAGATCCCCGCTTTGGTGCCTCCCTATGCCCCGGGTGGATGAACTCGTTGAGAGACTGGGCCCTGCACGCTTTATCAGCACACTGGATCTGACGAAAGGGTACTGGCAGTACCACTGATGAAACAGGCCCGTGAAAAGACAGCTTTCTCGACACCAGGTGGCCCTCTGGGTCCTCCCATTTGGTGTTCATGGAGCCCCTGCCACGTTTTAAAGAATGATGGACCGGATCCTCAGACCTCACTAAAGTTTTGCAGCTGCTTACATTGATCGTCATCCACAGCCGGGACTGGCCATCGCACCTGGCCCACATTCATGCTGTCCTGGTGGCCTTGAGAGAAGCAGGCCTGGTGGCAAATGCAAAAAAGTGCCGACTGGGCCTGGAGAAGGCGGAATTCCTGGGCTACAGTGTTGGGAGGGGACTGGTGAAGCCACAGAAAAGGAAGGTGGAAAGCATTATCAACTGGCCGCATCCAGTTACTAAACGGCAGGTGAAAATCTTCCTGAGCCTGGTGGGGTATTACAGACAGTTTATACCACATTATGCAGCTCTGGCAGCACCCCTCCATGAGCTAACGGAGAACTGGTAACCCCACCACCTAAAGTGGACCCCGGAGACAGACCAGGCTTTCCAAGCTCTGAAACAGGCTTTCTGCGCTGAACCAATCCTGGTCACCCAGGCTCGACAGGCCCTTCATCTTGCAAACTGGTGCATTAGAATCGGGCTTGGGGGCTGTTCTGTCACAGGAAGTCAGTGGGGAAGAACATCCAATGACCTTTATCAGCCGCAAGCTTCTGAAGCACGAGCAGAATTATGCCATTGTAGAAAAGAAGTGCTTGGCAAACAAATGGGCTGTCACAAAGCTGAAATACTACTTTGTGTTCAAAATCATTTATTTACAAACCAACATGAAAACATACATATCTAACCTAACCGAAGTCCAATATACTAGTGTGTGTGTGTGTGTGTGTGTGTGTGTAACTGACAAAGGCAAGATTGCTGCCTCTAAAGGGTGTCTTAACGCCGCATGGCTCAAAGGCATTTACGACGAGGACCACATGGGGAGTGGTGGAGTTTAGAAATGGTCTCTTTGTTTACGGTTGATACCGCTACATGAAATGGTAATGTTAAACTATGCAGCAGTTAGCTATAGCTTAAAGCGATATTCCGGGATGGAACAAGTTGGGTCCTATCACAAGGTTTAGGCCAGATATTACCCCTACAGCAGTGTTTATGTGTATCAGAAGCCCAGGGCGCACGGACCAAATCCTCCTTCTCTGCTCCCGGCCTGTCCGTATGTAGAGTTCCTCTGCAGTCAGACGGGGCCATATTTTACTTGACCAAAAACACATAAACGGACTCCGACTGAAAAAATCTGATATCGGTCTGCATTCATGCTTTATTTAGAGAATTTTCAGCGCGTTACTTTCACCCAAAAACACCGCTAAATAAGGCTCTAGTTCTCATCGGGTCGTAAACCGGCCTCCGCGGAAGAGCTGTGGCTCCGCTGCAGAGCCTCCGCTGCAGCTGTGGCTGAGCAGCGGAGGCCGTTGTGCCACGGTCTGTCCCTCCAGCTCCTGGCTCTGAAGTCCACTGGTTGCTCTTTTGTCCCTTGAGTTAGCAGCTTGATGCTAACTCTGCTGTGTTGCTTATGTTTTTTGGAACTTTCGTTTTCTTAAGATGGCTCTTGCGTCGCCTGTGTGGTGCTACAGTCTGCATTGAGCAGGACTGTGGAAAAATTCTTGAGGTTGTACTCCTGAGAAGAGACTGTTCTGTGTCTCTTCTGCAGACTGAGAGAGAGAACCTGTGTCCCCTTCACTCCATGGTTCAGGAAAGACAGGAAGACTGCCGAGCAGAGCAGGGTCTTATTGTTCTTATCAGAGTTCACACCTTCGTGTGAAACCTGGGGGGTGAGATGGTCTGCCAACTCTGGTTCAGACTTCTGCAGGGACATGTTCCTTTCAGAGCACATGGATCCCAACACTGGTCTCTCCTCTCTTGCCACAGTAAAATATTTCTCCTGTATTTTGAATCCAACCCTGTGCTGAAATTTAGGATCAATAATTTGTCCACTTTTTTTGACTGAGTTGCCCCAACAGGGACAGTGACTCAAAATAGGGAGGCATTGTCACCCACGCACACCTGTTAACTGCATCCATTTACCATCTCAGCCCCAACATTTATAATGATTCAGAATCACACAAAGGTTATCTAAAATCATAGGTATGCATAAAAAGATGTGTCTTCAAAGTTACTGTTTAAAGCATTTAAACTACCAGGGGAAACCTTTGAGCACACTCTTAACTTGTAAGAAGAAATGATTAAAAATGCATTAAAACAAATCATTCTGAAACAAACCTTATTTATTTACTGCAAGAAAGACAGTGTGCAAGACTTAGTGTGGAAATATTCAAAGACTCATTCATTTCCAGCACACCTGTTCTAACAATGTAAAATATGTTGCTCTAACTGCAGCCCATCACTACTCAGCCCATTGACTTTATTGTAACACGAGTCTTTGCCAATAATGCAAACAGAAAATAATAGTTAAGGATTTTGGGTCACCAATGAAATTCAAAAAACTAACATTTCAGGAATTTGAATTTCAAAGGTCGATTTTCAGTGTTGCCTTGCCACCCTTGACCCTCTGAAGTTTGCATCTTTTCAGGATTATCCAGATTCTTTATGATGTTATCCTTCACTAATTCTTTGACCTTTCTCCGTAAGGGAGAGGTTTTTTTTAATAATTTTAAACAGAAACATCATATCCGATCCTATCCAGTGGTATAACCCCTTTTTCTTACAAACAGTCAGATTTTAAGATTTTATTCTATCTGATCGATTTTGTTTTGTTAGTACGTTTTGAAGGACTGAACCCCAAACTTTACTCAAGCAACATGATCTTGATTTCTACAAGAATGGTACAAAACTTTGTCCAGACATTAAATGTTCCAAGAAAATAAATTGTTTTCAGCTTTATAGTGTTGTGACTTTTTTAACGAAGCACCAACTGAAGTTTAAAATTTCATACATTGACCAAATTTACCTTACTCGTGAAATTCCCATCAAGGTTTAATGCAACATTTTGTGGACATAGTTGAAGAGAGGCAGTCATGTAAAATCTGTTTTTTTTCCTCTAACTCAGATAGTCTAGAGATCACACATTTGCATTTATGCACCTCATTCAAGCAGTGCCTAATTAAAGTGCATGTGTAAAAGGTATTTAAACCAGTAATCTAAGATGCCGAACATGGATTTCTTCTTAACATTAGCATTCTCATGTGTATTTACATAGTAGCTTTATTAAGCCTATAAAAGCCCTTCCATTGATGCCTAAGTCTGCATTATCTGATTTAACCTTGCAGGACAGTACTCCCTTCCTTCATGAGCCACTTCCAGACAAATTGCCACCATCAGCTGACAAGCCAAATCCCAGGAGAGGCAGGTGCGATGGACTGCTTTGCAGCTCACTTAATAGTGAGGGTCAACAGTCAGTAGATGATGAACTAACAGAAAATAATGAAAGGCAGGAAGAAGAGACTGTCCATCCTGGCAAAGAGGATGTGGGCTCCAGGAGGACGGGACAGAAGAGGAGTCTAGAATCTAAAGAGGAGCTGAGCAATGATGCTCCTGTGGTCAAGAGACTTGCCTTTGAGAGAACGACACAGCCAATTCAGATATGGAGCTCTGGATCTGCAGCATCGGCAAACATGACAATGGAAGATTTTAACACTGTGGACGCCAGAGCAGGAGACCATTTACAGGCGGGGGTGGGAGGAGAAGAGCCAGTGTGGAGACAGGACAGTCCGGAGGAGGAAGAGGTCGATGTGGATGGAAGCGATGAAGAGGAGCTCTGCCGAAGAGGAAGAGGAAGAGGGTCCAGTCCTCATATTTCTCCAGACTCACTTTCAGCAGATGAGACCATTGTGGAAAGCTGTGAAGAAGACGGAGATGAAGACATTGATGTGGTCGGAGGCTCCAGTCCAGCCCCGGCTCCTGTCATCATCAGCTGGTCGGACACCTCAGGCAGCGAGGACAGTGAACCAGAAGAGGATGTGGATGTTGTTGGAGAAAAGACGGACTACGCTCCATCTGCTCTCTTCACTGCCATGAGTAAAGGTGAGTTGGGACTTAGATGCTCTTAGACTATGATGCTGTAAGGCTCAGACAGAAAAGAAATGCAACTTGTTTTCAGACTTAACTGTTTGTTTGAAATCCCAGAAACTCTTCCAGAGATGTTTTATATGACCTTCATTGGAAAATTGTTTCATTTGAATGTTTTTATAGCAATCACCTCTATGTTTAGAGAAAGTGGTCAACTCGTAACAGATCTGGTATCCCTCATCGCAGTGTTTAGGAATAAGAGTGATGAGCTTCATGTCAGCTGTTTGTTTTGAACTGACAAAAACAATGAAGACAATTAGTTGAGTAAAATCATCAGCTAAGACTGACAGCCCTGTGCTGTTTGTGCACTTGTATTTAGTTTTAGTGCTTGAGTTGACCTTTAACACTTGGACTGGGATTGTTAATTTTTTATGCTTTTAGATTTTTATATTTTATTTAAGGGCCACCCATGTTACAGTTAAAGAGGTTCAATGTTATGACTTGTTCAGGAAAGTTTGTAAAACTTTGGGTTGAAGAAAACAAAACAGAAACGTATTCATTGAAAAACAACATCAGGTTTGCACATTGTAACAGGAATCAGCCTTGTTTTATTGTTTAATCGGTTGTACATATGACTATGACTATATTAGTGGTAAGTCTGAAAGATTATGTCTTTCTGTGTACTGCCAAAGTTAACCAGTGTTCTTGGAGACTTTCTTATTTGTTTTACCTTTAAATCTGTGGTTCATGAGGTTCCTCGTGGCGCTTTTAAGCCTGTTACTCTGATTTGAATAGTAAAACAATTATGTTAACCTCAAGTGTTATAGCTTTTTCCTGCCACTTGTGTTCATGTCTCAATCACTTGTGCTGTGACTTAAAATTTAATCAAATCAAATCTCTTTGATAGTGAAAAATTAAGCAAATGTGCACAAACTGTAGCATGTGATGAACCTGGGGTGTTTTCGTGGCTACCACTGATAGCATTAACATCTGTCCTGAAATTTCTGAACAGAGAGAGAGCTAAGCTGTGACACTGTGGCACATGCCCTGGCTAAAACCATCTACCTCACACAACCCCAAAATACACAAAATATCCCTTTGGAAAAAATGAGACAAATTCACAGTCAGAACGAAGAGATAGTATGGTATAGTATCATATTGTATAGTAGAGCAGAGAAGAGTATGGTATAGTATAATGTAGTATAGTATACAGTTGCAAGAAAAAGTATGTGAATGTGAATGTATGTGATAAAATATGTTCTGATCTTCATCTAAGTCACATCACTAGACAAACAGTCTGCTTAAACCAATACCGCACAAAAAAAGTATAAGTTGTCATGTTTTTATTCGACACAATATGTAAACAGTCACAGTGCAGGGAAGGAAAAGTATGTGAACCTTTGGATTAAATAACTGGTTGACCCCATGGATGTATTATAAGAAATGGATAGCGTGGCTTCGCCTTCTACCATGTAACGGATTTGAAGCCTAAATATCCCCCGTCTGGGCGCCGCCATTGTGCAGCCAGTAGAGAATTTGGGCCATAATCCGGACAGCTGTGTCAGAACGGTCATAACACTCCGCAGCATCGCCGTACACAATCATTGTGAAGCTGCCGTAAACCGCGGTTATTTTTAAAGTCTAATAACTTATAAAAAAGAAACTTTTCAGAAAAAAGAGGACTTGGAAAACACGCAGCCCAATAATACTTTCATATCACCACTGCATACAGATGGGAGAAATATTTGTACGGGGTGTAATAATTTTTTGAAGTTTCACTTCGGCCCGTCCAGATGAATGGGGGAGACGGAAATTTGACCTATACTGCAGCCAGTCACCAGGGGAAGCAGTTTTCGTGGAGGCTTCAATTTGAGCCCAGCGACATGGCGTCCATGTTTTTTACAGTCTATGGTTGACCCTCCTTTGTTAGCAGTAACCTCGACCAAACGTTTCCTGTAGTTGTAGATCAGACCTGCACAATGGTCAGGAGGAATTTTTGGAGCATTCTTTTGTACAAATTTTTTTCAGTTCAGCATTATTCCTGGGATGTCTGGTGTGCATCACTCTTTGAGGTCATGCCACGGCATCTCTGTTAGGTTGAGGTTCAGGACTCTGACTGGGCCACTCCAGAATACGTGTTTTCTTCTGTTGAAGCCATTCCATTGTTGACTTACTAATATGCTTTGGGTTGTTGTCCTGTTGCATCACCCATCCTCTGTTGAGCTTCAGTTGGCGAACAGATGGTCTTAAGTTTTCCTGCAAAATGTCTTGATAAACTTGGGAATTAATTTTTCCATCCATGACAGCAATCCACCCAGGCCCTGAGGCAGCAAAGCAGCCCCAAACCATAATACTCCCTTCACCATATTTCACAGTAGGGATGAGGTCTTGGTGTTGGTGTGCTGTGCCTTTTTTTCTCCACACAAAGCGTTGTGTGTTCCTTCCAAACTCAATTTTGGTTTCATCTGTCCACAGAATATTTTGCCAGTAGTGCTGTGGAACATCAAGGTGCTCTTTTGCAAACTTCAAACGCGCAGCAATGGGGTTTTTTTGGACAGCAATAGCTTCCTCCGTGGTGTCCTCCCATGAACTCCATTCTTGTGTAATGTTTTAAGTATTGTAGATTTGTCAACAATAATGTAATTACACGGCGCCCAAAACGGTCAAATCCGATAAGTTTTTGTTGCGTTTTGGCCATGTGTTTAGATGAAAACGCGTTGCATTTCGTTAAAAAACGGAAAGTTTTGAAAACGGGCTCCAGAGTGGAAAGTTTTGAATACACTCTCCATGCAGCTCCATGTAAACCCGTACCCCAATCATTTGCTTTAAAACTAGTCTATTGTCTCATCACCTTAATATTGAAATGTATTTTTCAAATGTAGACCTTTTTCATCATTTGACCTTTGTCATACTACCGGGAGTGACAATATTTAAGGTAGGTGTCAGGAGCATTTTCATTCCCCTAATTTTCAAGGCATGTTATCACCTTCGTACTTGTATTAGATAATTTTTACTTACATAAACGGGTATTGTCTATCTCAGTTAACTTAAAGACGACCTTCAGGAGGATGAGACCACTGTAATGTTGGACTTTGCAGAGAGCTACACTTTAGTTGTTTAGGATGAGGTGCAGGGGTTTCACTGGAACAATGCCCAGGCTACGCTTCACCCATTCCTGGTTTGTTACAAATCGGCAGGTTCACCTCTGCATTCCTCAATTAGTGTGATATCAGATTCTTAAGCATGATACCACAACTGTTCATGGCTTCTTTACCATTGTGACATCATACATCAAGCTTGAACTTTTATTTGTCAGAAAACTCCTCTACTTCAGTAATGGAGCAGTGAACTATTATAAAAACTATAAAAACTACTCAAAGCAATCACCAGATTGATTGTGGAATTGCAGAGTGGCATTTTTTTGCAACCTCACATGGCAAGTGTCCATGTGGCAGCGTTGGTGGACCAGTCAACAGGTAGTTTGAAGAGCTGCCTTCACGCCACGACGCTTGGACACATTCTCACAGCCTCCTAGATGTATGATCTGTCAGGTGCCAGATTTAGGGACTTAGGTTTTTCTACCCGTCGATACCTGATGTCAGCCAATATGAAAAGGAACTTTCAAGCAGCCAAGTTCACGGATGCAGGGTCCCACCACTCATTTATCCCGATTTCATCAAAATTAATGAAAATGAAAGGATGTCGTTGATGTTCATTTTACTGTTGCTGGCATGAGCAGCCAACATCCGAGGTGGATATTGCTGAAATACAGCCAGGAAAATATGTTTCATGCATTTAAAGGGACTGTGAGGAGTTTCTAAGTAATTACAAAAAAGTCTCACTTTTAGATGTATGCCTGATCGAAATACACACTTTAAGATGAGTTTATAGCATCAAAATAGGTTAAAAAAATAGCTATTCCTTAGCCTTCCGGTCGGGTCGGTCAGGGCTGAACTGGCCTGGATACTCAACTTCGGGAACAAGACAAAACTAGAGCAAATTTATATTATTCGGACACGTCCTAGAGCACCGGGCTTTAAGTAGCGATATATAGCCGGCTACAAAACTACGATACTAAGTTTTCCAAAATGTGCTTGTTGTCACACATCAAAAACTACCGCTACGTAACTAGAAAGAGATACATTACCTCGTCGCTTTGCATCCTGTAAGTTGTTGAAAAAAGAAGTTGTAAAGCAATGCAGAATTCTGAGGAGAGTCCGAGCTGCATTTATTAGCATCACAACAAATACTCACTTTGGATAGCACACGTCTTGTGGTGCGTTCCAGTTGTAGTCAGAAGTAGGAATTTTGAGTTCCAAGTAGGAAACTGCAACTGGAACGTCCCCCAAAGTCAGAATTTCCTCCTGGGAACGCGGTGAAACCTCGCCACCCCCGAGTTGACAATTGAAGATGGATACCCCCAGTGTGAACAGTTATTAAACTCCTGTAATAATCAATTTATTTGCACTTCTGACTGGGGTGTGTCACTCTAGATCAGCTGTATACATAGTATTGTTAGACTTATATTTACAAAAATGCTGCCATAGTGATAATCACATTCTTCATGTGATATTTGTGAACAACAATACAGGCATGCTAACAACAGCTAACAATAGCCTGGTAGATCTGCATGTTTTTTTCCGACTTCAACTGGAACGCCGATAAGTCGGAGATGATGTCACTCCCAGTTCTGCGGTTACTGGAACGCAGCATTATGACAGTCGCCGCACGTGCTCATGGGTAGCAGAGACTTAATGTCGCGGGTAATAGATTCTCCTCACAGTCCCTTTAAGATAAGGGATGGTTGGTAGGTTGCATTGTTGAGCGGTCAAAATGAAAATAGTAACCCCATTAAGCAGCCAAAGACTGGGCTTCTCTCATGGCCTGCTTCTCATGGCCTGAATGCCTACTGTGTGCCTTTCCAGAACATAATATCTGCACCTGAGCTCCAAGGACAAAGTGCAAGGTTCTGTAAGTTTACTCCTCACAACACAACATTAATTCAGAAGAAACTGCCATCCTTTGGACTGTGAACTCATGTTTCACCAGTATGGTACCCTGATCTCAATATTATTACCAATTTAAGATCAGTTAGAGAGTAGGTACTGTCCAACTTTCTCTGAGTTGGAGAAGGAATACATGCCAAAATTAATGACAATGTTTGTCATTAGCGGCCTCAGCATGAAGAAAGTTAACATTTGACAAAAAAAAAATGAATATGAAAGAGGTGAGAAAACAAGCTGATTGTTTAGCAAAAGATTGGTGGATATGTACAGTGCTGTAGCAAGTTCCATGACCATGGGTAGTTGCCCTCATGTTGAAACTGCCAGTCAAGAAGGTCAAAGAATGTGTTTTCTTTTTTTTAAACACATTTTATTAAAGTGTATTGAGACATACAACAAAGTTGAAAGACAATCAACAATCTCTTTTCTTTTCTTACAATCAGAAACCCCATAACACATCTCCCTCTAAACAACCCACCCAGCGTAACAGACCTCTTCATTTATGCACAGGATTCAAATGAAAATGTACAGATTCATAAAAGTGAAATAAATAAGAAAAAGTAATAATAATAATGATAAATAAAATTTTAAAATATATATATATATACACATATACATATATATATATATTTATATATATATATATATATATATATATATTTATATATATATACACATATACATATACATACACATACACATAAGTGATGATGATAATGAAAGAATAATAATAATAAATGGCAATAGTAATAACTAAATAAGTAGGTAGATAAGGAAAGAATAACTAAATAAATGGATAAATAAAATGAAATGAAAAGTCGCACTTATATTCACTGGCTCACTCACATTGCTCAACAGAATTTACGAAAAGGAAAGAAAACAGCTGCTTGCATCCAGACCACCGTCACAATAAATGAAAAACCTTGGCACTAAGGGAAGAATATGTTCAGAGCTACCCTGACTCCTGGAGGGGAAGGGGTGGCCTACGTGGCGGCTATGCAGGTATGACAAAGAAGCAGTCATGGCAGACAGTGACCTGACACTATACTATCTCATCTGATGAAAGTTTCTCGAAGTATTGAAGTAAAGGTCTCCAGTGACTGTCGAATCTGTCAGAACGTCCTCTAAGAGTGAATTTTATTTTTTCCAGTTTAAGGAGAAATAAAAGATCATGTAGCCATGCCTTAAAGGAGGGGGGTTGTGAAGATTTCCATAGAAGAACAATCCTCCTACGGGCAATGAGAGAGGTAAAGGCAATAATATTGTCTTGAATGGCAGAAGTGGCAATGTTATCAGGTGATCTGCCAAAAATAGCTATGTATGGGGATGGACTGATGTTTAAACCTAAAATATCAGAGATAGACTTAAAAAAGGATTGCCAATATTTAGCTAATTTAGAACAGGACCAAAACATATGAGTCAGGTTGCATGGAGCCTGGGAACACCTACTACAGGATTCAGACATAGTATCCGGAAATATTTTGGCGAGTTTGTGTTTGCTATAATGGAGTCTGTGAAGCACTTTAAATTGAATCAGGGATAGCCGAGCGCAGCTTGTGGAAGAATTAACAGCCCTGAGAGCCCTGTTCCAGAACTCATCAGACAGGTTAACTTGTAGTTCGGTTTCCCAGTCAGCCTTAATCTTGTTTACTATAAACTCGTTAGTTGTAAACAAAAGGTCGTAAAGGAAGGAGACCCGACCTTTAGTCAGAGCTCCTGCCTTGAGGGCCAGATCAATGCCACTGGGGTCGGGAATTTGGGGAAATGTTGGTGAGTGAGACCTGGCAAAGTCGTGGAGCTGAAAATATCGGAAAAAGTCTGAGCTATTTAAGCTCAATGCAGACCGCAATTGGTCAAAACTGGCAAAAACCCCATCGACATACAGGTCGCCCAGACAACGAAGGCCCCTCCCCTCCATAATTCTAAATCGTGGGTCAATCTTAGCAGGTAGAAAGAGGTGATTATTACAGATGGGAGTGGATTTAGGAACAGAAAGCCACCCAAACTGGCGTCTAATCTGTGACCATATTTTAAGTGTATTAATTACTACATTATTAGAAGTGAAACTGGAGGGAGTGAGGGGCAAGACACTACATACTAGAGAGGGAAGAGAGGATGAGCAAGAGTCAGCCTCTAATCGGCACCAGCTGCATTGAGGTGAAATAAACCCAAGTATAATTTTATGAACATTTGCTGCCCAATAGTAACTAATAAAATTTGGCAGCCCGAGCCCACCCACCGATCTGCTCCTCTGGAGTAAAGTTTTACCTGTTCTCGCACGTCCACCAGCCCAAATAAAAGAGGAAACAATATTATAAATATATTTAAAAAAGGACTTAGGAAGAAATATGGGAGGGCACTGAAATAAATACAAGTATCTAGGTAACACATTCATTTTTACTGTTTGTATCCTTCCTGCCAGAGACAATGGTAAACAATTCCCCCTCTGTAGGTCTGATTTAACTGCAGTTGTTAAAGCAGTGAAATTTTGTTCTCGTAGTGTACGAATGGTATGTGTGATTATAATACCCAAGTACTTTATAACATTATTTGAAATTTTAAATGGTACGGATGACAGGGACATTTTTGCAGCTAAAGAATGTGTTTTTTAAGCTGGAATTATATTCAGAGTCACATAAGTTCTAGAATAAGACCTTCTCAGAGTCAGGTTCCCTCCTTCAGACAGCCCTGTCTTCAAATTGAAGGAATCCAGCGTCAATAGCCCTAAATGATTATATAAATCTTCTACCTAAAACTCTGAGTGTGTTATTATACACGTAGAGGCACCAACACAATTATTAAAGCTACATCTGAGTGGGTGATTTCTGGACTTCGGTTGAATTCATATGGAAAGACCCTGAACAGCAATGGTTAATGTTACTGATAACATGCAGCCTTTTATCATTTTATTAAATATAGCTATAAGCCTAAGAAATAAATAATTTTCATATCCCTCAAGATTTGTTTGTCTGTGTAGACAGAATATTTCATAATGTATCTCTGAAAAAAAAATCAGCTGTTTTCCAAATGTTTTTTTTATGTGTTTTTTTTGTGCCGAAGATGTTTCAATCTGTTTTTTTTTAATTAGAAAAAACTTTTGAGGGCTGCACAATATTAGCAAAAAGGACTTTGAATATTTTTCTCTTTGCTCTGACATCACAGAGAGTCAAACCAGAATTATCAATGGTATGTTTATACTTTAAGGCCTGCATGATGGTTACAAAATTATAATACGTGATCGCTTTGTTCAGTATTTTGACAATGAAGATGATGATAGTAGATAATCATGTCTTAGAGTCCGTATTTGTTAAAACTCCTTTTCTTTTTATCTCATGCTCGGGAGGCTTTTTTGTAGAAGCATGAATGACATCAGTGATTCTGGGTGGAGCATTACTGCATTAACATGATGAGGATGCTCAGCCATTTCACCTTGACCTCCATCTAACATGTAAAATTTGCTCATACGGAGCAACAATTTCTTCTAAAGATTGTTTTTGTCTTTTGTACAATGCACTAAGTGCAGACATTTGTCCTGGGTTTATCACAAATGTTTTTTCTGTATTAATAATGCCTTTTCCTCTTTAAAAGCTCCTCTGATAAAACCACACAACATATTCTCAGGAAAGAGAACCACATGAATTGAAAATGAGTTTATTAGATATCAACCTGTGGATCAAACTTCTACACACAACAACAAAACACATCTGAGCTGCACTGACGGAGAGCAGCTGATGAGATGCTGTCGTCCATGGTTCCCTGTCAGAGCTTCATCTCAGATCTGAAGATTTTTCCACTCATCATCATCATCGCACAGATAAGGTGAGAGTACAGCACAGGTGTGTCTGTGTGGGAGTGTGTAGGACCTCTAAACCAAATAAAAAAGACACTGAGTGAGTGTCTGCTGAGTCAGCATATGTGTGTGTCTGTGGAGCGAGTGTTTCCCTGTGCTTTAACAGTGCGATATTGTCTCTTATCACACTCTGGCAGCTGCTGCAGGTCAGTGGAGGTGCTGAGTCGGTCAGGGCGGCTCAAGTTATTAGAAAGAAAAAGCTTGAAGAAGAGAGAGAGAGAGGAAGCAGAGAGGAGGGGATTGTGGGTAAAGGAGGGTGTCGCTGTCTCAGTCTCAGCCTGTCCCCCTCTCAGTGCTGGATGCGTCTGATGGACTGGATCTGGGGGGTCTGACAGTGGGAGCCCAAGGTTTTCCAGTGCTGGTAATCCCCGCTGTGTTTCTCACACTCCATGATGTACTGCTGACCCCTGTAGCCGGGGAACTGGTAGCACACGAAGCTGCACAGGGGCAGAAAAGGTTAGAGAGACTATTTTAGCATCTGCTGTGGCAGAGAGGGGGTTTATGTCAGGGATGGGCTACTCCGCTGTCCAAGAGAGCCACATTGGGATCTGGAATGTAAATATCCAGGATTATCTCACTTTAAAAACTATTATGCTTTGTAATTTACCAACAGGAATGCATTAATGGCTTCCTCAGTGTTCATTACATTATTTATGCTTTTAAAAACTATATAGACAAACAGTTATTGAAGCCATCTTTTAATGTGCTGAATAGTTTTAGCCACCAAGCATATTTTCAAAGTGTCCAAGGGGTCTTAAAAAGTAGTCAAAGTTGAAAAATTCATTATGGTACAATTGAAGTCTTTAAGCTTAAAGAATTATACAATTCAATGTATTTGGAAGTTTGATTATCCACTGTTATCAACACAGTTCATGTAGTGGAAAAAACATTACAATCTCAAGTTGTGCAACTTCATAACTTTTACATTGCAAGTGTTTATGTCTAAATAGACCTTGCACAATGTTGGTGACACAACTCATTATTTCTGAAATTGCTCACACCTAAGAAAAAGAATTTTGCTGCAGTGATTAGGAGTGATAAACTAAAAGTTTCAGTAGCTAGCTGTAAGTTTTGTGGTGGTGTCTATAGTGTACAAGGTTAGTCTTCAAAATAGTAGTTATAATAGTTTGAATATTTACTTTTAAGAACCAAAAAGTCTTAATTTATTAAAGCATGACGTTATTTTTCTTGTTAGACATGTTTCTAAAATATTAGACTGCAACCAAGAACAGAACAGCCCATGATTTTGTCAAGAGAAGGCTTTCTGCCGTTGGCATTAATATTGGTATTGGTGATAATGAGTTCAGGAGTATCCTCATATATGCAGAAGTCCAATGTAGCCTACGTCTCATCTTAATTATTTCATAGGGAGTTATGAGTAAACAGAGGCTTGTTTCATTTTTGGAGTACATGTAGCTTGTGTGGAACTGCTCATCAGTTTGTTGGATCTTTAACAGACTGAGGAGTAAACAGCAGCTGTTATGGTGAGTGTGCACAGATGAATTTTCATGAGGCGTTTGTCCAAACACTACAGATACTTACGCGCCACACTGCACGTGCATGGAGCCGACCTCGGGCGACAACCAGCCCATGGCCTGCAGTGAGGGGTAGTCGTCACAGATCTCCACGCTGCGACCGATGAAGTTCTCCTTCTCAAAGATAATCATACGACTGCTCTGATGAGACTGTGGGTTTGAACAGAGAGGAGGGTTGGATCTCTACTTTCTGAGGTACTTTGTCTGTTTTCATCACTTGCAGGCAAAGTTTGACTCACAGCACAGTAGATGGGACGCAGAGACATGAGGCGCTCCACGTGGTAGGACAGGGAGCCGCTGTAGGCATCCCAGTGAGGGTACTCTCCTCTCTCCAGGATGAACTGCTGGCCCTGGAAGTCATGGTGCTCGAAACCCACCCAGCTGTTCAGAGAGAGAGAGAGGGCAGTTCAACAAGGTTGTTAAAGTAATTCATCTTTTCTGTATTTGTCCTGTAATATCTGTGTTTTCTTTTGACGCATTTAAATGTGTACACGTGTACTTTTAAGGCCTGATGTCACATTGGTGCAGCATGGAGGAGGGAGGAGATTTTGATTTTACTGATGATTAAAAAAAGGGGAAACCCAATCATTTATGGGTAAAGCTACAAGTTTGTCACCCACAGAGGTGTACAGATAGCTTGGAAAGAAAAAATATGTAAATGTTGATGTTTTATACAGTTTTACAGAAACCCTTAGGTAATACTGAGATCTTAGTTGGAAGTTTTTGTGGACAGCCTTTAGGTAAATAATGCCCTGTACTATCAGCATGGTATCAGTATTTGTTATCGTTCTAGAAGTCAGTTATTGTTAATCGGCAGATATTATAAGTTTTCCCTTTTTTAAAGGTGATATCTCCACAGATATGAGCACAGTGTGCACATACATTGTTTTAAACTTTTTGAAGCAGAATCTTAAGCCCTTTTTTCTTCTTTTGACTCACAACTTTACTTCAAAGTGTATTACAGAAAATAGAGTTTTAGGTCTGGATTTCAACCTGCAGATCTTGTGTTTGGTTGGGAGACTTTGGTTAAATTCAAATGTGTGATGCCCTTAAGAAAACTGCATTTTTAGTTTTGGACTCTACAAATCTTATGGACCATCCAGTTGTTTTCAAAAAGCAGTATGGATACTTGAACTGGGAAAGATGAGTTTGAAAATAATTGCTTTGTGGTTATCAGCAAGTATCTGATGTTTTACATTCCTATTCTTAGATCTAGTGAGTTAACTTGTTTTAATGCTGTTTTTCACTGCTGTTGGTTTGTTTTAGTTTTTTTCTGTTTTGTAAAACTGTCCAGAGAGAGTTCTCAAACATATTGCTGCTGTCAGGCACAGATCTAATTCATTTTTTAATAATTTTCCTTTTTTTCATGAAATAGTGCTATTAGTCACCTTGTTGGTGAGTAGATTTGACAAACATTTGACCAAATTAAAGTCTAAAAACAATTTTTCATCAGGACAAAATATTTCTTCCTTCTGTAGTAGAGTGTTTTTTTATTTCCTGAAAAGTAGCAGTTTGACGATCGGAGGTTTGTACAAGATCAACGATATTCAGAAATGGGCTACTCTGTAAATAAAGATGAAAAGAGACTAATTTCACCTCAGCTTCAACAAGCTTAATAAAAATGATATAAAAAATTAAGACAGACTTTGTGTCACTGTTATGATGTCAGACGTTTCAGATGCAGTTTTTTTATTTTAAATGTGAAAAATTAATCATGAATGTACTAAATCATACTATTTTATAAAACTGAAGCCTGTCTTTATCAGAAGTCAAGAATGTTTTATGGCTTACATGTCCAACAAAGAGAGGGAGGAAGTCTAAGCTTCTACAGAAGTCAGTGAAAATTATCTATCCTGCTTAATGTGACCTTAATATATATTTATGATATGTTTTGGTATCAAAATAAAGATTCATGTCTGTTTAGTTAGGAAGTACCTTAATATACATAGACTCCCATTATCATGCACACTAAGATTGACATTAAACAAAACCTTACTACATGAATATTTAAATACATTCATACAATTTTACACCCATGTTCCCAAAAGATCTTCAACTTTCACATGAGCCTTTTTTTTGCAAGAAAGGAAAGAAACCAAACAAATATAAAGTAACAATGGTGAGCTAGTGAGCATTCCAACAAAAAAAATGGCTTAAAACACCATATAGTCAAAGATAAAGAAGGAGAACCTTTAGTCCAAAACTTTATCTTCTTTCCATTAGTTTTGCAAACACACAATACAGTTTAAAATGGTGGTTGATTTTAGACAAGACATATGTCTTATTTTGTCTGTTTTAGTCACACGCAGCATTTTTGATGTTTTAGTTTGTTTTAGATGATGAAAACCTTTCCGCGTGTTTCCCCTGATGCTTCTTTTCCTCCTTTTAGTGTTTAGAATAGATTTAACCCAAAAATCTTTTCTAATATTTGAAAGAGTTTAAACATCTTGTTTCTGTTCCTAGGGAAACGACCAGTGAGACTTACGCTCCGCTCTCCACCCTGATGGAGCGGATGTTGTCCAGTCCACACTCCTGAATGTTGCAGCACTCTGAGGTGAACTCCAGACACTTTCCCTGAAAATGCTCCTGCTCGAAAACAGTCACCTGTGGAGACAAAACCAGGAGAAGAAACAGGGTAAGTAGATGATATGACCGTGCTGGAAAAGACTTAAATTTGACCTTTTTTGCACAAACTTCTTTGTATTTATTGGTACAGTCATAATAAGAGTTCAGTTTGATTATAAATCACAGAAAAAAGTTTGTAGACTTATTATACTTTGACATCGTCACACAGCTTTCCACACAAACATTTGTTTTTTATGTGTTTATATATTTTTCCAACTTTTGTCTATTTAGTTTTACCACTTCTAGATATTTAGACAATAAAGTTTGTTAGTAATACATTTACAAGAAATCAAGATATAGATATACAAGATTTATATTAATTTTCCATTAATCACAACAGTTTTGTACAAACATGAAGCTAATCTTCATACAAACAAACTCAATGTGAGAAAGCAAACCAGTCATGTAACCACTGACTTGTAGGTTTTTAGAGATGTACCGTGTTGTGATGTGCTCTTATTGGGATCATTATCCTTTTCTATGTTTTGCTTTAGTGTGTGTGGTGCCTTAATGTTTTTGTCTTACCTGCCTCAGGACTGCAGATGTAAATTAGCACTGGTGCTATAATCCATTATATTTACATCTGTTGTTTTCTGAATAGATGTTGATCAATGTGCACTGTCCCAAATAAATAACTAGATAAATAAAACCAAACAAACAGTGACAGAGTTGTTTCATCATTAGTCTCCTCCTACATACAGGCACAGGGCCTTCAGCTCTCCAGCCTGTTACTGACTCCGTCTGGTTACTTTCAGATTTAGAGCATTAATGAAATCAGTCTTGTAGCTTCAGCTGTTTTTCTGAGGTCAACCTTATTAAAGGGAGGAATTCAAAACAGTGATCAAGAAATATTTCAAAGATTGGTGAAGATTAGTTTTTCTTTGTAAAGTTTGTCATAGTAATCTTTGTCATATTGTTCAGTAAACAAAGATAATGGTTTATGTTGCATTTTAACTTGTAAAGCTAATGGATAAAGACTCAACATTAAGTAGTGAAAAGTAACATATAACATTGACTCTAGGGCCGGGTATTTCCAGCAACTTCACGATACGATACGTATCCTGATACTAAGGCCACGATACGATACGTATCCTGATACACGTAAATTGTGAACATTGACTATGCTTTTATTTTCTTATAAGAAGAAAAAGAACAAGGATGAGTTTTAAGTGGTTCTACAACTTGAGAGACATAAATTCAGATCCTCAAAGATGGTAGACCTAAGTTCAAATTTCGAACATATGCTTCATCATGTAGCTCGTCTTCTACCTTGAACTGTGCCACTGTTAACATTACCCAAAGTGTATTTACAACAACTGTCAAAATATTTAGGCCGTATCGATTCTGCAGAATCCGTATCGATACACGTATCCCAGAGGAGTGTGATACAATATTTTGCCATATCGACATTTTGAGCACAGGCCTAATTGACTCAGGTTTTTTTAGATAGACAGTTTTTTTATTTTACTTTGTAAAATATTTAAGTACTCTAACTTTTGCTTCAGTGTGTTTTGTTGGATGTAGTGTACTAAGTTTTTTGTCATATCATCTAAGAACTAAGTAAACAAACCATGTTGAAGTCTTCCATGAAGTTTAGTTTAGTATCACCAATCTTCATACTGAACCAATACTAGAAAATGAAATCACAGCATACCTAATGGATGAGAAACAGGAAGACCCTGAGGGTTGGCCACAGTGTGGAACTGACAGCTACTCAACAGCATGAAGTGTAATGAATTTAGAGAGACATTTTAGTATTTACATTGCAAGGAAGGGACTTGTTGACCAATATTCTTATATTCACTTGCTTTGCCTTTGTAAAACTGTGGTTTTAGAAATGGATTTTGTGGTTATATTCTACTATTTGGGTCAAATGTCAATATCCTGCTATCATACGGAAACCTAAGTGAGTGACTCACACAATCCTGAGCTCTCACATTTGAAGTTTTTACTTGAGTAGATTCAGAGTGATGCTTTTATTTTACTCAGGTTTTTATTTTAGTGAAGTAGCTGCACTTTTACATGAGCACAATATTTGAGAAGTGTTTTCCTAATCAATATATTTTAATCTATCCCAGAAATCAGCTGAGATCAGTTGAAAGTGGTCTGTTAATGATCTCTTCATGTGAAAAATGGAGTAAGGTTAAGGTGGTGTTGGTCAGAAATGACTATCCAGATACAGTAAAGCAGTAATGTGTGGAACATTATTGACAGAGACCATTTAATCAATCATAAAGTTTAAATATCAAAGTTATTTGCTAATTCTTTGACAGCACCAGTTTTTACCTTGAAGAAAGGAGCCATGCCCAGTCCTGAGTTGACCAGCGGTTGCATCATGGGAGATCTTGTAGTTCTGTACATCTTTACTCCTGAGAGAAGACAGAGACAGAGGTGACATAAAAGAAGAGATTTAGATGAAAATGAGGAAATATGTGGGTTTAGAAAATATCAAAATGTGCACTTTCTCAGGGATTCTTTCAGTGTTTCATGAGATCTTTTGAAAATGTTCAAACTCAACATCAACCTGTGAAAGTCAAACTAAAACTGGAGGCTGAGCAACACAGCAGTTAATTTACTTGACATATTCAGCAAAGCCCTTGAAGAATGAATGTGTTGTTCAGGTGCTTTCAGGGTGCTTTCAGTTTCCACCTGTCTGTCTGTCCATCTGTCTGTATGGGATTAAAGCAGAAATGCAGCCTTACCTAAGTTTGCACTTAAATAGAAGAGCTTTGGAGTAACGCGCCTACCGCCTGCCTCGCGTAGAGCTTTTGGAGGACCTGGCGCTTCAGTTTTATATGGACGGTCAGGGGGCGCGCTTACTTGTGCGTGTGCATGTTTCCTGATTGGCTCGTGCACTCCCTCCTCGGGCCGAGGCGCGCCCCTGGCTTCACTGCGACCGCTTGAGGCTGTTGTCCTGCGGCAGGGGCCAGCTCAGCAGATCCTATAGAGCTACTGCTGCACTCAAACAAAGGTGCTCCGGTATGTTCGCACCCTGGTCAGCAGTCCGGCGCGTGCCCCTTCACAAAGGGCCGGGATCGGTGTGATGAATGTGGGGATTAAGGGTGCAGCAGAGGGGCCCCATGGAGGTGCATCGGGGAGATGACTGGATGGGTCTGTACACCAACACTCAAAAAGTATAAGTTAGATTTTTATTTGGTTCACATGTGGCATCTCAGTGACACCAAACATGCATGCTCACTAGGTAATTTGGTTTGGGACGGGTGGAGTCCTGGGAGCTGCAGGATTAGGGGCTACCTGTAGATGTTTGACATCCATCCTGTTGTTCAGACTGCAAGGTTAAAACGAACATCTCAAAATGAGACCAAGGCCTTCAAATCTTGCTCTTTAACATGGGGGTCTGTGGACTTGATTATCCTACATCATCCATCTTAGCCTGAAACGATACCTTTCCTCGGGCCATCTTTTTCAAACCTGCACAATCATACACCTTCACAAAGTGCAGTAAAACCTGTCTCTGCTGCTTTATGACCGGGACAGTTATGATTCTGGCTACATAATTTATCTTGTAAATGTTACATCAACTCCTGTTTTGGACTTTTTACTAATGTGTATATTTTCTGGCCTCAGGCTGCTGTCAATCCTGCTCTGTCTCCACCCATCACCTCCGTCAGCCCCTCCGTGATGATGAGGGCCTTCTTTTGTCTTCCGTTTCTGACCTCAGCAGTTTCATTTCTTTCCCTGTAATCCCTCTGCTTTGGGCGCCAGGGTATAAAAGGAAGAGGCGCACCCCGAGCCGCACACACTTTGAGTGAGGCTCGGCGCAGGCATCGCACACACAGACAGGTAAGAGACACACATGCATGCAGATGTTCATTTGTAGAAAAAGAGGACCTGTTTTCACTGAAACATACACATAAATCTCCATTCCTTTAAAAAACAGTATTAAAGTATTGTATCTATCTCTTGTTCACTCTTTAACTTCCTCCAATCAACAAAACTAACATTAGTTACTCGAGCAGACCCCCTTTCAGTGCTCTTTCCCTCTTTTTCACAGTAATCATGTCCAGTGGAGATAAGTCCAAGTCTTCTTCCCAGACTGATGGGAAAGCCGCCCAGGGCAAGAAGTCTGAGATGGGAATGATGTCCTATAAGGTGGGTGACCCTCTCCTTTGCTCAGTCTAAGCTGCAATTAAATTCTTTGTTGAGCTGTGGTGATTTTGTCAAATCAGTGAGCTTATGTGTGAGCGTCTGTGCCTCCAGATGATGGTGTTCGACCAGGAGAACTTCCAGGGTCGCATGATCGAGATCAGCAATGAGTGCATGAATGTGTGTGAGCTTGGCATGGACCGTGTGCGCTCCCTGCGCGTCGAGTGTGGACCGTAAGTGGAAAAACAGATCACCTGTGCTTTTTCTTTACTTTAGATTTTTTTACTGTTGCTTATCCCATACTTGTGTTTAAACTGATCTATATATTTATTACTTTGTTCTAGCATGTGTTCCACCTTAGTGTCTCATTGTGCTCAGTGGCATGTCTTTAAATGCTGTCATGTCACATCTCTGATAAAAACTGGAGCACTTCAGGTTGCTAAGTGTATGAATGGTACTCTTTGGTCACTTTGCTTCATTTTTTTTTTTTTTTTTTTATGTATTTTTTGGGGCATTTTGTGCCTTTATTGATAGGAGAGAGACAGTGGATAGGCTTGTGAAAGGGGGTGAGAGAGTAGGGGAAGACACTCTGCAAACTGGTCACAGGCGGGATTCGAACCTGGACCGGCAGAAGGATGTACATGGGGTGCCTGGTTGCTAACCACTCCACCAAACCAGCACCCCACTTTGCTTCATATTTGTACACATTTTCTCACCCATCTGTCTCCTCTGCAGATTTGTGGGCTTTGAGCAGATGAACTTCTGCGGTGAGATGTACATCCTGGAGAAGGGAGAGTATCCTCGCTGGGATTCTTGGAGCAACTGTCAGAAGAACGACTACCTGCTGTCCTTCAGGCCCGTCAGAATGGTAAAAAAAAGACTTTGTTTCCACACAAGCAGTGCTTCACAAAGTGTAGGCAGCCAGAGGGTACTGCAGGTTGGCCTTAAGGGGTAAATTCATATTTCAGTCTAATTAAGGGATCACACCTCATCAAGCTTTTTTCAGAGCCTTTAGACATTAATGTTACTTGAGTTTTCAGAGTAATTATTCATGTTTGAAAAGAAAATCTGCTAACACTTTACATTAAAGAGACACTTTAGTGTCCAGGTCCATGTCCAGGTGTAAAAACATTTGCCACAGTGCTTCTGGTCACCTCTGCCACTGTCGAGACATCAAACAGAAGCTAAACTACCCTCTTTTGAGGACTGAGCCAAAAACTCAGAGTATTTTGGTGGATTTTAGGTGAGAAGAAACTAAAAAGACACTGTTATATCCCCGAGTGACATATCAACTTAATCGCTTTAATTAGTGTTTGAAATTGAAAAATTGAAAGAAAAAAAAATTCAAGATCAAGACTTTTTCTTGACTTACTCAGTCACTCATTTTGCACCCTGGGCTCAAGTGGTTAGAACTCTCCCTTTATCTCCCTTCTTTATTGCACAGGCACATTTCTGGGCTTGTAGTTGTATTCTTTCATGAAGTTAAAGAATACAACTCTTTGCTCAAATCACACAATGCAACTGTAATGAAAAATTAAACTTTTGTGATGTTTTTAATAAGAGTTAAAGCAACAATCTTTTGGGGTATTTTTTCTCTGAGAAAAAAAAGTGTTAGTTAGAAATCAAGTTTTGTGTGGACAAAGTTAATTTGATTGTGCACCATACTGGAAACATTTCAAAGCTTCACTTTTCTACTAGCCCCTCTCTTCTGGAACCACTTTGCCGCAACACAAAGCCTACATATCCTTCCGCCTGGAGCAGAGGCACACCAAACAGGAAGGCACTCTAGCATTAAGACAAGCTTTGAAAATGTGTCCAGTATGGTGTACAATCACACCAACAGTGTTTTTATGTGCAGCAGCAGTGTTGAGAGCAGCTTCTGTGCTGGTTCACCTTCTACAGAGCAGAGCTGAATCACAAGGTCACACTGCTCACCATCACAAGTTGCTTATTAGCATGCCAATTAGCATTAGGCTGCTTATTAACATTATGGTATGCTTATCATGTGAAGTTTATTGATGCCTTATTTTAATTGACCATGATACAAAGCTAACAAATCATAAACTCAGAATTTTCCCCCAGTGCCCTAAGAAGTATGCTTATGCTCAAGAACAGTAACAAGAAGTTGATGTTCATGGATATTGATCTTTATTATCTGTTTTTATGTGGCTCTTAAACAGTAGAAGTGCCACACAAGTGCTCATTCTCCCTAAATACCTCCCAAAAACTTTGCTCTTTACCAACATAGAGAAACTTCTCATGCAGTTGGTAATATTTCATAACCCATCAGCAAGTCTTTCTAACTCAAAATGTTTCCAAATCTAATTTGAGCTCTTGTTTGTATCTTATGTACTGTCACACATATTTAATAACTCAAGTTCCCAACAGATTTTGAAGACATTTTCAGGGAACATTGGTCATGGTACGAGCGACAAGTCATTAGATTTTGGTGATGATCTGAATCGGACGTAGCATCTGGATTTATTTTTCTTTCCCAGGATTTGATAACAGGTCTCTCCACTTTTTTGACCAACTTACCCCACAGTATTGGAAATGCCTTGACAGAGGTTTGTGCCCTTGGAGTACCTGGAGTAAGATTGTAATTAATATAGGACTTAACAACTTATTATAAAACAGCAGTGATCCGGTCGGTATTGAGGGGAAAATCTTTGTAAGTCACCTGTAACTATATTTTATGACCATGTAGCATTAGGTCCTAATAAGCTCTCAATAATGTCTAATATTCAGCTAATAGCAATGGGTTGTGGTGAGAATTGTGACCTAAAAATAGCTGAGTCCCTCTTATATGATGGATCTTCTCCCTCCAGGACCCTGAGAAGCACAAGATCACTCTGTACGAGGTTGGAGAATTCAAGGGTCGCAAGATGGAGATCATGGACGACGATGTCCCCAGCTTGTTCTCCTACGGCTTCACCGACAGAGTGGGCAGCATCATCGTCAGCTGTGGAACGTGAGTATCAGAGTAAACACCACAGATATGCTCACTGATTTAGACTCATGGACATTAAATTCATCCTGCACTGACCTTTGTCCGCTCCTCTCCTCAGCTTCGTGGGGTACCAGTTCCCTGGTTACCGTGGCAGCCAGTACCTGCTAGAAAAGGGCGACTTCAGGCACTTCAACGAGTACGGCGCCCGCACTCCTCAGATGCAGTCAGTGAGACGTATCCGTGACATGCAGTGGCACCAACAGGGCTGCTACACCATGGCCAGCAAGTGAGGCTCAGGGAAGGAGAGAAAGAGAAAGAGCGGAAGTGAGGGAGAGGGGCGGAGGAAGAGGGAAAGGGGGAGAGACGTCTGAGGCTCTACCTCAGTATTTTTAACGCTCCGTGATCGAAGGCAGTGAAGGGAAGTGTGAGGATCCAGATCTGCTCCTGATCAGAGACAACACCTCAGTAGAAGGACCACCCGGACCACCCTCCATTCCCCTCTGTCTCTATTTTTCTCTTTCTCCCCTATGGGCTGAGTTTTACTTCCCCCTCTTTTCCCTTTTTTGTAGTCCTCACTTCTTTCCTCTCGCAGTCCTCTGAAGCTTCAGAGAGGGGATACTACACCTCCGGCTGTTTTTCACACTCGATTCTCGGCTCAGGGTTTGTTGCACCATGGGAAACTGAGTCCCCACAGCCCCCTTCCCCACAACTTCTTGCTCCTGTGCTTCACACATCCTCTCTGCTGTACAGAATCCTGGCCAAGTTTTCAATAAAATGGGAAATCCTAATTTTAAAGATGTTTTGGTTTTTAATTAACATTAAGAAAAAATCACATGCATAAGTGCTGATGAACAATGTGGATTAATAAATGAACAGACATGAAATCATTGTGAGATTTATCACTTTTTATTGCATGGATAGAGTTTCATATTTGACCTCAAAATGCTGAGGAAGTTTGGAGCATGGGAATATTTATCTGTGTGTTACTTTTATTGATAGTTTTTCTTTGTCAATAAGGAGAAATATCCAAACCAATCACAATGGATGTGTTTGCAATATTTGTTGAATCAGTTATCCTGGTATCTTTATCCATGAAAAAAAAATGTTTATATTATATACATATTTGCTTGATGACAGGTCAATTAATCTTCATATCTTCATAATAAATCAAAAAAACAATCTTGTGTTGTTTTGTGCCCTCATTATCAGATAGTGACAATGCAACAAAATGTCCATGTCAGACCTTAGACAGAAGCTCGCAACTGCTCAAACTCTTTATGAGAAATCAAAACTTTAGTCAAACATTTTTTATAGATATTCAAACATATACATATTTTTTGTAAATACCATCTGTGTTAATCCAAGATTATGAGATAATTAAAATAAAGGTCCTTAGAGCAAAACAAAAGTGACGTCTTACTTCACCAAACTGGTGTACGATGAAATCTCTGATTTGAGCTTCAGTGCTTCATCAACTTTTTTCTTCTTTTAGGGTCCCAACCCACCAGTTGAGAAACACAGTTAGTAAAGGCACAATAATCTGTAATTCTGAGTGTTATCAGACAAAATGAGTCACCTCTTGCTGATCTTGAGTGGCACGTGATCATCAATAGTTAAATGGCATAAATGATTCTTACTTACAGACAGCTTTCGGTCTGTCCCTTTCTTTGTGCTGAGACACCTTTTTGTGTTTTTTGACTGTGGAGACCAGACGTACCAAACAATACTCCACAGCACCCACAGGCTTACTTTCAGAAACTTACCACAGTTTGTTGTAAATTAATGTAGGAATGATGGACAGAAAACGCAATTTTATTTATTATTTCACTTAAAAAGTGTTTTAAAGTTGGTGCAGTATAAGCCAACATCAGTTTAGCTGTCTCATTTGTCTTTGTATTGATAAATATATCCTCTCATCCTAACAAACATCTCACTGAAGTCTTTACATGATGGAATATTAGCTCAACTTATTTTCATTGGATCAAGACTTAAAACTAAACTCACTTTCAGACCTGATAGTCCAGAGTCTGGTGAACACGTTTCCTTCATGTGCTTTAAGTCATTGAACATCAGTAAAAAGAATTGGTGTTGTATTGATTAGAAGAAGTCTGGTTTTGTCCATCTCTAGACCTTGTGTTATATCTGTATATAATTTTTTAAGATACTCTAAAACAAAACAAAAGAACGACTGCAGTACCTGTGATATTTTACAAGTCAGAATGTTTTCTGGTCTCACTAATAACATCCCGTTGTTGGTATCCATCATTTTTTCCTGCAGACTTTGTCTCGCACAGGAAGCACGGGTGTGATTACCTCCGCCAAGGAGGTTATGTTTTCGGGAGAGTTTGTTTGTCTGTCTGTCTGTCCGTCTGTCTGTGAACAAAATAACTCAAAAAGTAATGGATGGATTTCGATGAAATTTTCAGGAAATGTTCAGCATAGAAAAAGGAAGAAGTGATTCAATTTTGGTGTTGATCTGAATCAGCATCTGGCCGCCATGACAGAAAATGTGATTTTTGTGAATAACTACTGAACTAAAATAGATATCATTATGAATCCAATTGCTAATGGTATGTTTTCATGCTCAAGGAATCTAAATATTTCGGTGAAATAAAGGTAGGACTAATATTTATGGTGAAAATCACAATATGGGTGAGGACTGTGGCGCTGGCGGAGGTCTGCGCTCTCCAAGTGCTTTTCTAGTTACATTTAAAACTAGAAAAGCACTCGGAGAGCACAGACCTCCGCCAAGCAGCACAGTTCCCAGACGGTGATCCAGATCAACACCAAAATTGAATCACTTCTTCCTTTTCCCATGCTGAACATTTCCTGAAATTTCATCAAAATCCATCCATAACTTTTTGAGTTATTTTGTTCACAGACAGACAGACAAACTCTACCGAAAACATAACCTCCTTGGCGGAGGTAACCAGGGGCCCTCTCTGGCCCACTTCCATTCAGAACAGTGATTGTATCATGACCATTTATTTTGCAAACAAAGTATTTATGAGTAATTTCCTGTAATCTGGCAAGTGTGTCATTTTCTTCTAAGAATGACTCAGATCAAACTTTTGTTAATTTTTTAATAATAAGAAATAAACAGTTTAGAAACAAGATTTGACACTCCAATACAACCATGGATATAGAAAAATACATCTAAAAACAGTCAACAGTGTTTCTATGAATGTGTTGATATGTTGTACAGAAGTTTAAATTCTATGTTAGCTTACATATTAGATGTGGATTTTTATGTCAGTAGTGGGTTAGCTGCTATGATGCTATTCATTTTTTTGTTTTTCTATGTTTATATAAAAAATATAATTTAAGGAACATGCTCTGAAGAGCAGATAAAGAATATGTGCTACAAGGTAGCATGGTCCATCATCCAGAAACATCTGACAGGCGTGTGGAGCAGCAGGTCAGCGAGACATCATTCGTACAAACTCTGAAACAAAAACAGAAGAAAAGAAAAGGATTGCTTTGTCTCCTTAGACATGCAGCTGAGTGTTGAGAATTTCTCTCACCAAAGTCCACCACGCTCTCCATTCAGGTCAACGCCTCGAGAATCTCGCTGATTTCTCTGTTGGTCACTTGTTCTCCCATCAATTTCTTCATGGCTTCACGCAGCTCAGTCAGACTGATCTGACCTGGCCACCTAGAGTCAAAAACAGACACAGAAGACAGACAGATTTGAGTTACATCCAACATTAAAAACTCCCTCTCTTATGAAATGTAGAAGAGAACACACTGAACTGGTTACCCAATCCAATCCACAGGGCCATGAGAGACAGCAGACAACCATTCACTCATTGCTACAAGGTAGCATGGTCCATCATCCAGAAACATCTGACAGGCGTGTGGAGCAGCAGGTCAGCGAGACATCATTCGTACAAACTCTGAAACAAAAACAAAGACGTCAGAAGAAAAGGATTCGTTTGTCTCCTTAGACATGCAGCTGAGTGTAAGTGAGAATTTCTCTCACCCTCAAAGTCCACCAGCCCGTCTCCATTCAGGTCAACGTCTCGGAGAATCTCGTTGATTTCTCTGTTGGTCACTTGTTCTCCCATCAATTTCTTCATGGCTTCACGCAGCTCAGTCAGACTGATCTGACCGTCACCGTTAGAGTCAAACTAGACACAGAAGACAGACATGATTTGAGTTACATCCAACATTAAAAACTCCTGCTCTTATGAAATGGTAGAGAACACACTGAACTGGTTACCATCCAATCACAGGGCCACATTGAGAGGCAGACAACCATTCACTACAGTAACTCATACATAAGGGCATTTAGGAGTCACATATTCACCCAAGTAGCATGAGAGAGAACCCACGCATTCAGGGGGAGAACATGCAAACTTCACAGCAAAATGCGCTGACCAACCCGGGATTGAACCAATAACCTTCCTGCTGTGAGGTACATGCACTATAGTATGCGCAGTACGGCTTCCCCCTTTCGATGAGCTCCTCATCTGTAAACTCTGGCTCAAAACTGTAAGGACACCCATCATATTCAAAGTTCTCCTCCACAACATCTTCATCCGATAGATATTCGTCCATTTTGCACAAAACTGGAAGAAGAAAGTTGTTCAGTAGCCGGCGGTCGCCCCTGAAACAATGAGCCGCACTGCGCATGCGCGGCAGCCGTGAAGAACGTTTCCAGTTCAGAGGTCAGCACAGTCACAAAAACATGGGTGGAGCAACCCCAGACTGTAATGGAGGAGTAGCGTGAGCGGACCATGATGATATATTGGTGAAACTAATGAGTTTTTGGACGATTAATGCAGTTTTAGGAGCGGCGCTGTATGCCCTATGTGCTACCATTATACGAATGTCCGCCGCTCGATTTTGGATCTAAATATCTCCTGAAGCACTGTTTGGATTAGGAAAGCCTTCTGGGTGAGTATATTGTTCTACTTCATTTTATAAACAATGTGAAAGCTGTAGAAACCGAACTTATCCTTTCACAGACTTGGTTTTTGCTCACTGGGTCATTGACAAAACAGGATTGTTTCATTCCGGCTGCAGTGTCACACCGACCTCTTTAAATGCATCTCGTAGTTCCTTGACTCCGATCATGTCAGCGGTCTCTGCCAACATCTTTGGTCCCATCAGCTCCACAAAGTCCTCAAAGTCCACTTTCCCTCCGCCTGTAGGACAGGATTTATAGAGGGTTATTCACCTCTGCTTCTGGGATCATTTCCTCTCACACTCACAATAATGTTTGATGATGTATTTGTTTATTTATTTTACTTCAACTGTTCTGGTTTATCCTTAAAATCTAACAAAAATCATACATTCATTTGTGTTGTGATTTTTATTCCCGACCTTTCCCTTATAAGTTATCTTTTTTTCTATGACTAGCATTTCTGGATTTTCTTTTATTTCTAAGGCAGTGTAACAACAGCCATACTGTTGGATGTGAAGTCATGTGGTATATATTCACATTTTAGACAGTGGGCAGCCAAGCTTTCTTGATTTGACCCATTCTACTGTTTTTTTCCTGCCCTTTCCCTTTTCCTCTGTTATTTATTGTTATTATTAGCATGCCTGGCTCTGGTCTTGAATGGCCTTGCAGTTTAGTTTCTATTGTTCGTCATTCCACTTGGGGGGTTAGGATTTGGTCATTGTTGGACGATTTTATTTTTGTGAACACAATTTCCTAAATAGGTAATGAAGGATTTTCTTTAGACTTTAAACAAATATCTACCTGGATTTATGAATGAACTGATTCTGATATCTTTTTCTCATGGATCTTATTAATTTGTGCTTGAAATGCTTGGAAGCCTTTTTTTCTCTCTTTTTTTCTCTTAAGACTTCGCCCAAATGTCCACCATCACACAAGGAACTAAATGATAAAAAGTTAATGGGTCAAGGGTTAATTGGGTGGAGTCTCCTGGTCACCCTTAGCTTGTGAATGTGATCTTACCAGTGGAATAAAACACGTGTTTGCTCAAATGTCTACTGGACTCATTAACTGATCACATCTTGAAGAGCATAGGTCAAAGATCACAATAAAAATGCTCCTGAAACATCTTTGACTTTTCTGAAATATGTGACACTTGACCCTGAATTTTCCCCACAGCTACATCAGAGTCTGGTTAATGTGTGTGAATGGGATTTTCAAATACAATTGGACAGTTAACATGTATCTGTATCAACCTCCACCTTGTAAATGATGGATAAATGTCACCAATGGTGTAGAAAGCACTTTGAGTGACTCAAAAGTGTAACTTGGCCCCACAGTCATTTAGCATCTGCTCTATTGTGTTCTTTTCTACTCCAGCCTCCAACATGATCTTCATTTATTCTTGTAATTTTACTTACAGATCTGCTGACTCAGCTCGATGAGCTCCATCTCAGTCGGCATGTATCCCATCGTCCTCATACACTCGCCGAGGTCTTTGTGACTGATGTATCCTTTTTTGTTCCTGTCAAACTCCACAAACGCCTCACGAAGCTCTGACAGAGGCACACAAGAAAAACACTCATCAGTGTTTTCAGTCAGCTGATGTGCTGTAAACAATTTAATGGTCTGTTTATGAAAACTCTCACCATCAATCTCCTCTGGCCTGAGCTCTCTGTCCTGTTGAAGGAGGAGGAGACACATTAAACACATGACTAACAAACACTCGGGCTGAAATTACTATAGAGCAACAAACAAAACTGCAAACAGGGGGATGAAGAAAACGACAACATCAAGTGACAGGAAAAAAAAGGATGGATAGAGTTTGACCTTTTGTGCTTTGATTGTGGGGAAGCAGAAGAAGTAGGGAAGTGATGCTACTGAAAGCTTAATAATTCAAATGAAGACAAATTACAAATGTTTTATAACTTCAAGGACTTGTCAGGAAAGGGCTCTGTAAAACTGTCCCAACTTTTCAGCCACAAACGGCACCCTGTGTGGATGGCATGTAGGCTTAATGTAGTATTAACCCCACAGGTCCTACTGGTCCGACTTGAGGATACACAATTTTTTTTTATTTTTTATATTAATAATCCACATGTAATATGAGAAGGCAGAAATTTGCTTTCCCACCCTTTTTAATAGTGTCACTGAAATAATAACACCAAGCCCAATGATACAAAAAAAACCCCCACTATTTTAAAGGTGCTATGAGGAAAATCTATTATCAGTGACATAAAGACTCTACTACCCATGAGCACGCGCGGCGACTGTCGTAATGCTGCGTTCCAGTAACCTCGGAACTGAGAGTGACATAATCTCCGACTTATCGGCGTTCCAGTTGAAGTCGGAAAAAAAGATGCTAATCTACCAGGCTATTGTTAGCTCTTGTTATCACGTACTGCGTTGTTGTATGAAGAATGTGATTGTCACTATGGCAGCATTTTTGTAAATAGAAGTCTAACAATATGATGTATACAGCTGATCTAGAGCGATACACCCCAGTCAGAAGTGCAAATAAATTGATCATTACAGGAGCTAAATAACTGTTCACACTGGGGGCATCCATCTTCCATTGTCAACTCGGGGGTGGCGAGGTTTCACCAAGTTCCTTGTTGGAAATTCCGACTTTGGGGGGCGTTCCAGTTGCAGTTTCCTACCCGGAACTTGGAAATTCCTACTTCTGACTACAACTGGAACGCACCAAAAGACGTGACCCAAGCCAAAGCGTGTGTTTGTTGTGATGCTAATAAAAATGCAGCTCGGACCTTCCTCAGAACTCTGCATTGCTTTACAACTTCTTTTTTCAACAACTTACAGGATGCAAAGCGACGAGGTAATGTATCCCTTTCCAGTTACGTAGCGGTACTGTTTGATGAGTGACAACAAGCAATTTTTGGAAAACTTAGTGTCGTAGTTTTGTAGCAAGCTATATATCGCTACTTACATCCCGGTGCTCTAAGACGTGTCCAAACAATATAAATTTGCTCTAGTTTTAATTGTCTTGTAACCGAAGTTGAGTATCCAGGCCAGTCCAGCCCTGCCCAACCCAACCGTAAAGCTAAGGAATAGCATTTATAGATAACCTATATTGATGCTACAAAACTCATCTTAAAGTGTTGATTTCGATCAGGCATATATCTAAAAGTGAGACTTTTTGTAATTACTTCGAAACTCCTCACAGTCCCTTTAAGCCCATTCTGCAATTTGAGTGTATAGACCATGTTATGTCAAATGTCAAGTTTCACTGTTTCAGTACCTTGTGGCTAATAATGCTATAGAGTGCTTCAAGGATGTTGTAGTTTTAGGTCATTGAGGAAGTTATCTTTTACTCTCTCCTGAATATTTGGACTTATTCCTGAACTACTCTATACCAGACGGCAGCCTCCAGGGTGGAAAATGCAGGCTCATGTGTGCTCTATGCTCTGAGAGGGGCGATTTATTTTGTTACACCATTTTAAATTCATCTATAATTTTGCAAATAGTGGCATGATTGAAATGGCTGCTCATCCACACAAGTCACTATTGGGACAAAGGCCTAGTCCTGATACACCACGGTCTCTGGGTCTCTGAGTATGTTGAGCTACAGTTTGGTTGAGACATCATGTGCAGTATGACAGTACCCAGCCAGTCTTTTACAGCCCATGCTCTACTTGAATGTACACTAAGGGGTTGCGCTTCCTAAACAGTGGGCCCGGGTCCACAGGTGGACCGCAGAGGTACTGCAGGTGGGCAGTAAGACTTCATGTTAATTTTATGAAGCAAAGCATAATCCGTATCACATATTAAATGATCACAAAAGCTATATTACATTGTGAAAGTCTCACTACATGGCTTGGTTCCTGATTTTGAGGAGTTATTTGTGCTTTTAAAGGCATTAAAGTTATGTAATTTTCAGTTTTCAAAATAAGTTGCAGTGTTCTGGAAATTATACTGAGAATATTTTTCTTAAATCAGCACAGTTCAAAAAAATAAAAAAGTACTTAAATGACTTTAGTTAATAACTATAAAAATGTGTCTACCCTAGGAAATATTACCCCTTTACCAGTATGAGTTTGGGAAAAACAGACCTCGCGCCCTTAATAAAAATGGGGGGCATACTATACAAGAACATGATGGGTGAACACTCTCTCTGATGCGTCCTCTTTTGAGAGGCAAACAAAGTTAATTTTGGCTTTGAGCAAATGTATCACACAATAATGGAAAACAAACTAAAATCAGAGTTGTCAGTAATAACTGATCAATCCAAGACTGTGGATGGAGTCAGACTTGCATATAAGGGGTCACATTTCTTAAAACATATATTTTTCTTGTGTATGTGCAGCACTTAAGTTAGTAAATATGTCTGTGAGCATTGAAAGATAAAATTACGTTAACAGGTGATAACAGCATAATTTTATAGCACTTTTTGGACCTAGTGTTCTATGTGGAAGTTTTTATAGTGACATGAAGGTTAAAGTAATTCAGGCGATAAAAGTATTTAAATGTGGTGTTGCTGTTCAGTGAGTAGTATATAAAAATATCTCAAAGTGAAATCACTGTCCTTACATGGATTAAATTGAGCTGTGATACAGCCACAGCATGAATCTTTGTGGGAGGTTAACAGGCAGCTAACATCTGGAGATTATGAGATTGGGGGTTTTAGTTGGCACAAAGACCCTTGTATACATTAGTCAGACCCAATAAGTACATGTACACTAAATATCCATGTTCTAGCTTGCACATAATACAGAAGCTTGCACGCAAGTCTGCCTATAGAGAGACACAGAGTCATTACAGGAGAGGTTCAGTGTGGAGGATGTGACACTAAAAGCTTTACAGAGAAAACAATGTGGGATTAATCCTGTCAGAGCCTTACTTTATTGACTTTGGTCAATAAAGTAAGGACCTTTTCGTAAAGACAAACCTGAAATCTAAAAATCTAATGAAAGAACAGGAAGACATCCTCTAAGCAACAACCCCTCAACATCAACAACATCTTCATGGTGGATTTCCACTGATCATCAGTATTATGCAACAGGAGCCACTCTGATCCAGACTCAGAGACAAAAAGAAAACAAAAAGCACAAAACATTAGAGCCCTAAAAGTAAGAAAACAACCTTCTTAAAGGGATCATTATAACAAAGCCCTTATCTTTAATGTTAGTTTTGGTTCAATCTGCTTATATATTCAGACATAATGAAGGTGAATAAATCTGTGAATCTGTTACTAAGCTCCAACAGAAAACTGGACTCAAGTTGTTCAGACTGGGTGGGCTGTTCACCAGTGGGAGAGTTAGCCACCTCTCTACCAAAACGTTGGGTGTCAGTCTTTAGCTAGGGGACGTATGTGCTGTGCCCAGGCACAAAGTATTTCATTTGCCCCCATCATCAGTATATGAATGTGTTAAGTGTGGCAAGCAGTGTCAAAGCATGAGGGGTCGGACAACTGGAGAAGCTCAGCACAAGTTCAAGTTCATTTACCCAACGGCTAATAGAAGCTTGTTGAGCCTCAATTCTAATGATATTTTATCTTAAAGGGATGATTCAGTATCGTTGAAGTCCTGTTGTTTCAGGAACTTGACAATAGTCACTGCTGTTGGCTGGTAAAGTTTTTTTTGAGTAAGTGTGAATTTTACATAAAATCAACCCACAGAACTTTGCTTAGTCAAACTTAATTGGGAGGAAATTTTTGGGCACTTCATTTGAAGTCCCTTATTTTCACAGTGCAGTAAATGACACTGTGTTCTCCAGATCATTAGCAGACAAACACATAGCTATTTGCTGCATCATAAAAAATAATGCCAAAATACAGACTTCCTGGAGGAAAAAAAAGTTCTTTGGAAGTTTTTCACCCATTTACACATTCAACCCCACATAATTTTACAGTTCTTTTTTAAGTAAGACTCACACAATTGCACAACGTAACTGTGCGGACCAGCAGTGGTGTGCCTTACCTGTAGTCTTAGCCCATTCTTCTTAAAGGTACAGCGCTGCTTGCAGCCCTTACAGCAACCTCACTGACTACTGTCAAGTACCTGATGCTACTCAACTTTTATAATACTGTTGAAAAACAATAAAACTGTGTTTTCACAAATAAGAAAACTTGATATTTTTCATGACAAGTTTTAAGCGTAAACAAAGATGGTCGCTGCCCTAACGTAACCCTGACTTTTTCCTGTTACTCTTCAATAACATATTACAAAAAATCCCTCCAATGAAGCATGATGCTTCGATAATGTGACCAGGGGGTCAAGGGTTTAATTTTTAATGTATAAGAAAGAAAAAAGATGGCTCACTTTGAAGAGAAGCTCAATCGAAAGGTTTAAGGTTCAAGGCCAGGTCTCGCTGTCATATGTCAACATGTCCTTGGCAGGACACTTAACCAAAAGAGATCCCACTGCTGTGTCAGTGATGAGGGAATGGGTATGAAAGGATGTTTGTGTGAACTGACTAATGGATTATTAACATAGAAACTTCAGCCTTTGAGTGAATACAATTGTGAAAGGACGTGCAAGGGTTACGCCACATTTGGTACAAAAGAAGTCCAAAATACCAGAAGAGCACTCTACAAGCTCAAGTCTACTGGCTGTTTTAGTACCATTATTGCTGTTAATATGTGCAGTTCTTTGCTGCATTGATTCATGTTATTAATAACTCTGTCTCTTCGTCCTCCATCTTAGATTGAACGCATCTTCTTTTTACATTATTAACTACCTTTTAGCGTAGTTAATAACACACTAAGGTTGGAATTTTGAGTTACTTTAAAGATTTCAAAGTGATAGCCTGCTGCTCTCACAGAAGCATTTCTTGAGAGGTAAGGTATCTGATGCCTTGCTCAAGGGTACTTTTACTGTCAAACAGCAGCTCTGCTGCTTCCAGGCCAACTTTCACATATGTCACTGTAAGACTGAGACTCTTTCACTCTGAGAACATGAGGAGACCCAAAATCTCCTTCCTCATCTGACAGGGAAGTTTCACACTACCTGGGAAAAGAAGCAGCTGCTGTAAAATTTAGTGTGGGCTGTCCTGAACTGTACCGGAAATATTCTGGAGTTCAGCACAGACTCGACCTCATGTCACACTGTGACGCACGGTTTAATCCAAAGCTCCCCCAAAGCCGATCAATTATTTCCACTGAAGTGAGAAAATCGACCTGTCCAAGCACATTTGTTGGCTGCATTTTTTGTTGTCTGGTGATGGGATTACACGGCTGGTTTGGTGAAGATCGGGGATCAGTCACAGTGAGATGATGAGGATGAGCCACCATGAGTGAGAGGCTGTGTGAGGGCACAGGGGTCACGTTTGTGATCTATTACGTACGAGGGTCAGTGAAAAGCCCTGTTTAAGGAAGACGCAGGCCGGCCCTACAATGCCGTGCAGCACGTTGCAGTTCTTCACCAGAGCACCAAAAGTTTCTCTGCATGGCTCTTCCTCCTCGTCAGGATCCTCCTCTGCCTCTGGGTGCAGACCCTGCTGGTCCCCTGCCCACAACTCACCCCTGAGGGGACCATCCTTGACCCCCTTAAGAGGCAGACCAAACTGTTATTCAACCAATCAGACATGTGCTGCGTGACTCAAGTCTACTTTCTTGGACATTAGCCTGTCATCTGAAGGTGGCTGACTTATACTGCAGGAAAATGGCTTTGACTGCAGTCCTCATGTTCTCTCTGTCTACATCCTGCTGCAGTCCTCATGTTCTCTCTGTCTACATCCTGCTGCAGTCCTCATGCTCTCTCTGTCTACATCCTGCTGCAGTCTCTTCTTTTGAATATTACAGAAGGACATCAGGTTAACACAAAAGAGCCTCCTCTCTCCGATCAGTCCAGTGTTTTAATTCTTAATAAAGAATAATCTGTAAATATGAAGAGAGGACTAAAAAAGTCCTGCAGAGGAACTCAACCTGTGATGCTACAGTGTCTTTTTAATTAATTTCAAACTCCTGGCTTATTCACGTTTTTAAAGCAATACACAAGATACGCTCCATAAAGCAATGAATGCTCTCCAATTATATGTAAATGTTTCTGTTATAACTTCTATCGTTTATGTACCTCATGATAAAGTGTTACAGTTTACGTTTGAGTGGTTGTATTTGGTCAATTTTGATAAAAGCTTTATATTGTTTTTTTTTTTTAATAATTATTTAATAATGAAATCATTTCATTTTTGATAAGTAATTTTGGTAATCTAAGTGAGAGTATCTCACAGTTTCCAAAAATCTCGGCCTCTGGCAATCACTGATAGAATAACTGAAGCCTTCTCCGTAACCATGCTGCTCATGCTGATCTGCAGAATGGGCGTCTCATGCCACCTTCCTCCTTACTAAGTGCAACCAGCACGTAATGTTTCATATACTGAAAAACTGAAAAGGAACAAAATAGCAACAATTCAGGATAAAAACATTTAAAAAAAAGTAATGGTATATGATATATAAATATATCTGATAATTGTTTTAATACAATAATTTTAAAGTATTTTTTAAAATGTTCTTTTTATAGGGATAATTTAATTTATTCCAATTCTGCGTTGGGCTCTGTAGTTTTCATCTTTTGCCCAGGGCATAACTAAAAACAAGCCAAAGTCTTTCTCATGGTAAGTCCATGCATAAAAGCCAAAACATCATCCCCTTTGTCCACAATTTCTGAAAAAACAGTATTTCCTGAAGATTTTAAATGTTTTTCATCTCAACTTGGGACATATAAATCTGAAAAAAAAGTTAATACACTCTAACTTTTGAGAGAGTAAATAAAAGTTTCATTGATCAGTTGTCTTGTTAGAATAACTTATTGTGTCAAAAACTACCAAGCATGCCAACTGAACACCATTTAAGAACAAAGTTTAACTGAAAAAGTTATCAAATTATCTCACAATTCTTTCATTCAACTTAAAACCAACTTTGAGATAATAACTCCTCAAATAACTATTACATTTTTTTACATTTACAGAACAGTAATTATGACATTTGTCTCATTAAGAGTTTGGCAGTGAATAAAAATGAATGTAGCTCTCGGTGAAGCTGTCCATCCCTGGTCTTACTGAAAAGCGAAACACTTTGCAACATATTCAAAACTAAACATGAAGCAAGTGTGCAGTGTTTGGCAGCGTCCTCAAATATTTTAATGAGTTCTTATTACTCATTACTCTTTAAAAAAATAATTATCTTAGTGGTTTCTTGATGTCAAATGTAAACAAATCACATTAATTTTATGTTATTGTTTCAGGGCACACATCTAATCATGGCGGCAGCACTTCTAATTCCAAAGCAATGATAAAAAGTATTTAAGCTTTATTTTTAACCAGAGATGGGGAACTGGCAGCCCCGGGGGCACATGCAGCCCGCCACCTCATTAAATGTGTCCCCCGGTCATTTATAAAACCTACAAATTGTTAACATGGAGAAAACAAAACAGAATTTACAAAATGATATACAACCTGAGATTACAATAAAACACCATGCATGAATTGAGATATGTAACTGAGTTATTTCTTTTTTATTTAGATTTTACATTTTTGCTCATGACTCGATAAGTTCTCAGTAATTTTCATGGCATTTTCAGTGAATTTTGATCAAACTGATGATCAAATGAAAAAGAGAATCCAAAAGTGGATCGAGGAGTTTTTAAAGGATTTTATTGTGAGATGGGCACTTTCCCACATTTCTGACCATAATTCACCGGGATAAAACTGAAAATGCTGGAGGAGGTTTGTGCTCTTCAGACACTTCTGGTGGGTAAATATTTTGTTTGTTTTTTTACAAGCAATCACATAACTAACTTTGCATTAAAATGTTCTCTAAATCTAATTTATGAAGTACTAGAAAATAATATGAAGTTCAAGTTTAAATTATTTGGGAAACTGTAAGCATACTATATAAAAGTGTGTTGGTGTAAACTGGCTTTATATTAGCTTTAATTTTCCGTCAGGCTTGTTGTTTATGCATTCTTATTAAATGTGAGCTCTAATACATGAATGTTGGTATAGTCATTATTTATGACCACTTTTATTTGCTATTTAAATTTATTTATTTTTTTTTTTCCCAAGAGGAACATCGAATTTGGTACAGCCCTTAGACAGGGAGGATGGTTTTATGGGGTCCTCGTGGTTGTCAAAGTTGCCCATCTCTGCTTTAAATGTTATCTGTGATGTATTTATACAAAGCTCTTGCACCAACAGTTACTCATAAAAGTTACATATTTGGGTGATTACATTAAACATGACTAGTCCCTGCCCAAACTAATCAGAAGAAGTGTTATGTAATGTGTTATACAAAGTATTGATTACTACAGAGGCAAAAGAGTACACCAATGACATCATTGTGCAGTATTACACATTCAACAAGAGTTAAAACAAATATCTTCTGCTCTTACCTTCCTCTTTTTGTTTTTCATTGATGGTTTTGTGCAGTTTCCCATAACTCCCCGCCTGCTCCGCTGAGCGAGCAATCTGACCCTGCCGGTCTCCTCCAGCTTCACAGATTTATCCTCTGCTCCCTCTCGCTCTGATTTTATAAATAATGATCTGTATTTAAAACCTCTCTCCACTCTCCTCTTACTCAGGGGGACATCTTAAAAGTTCAGCTCTGCCTCTGCCTTTCCTCTGCATCCCATGGTTACAAATCTGTTGTCACATCTAATAACATACACATAAAAAAGCCTCTAATCCAAGCACGAGCAGTCCTGAAAGACTCCTCCCATCTCTATATGATCCAAAAACCACCAGACACAGAGGGAGTCCCCTGGTGCCGACTGCACAATTGTTTCATCTAAGCAGCAGCAGTAGCAGCATCACTTTTTCATTTCTTTTACTTCCTCCTCACTCTCATCATCATTTTTAATCCCCTCCTCTCGCTCTCTTTCACGCCCCCTCTTTCCTTTTTGTGATGCTCACTCTCCCCTCCCTCATCCACATGTTACACCAGAGTCTAAATGACTTCCCCTACAGTGTGAAGAGTTTTAGAGGGAGATTTAAGAGGACATAAATCCCTACTGTTTCAGATTAAAGGGGAAGATTGGGTGATGAAAGGATTGGCTGAAGGAAAACAGGAATGGCACAGTAATAAGAGAGAACAAGCAGAGATCTGCTGAATACATACGTGGACAAAGTTATTGGTACCCCTCGGTTAATGAGAAAAACAAAAAAAAAGTGCATTAGTCACAGAAATAACTTCAATCTGACAAAAGTTATAATAAAAAATTATATGAAAATTAACCAAAAAAAAATAAGACACTGCTTTTGAACTGTGGTTCAACAGAATTATTAAAAAAACTCATGAAACTGGTCTGGACAAAAATTAGAAGAATCAGAATAGTTCAGTGTTTTCCTCTGTCCATCCATACCATCATTTTTTTTCCAGGCCAGTTTCATAAGTTTTTAAAAAAATAATTCTACTCAACCACGGTTCAAAAGCAATGTCTGATTTTCATTGGTTCATTTTTATTGATTTTTTTTATTTATCACTACTTTTGTCAGAGTCAAACTATTTCTGTGAACATTGTGGATTTTTCGTTCATTAACCGAGGGGTACCAACAATTTTGTCTACGTGTGTACATAATTTAGAGACCATCCTTCTGATTCATCTTCAGTCATTTATTTCTGCTATTGCTTCAAATGCTTTAGGTCACCCTGACTTTGAAAGGCCAGATACTGACCTTGGAAATGGGGATTAGGTCCTGCTGCCATGCTGACAAATGTCTATATGTCAAGTGTCTTCATCAAAAGTTAATAACATACTTTGGTCCAAAAGGCCTATGAATAAAGCACAGCTGCATCCTTCCACACTTACACAACCCCTCTGTTCAGGGCAGCTGGTTTTGAGGGCGATCCCTTTCATATCCTTATGAGCCAGGGCAGAGCTGCAGTGAATGTAGTACATGCAAGGTCTTCACGATAGACCTGCTGTGCATCTCGAGTGAAGCAGAGTACACTGCTGCTCCAGCCATGCACTACTGACAGTCCTGAACACACACAAACTGCAAATTCATGCCTGGAACTAGATAACAGCAAAGCTTGTTCCCCCAAACATCACAGGATATTGCACAACATGCTAACCACAGTGGGACAACCACAACTTAGCCTTCCTTCCAGGCCAACGTGAGTAGAAATGGAGGGGTAATGGGGTGGCTAAAGGACTGATTATATTCAGCCAACTGTTAAACTCCTCTTGACTAATGTAATACAAGTATTTTTTAACTCATTACTATCATCAGAACTTCCTTATCAATTATGATCAACTATCAAGGATATACAAGACTAATCATTATGAAATGAAAAGATACACATCACATCACACAAAGGTGTGTTTGTGCCAATGAACAACCAATCATGTACTCTTCTTTCCTTCATAAAGGATGGCCCGGTGTATCCTAGGCTGAAGGAGATTCTAAAGGAAGCATTAAGCCACCTTTCTTAAGCATTTAGACTATTTCAACAGCTCTTATCACGAACTACTTAGGAACCTTCATTAGCAAAAAGGACTATTTGACTGCAGCCATGTTGTGTGCTGATCTCCCGGTTAGAATGTAAACAACACGGTGGCACTTCGCACAGAAATTTCACACAGGTAGACGTAGACTTATGCAAATAAAATGCTTGTTACGTAACAATAGGCTAGATCCACAAACTCAACAGCTCACCAAATACGATCAGTTTAAATGTATGCAGCCTGCTAAATACAGATTTTGCGGGCTACTTTTTTTTCTGCATAATATGGGACTTTAAATGATAATATGTTCAAGTGGGAAATTCCAGCATCACCAAACTGCAAACAGGTGGACAGGTCAGGTACAGGGCTACAGGCTTCAGCGAGGTCAAAAGGTAGAGGAGAGTAAAAGTTCAAGGATGGGTCAAGAATAACCAGGATGATGTGACAGTGTGATTCTTTTTCAACAAAGCATTTTTGATCTATTACTTTCACAAACAAGGAATATTCATGGAGAGATCAATGTCCATAGACCTTGCACATTCACATCACGCTCAGGCACAAACCTCCTATCTCCATTATTATGTTTATATAGCTGTTTTTTTCATAAAGCAGGGCTCCCGGTCAACTTCAATGTTTAAGGGATGTTTTTTTTAACCAAATTAGAGTTCAAAATAAAAAAGTTGTCATCAGGGCAATAATCATTTATGCATTAAAGCATTTTTGTGATTTCCTAAAAAAAGTAGAAATTTTGGAGATTGGAGATTTGTGCCTGAAAGTGATGAAATGCTATTCAGTTTGTTCTTGAGTTAAGCTAACCTGACATGCCAGATTGCCTATTTAATTTATACTAAACAGGATATATTTCACCAGTCATTCTGAGCAACAGGCCACAAAAGTGTTTAGGGAAGGCAGAATCTTTCAGCAACCTATCCATAGTGACTCAATGGTCTTTGTGTCAATCTCATTCAACACAGACGTTATATGATGTAGCACGCTCACCCTGCTGCAGAGAAGCCAACATCTGTGTGAGGAGGAAAGAAAGTATCTTAAATTGAGAGGTCTTAATTGATGTTATTTGTTCTTCATTTAATGGAGAAATGCTGTCCAGTTCTGCTGATATATAATAAATCGAATGTGCTATAAAGGCAGCCACCGTTCACAGGCCTGCAGTCACTTCTCTCTGTCACCATGATCTTTGTTCCCACCTCTTTCGGCTCAAAGACTGCTGGTTGATCAGTGATTCTTCAGACTAAGCTTGACTGTTACAGCTCAAAGGTTTGCATGATGGATCTGCCAGATTGCAGACACCTAACCAGGCACATACAGCTGCTCTGCAATGTGCACGTTGGGATTTTTGTGTAAGAAGTAATTTTACCTTTGTGGCCCATCCTGGTATTATCAATGTGGGAAACTGTATAAGCAGGAAAGATCATATGAAGTAGAGACAAGAGTTATCACTCATCATGAAACCTAATTAAAAAGATGATCTCAAATAAACTCAGGCTTCAGACTTTGTGAGAAACTTATTCTGGATCAATCAGAGAACTGTTAAATGTGTAATCATCAGAGGGAGAACAAGTATCACTTTCTCTATTCCTAAAAATGATTAACGCATGATCACTGTGCTCTGAGTTTTAAATCTTTTCAGAGAAAGATTGAAAAAGTTCTCTGCTTTTAAACTAATGAAAAAAAAAACAACCGAGATGCTTAAGTAAGTGAAAGCTTATGTCATCGACCCTGGTCACTCAATCACTGGACATACAGTCTAGAAAGAAACACCAGAAGCTGATGTGTAGTTTCCTCCTGCTGAACTCCTTACTGCCTCGATCAACCAGGCCAGCTGAGCCGATAGCACATCATGAGAGTGCCATGAGATCATAGCACACATATCAATGTCATAAATGTTTTACTAAGTGGTCCTCTAAGCTCTTAAAAACATCTGTGACAAATCTGTTCAAAAGCAGATTTGGAAATGCTGCTTAAAGAGCGCCCATCTGGATCCTGCTGCATTTGAGTGTGTTTGTGTTTGTGTTTCAGTTTGCCATTTTATCAAATTTTTGTTTGATTTCATCTCAGACTTTCTGGTTTAAAAATCTCTAAAAATGTGTCCATATCCATTCTCAGCAAGGATCAGTGACACTTTCATTGTCTTATGTTTACTGATCACAAGAAAAGTAACATTTTCTCCAAAATCTGTATTCAGATTGAAAAGGAGGTCAAAGTGAAAATTTAGTTTAGCACGAGATCTAAACTGGGCTCCTGAGGAGGTCTTACATCTTTTAACAAAACAGTTTTCTCAAAATAATGCTCCTTAACATCTGAAAGTTAAGAATGCCTCAGAAATGATAAATTATTTATACTACATAAATCAGACAACACAATAACAAATAAAAAGCAACTTTTATGAGAACTTGAAAAAACCACATCAATAAAAAAATTCTCCTTTTATCAAAGACGAAAACTCAGCAACAAATAAAAAAGGGTCTTCACAATATCAGCCAAGATCAACAAAAACTAAAAATCACAACGGAAAAAACACACACAAGGAAACACAACAACAAATACAAAAACACAACACACATAAAAAACAATGAAATGAAAACACTGAGATAAATAATAAATGACAACATAAAAACTCGGATTAAAAATCCAAACAAAAATAAAAGCACAACAAAAATTAGAAGTACAATAACCAAAATGAAAACACTACAACAAATAAAAAAACAGCACAGTTTGAAAAAAAACACAACAAACATTTTTTCTTTTTCAGTTTTAATTTTCAATATTATTGTTCAGTTTTATGCTATTGTATTTTCAATTTATCAAGGGTTTTGCTTGTTTTTGTGATTTCTTGTGTTTCTAATAGACTTTTGTTTTTTGTATGGCTCTGTTTATATGTTGTTGCAACTTCTGCTTTGCCATTGTGTTGTCTTATTTGCCATTTTGCTTTTGACTTTTTGACATTTTGTTTGATCCGTCTCTGCTGTCTTTGAGTTATGGTTGTGTTTTTTTGTTGTTGTTGTGTTTTCTTATTCATCATTGTGTTTTATTTTGTAACTGTGTTGTTTTTACTGTTAAAATAGTACTTTTTAGTTTGTAGTTACTATAGTTTGTTTGTTCTTGCATTCTTTTGATTTGTTGCTGTTATTCTTTTGTTTACATTTTCTATCTTATATTTCATTTTGATATTTGTAGTTGTGTTTATTGATTTGTCATAATTATTTTTTTCTTCGATGATGGAGATTTTTTTTTTTCTTTTTGATGTTGCGTTTAATGATTTGGTGATGTGGTTTGTTCTCAGGGCTACCATGAAGAAAAACTAAGGATGAAGAGCTACAAATGTACATGTAAATGTAATACAAAAGTACTGTGCAGGGCTGTTAAAAACCGAGGTCTCTACAAATCTGTAACCAGTGCTATCAGATGCTTCTCTGATCTTTCTAAAATTGAGCAGACAGGCAGAGTCATGAAACTTTTGGTTTTGACTTATTGCTATAATCAGTAATAACCACTGGAGGTCGCTTTAGGACAGACTTGTGACCATCTGACAGCTGTTGAAGCTGTGAACACAGACTGTAATGATGGGCTTTCTATTTTAAGGAGAGCTCAGTTGAAGATCGAGATGAGTGATGTGCAATTGAAGAGAGTGATGTAAATTGAAACTCTGCCCCAAAAAAGACCTACAGTAGGAACAGACTGGGTTGAAACACTAATTGAGGGGAACCAGAGGGCAGCATGCTAAAAGAAATGAGAGCTGGGGATCTGGTTAAATAGGACAACACAGTATTTCAGACATTGACTTGAAAACATAATTTGCCTCTAACCTGTTCTGATGTGAGGGATTCACATGTTTGTCTTTTTTTTTTTTCTTTAAAAGTAATAAAGCAGGACCACTAACTGTGGAAAACAGATTTTGCCTCAAATTTATATTACATATTTGTCCTAATGTGTACGAAGAAATGACCAATAACTGGTGTTAGTGTCTTTTTTTAATATATACTTCTAACTGCACTTAGCGAACATGTATGGACTTACCACTAACCTATTTGCCAACACATCCTTACCTTCTTATTCAACCTTATATCTACTTGATGGCTTACTTACTGACATACCCTGACTTACAGGCTAACTAGTTTACAGACCTATGGCCTCTTTACCCTTACTTTCTTACCCTTACTTTATTTTTCAATGCTATAATATTAGCATACATTCTAACATACAGATTTTACCTCTTACTTACCTATTTACTAACTGATATGCTGATTAGCTAACAAACTTCTATCAAAAATACTTATTGACTTGCTTGCTTACCATTTCTTTCTTTTTTATTTGCCTACTTAAAGGGGCTGTGATATATGCCTGATCGAAATACACACTTTAAAGAGGACATATCATGCTTGTTTCTCCTTTTCACTATGCCAGACTAGGATGCCTGTAAAGCATTTCTGCCTTCAGTACAAGTCATTTAGTTCCTTCATTGCCCCACAATAGCGTTTTCAATATCCTAATTTTAGGCCATTATGAAGCACTTGTTGAAACGCTTGGTCTCAAGGATGACCTCAAGTTACCCCGCAATGTCACAACCCTTTGTGCTCTGATTGGTCAGTTCTATCAGGGGTAGAGCCAGCTTGTCCTTCTTCTTCTACTGTATTTTCCGGCAGGCTCAAAGCAGCGACCGCGTATTGAGTCTCCCTACAGGCCAGAGCTGGTAGTGAGGGAGAGTGAGCGAGGGAGCTTTATACCCCTGCTGCTGGATGTGTTCCTCGGTGAGGGTTTGTGGCTAACGGACATCACAGAGGAGGAAGTGTTTTATCAGATTACTCCAATAAAAAGAAAGGTACCTCGTGACGTCATGACGTTTGAAATCTCGAGGACATCTCGCAATGACCTATTTTCAGAGGCATCAAATCTCGTTCTAGGATATCAGAAAAAATACAATATCTCTTTTTTTGAAAATTGAGGGGGTGTAAGGTCTTGTTTTCAAATTTATTATATTATATGTAAGTATTAAATCATGCATCAGCATGATATGTCTCCTTTAAGATGAGTTTTATAGCACCAAAATAGGTTATCCATAAATGCTATTCCTTAGCCTTCCGGTCGGGTCGGACAGGGCTGGACTGGCCTGGATACTCAACTTCGGGAACAAGACAATTAAAACTAGAGCAAATTTATATTATTCAGACACATCTTAGAGCACCGGGCTGTAAGTAGCTGCTTGTTGTCCCACATCAAAAACTACCGCTACAACTAGAAAGAGATACATTACCTCGTCGCTTTGCATCCTGTAGGTTGTTGAAAAAAGAAGTTGTAAAGCAATGCAGAGTTCTGAGGAAGGTCAGAGCTGCATTCATTATAGCATCACAACACACACACACACACACACGCTTTGGCTTGTGGTGCGTTCCAGTTGTAGCCAGAAGTAGGAATTTCCGATTTTTGAGTAGGAAACTACAACTGGAACGCCCCCCGAGGTCAAAATTTCTTACTGGGAACTCAGTGAAACCTCGCCACCCCCGAGTTGACAATCGAAGATGGATGCCCCCAGTGTGAACAGTTATTTAGCTCCTGTAGTAATCAATTTATTTGCACTTCTGTTTTCTCCCACATCGCTGACTACACCTTTAAAGGCATACTGATTGTATACTTACTTTCTATTTATCACTTGATTCCATACTTGCTTGATAACCCTTAATTACTTAAGGCCCAAACACACTCGGGCGGACGTTTGCAAGGCTTGTGAATGCAAACCTCAAATTTTACAACCACGCGGACTCCACTCTGCATACTGGTGTCACAGTGAACACTGCTCGGCATGTATTTTCACATCAACCCCATATTAAATGTGTGACACCCCGTTGCAACAGCTGTCTTTTGTGCAGCGTGGACAGGCGAGTGGTGACTCTCAGAGTACAGAAAAGGGGGACAGGCACCCAACCAGATCACTCAACTTTTCACTTGACATTTGGAAGTATTGAAAATGGTTTTTGTCATCAATATCACACATGTCTTCATAGCATACCCTCCGCCCCTGCCTCTTGTGGCATTTAATGGCCGTATACACCACTGTCTCTTAATTTGATTGCTTTTCAAAGTCAGCAGACAGAGCAGCCCTCCCCCTCCCTCATTTTCTGTGTACAGCGTAATGAAAGAAAAATGTAAAACAGTGCACAAAGATTGTGGTAAATGTAGGGTTTCATGTAAATTTCACAAGAAACTACTACGTGGAAGTGTGATCAACTATAAAAGCTCTGACGTTTGCGGACATCAGACAAAGTATGTGAAAACTCACTTATTTTTACATACTTTGTCACTTACTTACTAGCATACTTACTGACTTATTGATAGCATACATACTTTCAAATTATTACTTACTGTATTTTCAGACTTGGTTGCTAACCCTTATTTAATTAGTTTTTACTTAGGCTACGTTTACATGAAAACTCCTGACTTGCAAAGATTTTTCCTTTGCATTTTAAAGTCTTCTGCGTTCAGAAGGAGACGAGTGAATCTGCTGTAGTATGCATGCCGGTTCAGTAGATGGCGCTGTAGGTGTGCAGAGAGGCAGCGCTGCTACAACACGTACAAAGAAGAAGAACTTTTCACAAAAAACAATGGCGAATAGACACACAGAGAGGCAGGAGTTTCTTTTCTGGCCAACAAATCAGTTCGGACAAAAAAATCACGTTGTTCAACTTGACATGCTCTTTTGGGGACAGCAGTCTCCCATCCTCAGGGGATGATGTCAGAATATTGAGACAAGCTACACAGCCAGAAATGGCATATTCACAAATGCATCCTCACTACATCAAGACTATGTTGATAGTGATACCATTCTTTACACCTACCCTGGCAAACTTCTAAAATCTGTCTACAATTAGTTAGGTGGATATCAGGAAATGTCATACTCTACAGCACAATGTTTCTCACTGCTTTAGGTAACTCAGCCTGTGTTGAAAGCAGATAAATCGGCCCAGGATGTACTTTCATCAAAGTGTTGATGATTTTGACAACATAGTTCTTCGCAGCCAATATACGTTAGTGTGTGAATGGGCCTATACTGATGAACCCTTTCTTACTCCTTGGAAGAGGAAGCGGTTATTATTATTAAATTAGCACTTGGACTGCTGGTTGGACATGGAAGGAGGGCGGCTGAGGAGATCCCTTCCTCCCCTGGTCCAGGGATTCAGACCAGGGGAGGACGGCTGCATCAGCCAGCCTACCACAGCTGGAGTCAATGGAGGAGAGATTAAGACTACGTTTACATGGAAACTCCTGACTTAAAGACGCAAAGATTTTCCCTTTTTCGTTTTCAAATTCTTCTGCGTTCATACGATGACACTGGAGACTAGTGCACGGAGCTTCATGGAGAGCGTATTCAAAACTTTCCACTCTGGAGCCCGTTTTCAAAAGCTTCCGTTTTAGATGGAAACGCAACGCGCTTCCATCTAAATGCAAGGCCAAACTTACCAGATTTGACCGTTGTCGGCGCCATGTAAACACAGCCTAAGATTGTCACTGCGTTTTCCCCGCAGCACATTTAAAGGCAAGGAGAGATGTTCATTTGATTGGTGAAGACAACACTCAGCAGTATTAAACCCACTCAGGCCTTCTCTCCTCCTTCTCTGGCACTTGCGCAGGGAGGCAGGGACGGAGGTGTGGCTGTGCCTCAGTGCACCATGCAGGAAACTTGCAAAGTGCGCTGGACACACCCCCTTTGGAGTGGTGCATCACAGGTGCACCACAGGGCAGGTGCGCTTAACCTGCACCTGGTCTACGAAATTAGAGCCCCACATGGAGCCCCTGTTCCCACAGTTTCCTCATGGCTTAAATAGTAAACAATAGTTAATAATAATACAGCTTTCTGAGTGCTGTATGACAGAAGGCACAAAGCTCTTGCTAAATAGTGCTCTTCTGCTGTTCAGAGTCCTGTATCTGCAGCCTCCAATGTGAAGTTTGAGTTGAGGGGGCACTGACTTTCCCTTACTTACTTATTCATTTATGTGCTGATTACTCACTAATGTACCTTCTTGCTGTCTGAAAACCGTTACACATTTATTTTTTCACATTAACTTTGGTGCTGAACTGATGCAGAAGCACTGCAAACAGTTAAATGGTCAGAATATGTTAGAAAGAGAGCAGAGAATACAAAAGCACAAAGAGAAAAGTACCATTAGGCTACTTAACGTATGATCAGGTTTTTTTTTTTCCATTTGCATGTACATCACAGCTAATGTTCATGTGAACACAGAATTGGGTTTCATTTTTCGGTTTGTTTTTTTGTTGTTTCGCTCCCAAAAATCCAACTGCTTTGTTTACAGTGTGTAAATAATTTAATGTAATGGACGCACATCCAAAGTAAAAAGCAACACCTGAGGCCAGAGCACAGAGCTTTTGGAAAATCTACACACATGTTTGAGTTACACGTGAGAAGGCAAATGGGGCTTTTAAAAATTCTCAGGTTTTTGTTTAGGCTGAAAGTTTGAATACTGCATATATGTTTATTCATGGGCACTTGAGTTGACAAATGTAGGTCATAGGTAGATAGATAGATAGATAGATAGATAGATAGATAGATAGATAGATAGATAGATAGATAGATAGATAGATAGATAGATAGATAGATAGATAGATAGATAGATAGATAGATAGATAGATGAACCTTTATTGTCCCCAGAAAAGGGAAATTTGTTTCCACAGCCTTCCATATCATGTTGCCAAAGCACACCATCACATCATAGCCATGGGGCCTTGTGCAGCAATGAGCCTCAGTGCGCAGGAAAACAAGTGGGCATCACTTGTGTTAGGTATGTGTATCTGAGATATATTTAATAATTTTCTTTGCAAGGAGCATGCCATCAACAAGATTAATTTGGACAGTTTTTATTAGTAATGTTATCGGATGAATCAGGATAAATTTGAAATGAATAACATAGCCAATTACAGTTTTGGGAACTCCTAGGGGGGATCTGCCCTAACTTCCTGGCACAATGACCCCCCTTTTTAAAGTCCTAAAGATAGGAGGATAGGAGGAGTTGAACAGGGAGTGGAAAATGGTCAGGATTGAATTCATAGGTACATGACAAAGGCATGGTTGAGTTGTGGTCCTGCTCACGAAAATTTAGTGCAAGCATCCTTCAAATGAGTTGCCAGTGGTAACAAAATTTGGAGCCAGGTGTCACCGTGATGTTGGTAGTTGGGCTGCATATTGTGAGATATTAAGGGCACTTTTTAGAGATGTGGTATGTCTTTTGAGTATCACAGTGTCCAAACTAATGTTCCTTTGGTACGATATTCACTCAAGACCATATTTGCGTTACTTTCAAAATTATGATTAAGAAGACTAAGAAAGACAAAATCTGTTTGAAATCTCTGTTTGTTTTCAAGTGAAACAGCTGTATCTATCAAGATACCTGCCGTACTTCTTTTGTACATAGCACAGAAAATCTGTTTTGGTTTCTGTCAAACAATATACAGATGAATGGTGTATGAGTGGTTGTCCATCTCTATGTGTCAGCCCTGTGGCTAGCCACTGTATTATGTCCAAGGTGTACACCTTCTCTTGTAAAACATCAGCTGGATTACGCTCTGGCCACCAAACCATCACCACCAAAAGGGATAAAGTTTTCCAGATTATGGATGGATAAGTAAAGAAAAGTCTAGCAAGCTTAAAATACCATAAAATAGAGTCTGATAGACCAAAAATTCTCTATGAAGAACCCCTGGACACCCCACTGGGGTTCTAGACCAGGGTTTATCAATTACATTTGCAAAAGGGACAGACAGTTTTGTCTCACTAACATACTGTATTATTATGACACTTTTGTCCTGACTGACATGTTCATTTTCAGTCTTTGAAAGTGAGGCCAGTCCCTTTCACCAATACTTCTGACAAGCACACAGGGCCATTCATACATACATGTATATATATATATATATATATATATATATATATATATATATGCATATATGTATGTATGTGTGTGTATATATATATACATATATATATATATATATATATATATATATATATATATACATACATACTTAGAGAGTTGATGATCACTGTTCTACACCCTTAGAAGTTGCTTTGTATCTCCTTTTTGATGACATTTTAGCAAGGTAGATCTATACATAGGAAATTTGAATCCATTGAATATCAGATAACCTTGTGACAAAATAGTGCAAAATGTTGAGAGGTTGATTTGTAACAGAAAATTGAAGTCTTACCTGTAATGTGTGCATACTGTTCCCCTTTAAAGGTTGATTTACATCTTACATTGTTGAGATTTGGCAGGAATCTTAGATGTGTTGTTATGAAGAGATTAAAAAAACACTGCTTGCACCGCTAGCTTTGTGTTTTCCAAATGCTTTAGAATGAATTTTTTTTCTCACTAACAAGGGCTTCATTTGAGTCATTGCCTGGGTCCTCCAAGTGAAAAAAACACCCCATCTTTCTGTCTCACAGCTGATATTTGCTCACTGCTTACTCTTGCAAATAAGTTTAATCAGCACATCTTACACACAGAAAGAAAAAGTTACATTTATCTCTCAAACAATTTTTGTCCCTTAGAGCAACCAAATATGAACACCCAAAGACATCCTGCACATCTACCATGTAAGGTAAAGAAAAAATCTATCAGAGTAACTTTACAGAGCAGTGTAATGAATTTCTGTGTGTGAGTTCATTCCTGTTCAACAAAACTGACACCAGCAGCTACATTAATGAACTAAGACACAGCCAACACCATTAAGGCTGATTGATTTACCAGGCAGATTATCTGTAACTGATCGGCCTGATCGAGACACCAGGGTGTGCGTGTGTTTGTCAGAGTTATGGCACACACTCAAAAATCAACCAGCCATCTTAATTTCCATCATCTGAGCAATGTTAAAGGGATAGTTCAGGATTTTGAACTAGACTTAAATGATTAACTCCAGAATTAATTACCAGAATGACAGAAAAGCAGCTGTCAGTTTGTGTCAAATTTGGGCTATAGATTGCTGCTAAACTGAATCTATGTAATGTCAAGAATTCTGGGTGAAAACAAGCCACAAAAGCAGCACTGGGTGATTACATACTATGACCAGATTATTTACAACTTCTTACTATTCAACTAGCAAGCAACTTTAGCAGCTTTGTTAAGGCACTAGTTTAGCTCACAGCACAGCCAAATTGTACTGCTGCCAGAAGTATTTAGATCCAAATACAACCTGACTTTACAATCACCAGTTACACAAATCCTAAATCCCAAATAAAGGTTAGATAAATTTATGAACAATCAAACATTATTCTCTAAACCACTACAGTAAGAGTGTTTTAGCTCAGTTTAACTCCACAACAAACTTGTATTCAGCGTGTTTTCATCAAGTTACCTTTTAAAAAACATGGCTTTGTTTTTGATAAGTGCTTTGTTTTTCTGTGCCAAAAAAAATGACCCATCAATTCTGTTGTTCCTCATTTTCACCCAGTTATTCTCAAAATTATACAAATTTAGAGGTACCATCCTCACCAGTGTATGTCCCTTGCTTTTGTGCCAAGAGCTGCTGACTGTAAATGTGACTTGTGATCAGGCTAATGCTATGACCAATACAACCTCACTTCAAAAGTCCTTAACCGTCCCTTTAATGTGCTACAGCTTAAAACATCAAATTTCCTGATATGGCTTTCACAAAATAAAGGCAAAATACCAACATTTAACCTGGGAACTTAATAAACTCTTTTGGTATGAAAATAATTTGACTTGAGCTGAGCAACCATCCTGCCTACATGTCAAATAGCCAAAACATTAGGGAAAATTGCCTGTTTTTGTGAACACTGACACATGAGGAGAGCAGATCCTGTTAGCAGTGTGAATGTGGCCTAAAGTCAGAGTAGACCAATCAAAAAACATGTAACCTATGTTCCTGTCCTCTCAACACACTTGCTTTTATTTTTACCAAACTGAGCCATTTTAGCAAACACTTGAATAAAACACTTGCATTTGGCCGATCATGGGCTGTAACTTCTACCTTTGGTCATGTGTTTGCAGGTGTGGGATCTTTTTAGAATACAGCACTGACGGACTGTTACACAAGTAGTATGAGGTTAATTTTCACACCAGGCACACTATTGTCTTATGTGTTTGTGTTTGTGAGGGAGAGCTGTAGGTGTGCTCGGGTAAAGTGACTCTGTCCTTTGTTTTTAGACTCAGCGTACTCTTGCGTTTCTCTGTGACAAACAAACGTATCATGAACTGATCTGGTATCAGATGTGCATTGGCCGGTGTCTGCTAACAAGAGCTGTCAGTCAAAGAAACAAAAGAGACGACAGCCTAGACAGAGTGAGGGGGGCAGTGAGGACAAAGAGGGATGTAACACTGTCAACGATGATCAATAAGAGTGTCAGGGGGGTTTTACTGCTGTTGTTGGTTTTGACTAAGATCTATTCTAATCTATTCAGTTCATTGTAACCGAGAGCATTTCATCCGTGATCATAGATTTTGTTGACAACCCCCTGAAGATCCAAAAGAGTACAGAATAGGGAGGAAAGGTGGTGATTTGTGCAACTTTGAACATGGCAAGGTTGCTGGTGCCAGATGAACTGGTCTGATTTTTCTTACGTAATGCAAACCGGGCTCAAACTGGGCTTGAACTGAATCCCCATCGTATTGTTGTGTTGAAGCAGGACGAACACCCCTGAAATGCTGTAGACTAACTGTAGAAGTGCTGCAGAAGCGTTACTGACAGCGTATGAACGGGTGTGTTCGGGGGGGGGGGGAGACAGTCATTTCTTCTCGTATCATGCTGATCAAACCAGCCTTGCCAGTTGTGTACAGCTGTGCAATATCGCCAAGAGAAACAGGAATGTGTGACTGGGTCATTACATGTAAGCTGCAAATGATGACAGATTTGACCATCAATATAAGCACATCAAACAAAACAAGTCTGATGTTGTTTTGTTTTACAGACCATATTATCACCAATGATTTAAGAAGACAGTGAATAATCTCATAGGCTTTAAGTCGAGGGAACTAGCGTAATGCCAATCTCTATGTTATCCACAAAAATACATCATGATCATGATTCTACAAGGATGCAGTGAGTCAAACAGTTATATTGGTGGAATATCACTTCATGATACATCAGAGCATGCTGCTCACCATCAGGGTCTTCCTGTTAGTCAAAGTAAGGTGCAGGGACCTGGAGGAAACCCAGCAGTGAAACTAGAAAAGAAAACCTAGGCTATTTTCTTCTCCTCAGGCTCTCGTCCTCGCTCCCACTCGCTAAGCCGTCCTTCTCCTGTTTTAGATCACATGCATCATCTTTGACATCACATTTTGACTCTTTTTATAACGATTTCCTGTTGCTAACCTCAGCCACAAATGCATTGATTTCCTTTCCTTGTGTCAAAACACACAGGAGTGACTCACTCATGGGCGATACAGGCTTGATGGCTTTAACTTTCAGCATAATCCTGTTTTATTTTTATTTTCATACACACATATTTACAGAGCCAGCACTTTCTCGCACCATGATCCCACATGTCTGACCTCGGGGTGACAGATGCTGTAATGTTTGTAGAATACTGTGCTGTCGTGTGTCACTGCTTACCACCAGAGTGATGCTGAGATGGAGTTACATGTGGCTGACGAGAGCCGTATCTGTTACGGATTACTCTCTCATAATGTCTCCCAAAGTAAAGGAGCTTTAAATCCTCTGGAACACACGCTATCTGCATCCTTGATTCAGAGCTCCATCTTCAAGCTCTGCTGCTCCCAGAGGATTAGGGGTTAAACATTAAGGCAAAATGGGAAAAGTTTGAGATATTTTGAACTGATGGGTCACAGAGGTCAAAGGTCAAGAGGGAGCCGGCTACTTACAAAATGTGGAGAGCAGCCAGGCTTTAAATTTGAATCAGGAGCTTAGAGTTTCATCAGGCCATCGACGGGACATTCAATCAGCCGGATAACTTGATGCAGGAGCTCATGAAACATACACACACACACACACACACACACACACACCTACACACACACACACACAGGACAGCAGATGGCTCCTACCTGTCCAAACACAGAGTCCACTATGGGCAGCAGGTCCACAGGCTCCACCTCCTCTTTCTCCTTCTCCTCTCTCCTCTGTGGTCCCTCCATCATCTCCTCAAGCGTCCTCTCGAGCTCCTCGTTCTCTTCCGTCACCTCTGTCTCAGCTGCTGCTGCCAAAGCCGGTCTCTGAAGGTGAGGGGGCAGAGGGGAGGTGATCTGGACGTCTGCAACACCATGATCGATGGATCGCTTCTTCTGCTTCTCCACTTTCTTCTTGATGGCGGCCTGCACCTGGATAAAGAGGAGGACGGGAGAGTGGAGGAACTGAGTGCAAGGAGGAATAATGTTCACAGTCTGATGCGAAACCAGTTTCTTGATGAAGTTATTTTTTACCATTTAACAAAGGTAAACGATAGACACAGTCATAATGGGCGATCATTAAACCTGAAGTGAAACTAGCAAAGAGTAGAGATCAAAACTCATCCATTATTTTCAATCATCTGCCCAAACATTGTAGGTTCATTTGTGTGATATATAGACGGAGGAGATCTGCAAGCAACTTCTTTGTGATTTTCGATTGAATTGTTTTTTCCTTAATTATTTTATGTTTCTTCATAACTACTGTTGCAACCTTTTTAATGTAATTAAAATATTGTTGTCTCCCTCTCTTGTATGTTTAAAGGTACTGCAGAGGTCAGTTGCTCCCATATTATTCACCTTTTGAAAAAATTAACAACAAACTTTGCCATCCAGTTATTCACTTATTTATCCAGTAATTCATTTAAGGTTCATTGTATGTCTTAATTTTGCAATCAAAATATAGCTTTGTTAATCAAAAATGATTAAAAATTTAATTTAAATAAACCTATATATTTTTAAGAAATTCATAATATATAAATATATAAAATATGGAATTTCAAAGGACATGAATATGAGTATGACTCTTTCAGTTATTTTCTTTTGGATCAATAATTCATTCTTATTTTTATTAATCATGTAAAATTCAATGTTGCCAGTTTAAGCAATTGATATTCAGACCCAAGCTTTTCAATTCAAGCTTTTTCTTCTTATTATTTCCTCCCAACCTTTAGAGTCTATTTTTTTTCAGAAGGTGTAATAATTGGTATTTAACCTACATTCCCTGCTCAAGTGTGACATATGGGGCAAACGGCCCTGTCAGTACTTTAGAAAGGGACAAGTTAAACACATGAAGAGCAATTCATGTCCCACTAAGATCTTGAAACAACCATACGGGCATTTATGTGAAAATAAGGTGATGATTTGTAATACAGGGACTTTTCTTTTTGTCTCATAAGCTTTATAGCTATGAGTCTAAAGTAAACAATCTTGACTTTTTATTGAAATGAAGTATTTTTACGATGAGGTTGAAATGCACCTAAAAGGATATCACACGACATTTTTATTTCAGCTTATAAAAGCTAACACAAAGGAACATCAACATTAACCATGACCATTTTTGAGGTATATTACAAAAAAATTGGACATTTTAAGAGGTTAAAAATAGCTTATTTGGGATAACACATGGAACTGTAAAAATGGCTTTCTATTGCAAGATTAGTGAGTTGTTTTCATTATTACATATTTTCAATTCAAAAGCCTTTTGAGTATCCTAATCGACCTTGTCTTAGGTTGGATCGGATAAGGTTCAATAACCTCATACCAACAATTTAAAAAGATAACATAGACAATTACTTTATTTGGTTTGTTGCTGTTGAACATAACTTTTAAGTTTACAATAAAAAGCATCCAACAATTGTATCAACTTCAAACATTTGTAAGCTTGTGGTAAAAACTAGCAAAAGCATGCCACTTTCCTCTGCTTATAAATTTTCAGGGTTAGTTTCTTTTTAAGCCTGTGGTATCTCAGCTTCATTTCAGAAAAATACATTTTTAACTGTCATGCAGTGGGGAAAGAATGAAAGGCTCTTTTCTTGAAGTGTCCAGTTCAACCTTATGTCATCTCAAACCTGAATTAACCCTATTGTTTTAACCCTATAGTTTTAATCCATCGACTTCCACACCAAGCATAAACCTAGGCAAAATATTTTCTTCCCGATGTCATGCATCTAATTTAATCAAACACTTCCTATCTATAAAGTTATTGATCTCTGCATCGCCTTTTGGGTTACAGTAAAAGTGAATATTAACAGGGACTATTCAAAAGAATACACAAATGAAAAAAAATGTAATTTATAAAAAAAAACAATCACCAGTTTTGTTTTATTATCTGGAGGTCATGCACACCTAAAGCCCCTCTATTCATAACCCCCGATCACTTTTTTAGAGGGTATCATTTTCACGTTTTTCTATAGGTTTACCATCATTACCCAACTCAACTGTTTGGCAGAGTATATTTTTATTTTAACTTCTGAAATGCTAGTTTCTGTTGTTTCTAGCAACAAGATAAATCAGTACTATAGTACTATCATAAGCTGAGTTTGCTTAAATGCTGTTCTTTTCCCCAGCAAATGACAACCCTGTGGTTTGTCCGAGTGTGTAACACAAGTTCAAGCCATTCATTGTTATGCTACAGTGACCTTGCCAGAGCTGGGTGGATTGTCAAGTATAGATTCATGTTTATTTGACAACAACATTGAAAAAAAGTCAAAACTGTGCAATACTGTAAACACCTGAATTTTCAGGGAAGCACAACTATATGCAAATGTAAAAAGCAGCTTTAAATGCACTGAGCAGAGGAAACTGTCACATGTACAAACATGCTTGGCATAACGGCTTTAGTTTTAAACTTTTGCCTATATGGCTAGGATCCAACAAACCAATGGACAATTTCAGGTTCACTGATGCTAAGTGGTGCTGAAAACTGCTAGTCTGAATTACTTCACAGACAGAGTCAGAATTAAAATTTATTGCCAGCGTGGCTCTTTAAGGTGCCCCAGTGAGGCATAGGGGGTAACCTGGAAACTCAACTTGGACTCCTCTGGGTGACTTGGATTAGGATGGAGACTCTACCACTTAGAATTCGAGATTCAGACAAGAACTCAGTCCCAGTCAATAAGGCTCAACTCAGAGTCTTCCTTGGAGACTCTGACAAGATGGACACTTGAGACTTGCTATCACATAATGTGGACTGGAGTCAGATTTAACTTGGAATCTTTGTGAGACTTGAGAAATGGGAAATTAGTTACAATACTATTGGCAAGTACATTACTTTGGTTTGATGAAAGACCACCTGCCACCTTAATGAAGGAACAGAAAACTCTCCAGCATGTTTTTATCTGTCTGTACATATTTTTCTCTTCCTCAGTCCCTTTTGTTTTCTTCATCTCAACCAAACACATACATTACACATTCTATCTATTGATTTTCTTTCTCTGATACAGAGGTTTCTTTCTCTGATACAGAATATTAATGAACAAACACTTATTTACTGAAACATTATTAATTAAAGTACATCCTCACATTTCCTCATCAGTACTATTCATCAGTGCTATCCACTTTAAACTATGAAGGACTAAATTACAGTTTTTAAGTAAGGGTTGGTGCAACACAAACATTTAAACAAAACTACTTTGGCATATCATTCAGACACATGCATATGTATAAACCAGTTGTGTTTATAAGGACATCAAAGGACACACATGACCACTTATATACTTTAATCAAAGTAGATATAAATGATAGTAATAGTCACTCACCTGTTTTGCACTCCTCTCCGGTGGTACGTTCATGGTTGTAACACCGCCTCCTGCGGTGTTCGTCTCGCGAATGATCATGAACATCTCGGAGCTACAGGCTCACACACACACAATCTCTCCCTCTCTCTCTCCCTCACTCGTCCTCCCCCTCCCTCACCTTCTCTGCGCCTCTTCCCTGCTCTTCTGCTTCAGGTCCTTGTTTGTCAAAAATGTTAAATATCTCAACAAAAGTCAACTAAAGAGGTCATACAGCTTAATATCTTTAAAAAAAAAGCTTAAAAATCCAGCATCTTTGGAAAGTTTAGCATTGCTTGTTGTCTTGTTTTAAAAAATCTTTTAAAAAGTGCTCTATTTTGTCTCTAAAAAGCTTCCTGTGGGTTCTCCTCTGCCCGTGAGTCTCCTCTCCTGTTGATCAGTGTTTGATGGTGCTGCGGTCCATATGTGTCTCTGTGTGTGCTGGTGAGCAGGTTTTATCATCAGCTGTTGTTTTGACGTTGGGATTGAGTTCCTGCTCCTCTGCCCCCACTCGCTATCTCCTGGTCCTTTAGGTGACACTCTATACCTCCTGAACTTCACCTCTCTCACATTATCTACCACCGACACATCCACCTCCCTCTCTCTCTCTTACTCTCTCTCTTTTTCTCCCCCTCTTTCTCTCTCTGTCCTCCTTTACCTCCCTTTCCTCTCCATCACCACTGAACACTCCTCCGTTAAAACCAGTTCTGTTGTCATGAATGATATCTTACATTCCTCTCTATCGATAAACATCTTAGATTACATTTATTCTTACCATGAAAGATGAGCCAGCACATGGTCATGTATGAATTGGGTTAGATGTGAAGCTGGCCAACAGTTTCTTAAAACTAGTCCCCACCTGCTTTTTATATACCTCTCTAAGGTACACAAGCACCAGACAGTTCAAAGTGTGATGTTGGTCAAGTGGCTCATGTGTTGGCTTGATTACAAGAAAACTCATGAGCAAAAAATGATAATCAGAGACAGAGACCTTTTTACATCCAATATGAAAATTCATTCACCGAGTAAAAGTCATTTTCCCTAAGCTGACAGAAATAACTACATTTCCTTTTTTTCCCAAATATCCCATTCAGTATCAAGGGATGGTGTTTCGAGCCAAGGATGTTTAACCCTGTCCGACAGAAATCCTTGTTTCTGCAACTTTTAAAGACATTGATTTTTAGGCTTTCTGAGATACCACATTCGCAAAGGGTGAACCTTTTACCTTCAAAATCACAATCTCTTCTCTCAATTGTGAAATGTTAGACTGAATTTCCCTAAAAACATTCTTGAAATATCCTGACCTGGAAACTCCATGACCTTGACCGTTGACCTCCAAAATCTGATGAGTTCATCCCTTTCTCGTTGTGAGCATCTGAACAAAGTTTGAAGAAACCCCCTCTGAGTATTTTTGTGGAGTCACAAATACAAACTTTAGATGACACTCTTCACAGATAGAGCAGCGTTACAGTTTGAAGAGTGACTGTGTTACATGGAGACTTTCAGCTGCAGTTTTCATTCATTAACCTTCTTCTAATCGAAGAAGGCCTGATTGTTGTCTTTAATTGACATCTAAACAAAGAGACATTTGCTAAAAAAAGGCCTCTGACCTCAAAAATGTCTTTGCTGAAATAACCACTGACACCCAGCAAAACAGAGCATGTTAAAAAACATGAGGCTGCATTTGACATGTTGTCAGGAATGCACATAGAAAAAAAAGAACATATCATGAAAGAGTGCTTGAAAAAATCACAACGTGTATCTCAGGAGAAAAAAAAGTGAAACCCTGTTTTTCCGTATCCATCAGCCCCAATATTGAGTCAGTCTCTGCTGACCTGACTAATCACAACAGAACAAATCAGATGACCTGCTAGAGCGACTGGGCCCACAAGGGCAAGGAAGTCTTTTAAGGTGCGTTCACACCGCAAGTGACCCAGCTACCAAAGTCGCGTCGCCCACAGATGTAGCATCACGCGTCCATAAATACCTGTTTGGTCGCCGTCGGCCGTCGGTTGGTGACGTCACGTCCGCTCGAGTTTTGCCACGATCATATCATATAACACATAATAGGATGTATAAGCGAACATTATTTCAGCTGTATCCTTTTCACTCACTTATCAGACACAAAACTCTGCAGCTGATGATGCAGCAGCATCATCTGTGAGTTTACCGCGGTCCGTCAGCAAATGTCCTCACTGAAATTATTTCCGCCGAGAAGGAAGTCATCCGCCCTGTAGTCCGGATGAATAACTGCACCGTCACACGTACACACACCGCTGATTGGCTGTTGCCGCACAGCCACACACGACATCGCCTGAATAGATCAACTTTTTTTTAACTTTGACATCGCGTGACGAGTGAAGTGATCGTCTTGTCGCCGGCTGTCGCATCGCGGGAGGGTTAGCCCCGCCCCATCGCGGCTGTACAATGACTTTGAATGGAGAGTGATCGCCGAGGTAGTACAGGTAGCGTCCGGTGTGAGCGCAGAGTCCTGAGATGTCTGATTTTCTTTTTTATTTCAGCTTAGAAATATTGCTTGACAGAGGTTCATTCCCTCTGCATCTTAGATGGAAATAACCCTTAATACATTCATTTTCTCCTGTTTTGATTATTGTAATTTCCCTTTTACCTGTCTCAGCAAAACATATCTGAATTAGAAAAGCTCTCAGAGAGAGCAGACCTCCGCCAGCACCACAGTTCTCTCCCATATTGTGAATTTTGCCAGAAATATTAGTCCTAACTTTATTTCATGTAAATATTTTGGTTCCTTGACCATGAAAACATACCATCAGCAATTGGTTACCTCTGTCAAGGAAGTTATATTTTCAGGAGAGTTTGTCTGTCTGCCTTTCTGTCTGTCTGTCTGTCTGTCTGTGAACCAAATAACTCAGAAAGTTATGGAGAAAGCCTCCACCCAGCTTGACCAGTTCCGCATCATCTCCCTCTTGTGCATCGAGTCCAAAATCTTCTTCAGTGCTATCTCCAAGAGACTGTGCACCTACCTGGCAAAGAACACCTACACTGACACATCAGTCCAGAAAGGTGGCATAACAGGTATGCCGGGCTGTGTGGAGCATACAGGTGTTGTAACACAGCTTATCCGAGAGGCCAGAGAGAATAGGGGAAGCCTGTCAGTGCTATGGCTTGACCTGGCCAACGCATTCGGCTCCATCCCTCATAAGCTGGTCCAGCTCACTCTGGTGAAACATCATGTCCCCAGCAGGTGTAGAGACCTTATTGTCGACTACTACAACAACTTCTGGATGAGGGTCTCTTCAGGAGCAATTCCATCCAGTTGGCACAAGGTAGGGATAGGCATCATCACCGGGTGCACTATCTCTGTGACGCTGTTCTCCTTGGCCATGAACATGCTCATCAAGTCTGCTGAGCCAGAGTGCAGAGGACCTCTTATGAGCTCTGGGCAACGCCAGCCACCCATCAGGGCGTTCATGGATGACCTCACAGTCACGATGGAGTCAGTCCCAGGATGTCGGTGGATTCTGAAAGGCCTGGAGATGATGATGGTTTAGGCATGAATGAGCTTCAAACCTGCCAAATCTAGATCCATGGTGCTGAGAAAAGGCAAGGTGGAGGACAAGTTCCGGTTTAACATTGCAGACTCAGCCATCCCAACGATCACTGAGAAGCCAGTCAAGAGTCTGGGCAAGGTCTTTGACAGCTCTCTCAAGGACACAACATCTATCCAGACAGCCTTTGCTGAGTTGGATGGCTGGCTGAAATCCGTGGACAAATCTTGACTACCAGGCAAGTTTAAAGCATGGGTCTACCAGCACGGCATCATACCCAGGATCCTGTGGCCTCTCCTTGTCTATGCCATCCCAGTATCCATAGTAGAGACCTTGGAGAGGAAAGTCAGCAACCACCTGCGGAGATGGCTGGGGCTACCTAAGAGCCTGAGCAGCATTACACTCTATGGGTGCAACAACAAACTGCAGCTGCCCTTTAAATCCTTGGAGGAGGAGTTCAAGGTCGCAAGGGCTAGAGAAGTGGTGCTGTACAGGGACTCCAGAGGTCCCTGTACAGCACCAAAGGTGGCCAATGCTGGAATCCAAGTGAGGACGGGTAGAAAGTGGAAGGCAGAAGAGGCTGTACAAATGGCTGAAGCCAGGCTGCGCCACAGGGCCTTGGTGGGAGTGGTCACACGAGGCAGAGCTGGCTTAGGTTCCTTTCTGACTCCACAAGTGAATGCCAGTGGGAAGGAGAGGAGGCGCCTGGTCCAAGATGAGGTGAGGACTGCTGTAGAGGAAACGAGGTCTTGCAGGGCGGTGGGCATGAGACAGCAGGGGGCCTGGACAAGATGGGAGAATCCGCTGGAGAGAAAGTGACCTGGACAGAGATCTGAAGAGCTGAGCCTCACCGCATTAAATTTCTCTTCCAGGCAGTGTATGACGTGTTGCCCAGCCCATGAAATCTGCATGCATGGGGTCTAGCAGAGTCACCAGCTTGCCCTTTGTGTTCCAAGAGAGGCACCTTGGAACACGTTCTTAGCTGCTGCACAACAGCACTGGGAGAAGGGCGCTACCGGTGGAGGCATGACCAAGTCCTGAAGACCATCGCTGAAACCATCAACACAGGACTGGCATGGGCAAAGCAGCTGCGGCCCCCAAAGAACACCATCGCCTTTGTCGGGGCTGGGGAGCAGGTTGCCCCTGCAAAGAAAGCCTCTGCAAGGGACTGGCAGCTGCTAGTGAACCTTGAAAAACAACTGAAGTTCCCCAGCCACATAGCAGTCACTACCCTCCGTCCTGATATCGTCCTCGTGTCAGATGCCGCCAAGCAGGTCGTAATGCTGGAGTTGACAGTCCCGTGGAAAGACCGCCTGGAAGAAGCTTTTGAGAGGAAGCTCTCCAAGTACACAGGGCTGGTCAATGACTGCCAGCAGTTAAGATGGAGGGCGAAGTGCCTTCCAATTGAGGTAGGCTGCAGAGGCTTTGCAGCCCGGTCCTTGGCCAGCATTCTAGGGCGTTTGGGCATCGTCGGACAGCAGAAGAGGAGAGCCATCCGCAATACCACCGAAGCAGCTGAGAGAGCCTCAAGATGGCTGTGGCTCAAGAGAGGAGAACCATGGAGTCGTGGTAGTTAGCGTGCCACCTGGACACAAGCTGGGGTCTGATCAGCCCCGGCTGGGTCACCTGGATGAGGGTGTATGATGTTGAAAGACCCGAAACACCCAATGATTCCAGGAACATTGCTGATGATGTGTCCAGTGCATTAGTAGATGTATTTCCACAGTGGATGGATTTTGATGAAATTTTCAGGAAATGTTTAGCATGGGAAAAGGAAGAAGTGATTCAATTTTGGTGTTGATCCAGATCACCATCTGGGAACTGTGCTTCTTGGCGGAGGTCTGCACTCTCCGAGTGCTTTTCCAGTTTCATAATGATATCTATTTTAGTTAAGTAGTTATTCACGAAAATCACATTTTTCATCATGGCAGATCCAGACAGTGATCTGGATCAATGCCAAAATTGAATCACTTCTTCTTTTCCCATGCTGAACATTTCCTGAAAATTTCATCAAAATCCATCCGTAACTTTTGGAGTTATTTTGTTCACAGATAGACAGACAAACAAACAGACTCTCCCGAAAACATAACCTCCTGGCGGAGGTAATTACTTACAATAAATACCAAAAGGCACTAACTAAGCAAGTCTCTTCAGATCAGCGATGGGGCCATGTGATGGTTTAGCACTTCACCTCATCAACCTAGTCCCTTTACTCCTCTGACCACCGGATAGCCTTTCAACAGGCCTGTGCCGGGCCCATGTTCCAACTTTTGACCCTTTAAGCTGACCCTTCTACAATGCAGTCACCCCTCATGGCCTGGTCCAACCCATGGGTCCTGGGCACCCAATCTGGATCTGGTTTAGAGAGACACCAGGTGAAATAGAAGTACAGCAGCCACTTCCACATCCAGGAGCTGACCTTTCCTATTCTTCCCCTCCTAAGCATGTCAGCATTGGACACATGGTCCTGACAACAATTCCCCAAGGTGTGGAAGTGACAAAGTTATGGCAGAGTCCAGACAGCATCTATGAACACGAGTAATGTTCAAGCCTTGCCAGGGTAAAGCAAGGACCACAAGACTACACTACTCTTGCTTTTGTCTGCTTGCTCAGATGTCGTAGGCATCATACCACCTTGTCCAGAGAACTCATCGCTCCATAAGTGAGGCCAAGTCTGTGAATGAACCCAGCCTCAGTTAGGAGATTGATGAAATACTCGTCTCTACATTACAAGTCTCTTTAAAGCCACATATAACTTTCTTTTCTTTAGTTCCCCACAAATTTTGTTTTCCAGTTCACGACTCTTGTTTTTACTTAGAAGGCCCTGGAAGAAGATAAACCAATTAACCTGACAAAATTTGGATAGCCTCACAGTCCCAAATTGTAATCATTCATAATGAGCTGACAACAGCCATGTGAAGTTAACTGACCATCTCTTGTATTCAATGATTTTTTTTTCTTCTCAACCCACGAAAAAATGCAATGTTACATGATGTTATTCACAATACTGTCCCCAGAATTCACCTAAGTAAAAATCGAGAATAGACAGGCAAGTATCGACAAAAGTCTCTGAATACAGCAATGTGAGTAAATGTGAGATTCAACTCTCCTTTGGTTCCTCATGTCCTGCTACCCAAAACTTCCCTCTTTTTTTCCTTTCTCCGTTGTCTCTCCCTCACTCAATAATCCACCATCTTCTGTTTAAACCCCATCTCTCCACCCTAAATCCCCTGTCCTCCCCCTCTGTCATATTCAGAGCCTTTTTGTAGCACAAATTGGATTTTGTTTTTTGTTTTTTGAGGTGTACAGGTCAGAGCGTGCCAGAGAGAGAGGGATACATGAAAGTCAGTGGCTGTGTGATGATGAAAGACTTATTTTATCTACAAAGCATCACTTCACTGTTTGGCTGCGTGCATAATCTCATCGAGTGAGCATGGCCGAGCACACGCAGGTGAACATTTCACAACTGACCTCTATTTTTAGACACCATTGTTCACACACCCATGCAAACACCATGGTGCTTTTGAACTGCACACAATCAGACAGCTTCAGAGCTTTGACATCTATCTATCTATCTATCTATCTATCTATCTATCTATCTATCTATCTATCTATCTATCTATCTATCTATCTATCTATCTATCTATCTATCTATCCATCTATCTATCTATCCATCTATCTATCTATCTATCTATCTATCTATCTATCTATCTATCTATCTATCTATGACACTCAATTATTAATACAGCATTATTATATCCTTTATAAGTACAGATGTAAATTCTCAACGATTCATCATAAAAGCATTGACATAAAAATAGCTCTTTGTGTTTGGAAACACACTTGGTAATTCATTTGTCATTCATTAGTAAAGTTTAAAATGCTTTAGTATTGCATTAAATCATTTGTGTAAACGCTTACACTTTCTGTGAGCTCTTTCCCAGAGGGACTAGTAAAATACACTGAACAGTCCATCTAGGGTGTCGGGTTATGTCGTCAGTTTAAAACCAAAAAAGTGTCTTCTTACCCCTTGGCTCCAACAGAAACCCCTCTCCTGCTTACCCTTTCCTTAACCTGCATTAAATGGTTCTCTTTCAATCTGAAACAGACACTCACTGTATATACCTCATACTGTATGTATAGTGTGTGCTCTCCAGTTTCTGATGTGGTTTCCATTAATCACCTCACTCAACCTCTTCCATTCTTCAGGCCCCTCTCCTCGTCCCTGTTCTCATTGATTATTGATGGAGGGGGAGAGGCAAATTCTCAGACAGAGGCAGAAAAGGGATCCATTACAGAAAAGCTGAGTAACACACACTGAGGGTTAAAAATAGTGGGTTGTATTTTGGGAGGGATCAGTCATGTGAGAGTGAAGAAAGATGGAGGGTGGATGAACAAGATGAAGGGGACCACAAGAAACACCAGGTTTCATGGAGGAGTAAAAAAGACTTCTCAGACTTTGTCTTTCACCTTGACCATCACTGAAGCGAAAACATACACCTATGAAAGACAGAGGGAGTGGCAGCGCAGCAGTAATAAAGAGGTCGAGGCTTGTGTTACTGCATGTTGATCTGCCAGCACTAAGATCTAATTACAGATCAGGAGAACAGAAGGCTTAGACCTGACAGAACCTGGACAGGTGTAGTCTCTTAAGTCAGCTGTGAATGGTTAATGTGAAGAACAAGAACTTAGGGACAACAGATCACTTTTATTTGGGTCAGAGAATTCTCATTATTTATTTGTTTGTAATTGTAGTCACACATTACTGAATCACTCCATTGGCACAAAAGAACTAATCGACCTTGTGTAAAGGTCCTGTAGGGAGTTTTTAGATGACTGCAACACTGACTTAGTTTATGCTAATGTTCAAGCTACAAGAGGAAACAGGATTATCAGGGAGAAGGATGATCAATAAAATATTATTAAGGGACACAAGACAGGTACAACTTTGAGACTTTCAGGGGAACTGAGTTTAATGAACCCTAAAGATAGACAAAATGTGTAACCTTCAACATGTTTCATAAATACTTTTGTGAAGTTTTTACAGTATCATCTTCTTAATCAACATCAGAACATTTCACACATTTGCTGTATGTCTTTGGCGTATTTCCACACTTGGCCAAAACAGTACAGCAACGACATTAACATTTATCCAACAGAGCTGTCATTATACTTTCAAGTTTTTTTCCCCCCGCAGTGTTTTCATGTGTTTCTGCTGCAGCATAGAGCACCTTTATATCCAAGACAAAAAGTCTTCAGTCTTAACTTCTCTCTCTTCCCTTCTTTACTGCTAACCTGACCCTTCAGAATGATTGTTCAGTATATTTCACTAGTATATTTGGAAAAGTGTCCATAGAAAAGTGTTTGGATATGGGCAGAACCTTTAAAGCAAATCCAGCGATTGGGTGATCGCTTCGTCAGTCACATTCTTTCACAGGCAAAGTAGGCGGGCACTACTGCTGCTGTGTAAAATATACAACGTAGAGCAAGTTCTTGCCAAAACATGTTGTTCAGTAAAAATGGAATTTCTATCGAGAATTGTTGTTGTTTGTTCTTCATTTGTTAAAGAAATGTGATCCGGATCGCAATAAAACTGCCACTGAAGCTGTTAGCATCTATGCTAATCTCCGTACACCTGCTGTCACTTCACTTGTAGATCCCTCCTCTTCCAGCTCTGGAGGACACTGTGGGCTGTGCAGCTTTGGGCCACATATATCAATCAATTAATATTCTTTTGTATATTGCCAATTCATAGCAGGTGTTATGTCAAGGCACATTACAACAGAGCGGGCTGAAGCCATGCTCTTCATTTTTCACACATACTATATTCATATATACACATACATACATAAAACGTGTATTTATACTAATATACATACACTGTACATCCATCCTGAGATGTATCCATTCACGCAGAGATAAAAGGACAAAAATTACAATTTATGATTCTGACAAACTTAACTTTGTCTCTGCTGAATATAAATATATATGAGGACACAGTTGTTGCAGATTGGAGCTTGGTAAGATGGATCTGCCTGATTACAGACATTGAATCAGGCAGATCCATCTGCTGCACAAGGTTACTTTACAGCACCAGCAGCTGTATGAAACATCACCTAAACCCTGGTCCCTGATACAAACCTACCTGAGTGGTGTCATGTCCATTTGTCATCTTAGTTTATTGGCTCAAGGTAGGAAGCCCAGTGCAGATTGGTTGAACTGATTACCACAGTGAGGACCATTCAACCAATCAGAGTGGACTGGGTCCACATGGGGAAGGGGCCTCAACGTGCTATGCTGTAAGAGAGCGTCTCAGATAGAGTGAGAATAGAACTGGATCAGGGGATCTCAGTGTGGAAAAAACAGATGTTTTCTGAGCACCAGTTACTGTGAACAGATCAAGTTATCAACAACATTTTGGTAAAAATACATTCCCAGGTCAATGTTGATGGGTTCAAAGCAGATTAATTTATTTAAAGCAGTGAGAAAATGGTATTTCCCAAAAGCCCCCTGACTATTTGCAGTAAGATTTAAATGGTTACCGACATAGCTGTAACACAGGGTAGCACGCTCGACTTCAGGGAACTGTTGCCCACAGATACTTTATTTTCTTTAGTTTATTCTGCAGTCTTGTTGAACCTCCTCTCTTTCATATCCCCTGACCTTCAATCCAGTCAACACTTTCTCACAGTATACCTGCACACACATTTTGCACACACCTACACACAAATACACTAGTACACCCTCAACACCCTCATCATATGGTTCTACAATACGTTATCAGTTCCTGCATGCACTGTTTTGTTGTCTTGTGCATAGAAGTACTTGTCTTGTGCATAGAAGCACTCTGTGACATGAAGAGTGTAGGTCACAGGAGCATTTAATGTGAATTCTGACTTTTTTCCACTTCAGGAAGTTATGGTACTGGTTTGCTTAGCACACATAGAAGTGCCTAATGAAGGAGTAAAGATGAGGCAAGTCTAAGTGCTCAGGATTGGCCGGGGCCCTAAAACCACAGAATTATTGTTAATCTACATAAACAGAGAGGACAGATTTATTGCAAGAAATGCAAAACAGCTCTCCTGGTGTGTTAAAGTAAAGTTTTGTGGGACAATAGTCCTGCTTTAACATCTTTTGATGCAATAAGACGAAACTGAAGCTGCCTTTAAGCTACAGTACCTCAAAATCTAGAAGTGCAAGTGTGATGGACAAAAAGTGTCTTGAATTTCTTTAAGATTCAGAAAAGTCATGTTGCAGCACTAAGTTTTGTAAAACAGGGGAAAAACAAAGACATAGATGCTGTAAGTTATGGTTTAAATTCACTCTTGTATACTTATTTATTTTTCTAAATGATGATAATTCACAGTTACTGCAATACTGAACACTGTTATCACACATCCCATGTTTTCTCATCCAGGCCTACCTTCTCTGACTCACCCTCTCAACCTCATGATCAGCTGATGAGGGGTGTTCACTTAGTTAATGAACCAATCAATGGCATCACCATATGGCATCATTTGGAAAATAATTTCTGCTGTTGTGTCAAACTGTTGATGAGGTCTGATCAAAGTAAATCTCCCTGACCTTCAGCACCACCACTCATCACATCAGTGTCCCGAACCAGCATAAAACATTCTGGTTCAATCCAGCTTGTCTCACAACCACCATTGGGGTATCCTACCCCGTTGTTGGCCTCACTAATCCTGTAAGTACGTAAAGACATCACAATGGAGCTCAAAACATACAAATCACAAAAATGTTGTACATGTATCATTGCCAATTTATCATTGACTGTTTTATTGCTGGTGTAAATGCCTACTTTGCTCAACAGTACATCTGAGGTACATTGCTACAGTACGGTAGATCTTGTTGTTTGTGATTGAAAAATACTATTATATTAAACTCTAAATAACAATGGAATTATTTGATGTATTTTTATTTAGGCATAGAGGTTTAGCTTCAAATTTTTTGTAACTCTGTTTTTTTTTATATAAAAATATTTTTTATGGGAACCAGATTATTGCTGAAAAACACTTCCTATCAAATCCATTGGAGTTCATCGATGAATCTAAACAAGCATTTTAATTGATTTTTAGTGCCCCCTGGTGGAAGTCAAAGTACAAACCCTGCACTTGGATTATCTTTTGTATGTTATTACACTCAAACATATATTAAAGATATTTAAAAATATAACTTTCAGAGTGCTGGGTGGATATAGTTACATCCTGACTTAAGAGGGAAGTATCTGAAACTAAGCTATGTCAGGTTGTTTGTAGTGAAAGTCATGCTCCTCTTCCTGGTTTGGATGATTGTCTAACACAACATGATTTGAACAGACTTGTTCAAAAATGGAAAAAATATAGTAAACCCATGCCTTTGACATTGCTTTAAAAATCTTCACTCAGCTCATTTATGTCAAACTCTTCAGCAGTGCATCCCATAACAATAAACTGTGTGTATCCTTATTTAAAAACCGGTTGCACACTTTAATGATTTTTTATGGAAAATGTATGACAAATATCTTATTGACATTGATGATTTTTTTGCCTGTGGCTGAGTCCTATAAAAATATGAGTTAAACACAGTCTTACAGCATAAAACCCAAAAGACCCGCAGCCAGGGGTGAGGTTGCACATTCAATTAACACTTAGCTGTCCTAGAACCCAGAGATTTATAGTGATGGAAAATAATCCAATCAAATCATATAAGCATTTCTCTATTTCCCAAAATAACCAAATGAAGAACACAGATAGGTATCAGTACCTTACCAGTTCAGTTCATTGGTCTGATTCTTTGTCGATTCCCTTATCAATACGTCTGGATTTTCAGTTTTCATCAGCCAGAATGTCAAACACACTGTGCTCCTGATCTTTAATTCTGAGATGAATAGATAAATGCCAGAGCTATTTTCCACCCTTTGCTTAAAATCACACAGATAAACACACTGGGTGCTGTGCTTTATTGATCATTTTGTGGAGAAATAAATTTAGACCACTTATGTGTCTGCTATAATCACATCTTTAACTTCTCTGTTATTGTTTCTGCTGTTTCTGATGATGGCAGGGTGTCCTTTCGCACAGTATGCAGAATAAAGTGGAAGGAATAGGTAAGGGAATTGAAAAATTATCTTAATTCCTCATGTTAGTTGCTATTCATTTTCAAATTAAATAAATTTTCAACGTCCATCTCTGAATATGACAAAACAGATGATTACTTTAGCACCGTCTCAGGTGTGGATTAGAGCTCCTTTGTGTGAAAGATGCAAGGATTTACCTGATGTAGTCTGGAACATATAGTAGATATTTGTTATTTATAGAATACTTCGTAAAAAAAATCTAATTTTGGATTGTTTTCTATGCTTATATCAAATTAAAAACACAAGGATTATATAGGTACCATGCTTTCATTTCAATAATTACACAGGGTAAGCTGTGGGTTCAATGCCACATCTGTAAAACATCATATATGTAAATGCTCATTACGCAAGTTCATTTAGAGTTCATTAGCAGCTGAATCTTGTTCTGCTGTTTTAATGTGAACCTGTTGATGCAGCAAGTCTGATAAAAAAGCTCCTCTATCCCCAGTGTGGAGTAACTATGGTGAGGGGCTCTCGGTTTTGTCCATTAATGATGGGCCAAGGATTGAAGTAGGGGAAAACAGGCTCTTTGAACTTGGCATCATAGAAAGTGAAGAGGTGGCTCATGTCCTCTGCATCATAAAATGACACTTCCCCACGACTGTAGTCTAAAAAGACCCCCACCCTCCTGGGAGGTTTAGAGGGATGAATCAAGCCATCCTCTGAGTCGGTGCAAGCTTCATATTCACTTGTGCCGTCACAGTTGTCCCTCAAGACCAGGGTCCAAAATCCATCATCTGGACACAAGCTGATCTCCTCCTTCCTGTTGACGGAGGCTGTAGCTACACCCAGACCCCATGCTGTCTTAGAGCCCACCTCCACCTCCCAGTAGTGTCTGCCAGAAGAGAAGGCTTCAGAGCCTAGGACGATGTTGTAGCGGGTGAAGCGCTCTGGGTTGTTGGGCAAGTTGGGCTGAATTTTGCCAACCTGGACGCTGGTGCAGCACGGAGAAACCCACAGGCAGGGATAGGCCGTGTCAGGGTTCAGAGTCACAGCCGTGATAGCTAAGACAAAAAAAGAAAGAAATAACCAGTGAAATGTGTTTACAGAGAGTCAGCAGAGAGAGTCTCCTTGGCAGTGACCTTCAACAAGATACTGAATGTCGGTGTAAGTCAAGCTGACGGAGAGCACCAGATACATGGATTAAGGTTAATTATAAATGATACTGCGTCAGGACGAAAACTGTGATCCAACTCAATAGTGACATTAAATACAGCGATGGAGTTTACTGTTACACAATAAACACTAATGATAATGGAGAGTGGCCAATGTCAGGAACAGATATAATTACACCTGACTTGGACATTAGGACAGCTGTGATTAAGTTTGGAAAAAAGAAACTTTCAAACACAAATAGAAAACAATTGATGGATTTACATATCCAACTGATTTTGTTATTCATAACGATGCATTTTAAACATGTGAGCAGTAATGGTATTTTCGTACAGTGGCTGTACAAAATACAACCATGAGCATCTGTCCCAACAAGTCAGTAATTATGTATTTATCTTGTATTGTGTGTCAAAATAGGTCTAAAATATTTATCTAAGCATAAACTTTACTGTTATCAAATTGAACTATCAAGCCTATCATTTCATTATTTAAATCTACCAACAGAAACACAGCACATTATTACACTGTCCTGAACTTACAAAGACCTCTTCAGTTATATTTACCTGAAATTCTTTTGTCAGAAAGAATTAAGAGAATGAAAGTCATTAAAAAATGAATAAGAGCCAGTGAAACATAGTGTGCTTAACTGGAGGTGTACTGCATTCACATGAGGAAACACAAATCTGTTCAATTTTTTTTTACTTTTGACAAGTTATTATGATTCAATTTTTCCTAATTTAAATGCTTCATGTCAGCTTGTGTTAATAAGCCACTTTTAAATGCAATCCAGGCTTTGAAGAGAGAGTGTAAACAGCTGGTTAATATTTATTTACACATGTGATGTGTATTTTTCCTGATAAAGTCTTTAGGCATCATCATTGTTCATCTTTTTTGCTGGTGTTAAAAGAGGTAACTAAAGATTTCAAAAATCAACAATATCGAAGAATTGCAATTTAAATCGAATCAGCACCTAAAATAACATAAAAACATGAATCGTGAGAAAAGCAAATTGTACCCGCCCGAGTCTTAAGTAAACCTGCCTCTCATAATTTTTTTAGGAAGACAATTATTGTTTGTTTAATTACAGTTACTTTGTGTTAACATATGAACTCATACCTGGCTGAAAAATGTTGCGCATCTTCCTCCAGGTCCTGTACTGCAGAGGTCCCAGAAACTCTCCTGTCTGCAGGTTAGCGCTCACCTCAGGGGGGCGTTCAAACAGGCTTTCAACCCTGACAGAGACAAAGACATCAGAGGGAAGAATAATCTAAATAATGATTTACAGCCTCCCTAAAGTCCTTTCATTGGAATCATAAGCATATAAAAATAGTGCCTAGAAAATGTAACCAGGGTCATTGTCTGTTCAATGGCTGATAAAATATTTGGATTGAAATGATGTGTCTCTTTATCAAGAGACCTAATAAAAAACATCCAGGCCCTAATTCCTTTGCCAACAAGACCTACTGTTAATTACATAAACGGGCCATTTAATTGTGACTGAAAAGTTCAAATGAAGATTACAGTCAAAAGAGGGGAAATAACCTGTAAAGAAACACAAAACTCAATAAAAATTCTGGAAAACACCAGCTCCACCATGCTTAAAAAAATGGTTGCATGAATTGCTTTCAGTCATTCACTTAGAAAAGCTGTGAAACAGCAATCTTAAATTCCTACTCAAACTGGAGGAAACATGGGGTCCCCTTCTGCAACATTTGAAGTCTCCTTAATCACATTTGTATTTATTATTTTTCTTATTGCTCGCTGTTATTCTCTGTACAATGACGTTTAAGGATTCCCATGGAAGGCTTAATGTATATTTTCTGTGCCCTCTGTTTAGAGTCATAGTGAATTCCTCTTTTTTTCTGTACCCCTCCTCATCAGTCAGAAGTGTGTGTGTGTGTGTGTGTGTGTGTGTGTGTGTGTGTGTGTGTGTGTCTTAGGGACTGTGTTGGGTTTTTCTGGGGGCAGGGGTTCCTTTTTTATGTGGGGGAAGGGGGGTATATTGGAAAAAAAATTCTGCTGTTCAAGGATCATGGTGAAGTCGATACTCACCCTCCAATGAAATCTTTGATTCCCTGGAAAAGAGCAGAGCAGAAGGAGACTGTGATTATGAAACAGCATTTCTTCTCTGTAGCATGAAGATTATTTCTCTGATAGTTTCTAAAAACATTCTTGGGTATTTGGAGGCTGTGATTCTTTTTCTATTTCCTTTTCTTTTCAATCCCTCTAGTGCTCACCTTGAGCTGCTCTGGGTTTTCTTCTTCTCTCAGTTTGTGGCATAGCTGGTCGGCTGTACTGTCCAGCTGGCTGATTTGCTCTGTAGTCTTAGTAAGCGCCTCCTCCAGCTGGTTTAACTTCTCCACTTTCTGCTTCCTCAGTTTCTCCTTCATGCGCTCCTCCTCCTCTTGTAGATATTCCCTCAGAAGACCAAACTCTGCTGTGACCATTGCCTCCAGATCACCTGCCTGCCCCTGAAACAAAGAATTTTATCATTTAAAGTTTTAAAGTTTTAAGGTCTCATATAGGGATGTAACGATATTAAAATTTTGTATCACGGTTATTGTGACCAAAATTATCACGGTTATCATTATTATCGCGGTATTGTTGTGGTGTGCTCAAAATGTTCAAAATGTACTTTAACACAAAATTGAAATCATTAACCCCTTTAATGTTATATGTTTAATAGTTCTTTTTGTCTTTTTTAATCAATAAATGTGTCTAGATATGCCATTTGAGTACATTTTTCAACCACTCTTTAATGACAAATAAAAGTAAACAATTCTAGCAAGTATCTTTCATTATTATGTAATAAACACTTAAACAGTGTGTAATTACAAGAAAGAAAACAACAGATTTGAACTTTAAATAGGATTCTCTTTATAAACCATTGAAAATGAACAACAAATAACCTATTTTATATACACTCACAGATTTTTGTTTGCCTGCAGCAATAGTGTCCATGTTATAGCTCGTCATTTTAGACCATATGACTTTTTTTTTTTTTTTTACTGACGATAGTCCCTGTTAGCCCCCTTCATGACTCATCCTGGCCTCCTCCTCCTCTCCCTGGCAGATCTCCTCAATATTTTTTTCCAGAGTACGATCGATTAAATCCATAAAGCACAAACTTTGACAGAAAAAGACGATCAAATTTAAAAATACGGCGAAAACACGGTAAAAGAACGGCAAGAATACACTCCAGAATGATACTAATGCTGTTATTTACAACATCTAGACATTATTTAGACAGAGAATACTCACAAACCTCCTGTAATTCACTCGGGTATGGCTCATTGCATCTTTTCTCTTGCTCTCTCTCGCCTCGCCGCTTCTCTCTCTCTACCTCTACGGCTCGATCAGTTCATTTACTCGAGGAGTTACGGAAGTTTTAACTGCACGTCTTTTTCTTTCGCCTCAGCTTCGTGTTTAGACAGGGTGACTGTCTTCTATCAGTTTCCCCTTGGCATCCTTGTAAAATCCAAAATTTAACCACACTTAAGAGTCTGTTTCCAGAGGGAACTCTCCACTGTCTCTCCGCTGTCTCTAACTTCCGCTGAGGCCGAACAATGCAAAATGCGCATGCGCGCTTCCCATGAGGCCGTTTCATCCAGGAAGAGCCTCACAGTTCAGGCATTTCTCGGCAAAGAGCAGCATCACTGTGCGTTTTTGACGCATTGTGGTTATCAAACACGGTAAAACGGTAATTTTTATAGGACGCGGTAATGATTACCGTGGGAAATTTTACCGCGGTTTACCGTTTTACCGGTAACCGTTACATCCCTAGTCTCATATTTTATGATTTTTCTAATAATTCACACTAATCCCATATGTCCCGGGAATATAGTTTGAAGTTTCTTGCCCATAAAATACAAACAGATGTTGGACAATGGCAAGCCCATAAGTACCTCTGTTTCAGCCCTGCACAGAACAGGCTGTTTCAGAGCAAAAACTAAAGAGCTGCTGCCTGACCACCCTTCAGAGAGAGTGTATGACTAAGCCTTCCAGTGCTGTGCTCTAATGTTAACAGTGGATGTCCATCAGAGTTGTCTCTTGCTGGGGAAGGTGACGTCGAAGCTATAATTATGGTAAAACATGTATTAAGCCTAGGGATGCTCAGTAAACAGCTATTTTACTAAAAATACAATATACAGGTTGAAATTTTCTCAGAGTGACTAGAACCATGCTGCGCACAGATAAAACTATTTTGCATGATCATTTAAACCCATGTTGATGTGCGAATGAGTCTGCTGACCCACAGAGGCCCCTCTCTTTTTGGGACTTTTTCTTTTTTTAAACACTTCCAGTGGGATTCCAAGTGAGCTGAGCCAAGACTGAACGTGACGTAAAGACACTTCTTTTTTTTGGGGTGGGGGGGTGGGGGCATTTTGTGCCTTTATTGATAGGAAAGAGACAGTGGATAGGCTTGTGAAAGGGGGAGAGAGAGCAGGGGAAGACACTCTGCAAACTGGTCACAGGCGGGATTCGAACCTGGACCGGCAGAAGCATGTACATGGGGTGCTAACCACTACGCCAAACCAGCACCCCACGTAAAGACACTTCTGACCTGGAAAGAGAATCTCCACCAATGGGGGTGCTGACATGGAAAGGAAACGCTCGACATTACCAGCTCTGTATTGCTTAATGACTTCTCAAACTCTCCTCTGCTTTAGTTAGTTTGATGTTTGCTGCTTGCAACTGACTTTGGAACAAAATTTATCCCATCACAAAAGCCACAAGGGGCAGCCAGCTCTATCTTCTCTGTTTCCTCCTTTGTTGTTATGAGGACGCAGTTTCACACATTCACTCTGATACAGCCTCCACTGTAATGGAATTCAGGAAGTATCCAAACCATGCAGATTTGAGCCAAATTAAGCACACAGGGAAAAGCACAATGAATTGCCCGTAGGTGTGTGTGTGTGTGTTTGTATATATAATGTCAGCCCTGTGTTCAAGGGTGCAATGCATAGAGCCTGGGTTAGCTCAGGGTGGTAACGCCATTGCAACGACAGGCAATGAAGTTGATTAGGCAACTCCTCAGAAGTACATAGATGTTAGTAGGCTTATGGGTCAACTCACTGAGCACTTATCATTTTATTATGGCGCGAGTACCTTGTGTTTCTTTCAAATGCTCAATTGATGAAAGTCTTACACTATACCCACAAGGAAAATGATTCAGTTTCAATGTAGATGGCACTCAGCCTAAAACACTGCATTTATCTAAATTAATTTTCTGAATTTTGTATATTGCAATACGAATTGCATAGGGAAAAGACATGTTACTTGACACTTTATTTCAACAGGGTCACAATTTTAATCCATTGATCTGTGCATCGTGGTGCAAATGTAAATGGTTCTGCATCAATGCAGGGACAACATATTGTAAGTTGATCTTCCAGCTCAACTGAACAACTGAAAGTTTCAGTTTTGTTTCTGAAGAGGAAAAAAACAATCAGGAAGCTGAGGCCAATAACTGCACAAAACCCAAAACCAGTGAAGTTGGCATGTTGTGTAAATCGTAAATAAAAACAGAATACAATGATTTGCAAATCCTTTTCAACTTACATTCAATTGAATACACAGCAAACACAAGATACTTAATGTTCCAACTGAGAAACTTTATTTTCTTTATTTTCAAATAATCATCAACTTAGAATTTAATGGCAGCAACACATTGCAAAAAAGTTGGCACAGGGGCATTTTTACCACTGTGTTACATCGCCTTTCCTTTTAACAACACTCAATAAATGTTTGGGAACTGAGGAGACCAATTTTTGAAGCTTTTCAAGTGGAATTCTTTCCCATTCTTGCTTGATGTACAACAGTACAATTGTTCAACAGTCCGGGGTCTCCGTTGTTGTATTTTACGCGTCATAATGCGCCACACATTTTTAATGGGGGACAGGTCTGGACTACAGGCAGGCCAGTCTAGTACTCGCACACTTTTACTACGAAGTCACGCTGTTGTAATACGTGCAGAATGTGGCTTGGCATTGTCTTGCTGAAATAAGCAGGGGCGTCCATGAAAAAGACGTTGCTTGGATGGCAACATATTTTGCTCCAAAACCTGTATGTACCTTTCAGCATTAATGGTGCCTTCACAGATGTGTAAGTTACCCATGCCTTGGGCACTAATACACCCCCATAACATTACAGATGCTGGCTTTTGAACTTTGCGTCTATAACAGTCCAGCTGGTTCTTTTCCTCTTTGGTCCGGAGGACACGACAACCACATTTTCCAAAAACATTTGAAATGTGGACTCGTCAGACCACAGAACACTGTTCCACTTTGCATCAGTCCATGTTAGATGAGCTCGGGCCCAGCGAAGCCGGCGGCGTTTCTGGGTGTTTTTGATAAATGGCTTTGGCTTTACATAGTAGAGTTTTAACTTGCACTTACAGATGTAGACGAACTGTAGTTACTGACAGTGGTTTTCTGAAGTGTTCCTGAGCCCATGTGGTGATATCTTTTACAAAGTGAGGCCGGTTTTTGATGCAGTACCGCCTGAGGGATCGAATGTCATGGGCAGTCAATGTTGGTTTTCAGCCTTGCCGCTTACGTGCAGTAATTTCTCCAGATTCTCTGAAACTTTTGATGATATTACGGACCGTAGATGATGAAATCCCTAAATTCCTTGCAATAGCTCATTGAGAAATGTTCTTAAACTGTTTGACAATTTGCTCACGCATTTGTTCACAAAGTGGTGACCCTCGCCCCATCCTTGTTTGTGAATGACTGAGCATTTCAGGGAAGCTGCTTTTATACCCTATCATGGCACCTAGCTGTTCCCAATTAGCCTGTTCACCTGTGGGATGTTCCAAATAAGTGTTTGATGAGCATTCCTCAACTTTCTCAGTCTTTTTTGAAACATGTTGCAGGCATCAAATTCCAAATGAACTGATATTTGCAAAAAATAAAGTTTACCAGTTTGAACGTTAAGTATCTTGTCTTTGCTGTGTATTCAATTGAATATAGGTTGAAAGGGATCATTGTATTCTGTTTTTATTTACGATTTACACAAAGTGCCAACATCACTGGTTTGGGGTTTTGTATTTATTTAAAAAAATGCTGGAATTGATTTCAAAACCATTCCTAATAAATGAAAAATAAATGACTTGTGATACATTGCAACATCAAATTGAAATGAATCATTAAATCAGTAATACAAGTTGAAATGGAATCGAATAGTGCTGGCAGCAGCTAACAAGGCGATGAGATATGAGATACAAGATACAAGGACTGCAAATCTCTGAAGATTTTTTTAAGTCCATATTCTTAACTTGAGTCATCAGCCCAACTTTATTTGATGTCAGACTTCAGAGTTCTTTAGGGAGTCAAAAATGCATCATAAAAAACCTCTTCTAAAAACTCTTCAAGGACCTCTTGGTATTATTCAGAAAGTAATAAGGGTAAAGTTCCATTTCAGCTTATAACAAACATTTTTTTTTTTGTTTATAAATATTTTGTGTGATGAGTCTGAATTCCTAGTTTACAATGGTCAAATAGGGAAAAGTGGGCTAAGTATGTATGCACACACACACACACACAGAAAAGCGCAGAGGTTAGCAGGAAAAGGCAAACTGACAAACTTCCTCCTTACTTTGATGACCCACATCCTGTCACACTGGCGGAGAAACAGAAGTGAAAAACCTCTTCATATGCAGTTAAACTGGGTCAGACAGGAAAACATACACACTGAGACAGACAGACAGACAGACAGACAGACAGACAGGGAGACAAATTCTGAGTCTGACAGATAGACAAACAAGAAGCAGACTGACATAGAAGTGACAAATCAAGTCAAGTAGAAACATGTGCTGTAAACTAACCAGACTCTCCTTAAACCTGGATGGTAGGCGCTGGAATCATTGTTTAGCTGGGTGTTGATTATATATAAGCATAGAAACTTGGTGAGCCTCATGTGTTAACATGAAAAATCACATTTTTTAACCTAATATTTCCCTGAATTGCCCTTTCTTTCCCTCATACACAAAGGCAAACACTCGTGGCCGTGAGTGACATTTCGAACAAGCATCAGCAGCAGAACTCCTGAAGTTCTCTGGAAAATTTCAGGAGAGGATGTGTGAAAACGGTTTGGCCTTTATTAGGAGCAGTCTTTATTTCCAAGAAACACGCCCATCATCTGTTCTTTTTAATATTCTGATGAAGTACACAAAAATGTGATTTTTTTTTAACTAAAGGTAAACTTTACTGATAAAAGCATTTTTCCTACATCATATCTTATTCTAAAATATATCATTATATCTCAAAACTTCATATACCACAAAACTGCAGCACTTATCTCTGTTAAGCACACTGTTCCCTCCCTCACAGATAAAGACAGAGAAACGCAACAAGTTTCCTTTAATTATTTTAACACGAAAGAAAGAAAATTTACAATATACATACAGTACAGGCCAAAAGTTTGGACACACCTTCTCATTCAATGTATTCTCTTTATTTTCATCACTATTTACATTGCAGATTCTCACTGAAGGTATCAGAACTATGAATGAACATGTGTGGAATTATGTACTTAACAAAAAAGTGTGAAATAAATGAAAACATGTCTTTTATTCTAGTTTCTTCAAAGTAACCACCCTTTGCTCTGATTACTGCTTTGCAGACTTTTGGCATTCTCTTTATGAGCTTCAAGAGGTAGTCACCTGAAACGGTGTTCACTTCTCAGGTGTGCCTTGCCAGGGTTAATTAATGGAATTTCTTGCCTTATAAATGGGGTTGGGACCATCAGTTGTGTTGTGCATTAGTCAGGCTGATGCACAGCCGACAGCCCTATTAGACAACTGTTAGAATTAATATTATGGCAAAAACCAGTCAGTGAAGTTAAGAGAAACGAGTGGCCATTATTACTTTAAGAAATGAAGGTCAGTCAATCCGAAAAATTGCAGAAACTTTGAATGTGTCTGTGTACATTTTATATATATATATATATATATATATATATATATATATATATATATATAGATATAGATATAGATATAGATATAGATATAGATATACATACATATATAGATAGATAGATATATAGATATAGATAGATAGATAGATAGATATATAGATATATATAGATAGATAGATATATAGATATAGATATACATACATAGGCCTATACATATATGAATCATCCTCCTCCCTACGGTGAAAGCAGATAGATGTATTTTACATTTAGACCATTGCAGTGCAGTTTTTTGATCCAAAGCTCCTGCAGTACTCTCAGGTGGACACTTGAGGAGTTACAGCTATTACTCTCACATGAGCCTCTTTTTTCAGCCCCAGAGGCTGCCACCTCTTGTAACCAAAGGAAGCAGACAGAGGCCTTCTGTTAAACAGCCCACGTTGATTTTACATAAATCCCTCTGTACTGATCTGTATTGAACATTATTTAATTGAATGGAATCAGACTGAGACTGACCCCTGCTGGGCTGGACTCTGTTCTGGTGGAAAAGGAACCTAAACTCAGTCTGATTCTGTCAGCTGCCTCGAGGGGTGTGAGGTGTCAGCTGTGCGTGCTGTACGTGTGTGACTGTGTGTCTGTGAGAGGTAGGAGCGTGAGAAAGCCAAACATGACCTGCCTTGTTTGTCTACTAAACTTTTTATTTACTGGAAGTAGCTCTGAATTGAAGGCCCATGCAGATCTTCACACCCAAACAATGCTGAGTAACAACTTATGTCACCTCCCATCATACTTTGTGAGTCATCCATCACTGCCGTTTGTCAGGTAGAGCTGGAGGAATGTAGGTGAGTGCACACAAGAATTTTCCTCTTCCTTTGTTCAAGTTTGAAAACATTTCCCCTCTTACACAATCACACACATTTCTATCATACCTTGATGAGAAGAATCTTCTCGTTGGTCTGTGTCTGGAAGATTGTGGCCTCCTCTGACTGCAGCTGAACCCTCTGCAGGGCGATTGACAGCTTGTCCTGTTTCAGAAATAAACAATCACATGCAAAACACGGTTAAGACGCATAGACCTTAAACCAGATTATACCTAAGTGAGGAGAAAATCTGATTTATGCCTCCCTTTCTGAAAAACAACATCATCTCTGATGGAAGTCATATGACGCCTGCCCTTTTAAACTGAAACGTCTGACCCAAATTTTAAACAAAACAGGGAATTCAGCGCAGTAAAACATGCTGGATCACATGGAGACCCCTCAGAGTGAAGTATTTGAACAACAACATGAGGATGGTCAGGTTTTACAAGTATGGGGAGGGGTGTGAGGGCTAACAGTGGGCTGCTGAATTCCTCTTAAACACTAAGTGCTCAAAGTTGCTGCCAGGGCAAACAGGGATACTAAAATTTCCTGTCAGGACTCAACATCTGCTCTTTTTAGGCCCTGTTTGAATTAACATTCAGACAAAATCTGTATCAGTCTGAGACACTTTCCACTCATTTTTGTCCAACCATGTCTTCAGATCTTACTCTCTGTCAACAAAAAACAACAAACAATTATTTGCATTTTCTATAAACTCAGTATAATTCAGGGTCAGATATGTGTAAAAATATCATTTTTTACTAACATGCAGAAGAGGTGTTTCGGTCAGGTCGGTGAAAAACAACCTTATCAATTACTTTACTCATCAGTAAATAGTGGTTTTCTCATAATCTGGATTAAAAAGTGAATGATCTAAAAACTGTCCAATGCTTATTGCTAAAAAATATTTTTGAAATCGCAATTCGGGTCAAAATCATTGCAATACAATATTTTTTTCAAATTGTTTCAGCCCTATACTCAACACGTTTAAACCAATTTTAGTTGTCAAGTCTACTTCAGTAATGATATGTGATATACTTCCAAAAATAATGTCTTGATATTATACACTGATTCCTCATATTTTTTATCCATTCTTAACTGGAATTGGTTTATCAATCCCCATCCCCTAACAGTCAGTGTCTTAAGTTTTAATCTATTCAGAAACAAACTGAAATCAAGTCTGATGTCTGTATGAGCTGTAAATATGACTATCAGAAGATTATGATCATTTGTTTTATCATTTGGTATTTGTATTTAATGATCTGTTATCTTGTGCCAAAAGTGTGTTCTATTATGATTTATTTTCCAAAGGTCTATGTTAAAGTGATATGAATGATTATTAGAAGTCATCAGGAGGATTTTCTTTCCGTTTGAAATCAATAAATATTAATGAGCAAACTGTTAATAAGAGGCATATCACTTTATTTAACAGGGTTCACCGAAAAACAAAACACAAGCTCCTGACAGATGTACCTTTTATAATTTTGGCATCAAAACAGCAATGTTTGAATGTTTTATTACCCAGGCCTACATCTATACCATTACTTTAAGTCAAAATGTTTTTCAATTCCCAAATTTCATTAGCAAAGCAGTTATTTAAGAAAGTTATATATTCTCTCTGTAAATGTACCATAAATAATTTAACTAATTCAAACAAGCTAATAAAAATGCTAACATATCTTGAATATTGTCTTTTGCGTTTAGTGTAGTATTTTCTGGGAGTTTATCAGTTATTGAAATCAAAACAACTATTTATAAAATTTTACAGACTCATCATTATTTTTAATAATTTTATCTTACTTTCTATCATTTGGTAAAAAAGTAGGAATGTAGGATATTGGACTTTTGTCATTATCTGATATATGCTGATATTTCTGACCTCACTATCACTAATACCAGTATGAGGGATGCACAATATCGATATCTGCAGATATTAGCTTAAAAAGTGACACATCGGCTAAATAAAAATGTCTGTCACTATTTACATCCAATATATAAGTCACACATAAAATCTTTTTAGAACTGCAATATTTTGACTGGAACATCCTCAGAATTAATGAATGTAGCACAATGCTCATCCCCTTTTATTGCTGAATGATTACAGAAAAGAAATTGTTTCTGTGAAAGAATGAAATGTTTTCTTGGTCCACATCAATGTCTGGCACAAAAATGCTGTCTTCAAGAGAGGGACAGGGCAATTTCATCAAAAAAGATACCTCATACTCTTGCAACAACAAAAAAATGGTATTGGTTTTAACAGTATGTCTGGAAATATCAATATATTGGAAACTGACAGAAATCCAGTATTGTTCATCCCTTACAAATACCAACACCAATTCTTTACTTTATTAAAACTGACTTGTTATCAATGTGACAGTCTATGTATGTAAGGAACAGCAGTAAATCAGGAAAAGCATTTAACTCTTGATATTTAAACATGCCCATGCAGTAATGATCAGGTGAGCGTAGATTTGTGTATTTTGATGATATTTAAGCTGATAAATGGGCTGCACAGTAGGGATGGGAATCAATAACCAATTCCAGTTAAGAATCGTTAACAGCTCCATCAAAGACTCGATATCATGAGTCTTTTTGCTCATCAATTCCCTTATCAATTCCTTCCACTGACAGGGTTCAGAAGCGTCAGGATTGTGGCCTAACTTTTTTACAAAAGGAGCCTACTGCACAACCTTAAGTAAGTGGAAACACCAGCAACTTGCAGAAGCAGCTATCTATGCTGTGACGTGTGTTTGACATTGTTGACGCTGAAAATCTACAGGCCAGCATTTGATCACATGGAAAATCTGCAGGAATCAATAAGGGAATCGTTAAAGAATTGGATCACTTAGGAGGACCGTTAATAGCACTGGTATTGATGAAATCTTATTAATCCCCATCCCTACTGTACAGTATATGAACAATTTTTGTTAGGGCTGGGTATTTCCAGCAACCCAACGATACAATACAAATCTCGATATTTAGGCTACCACACGACATGCATCCCAATACACGTAAATTGTGAACACTGACTTTGCAATTAATGGAATTCCCAAAAAGTTCTGTTTTTATTACAAGGAGAAAAAGAATAAGGATGAGTTTTAAATGACTCTATGACTTAAGAAACTTGAATTCAGATCCTCAAAGATGGTAGAGCTAAATTTAAATTTGGCATGTGTGCTTTATCACGTAGCTTAGCTTCTATTTTGAACTGTGCCATTGTTAATATTACCCAATTATATCGATAACTCGATGTCAAAATATTGAGGCTGTATATATTCTGTAGAATCTGTATCAATAAACGTATCCCCAAGGAGTGCATGAGGATATTTTGCCATATCCGTATTTTGAGCAGAAGGCCTAATTTCTACAGTGGATATTTTGGCTGTAAATATTTGAAAAAAACTAAATACCGCCTGAAGCAATGTTAAACATGTTAGGCTAATACCTGTCTCTCTGTCCCTATAAAAAGATGTCCCAAAACATTTCTACAAGACTTGAGTCAGAACTGTCAGACAGCCCACCCCTCACATTTCAAACTGGTCTCTTGTGAGGTTAGCCTGGAGTAAATATAAATGATGTAAACACTGTCAGGCTTGATACATGATTTAGGAGTTTACTGCTGCCACTTACGGGCATGTTTGTACAGGCACTCCTTGAACTTGGACTAAATTTGTCTTGTATTTCCAGGTTTGTGAAAGAAGAGGGATGAGCCTCAGGGTTAGAAAGCAGGATCTTCATTTAAGACTTGTACACGCCTATTGTGAAGATCAGATTGTGTGCCATAAGATTTAAGAGATTAAGATTCATTGACAAAAACATGTCTGGACTCGGTCTCGGTGAGAGTACCTTGTAGTTTTCAAAGGCTTCATTGATGGGGATGACATTGTGGGTCTTGTGGTCTCGGGACATCCCGCACACCAGACAGATGGGCAGCTGGTCGTCCTCGCAGTACAGCTTCAGCTTCTCCTCGTGCTCCTCACACATGTCCAAAGTCAGGCGAGGCCAGTGCCCGGTGGACGAGGCCAAACTGCTCATACTGGACCCAGGCTCCCGCTCCTCAGGCTCCTCCAGGTCACATCCCGGGTGCCAGTTTAAGACCCCCGAGGCTGAGTCCATGACCCCGGCCTTGCGCACGCTCTCCACCACGTTACACAGCAGCGAGTTTGGGCGCAGTTTACGCGCACACGCCTTCCGACACTTAGGACAACTCGACACCTCGTCCGCCTTGGCTTCCCAACACTGGATGATGCACACCTGGCAGAAGTGATGTCCACACTCGAGGATCACCGGGTCCCGGAACAGCTCCAAACACACCGGGCAGGTCAGCTCCGACTGCAGCTCCTCAAGCGCGCTTGCCTCCGCCATTCTTCATGAAGTACATAGTCCTGAGGAGAAGACGACTGAAGGCTCTGACAGTGGAAACTAGTCTGCTCTTCCGTTCACAGTGAGGGGGAGGGAGTGGTTTGAGCTGACAGCGCAGCAACAGTTTCACGGAAGAGACTGAGGGCGTGCAGCAACAGGCTCGTGCAGCTGAAGAAGCTGCTTATGCACCCCGGAGCGTACAGATTATCTCTGTTTCAGGAAACCACGAAAAAACACTAACTTAAATTAAGTTTAAATTTGCCCTTAATAGCAACGAAATCACTATCAATAGCAAGCTTATTGTTTTATTGATGACGAAAGCAACCATATAGTTAAAAGTATCTAATTTTACTTTTGTTTGATAATTTAGGCTTAATTATTAAAAGCCTCAAGGTTCTTCAGTTAATTATAGGCCAAGTGTTGATCAAGTTGAGTCCTCGTTTGAATATTAACAAATTATCAACCTCATCAAAAATCAATCTTTGTAAAAAACAAAACAGAACAAAACAAAAACACTTGAGTAAAAGTAAAAAGTACTGATCCAAATATCGACTCAAGTAAAAGTAAGAAGTACGGGTACTGAAATGTACTCAAAAGTACTTTTAAAAGTAAAAACACAATTCACCTGCTGCAAAGCTATTGAACACAGGATAATTTATATGGAATCTACTTTAGCAATGTTATTTTTTGAACAAAAACTACCTGCCGAATATCCTAATGTACTTCACTATATAGTCCTTTCGGCATTTGTATTTTACACTTAAAGTTTACACATCCCACTTCTTGGGCCTTTAGCTTCTAAACTATGGTGTCACAAATCCTGCTCATGGGCCCAACCCTTAATCAACCATTTTTATAGCACTTTTTAACAGCACATCAGGCAACAGTTGGTTCTCACTGTGCAGAGTAGCAGACCTCCTCTGACGCACACACACTACACGCGCAGGCTCGCACGCACGCACACACAGCCATGTCTCCTCCTGCCTCTTTCAAAATCCAAAATAGTTCTCGCGCATAGGTGTGGCGGTGCCAAAAATGAATAAGGCCGAGGCTCGGGGGACTCCCCTGGCCAAATTGGGGCTCTAAGCAGAATTTCATTTTGAGTCCCAGACAGCATTATCCTCTCTTCTGTCTCATGTCGCAGGCTAGCAGCTGGGGTGTTTATGCCATTAAGTTTTTCTTTTTCATTTCAACAACATACAGTCCCACCTTCCAGTGGTGTAGCCTGGTCTATGTTAGTGGTTACACTCTGACATACTCTTATGGATGTTTGTCCTCTTAGGGCCTCCATACACTGAAGACATTTCGCCACATTTTTACCTGATTTATACACTGTCCACTGAAAACACCTCTGAGACCCGCTTGGCCTCCACCCACAGGTTGAGAACCGCTGCACTAGTAGAGTAATTGGAGCTTGATCCAAATTTAAAGATTGTTTCTACATCATGGACAAGAACTGGTGCAGAATACCTCAGGATGCATTTATCATTTAGAAAACAGTGAGTTAATGAAACAGAGGGTCGGAGCTGGACTGATGACTGCTGAGTTTTGATTCATTCAAAGGCTGACTCGTCATTTACAAGTCTCTATTCACTGTTGCACATGAGCTATACCGATACACGTTTGAACTTTAAAATCACACAAAGTGACTGATGATCCTTCACTGTCCCTGCGATGCCCTTCTGTCTGCGTCTTCACGCACACGGAAGAGCGCGCGCCAAAAGACGCCGAGCGATTCGGGAGGCATTTAGACCAAATATTCACCTGTACAGAAAAACAGCTGTAACAGCGGTTGACAGCGGAGAATGCCTGACACAGCGCGTGTTTTGCGTTTTAGGAGGGGCGGCGCTGCTATAGATAAAGTAGGCTAATCAGCCTTTTTTGGAAATGTAAGGAGTAGAAAGCAGGCCCACCGATATTTATGTTGAAAATGTTACCGAGTAAAAGTAAATAGTCGTCAGAGAAATAAATACTTCTTAAAGTACAAAGTACCTGGAAAATTAACTTAAGTACCGTAACTGAGTATTTGTACTTGTCATCTCTGAAAGCAGACGTCGCACCGTTTTTTTCTAGTGCGCGAAACTACGCATATTTACGGTCACCATAATTAAACCGCTCTGAAGAGCTGCTGGAAGTGACTGTGGGTCAGACTGCAGTCCCACAATCAGACCCATGATAAATAACTACGATATCTAAATTATAATAAATGAAGTTGGATTCATGTGTAGGTATTTTTCCACTCATCTCACACAATGACACAGGATTAACAAAGTACTGGACTGGCTGCATGACATACGCCTCTTGTTTTTACGTTTCAAATATAGTAAAACATTTAGTACCCACCAGTCTTCACAAAGAAGAATAGACTAGCTAACACAAAGTTGGTGTGCAATGACAGAGCCTTACTGTCGAAAGGATATGTTCATGTTGTACATGAAAAAAATTATTCATTATGATTCGTTCCCTCTCACCAAATAATTATATTGTCTAGTCATTTCATCAGTAACTGGTGTAATGACGGTTATCCCCATTATATCACTAATCCCTGAGTGATCACCAGTAAATTACTATTACTCACAGATTAACCAGTTTCACTAACCTCCCCCGTGACTGGTTCATGAGTCAGAAGTGCTGTATCACAGAAAAATCACAGGATGGCCACAAGAGGCACCTTCTGACTTTTGTTAATGGAAATCCTCTATGAAGACACACTGACGTGATTACATTTACATCTGTGTCTTTGATGTGTTTTATGTGAAGACACAAACTAGATTTAAATATCTGTCTGCATTTATTGCACCTAGAGTTGAGATGTCAAATGGTAATATTATTTTACTCCTTCTCTCCACTTGTTCCATAAAGTTTCTCTTGTTGTCCCATCTCTAAAAGTGAACTGTGATTAAAATGAAAAAGGGCCAAGGATGACACTGCAGAAAGAAGAGTGTGAAAAGGAACAACTTAAGTTGTTCTTTACTTTTTCTCAAATTGTAGAAATCTAGCACAATTCGTTCTATAGCATACAGGACCCCAAAGTTAATCTCAAAAATTTGACATATATTAATATACAAAGTTTGTTTGAACTTAATCACTATCAAATCCCTTACATTTTTTTAAACTTCATCAATTAAGTCATGAATGTATTGGCAAAACAACAGAACTGTGCAGGGTTCGGGGATAGAAGTATTGAAATGCAAATTTCTCATTTTATTGTAGCAACAAGACAAGGGTCAGCAAAGACAGGAACTCATATTTAACTTTTGAAATATCTTTTTAATTTATCAAATGCATTAATCTAATTATTGATTTGAAATAAAAGCTGTTTTTAGAGTCATTTTGAGATTTTATTTTACTTTTTGTTGAATTTTGCTTTGCAGTTTCTTGTATGGATAAATTTATCAACAAATTGTTCTTACCAATTAAAAAAGTATGACTGGGTTCAGTCTTTTGTCTAAATGCTAATTTTTGTAAAAGTTCAAAAGCAAGAAGACATAAGTTATAACAGATCACTGATTCTCATGTGATGGATCATGATATGGAAAGTGGCTTTGCAGAGCTCACTTTAGCAGGTCACAGCTGTGTGAAAGCAAAGGAATAAGTACAGAGGCCCTGAGCAAACACATATCCATGATTTTTATTTCAATTTGACTACAAGATTTTTTTTCTTTTTTTTGACTTTTGATTTATTTATTTTGCTATCTGTATCTGTAGTGATGTACTTTTAAATATTTTTATTTCTTTCTTTGTTCAATCATTATTCCATTAAATGCTCTATCAGCAATATTTGTCATTAAATAACCTAAAAGTATTTGTATATTTATATTTACATATATATTTATGTATGTCCAGCTAGTCCATGCATGGCAGTCAGAATCTGACAAGGTTTCAAACTTCAGTTTGGGTGATGTCTCATGTTTGGATACTTCATGTAGAATATATATAATATATATACTTCATATACAGAATATATGAAAAAAATATAATTCAATTGAATGCACAATACTAAATTGAAGTTAACATCCATTTGCTGCAAATGGCATGAAATAAAACATTACCCTTGATATAATACAAGACATGGAACAGTATCCTGATTCTTCCACAGTAACCCAACCTGTTAATTGAACAACTTTACCGGTCTCAGAATTTGATGATTTTTTTCCCACTTTGAGAATATATATGTGGCCAAATAATTTGTAAGTATTGTAGTTGTACAGCAACTGTAAGTTGGTCAGACACATCTCTAAAGAATTGAATTTGTTGAAAAAATCATTTAAAAAAACTAATTTTTTTCCAGTTAAAATTGAATAAGTTCTTTCAATTGTAATACTTAGCTTTACATTTGATTTCAAAAGATGCACCAGACTTCAGTGAATGTGATTTGACCCAATTTGATGATTTATTATTTGTGTTTGAGTAAGTTTTGGGGTAAAGTGTGCACCCTGGCTCACACCTATGGCAATGATCATGAAATAGGTCATAGAACAGGCCCTGGATGACTTTTGGATTTTCTAAAGGTATATTCTTGGGAGTCTCTGGGTGTACTACAAATACCACACAATAAACAAAAAATTGGGCTGTGGGCAAAATTACATGTATTGTGAAAGAGGTCCTTTTCACACTCAGAGCGGCTGCTGGTGGGTTCAGAGGGTGGACCAGTTAAGAAACATTTCTTTAGATGCAAGCTTTAATGTCATCTTAAGTTTCCTGCTGGCTGGTCTCACTCAGGTGTTTCCCTGTTTACATTCTCCATTTAATCAAACCACTGCCATGAGTAGTCCCAGCAACAGAAGAAAAAATGTAATATGAGACTTTTCTCACTTCTCGTTCCCAGACTGAGGGAATTTTTGATGACAAAGGGAAACACAGAAACTGGAGTTAGAAAGTAAAAGAAACAGAGCTGGGCTACTTTGTAGTTTCAGTGAATATGTGTGAAAAAATGTTGCCACTAAGTATCTGGATCATCGTCGAATTGGAGATGTACCTTGAAGCAAAAAATTATTAGTGAACAGAGAGCCGTTTTCAGTTTATCTATTCATCCTGACCTTTTTTGTGGAAGTGATAACTTGAGGGATTGTATTTACATGTATGTCCAGCCAGGCACAGTAAAGAATTGACGTGATTTTGAACAGGCAGGGTCAAAGGTCATGGGGCCCATGATTGCTCCTTGCAAATGAAACTTTACATTTTAACGAAGCTTTGAGGGATTTCTATCAAACTGTATGCAAATGCTCACTCTGATTCAGGAGTGATCTGAATAGATTTGGAGGTTTTCACAGTCTGGGAGAACTAATGGAGGAGTGAAACTGACAGGCAGTAGCTTTTTAGCTCGGGTCAGACAGGCATGTGCAACACATCAAGAGGTCTGTTGGCCTTTAAGCTATTAAAATGCTTTGTCTCAGTCAATGTCTACATGACTGACAGCAGTCAGGAACCAGAAACTGCCTCGTCAGTTCCTGTTGCTTTTAACACCTTTTTATGTTGTTTTTTTATTATATAAGCTCTGGACATTTTCAGGACCGTAGACTTAAATAACTGGTGAAGTCTGAATGGTTTAGGGTTTCTGCAGAAGGATACCAAACTTAATATTACAGCTATGATTTTAAAAAACTGGTGTCGACTTGAAGTATTTGCAAGCAAATTTTGAGCCATCTAAAAAAACCCCCACAAAGGACCAGTGTTTCCCAGAAGACAGCCTGACTACTGGTCAACAGGGGAAGTCTGAGAGGAGACCACAGGGGCGGGTAAAAACTGTCACCCAGAGGGTTTTTTTGCAGTCAGGATACACATATATAAGGAACCTTCGAGATAGTCCCACACTCCAGGCTCTGAGGAGACACTTCAGGTTTTATTGTTTCAAAGCAAGATGCTGCAGTCTTCAACGGGAGCCTTTGTTCTCCTCCTGTGCTGGTTTGGTGGACTGGTTCATGGAGAGCTCAGCAACGATTTCTCCTTGTGCCTTGATTTCTTCTACGAAAGATCTCCACCACAGGGCATCACTGCAGCAGGATACCAGCCAATATGTCAGCGCTACAAGAACCAGTACCACTTTGCCAGTCTGTATCATCGTCAGCATCGAGCACCTTTGTTCTCTGCGTATGTGCTCAGTCCTGCAGACGGCAAGCGGCCCAATTCAACTTGGATGTATGAACCTCAGGTAGGCAGCATTTTAAATTACATGACGATTAACAGCACAACTCTGACATTGTACTTTATTTCTGTCAACATGTAATTTACTAAGCTGAAAAAACAGTGTGACTTTAAAGATTAATGGGAAGTGCAATGAGTCCACTCAGAGGTGCTTTAAAGAAAAATAGCTTAGGAGCAAAACTTGTAATTCACAATAGAATTCAGTCAATATGTTTAATAATTTCATATTTATCAACTTTAAACATGGGCAGATGTTTTTAGTTTGTATAAAACATTTAACATATGTATTTATGCATGGACACAAAATAAGAAGTTACAGACTTGCTGAACCTTGTTCCCTAAAGGGCTCTTGTTTCCAACCTTTATCACTGAAGCGACAGTGGTGTTTTTTCTTACTTTGCTCTTAATTTATATATTCAACATCCTTTTGTTTAGAGGTGTAACGTCCTTTCTTCATAAAAAGTGAAGGGAGGAGCTACAGTTATTTAAAACTGTTATTGCTAAAAAGTCTAACATTGATTTTTGTAACAAAACAGACATAGTCAGGCTTTTATCTAAGTTTTACACACAACCCGCAACTATCAGTATTTACAAGCAACTTTTCAATAAAAAAAGCCCAAAGCTGATTATAATAGGTGAACCTGGCAACTATGTATACTGCATTTTATGTGTCTCTCTTTAAATTTGGCTTCTGTTGTTCCTTGGCTGTTGAATTTGCCTGCAACTAAGACTTCCTCCATCAAGAAAACCAAACTCTTAGCCCAAACTTTTAGTCTATATGAGCTGCCTGGATGTTTATCATGCATTCACCTTTCTATTCAGGACACATTTTTTCTTGCTAGATAAAGCATTTTTGGAACCTTTCCATCTCATCCATTGGGCAGTCTTCAGGACAGTCAGATCCTGGAACCTTCTCTCAAGCGGAGGCTGTTGTTACATGCCAGTTTGTTTTGGGAACCACAGTCATTTGCATTAATGATATTCCTATTCCATTAATGATCATCCTTTACATCTCCCTCTTTTTCTTTTTGACATTAAGTTGGCATTCTCCCGGGCTAGCCCTGAGATGAAGGTCTTTGACATCGTCATGGATCAGAATGTGATTGAGAGCCAGGCGGTGCTTCAGGACTACAGGAACTCAAACTTCACTAAAGGTCATCTCAGTCCCAGCATGCACCAGAAGACCAAAGAGAACCGTCAGGCCACATTTACTCTGACAAACATCGTCCCTCAACGAGCTGGCTCCAATTCTGGTCCCTGGAGCCGCCTGGAGACTGAGGTGTTGAGAAAATTCAAGGCCTTCTGCAATGGTACGATGTACGTGATCACAGGAGGCCTGCCATACGCGTCTGAACCTCGCCGGATCAGTGACAGAGTGGCCGTTCCAGAGTACATGTGGTCTGCATACTGCTGCCCTTCCTTTCACACCAACCTACCTGAACATATGAAACCGTTTTTCCCCTCATATGCTGCAGTGGGAAGAAATGACAGAAACAGTGGAGAGGAAATTGTGCCGGTCAATGTCAAAGCCAAGGCATCTATCAGGGGCTATGATGTGAGGAGGATGTCTTTAGAGGCTCTAGAGGACATCCTGAGAAAAAGACTGTCAATGCCCATTAGCCTGTTTAAAGGACAGTGTCAGTAACGAAGGTGAATGATTTAGACTTCTTAAGATCATCTACTTTGTGTGCACACGAAACCAGACCAGCTATTTCTAATCAAGTCCTTCCTCTTTTGAATTTTGTAATGAGTGTAGGGTAAAGGAAATGGTGGTTACTCTTGAATTATTTGAAATAAAGTGTCCTTAAAGGGACAGCTCAGTTTTTTAGGTTAGGTTGTATAAAGGTCATGTTAACAGCCAGTACATCAGCAATTGCTACTCTGGTCAGCTATGGCCCTGGAAGAAGAGACAAAAACAGAAGTTAGACTTTCCTTTGCTGCAGATGGGGCCAAGACCTATTCAAACTGGAACATGTTCTGTGGACATGTACCAAATAAACAGCGCTGGGGTAATCGCAAGTATGTGCTCAACACATTTTCAACACTTCCAATTTCCTGCTAGCAAGCCCCTTTGCCTTCTAGCATTGTGCATAGCTAAGCATCCCTCTGCCTGAAGGTAAAGAGAACAAAAACAAAGGGGAATAATAGTGGAAACGTAAAGCAATGTAAATGTAGCTGGTGTAATGTGCACTTACCCTCAAGCTGTTTTGTTTGTTTTCACTGAAAATTCACTTAATTTTCTGAAGCTCTTGGCCCCATCTGCAGCAATGTATAGTCCAGTTTCCATGTCAGTGCTCCTCTGAAAGCGCTGACCAGTAATAATAGGTAATATTTGCTGTGACATGATATTGATTCAACCTCACTTACAAACCCCAATTTAAATGCAGTTGGAATGCTGTGTTAAATGGAAATAAAAACAATATACATTGATTTGCAAATCTTTTTTGATCATATTCAATTAAATACTCTACAAAGACTCTATCTATCTATCTATCTATCTATCTATCTGTCTATCTATCTATCTATCTATCTATCTATCTATCTATCTATCTATCTATCTATCTATCTATCTATCTATCTATCTATCTATCTATCTGTCTATCTATCTATCTATAAAATTAATGTTAAAACTGACAAACTTCATTGAATTTTGCAGATTTATATTCATCCCAAATTTGATGCTTGCAACACATCCAAAAAAGCTGAGACAAAGACATGTTTACCCCTGTGCTCACCTTTCAATTTAATGCTGTTTGATTTGTGTTGGGGAACTGTGGACACTGGGGGATTTATGTCCTACTCTTGCTTGATGTATGATTTATTTAAATATAAGCTGAAGGGATTTGTAAATCATTGCATCCCATTTCATTTATATTCTATACAGCATCCCAACTTTATTGGAAACTGGGGTTTATAAAAAAAATACTGATCTATCTCTTAGAGATAACACAGTTCGACTGAAGTTCTTTGTCTCAGGTAAAAACCACCTTTTGATATCCTCAAAATCTAAATCTCATCTATTTAAAACATGTCTAATGCTAAGCAGGACTAATCAGATGTGCTTTAGTCAATAAATTGACAGCAGAGCTACTCAGAAGGGGAAAAGCTTTGAAGCCCATCAACGGCAACACAAGTGACCAAATTTTACTTTTAACCCAAATATTCACTATAACATATTAACATAACAAAAATGGGCATATTTTCACGACATTTATAAAATCTAACCTGTAAACATCCCCCTTCTTAAAACCCACAACCTTTTTTGTAGGGTAAGCATCAGATTTTACTTTTAGGCCCTTAACGTTGGAATGTCACAAGCTTTATCAGGACATCCTCAGAAGTTCAAATGGAAGAAAAAAAATACAGAACAGGAAGGTAAAGTTAATAATTAGGGTGTTTTGTTAAGTGGCCATGAGGTCCAGAACACGACCCCCCCAAAAATACTACCTATAAACAACAAAAAATACCAAAGAACAACACCACGTTTGAAAACAACACATAAAATCACAACAACACAAAGACACAACAAAAGAAAAAACCCAAACACAAATAGGAAATATGACACAAAGTAAATAACACAACACAATACAGAGAACAAAGGACAAGAATACTCAATGATACATTGAGACACACTGCAACAGTTGTTGGTTAATGTTTTGTTGTGTTTTCTGTCTTGTTTTATGGATTTCTTGTGATTTTAATATTTGTTGCTGTACTTTTTGTTATTGTGAATTCTTGGTTTCCTGAAGTGATTTTCATGTATTGTTAATAAAATCTGGTATTCTATTTTATATTTTCTTGTTGTTCTTTTTACAAGGTATTTACTTTCCATGCTTTGGGGTTTTATTTGCTGGTGTTTCCATTTTGTTAATGTGTTCTTATGCTTGCTTAATTATGTATTTTTCATTTTCTTCTGGGATTTTTTTGTTGTTGTGTACATAATTTTTTGCAATATTTTAAGATTGTTTTATTTTGTGGTTGTTTTGTCCTTCTTTCTTATAAGTTATTGTTTTTTTTAAATGTTATCACTTGAGAATAAATCAATGTGTTTGGTGTTATCAGTTTGTTGTGTGGTTTCATTTCTGAATGTTTATAGTTTTTTTTTTGTTGTTGTATACGTTGTGTTATTATTCATAGTTTTATTTTGATATATTTTACTTTTGTGTTTCTAAAGAGTTCTTTGATTTCTGAATGTTTGTGTTGTTTGAATTTGGGTTTTTTTTCAGTTTTATTGTTGTGTTTCTGATCAGCTGCTGTGCCTGCACTTTAACTCAAACAACAGCCTTTAACAAACTTGTAAAAACGTTTCAAAGCCAGGATGAAGGGGTTATTTGAGTAGGTTTTAATGAGCAAGTCATTCAGTGTAATGCCAGTTTTAATGTCCATCAGAAGTTATGTAATATCTGTGTGGGTGGGCTTGTTTTAAGAGGATAATACTTACATCATTTATTTATGCTTCTTCATAACACGTTTTTTATACCAATTAAAGATCTGTATAAATTGATTATATGGGCAGTTCTTGTTTAAATGCAGCTGTAACACATTCCCATAAGCCTACTGAATGTATAAACCACAGACATACTGTGTAACATGCCAAGCAACTTCGGCCTCAAAAGACTTGCTGATAAAAAAGAAAAAGATCCTACTCCTCTCCCCACTGAGGGGCAAGTCTTCCGGTCATTTGGACAGGTTTAACCTGTTTAATCTATGAAGTTTTTTACTGTGTATTTATATTTTCAAAGGCAGGACACTGAAGAACTTTTAAATGAGTGATGTCAAAGAGGGCATAATTTGGACTTTTGACATAATCAAGGGCCCCACTATAAAAACCAGAGCAGCTTAGAACAGAACCAAAGCTCTGTTACACTTATCATCCATTAAAATTTAAAGAACAACAACTTTGTCCCATATCTTCAAAACATTAATTTAAATAACCCCAATAAAGAAATTACATGTGAATGAGTTTAGATACATTTGAAAATGAAACAATTGCAGTTCCTTTTAGAACATTTTAATATTCTGCAGCAGTTGTTGTTAATATGTGTTTTGTGAAAATGTAACTCTGGTTACATCATCCAAGCAATTGTGGCATCTCTCAAGCTTTGTAAATAAAATTGTCAAAAACATAAAGAGGCATTTCTATTCTCAGACAAAACAACCATAGGATGAATTAAACAACATAAACTGTAAAATATCATTCTTCCAGTCATAAAATTTGTCTTTTCAATTTCACATATCTCAGTAACAACAGTTTAAGGACTTTCAGTCAGGATTTAGAGCTCATCATAGCACAGCGAATGCTCGATTTATATTGACAAATGATTAACTGCAAGCTTCAGACAGTGGATCTCTCTGTGCTTGTCTTGATATTTCTTAGTGCAGCTTTTGACACCACTGATCACCACATCCTCCTTCAGAGGCCAGAGGACATACCTATGATTACAGGGACTGCTTTAGTTTGGTTCAAATCCTACTTATCAGATCTATACTAGTTTGTGCAAATAATCTATGCACACTAACGTTAGCTACGGAGTTTCTCAAGGATCAGTGCTAGATCCAGTTTTTTTCTCCTTATATATGCTTCCTCTTGGTGATGCCATGACATACAATCGCCTGACCAGTCAATTATTTAAGGTAGAAGTTTGTCTGAAGGACACTGGGATCTGAATTGCCAATAAAATTTCTTCTTAACTCAGTCAAGACAGACGTGCCTGTGCTTGGCCCCCAACAGTTCAACTAAATGCTGCTATATTCATCAACATCAGTCCTGTCTACATTATAATCATTACAGCTGAAAACATTAATATTAGATCCGTCTCACTGTTGATGGTTATCACTTACCAACACATCGTAGTAATTACCTTTACAACCATATAGAGAGGAGGACCCTGTTAAAACAAGATGACCCATCTTAAGGGGTTTGCCTCTAATACATTTCAATTTACCAGAGACAACTTTGATAGGGACACATCTATAGTCTGGCCATCCATGAATTGGTCTCAATCATAAATTCTGATTTTCGTTCCTTTGTCTCTGCCCACATCCTGACCTACACCCACTCACACCCTAACACAGCCTCGGTCTGTTCAACATTATTCTGTGCCTGCTGAACATTTTCTACCGCTTAGCAGAGGTTTTTTTTTTTGCCACTGTAACTGTCGCTGAATGAGGCAAAGTGCTATATTTGAGATGGATTTACTTTGGGTGAATGTGTATGTGTGTGTGTATATATCTATATATCTATATCTATATATATATATCTATATCTATATCTATATCTCTACATATATATATATATCTACATATCTCTACATATATATATATATATATATATATATATATATATATATCTACATATATATATATGCATATACATATATATATATATATATACATATATATGTGTATATATGTATATATATATACATATACATATACATATACATATATATATATATATATATACACACTGTATATATACATATACATATATGTCTGTGTGTGTATGTGTGTATTTTAATATATTTATGTGTAAGTTCAAGTTCGAGTTCAAATGAGCAAGGCGAGAGGCAGTGTGAGGGACCAAATGTGTTGTTGAATGATGGTCACATGAGTAAATTAACAAAAGAGTATTTAGTCATGATTTTTGAGAACTGTGATAACGGTCATCTTGATTGGGTACCAAAAACTCCTTACCTGTATTATTTTACAACATATCTGTAATTTATAAATATCTTTCTCTTGATAAGAAAAAAGAAGCTTTATGATAAATGTTAAAGTTTGGTTCTTCATTATGAGACCAGAACACAGGCATACAAAATACCAAGCTGTCAATAATATTGAAAGGAAAAAATCAAGGACATTGGCTTAAGCATGACTGAATTATTGATAATAGCTGATAAAAGAGAAAGAAAAGGACAGTTAATCGTCATAAATGAGTCAAAACTTTGTACATATAAATGAGTACACTTCAGACAACAATGGCTGAACATCTGAGATTAATTTTGATTCTCCTCCTACAGAAAAACACCAGTACAGCTGACTTCCTGTAAAATTTTGGACAAATCCAAGTCACTGAGATTAAAATGAGCATCTATCAATCACATTCATCACCTAAGCTCTACAACATTCAATGTACATCTCCTTTTTTTCCAGTGAAGTCACAGATTTGTCTCTAAAAACAGCGGTGGTTTTTCAGTTGCTCCACGTCACTGAAGCCACTCCCACAGTTTGAGCACTGCACGGTCATCTTTTCATTGTTGTGTATAAGCTGGTGTCTCTTTAAGTACTCCACCCGACTGAACCTCTTCCCACATGCGTCACACCCGTACGGACGTTCACCCGTGTGGATCCGCTGGTGCCGCTCCAAGTTGCCGAGTCGACTGAAACTTCGTCCGCACTGAGGGCATCTGTGCGGCCTCTCGCCTGTGTGGACCAGATGGTGGCGTTCCAGTGAGCGTGAATGTGTAAAACGCTTCCCACATATCTCACAGCAGTGTGGTCGCTCTGCAGCACAGGCACACTCGTGGTTCTTAAGCGCCCAGGCGTGGCTGAACTTGTTTCCACAGTGAGCACAAGGGAAAAGCCCATCGTCACTTCCACTGCTCTGAACCTGAGAGCCCCCTAGTGGACATGGATGCTCGTCTAGCTCAGCCTCAGATGGGAAGCCTCCTCCACACTGAGGGCAGAACTGAAGCAGGTCCCCACCACCTTCCTCTTCCCCTCCGCTCTCTGCAACACTCCCTGGAGCAGAAAGGTGGGGTGGGTGCTCTGTCTCTCCCTGCTCTATCCCCTCCTCTCCTTTTACAACCACTGGCAAGTCCCCCTCTCTCTTTGGCCAGCCTGACCTTAAATCCACTCCAGCCCTCACACTGTCCTTTAGCTTGCCCTGCCCCACCTGCTCCTCCCTCTGTAAGGTGGGTGGCTGAGGCTCCAGTTCCTCGTCCTGCTCCATTCCATCCAGGCCGATGTATTTTGGAGGTGGACCGACCTCTCTACCTGGTACTCCCCCCGATTCAGGGCTGACAGGCTTTGATGTTTTCATGGCAGCTTGCTCGCGACCTCTCTCAGCCCTCAATGCAGACTCCAGACCCCTCAGTTCATCCATAGTCATTCCCCCCACCGATGGCTCTGCTGTGCCCACCTCCCAGTCCTCCTCGTTATTCCTAACGCTGGGATGAAGGGTTGGGGGATGTTCTGACAGGTCACCTGTGTAGAGACAGAAGAAACAGAGATTGTATATTAATGTAGCAATCACTTCTACTCTCCTTCAAACTATACTGAACTCTGATGCTGTCACATACTAAACAATTTCATGCCAGATTTTTGACCCAGTTAGACCTTCTCAACAATCAGGGGAAGCAAATAGTTTCAAAAAAAATTGAGATCTCATAAAATGTATGGCCACTAGTCAGGCTATCTGTGTCATGATACAATAATAATAATAATGATAATGGATTTTATTTACAGATTACTTTTCAGAAACCCACAGACACTTGACATTAACAAAAAAGATCAAAACACCGTAGAAAAAACTAGAATTAGGGATGCCAAATTAACGTGTTAATCATGATTAATTAATTACAGTCGTGATTTACACGTTATGTTTTTTAGTCCTGTTAATCTCAATTTTGATCTCATTTCTATGTTTTAATATTTTCAGAGAGCAGAACCTTAAAATACCAGAACAGCTTGTGATTGGACACTCAGTCTGCTCGTGACACTCGTCACAGACCAAGCCACAGCTCGACCCTGTTGTTGTCGTTAGCTTAAACTACGAGTACTTCAGTGCTTAGACCATTCTCTTATCTTACATTATATTATACCACAAAGATGTATCATCTGCCACTTAAATGTGACATGAATCTCGTCAAAGACAAACCCACCAAGTTCTCCCGATACACTTCTGAGATCAAATTTAGTATTGTAGGGTAACCGTGACTACAACATCGTTCGTGGGGCATTTCCGCATCTTTCTCTGTGTCACAGCAGCGAGGAAGAGGAAAATCATAACTTCCCATGAGAAAGACTGAAGCAACATTCTTCACTCCTCTTTTAAAGGAGAAATCGAGTCCCTTTCTGATAAAACGGCAGATCTTGCTGCATCCACGAGACCAATTTTACACGCCGCTGTTGTTTTCAAACATGCAGTCACTTCCTGTTTTCGGCAGCTCCGCCTCTGTCCACGTTAAATATGGAGATTTTTTCTGCATTGGGATTCTTCTGCTTTAGTTTTTGGGGGGTGGGGAACAATCTTTTGATCTGCCTCAATAATCTAATGAATTTCAACAAAAATACCCTAAGATGAGGCTTTTTTCAGCATTTTTTTAAGTGAGATTAAAGGAACACTACACCCAAACAACGATTTGGCCTCGAGGCTCTGCAGCCACTGCTCTGGCTGTGCAGCGGAGGCCGTTTCATGGCGCTATGCGAAATAGAGCCTTATTTAGCAGTGTTTTTGTGTGAAAGTAACGCACTGAAAATTCTCTAAATAAAGCGTGAATGCAGACCGATATCAGACTTTTTCGGTGGGAGTCCGTTTATTTGTGTTTTTGGTCAAGTAAAAATAGTGGCCCGATGACTGACTGCAGCGGAATCAGCAGCAGGCAGAACCGAAGCAGAAAGGGAGTTAGGGTCCTAGCGCCCTGGGTTTCTGCTCCACAGAAACACTGCTGTAGAGGTAATTTCTGCCCTAACCCTTGTGATAGGACCCAACTTGTTCAATCCCGGAATATCACTTTAATGGTCCGTGTCCTGACAGAATTTTCTACATTTGATTGAAAAAAATATGCAGAAATGAACAGTATTCTGTTTGTTCATTGTTTTAAAACTAGATAAAGACACAAAAGATAAAGCCCATAAATACAAAAGGAAATATTTTTCTTTTTCTTGGGTAAATGTTGTCCATAAATACAAAGAAATATTTTCTTCTGCTTATGTGCAGTAGTGACCAGCACCCAAACACTCCCACCTCTAAAATATAAAGGCAAAAAAACCCTTTAAGAATATAGCTCATTGAATGCCATGTACTTTTAAAGCAGTCCATAAATAGTTTCTCATGGTTTACTGTCAAGTTCAGCCAACTGGGAGATACATTTTTATGGTCATAGGATGGTTTCAGACTTCTGATTGGTCTGGTCACATTCATCCAGGCACCAACCCTCTGAGATAAAACTTCTGGAGAACACTGTATTCTCTGGTATTCTGACTCTTGATCCATCCCTATGAGTTTCTATGAGATTTTTAGCCTGTGTGGTCTTAGGGTATGTTGCCAGTCTCACTATCACACCCTCCTCCCTCAACCACTGTGTCTGGCTGGCTTTACCTCTGGGTTCTGGGGAGACACTTTGGTCTTTTTTCTTTGTCGAGGGGTTCATTCAAAATAACCTTTGATAAGGCGAAGAGAAGCAGGCTGATAACCTTCCGTTGAACTGAACTGTGTTGAGAAGCACACAGAGAATCAGGACAAACATCTCAGATCTAGAGAAAATACTTCTTTAAATCATCATTTACTCGTTACCATGAATTGAAAAAAATATGCAGAAATGAACAGTATTCTGTTTGTTCATTGTTTTAAAACTAGATAAAGACACAAGGAAAGGGGCCCATAAATACAAAGAAATATATATTTTTTTTCTTGGGTAAATGTTGTCCAACTGTTAATGATTCCAGTGCTTCCCCTTCTGCTTATGTGCAGTGGTGACCAGCACCCAAACACTCCCACCTCTAAAATATAAAGGCAAAAAAACCCTTTAAGAATATAGCTCATTGAATGCCATGTACTTTTAAAGCAGTCCATAAATAGTTTCTCATGGTTTACTGTCAAGTTCAGCCAACTGGGAGATACATTTTTATGGTCATAGGATGGTTTCAGACTTCTGATTGGTCTGGTCACATTCATCCAGGCACCAACCCTCTGAGATAAAACTTCTGGAGAACACTGTATTCTCTGGTATTCTGACTCTTGATCCATCCCTATGAGTTTCTATGAGATTTTTAGCCTGTGTGGTCTTAGGGTATGTTGCCAGTCTCACTATCACACCCTCCCTCAACCACTGTGTCCTGGCTTTACCTTCACTCTGGGTTCTGGAGACACTTTGGATGCTTTTAACAGAACAAGAGGAAAAAAAGCAAGCAAAGTGTTTTCTTGTTGCATTTAGAGTCACCTAGAGAATCAGGACAAACATCTCAGATCTAGAGAAAATACTTCTTTAAATCATCATTTACTCGTTTAGCTAAAATACAGCATTAACATAGCAGCAAAATGAAATGAACAAAGACTAGGACTGATCAATTATGGTAATCAATCTAACAATTAATAAAGTTATTTTGAGTCAGTGCATAACAATCATTTGCTGAACTTCTACACTCTTTTATCTGATAGACAATTGGAGTTTTTCCGCTACAAGCAAGATTAAGCTTTAACTTTGGGAAATTCAGAAAGGAAGAATTACTGTAAAGTTTACATCTTGTCTGTGACATATTCTACCTCTGTGGACATACATACAGCTAGATTGAGGTAAAGATGGCTGTCTACTTCTCATTTTCTGTCTGTTTTGGCATATACATGTAAGCAGCCTGCTCAAAAATGTACTTTGTTTTCTTATTTTTCAAAATATTTCTTACAGATGAGTTGACTATTAAATATGTTACAGTTCCAGGGTAACTTGTAACATCACCAGATAAAATAAAAAAAAGTTGCAATTTGATGAGAGAAAATTTTGTAAAATAAAATTTAAAAAAAAAGGATTGTCTGTGCTTTATAAAATTGAGATTCATAAATTAAGCTGTTTCTTGATTTTTTTTGTATGATTTTTAATATTCTCATGAAACATCTACTTTGACCAGCACACCATTAAATAATCATCCGGTGTCTTAAAAATTAAACAAACACTTGTTGATGCTTTTAACAGAACAAGAGGAAAAAAGCAAGCAAAGTGTTTTTCTTGTTGCATTTAGAGTCACCTAAAGTAAAATACTGAGCTCTTATTAATTAACCATGTTTAAATTTGTGGTAATGTTCTATTGTTACAAATATAAATAAAACTGAAATATTTTATATAGATTACAACACCTGTAGACATAATGGGCTCAACATGACATGTGGCACTGTTATCTTTGAACATAACTATGTTCTTTTCTGATGAAAATAATCATTCATTCTTGAATAACCGCCCTGCACTTCCATGACTGGGAGTGAAGTGAGAGTTATGTTATGTCACACATCAATAGTTCTCTCTGTTTTATATTTTCTTTCATGCTGTCAGAATGTTGTTTTCAAACAGGGTGGAGTTACAACCCAACCTGCTTGACATGTTCCCATGGTAGCAACATGTTAATAATAGATGACCACACCTTAAAGCACACCTGGCCTTACAATCAAATTCAGTCAACGTGAACTATTAACAAAATTAATTAAAACTGTTCTACGATAGGCTTAAGCAAAAAAAAAAAAAAAAAATAGGATTGTCACAAAGTAGTCTAATCTGAGGCTGCACTGCACGCTTGCTTCTTTTTGGATGCAGTGCAGCTGCCCCCTGCTGGCCATTGTGAAGAATACGGGCTCAAAGCAACTCACCGGCTTTACTTTCAAAACCAAGAGGCTGTAATCAATTCCTCACTACAAAGTTAAGTTATGGCCATGCTGGCTTATATTCTTAGCAGTATAACTTGTTTTCCTTCTATGATAACTCCCTTTGAGGCACGTAAAACTCTTTTCATTAAATGACAGGGGGGAGTATAACATTTCCCTTTATTTACATACAGAAGGGAAGTGCAAGTTTATCTGAGCTTTGGCCTTGTAGAAGAACAGTGAACAGCTTCTCACTTCTGTTTAAAGTAAATCTGTCTAAAAGCTTGTAGCACTCCTCTAGAAGCTAAATATCAAATCAATAGTTTTGCCTTTATCTGCTTCATCTCTGCAGTGATTTGCTGTAAAGGACAAACTTCTCTGTATCTTCTTTTCGTCTACGTTCTTCTTGATTCTTCATGAGGCTGCTGAGATGCACAGAAGTGCTGTGCCACTTTTCTCCTCCTCCTCCTCCTCCTCCTCCTCCTCTGAGAAAGCCTGTCTCCCTCACCTCCTCTTTGATGTTGGCCGTCTCCTCCCCCTCACCGCTGAGGCTGCCCTCCCCTTCCTCGTCCTCCATCATCCCTCCCTCATCCTCTTCATCCCCGGGGAACTGGATGAGGTACATCTCCCTGGCCTCCTTCCCCCCTCTTCCTCCTGCTACCATCTCCACAGCTCCTCCACTTCCTCCGCCTCCTCCGCCCCCACCACCAGCGGCGCAGCCACCTCCTCCTTCCTCCCACACACCTCCACGCCAGCCTTTGCCATAGGCTGCCGCCGGGCCCTTCTTTGATTTGCCTCCTGTGGAGAAGAGAAGAAGGAGAAGAAGGGAGGGTGGGAGAATGTTGAGAGAGGGAGGAGAAAGTGAGGAGGGGGAGAAGGAGTGTGAGAAGAGACAGAAAAGAGAGAGAATAAAATATGAGGGGGTATATGTGGGAGGGGATAATTGGGAGATGATGAGAGACGGAAGAGGGTGGAGAAGTGGGAGATGAGGAGAAGGTGATTGGAACAGTTGAGAGAAAAAGGAGCAGAGAAGGGGAGTGAGCATGATGTGAGAGTGAGGAGAGAGGGGGCGTAGAGGGACAAGAGTGCAGGAAGGAGGAAAAAATATGTGAAACGGAGGAGAAAGACAAAAAGAAAGAGAAGAGAAGAGGAAGTGGAGTTGGTGGGGTCACAGGAGAGAAGGAGGAGGAGTGGGAGGACAGGTTGAAGGAGTGATGAAGTGTAAACAAGAGAGAGAACGAAAGATAGACAGAGGAGAAGTGGAGGTGGTGAGCAAAAGTGTAATTACGGTGGTGGTGGTGGTGGAGAAGAGCAGGAGAGGAGAGGAGTGGAGGAGGCGGGGGCGGGAAGGAGGAAGGGAGGGGAAGGGGGGGAGTGTGTGTGCAACGTGATGAAGGAGAGCACAGAGCAGGAGGAGGTGGGGGCAGGGAGAGAGGAAGGAGGCGAGGGCGTGAAGAAGAGAGGAGCAGAGAGGGGAGGAGGGAGAGTTGGAGTGACACAGACAGACAGAAGGAGAAGTGAAGGGGAGGAGGTGGGGGGAGGGAGAGGAGCAAGGCAGGAAGGGAGGGGAGAGAGAGTGTGCAGAGGCACAGAGGAGTGGGAGGGACAGAATGCAGCGAGGGGGAGAGATAGAGGAGAGGGGGAGGTGAAGGACAGAGGGAGCGAGTATGAAGAGGAGGCGGAGGAGGAGGAAGGGAGGAGGGAGGGAGAGATCAGCTCTTGCCAGATGGTTTCCAACAAAACAAGTGCGTCTTCACATAAGCCCTGATTGCACAGCACAAACCCTGCGAGTCACATCAAAACAAAGCAGGACGGCAAATTTACACTGAGGTGTAGCCTACTTTACAAAACAGCTGTACACAAACTAAAGGTGGTAGAAGCCTCACAGCTTTGGTAGCAAAGGCCATCCTCAAAAAGAAATACTCACGTGCCACCTCAACTTTCCGTTTGAGCCTCCCTCCTGCTCCCTCCTCCGCTGCACACAGCCCGGCGCTGCGGCGGTTGGCTGCCCAGCCCAGCCCGTACCTGCGCTCGGTCCTCAGCTTGCTCTCCGTGAGCCTCAGCCGCAGTTTGAGAGCCTCGTTCTCCCTCCTGTTGAGAGACAGCTCCACCAGGTAGTCGTTCACCGTCTCTTGGAAGAGTTTGGTAATCTCACAGACTGAGGCTCGAATCAGACTGTCCATGACGGCCGTCAGATGAGTCTCAAACGTGGACACGGACTCCTCCATCATCTTGTCCACAGGTTCTGCTGGGACCTGGAGAGGATTCAGGGCATGTAATCGGTCATATAGTTCAATAGAAAAAGAATACGTGACAAGTTTCGCTCTGTTTTAAGGTCATTACATAATTCAACCATATAACATTGTTATATATATTTTATTTGCTGCTATTAGCTAAGATCGGGGATAGAATCTTGAGGAAGCCAGTGGGAAGTGTGAATGGGATCAAACAGTAACATTATAGTTCTGCCTTATCTTAACATTTCTGCGGAGACTACAAAGCTGCTTGGGTCAATAGGCGGAAAACTATATTGCATTCCAACACTGAAAAACAAAAGCCCACCCGGCAAGGTTGCTTTAATAAGTTAATTATAACAATAAAGTACAGGAGCGGCAGTAGCTCCTCCGTAACGCCAGAAAGTGGTCGTGCTAACAGCAGCCTGGCTAATTTAGCTTTGTATACGCACCGTTTGATTGAAGAGGAGCGACTCAGACGTGAAACGGCGACAGCTTCTGATTTTGTACAGGTTGTGAGTAAGCCGGTTCGATGCTCATTACAACGGAGAAACGGCGACAAAGGAAAGCGCCATTCAACTTCAGCTCCCTCTCTCCCACACTGCCAGTGTTTTCCTCTTCGCCTCCTTCAGTACTGCTTAATGATGCTTGAAACCACTGCGCATGCCCAGTACCGTAATAACCCTACACTCAAGAGCAGCCGCACCATGGATTAGAAAACTGATGTTATTCATGAGTGTCCATCTGGATTTAGCAAATACATAAGGTATGCCATTATCTTTTTCACGAACTCTTCGGACCAGATATAATTTAGTAAAAGTCACACATTCAGGCACAAAATATGATTTTAAAAGCCAAGCTCTAAGAATATTATACATCAATATAATATTATGATAGATAGACTTTATTTCAGGCTCAGATAGGTCCATAAAAAGACATACAACAAAAAGACATTCAAACAAATAACAATACAGGGATAGCCTAGGTATCCAAACTAGGCATATCACAAATTATGCTTTCAATATTAAGTCATTGATTGTCTGTTTGATTCATGGTGCCACCATGTTCTCAGATGCAAAACTAAAATAAGTAAAAGAGAGAATTATTTTCGGCAGCCCACACGAAATTGAATTTGTTTTATGTTATGGAATATTACAGCATGGGATATATAAATGATTAGCATTAACGCTAATGTTGTTTTCAGTATTATTTTCTGCACTGAGTCAAGTACAAATGTCTGCTCACTCCCACTATTCCTATATATTTTTTAAGACCTTAACACAATAAATGCCAGGTTTTTTTTTTTGCCATGATCCTACTGTTTATTTGGATTAAAAAACACAAGCAAGCATAACAATAAATTGCTTTCAAATTCAGCATGCAATGTACCTTCGTGTTTTATTATTACAGCCTGGGATATGTCAACGAGTAGCAGAAACATTAATCATTATGAATTATTTTTACATTATATTTGAGCAGTATTGTAGGCTATGATAGTGTAGAGTAGTAAAATGTAGAATTCCAATTCAAAAACCCAGATTGACCTCAAGATATAATATATAAATGCTATGTTATTTAATAAAAGTGTCATAAAACTGCAGTTTGGCGTCTCAGTTGAATAGTTTTACGCCTAACAGTAAGAGTTTAACATTTGCTGGCACACTGTATCAGACAGTCTATGGTAAGAACTGAGCAGGAATAAACAAGAACAAATAGAAAAATTTGCTTCTTGCATAAACACAGTCAAAATGATCAGTCATTGAAGAATGAAAAGCCCGTAAAGTCCCTAAGTATGAAATAAGTTAAACTGTAATCTTTATCAATTATCATATACAGCAGATTCATGTTGGTTGATGTTTTGTTTTGGTCCTCCAGCCTGAGTGGGGGCGCTGTGGTTCTGTTGTGTAAGCACAACTCAGCACTCTAAAGACCGGAAGAGGCGTTCCGTCCAAAGTCTAATCAGCCGCACTGCTCTGCAGGTTTTAGGAGGAACGGGGCCAGAAGAAGCTCACAGTCGAAGTGTAATCATGCCGATGCTTGTGGTGAACACCAACGTGGCCAGAGCAGATGTGGCCCCTGAACTGATGTCTGAGATTTCCTCAGCGTTTGCAAAGGCCATTGGCAAACCTGAGCAGGTAGGTCATGCTCTCATATTTACTTCATTTGTTTGCTTACTTTGCAACTTATTGTGATTGCTATTATTGAAAGAATCGACATCACTGTTGGTTTTTTAGACGCATGATCAGGGCCTGGAGCCTGATTTTAATCAAGATTGTCCCCTCACTGAATGTATTCTGTAAGCTAAAGAGTGCAAGTCATGGATTTATTACATCCATGCTAATGTTGTTTTGACACTTCCTATTGTGAGTAAATAATCAGAATTGCATGTCCACAATGGCAGTGTTCCGGGTTTATTTTGTAACCTTTCAGGTTTGTATGGCACATTACCAGACCAAACAATCCCTGCAATCAGTCAAACTTTATGACGGACTCATGGTTCATATAAAGCAAAGGTGCATACTCATACAAGAAAAAAACAAACAAACAAACAAAACAAAGCAAAAGTCAGTGTTTGCAGATATTTGCCTCGAATGTTCATTATCAGAATTGACAAATGTGTTTGATTTTTTTTTTGCAGACATTTTGTCCGTAGAAATTGGCCATAAATACACGTAATGTTGGCAAAATGTACAATGTTATCAGGCTGGTTATCAGGCTAACCTCATCTTCACTCCACTTTTGTAAATCAAAAGTATAATTTATTAAAGAATACAATGTTTTTTCTCCTACTTCACATCTGTTTAAAAAAAAATGTCTTGTTACCATGAAATGATCAGGTACATTTTAATTAAGTAAAAATGTTGTGCTCTTGACACAAATGATCCCTACTAAAATCAATATAAGTACGAACATGTTTGGCCAGATCAGATATCTACAAAAATCCAGTACTGTGCATCCCTACTTCTGTTGTTTCTTAGGAATGTGTTTGCAGCTGGGGGATTGTTATCAATTTCCAAAAATCCTTTCCCGAGCCCTCACTGTAGTTTGAAATTGAAAAAAAAAATGCTTGTTAATCTTGGAATGATGATGGAACTCTCAGTTTTGAATCTGTTTTGCTCAAACCAGTACATGGCAGTACACATCAACCCTGACCAAATGATGATGTTTGGAGGAAAAGCAGACCCCTGTGCACTCTGCTCCCTCGACTGCATTGGAAAAATCAATGGTACACAGAACAAGACATACTCTGAACTTCTGTGTGGACTGCTCAAAAAACACCTGGGCATCTCTGCTGACAGGTATCTTGCACACACATCCTTTAACCAGCACATCGCTTGCATTTTAACTTATTAGAGTGGTTACATGGTGATGGAAACGCACTAACTCTGACACAGTTAATCTTACTCACAGATCCTTGTCTTAAATAAGTCTTATCCCATTAACTTATCTCTCTTTGTTTCTGTTTCAGGATTTACATAGTTTTCACTGACGTTCAAGCAGCCAATGTTGGCTGGGACAACACTACCTTCGGCTGAGGCACCAGATTAAATAAAAAAGGCATTCCAAAATGTTAAGAGAGGTATTAAAAACTCTTAACACTTAAATTAGAGAAGTCAGGATAATTGGTAATGCAATGTCAAATTGATTGTTTGACTTTTTTAGATCCTGCAAGCATTGCACTAGTCATATTGGACCTAAATGAAATAAATGATGCACTGGATTCATGAAGTAATCTCTGTTTTGTTTTTATTTGTTATACCTGGAAATACACACAACACTTATTAAATTTTCACTGTAAAAATGTCTTCATTGGACTCGAAAATATTCACCACAAAATTAAATAGAAAGCCATTTACCTTTTATTTTCACTGTCAACCCAGCAAGACATGTTAAAAGGTCTTTTGTAAAAATGGCCATTTAGAAGAGTAGACATGAGACTCTCTACTTCTCTAGGTTAGTGAAAGTTGTCAGATTTTTCTGAGTTACGTCTTGTTTTGCCCCTAAGCTCAAAGTATGTCTTTGTATAGCTTTTAGTGAAGTATTATAACATTTACAGCCAAACAACTGTTTTTTTCATGAAAACACTGACAGCCCAATAATATTGAATAGAACTATGATGAATAGAGATTTATTGATGCTCATGCCCTTAAAACCAAAAAGTTTTGAAATGATTCACTGCAGTACAGCCAGCTTGGTTCTATCCTGTCTGTCCCAGCTGTAGCTGAATGTCCGGTCATCTTTGCTTGACTCCACTGAGCTGAAGTCGTGAAATAACTGCCTGCCTGGCTTTTATCACATAATGGTAGATTTCAAAGTAACCTCAACTGAAATATGTTTGATTCTTTTTGAATTGATAGAAATTAAGGAGAGGCTTGTGTTATTTTTTTCACAGCAATACATCTTTTATTCTTCAAAACAAAGTATTGTTATAAATCCATAAAGACCTCCTCTCTTTCTTGTTATATTTTTGTCTGTCACTGCTGATATTCTTATTTTTTAGATATGGTTTAACATCATGTGGAAATGTTAAGCATTTACAAGACAGTCAGATTCATTGTCTATTATGGATTTAAGTTTACCAGATTCTGCCACACCAAGCAAACATTGTGCCAGTGTACATCGGTTGCTCTAAACAAAATTTTTTACAAATGACATTTACATAGCCCTCATGGTAACCAAAGATGAACCCTGATCAAGAGGTTGATAGTTTATTACACGTTTGCTTTGCCTTTATATTTTAAAGTTGAGATTAACGAGCTACATGAATCAACTGTTCAGTGTATATGAATGCTAACATAAATTTCTACAGCTCACTAGAATATCTGGATTCTAAATACTCAAAATAATGTTTCAGTGTTATACCATTTGTACAAGTCACAGAAGTAGCTAATCTCAGCAAATCCTGTTTGTGATGTATTTTACCTTGTAATGTAAGGTTAAGATAAGGTTAAGACTCTGGACCAGAGTCGTGAATAAGAGTTACGTCAACTACCGCCCTACTGTGTGGGAGCCCATCATATGACACCAATGGGAACCCTCAGCCCCACAGTGTGACCGGGCAGTAGGATTCCCATGGGGAATTTATGTTTCTCGCAATTAACAAAGGTCGATTAGGGTGTGTGAAGCTACAGTTTATATTTTAATGATGACCACTGTACATGCACATTTGAATAAAATTAACTAGGTAATTTAAAGCACAATTTCAAAAAACAAATTATAATTAAAAAATATATAGATATTAGTTTGAATGTGGTCACTGGTCTGCTTCTTGTTACATCTTACATCCTTGGTGAATACTCTTTTAAATTAGATTTTTTTAAATCTGGATAAAAACAGGACTGAGTATAATGTTTTTAAGAAGTAGTGTAAGCTGTTGTTTAATTGCCTAATCTTTGAATATAAGAAAGTATGGATAAGAAGGAGGATCACACAGGCTTCTTTTTTCATCTGAAATGTTGAAACAAAACGAGTCGGTTATTTTCCAAATCTGCTGATGTTATAAACAAGGACATTAAGTAACATAACTGTGTCAAGTAATGTTTGCTAGTGAAGAACATCAGTAAGAAATTCAGAGGAATCAGAGGAAATTTCAGCGATTTTAAAAGAACTATCGCAATAGTAATTTTCACCTGTGCATAGAATATGTGTTGCGTTGAATATCTATATTTAATATATAAAAGTGAAAACGGAAAGTATTGGTAAGTAATCAACAGAAATCATCACTAAGCAATGAGCGACATGCTTTATTTGGAGCTACAAGAACCACGTGACCACGTTCTGATTCTTCAATGACGCAACTCTCCGTTTCCACAGCTCTGGCCCGGACGGTCCAGTAGAGGCCACAGGTTGAGAAACGTCCATTCTCATATCGAGCATCGGTTGGCAGTCGGGTGTCATTGTAATATAGGTCTCTCGGAAGCCGGTGACCCTCCCCATGTTGTATAATTGCCTGTGTATACCGCAGATATTGCTATAGATTTAGTATTTGCTTTACTGACCTATACGACAGATAAACTCGTGGATTATCGCGAGAACGAGTACGCGGCTACAGATGACGTAGTCCTGACGTTACCTTCTGTGGTTTTCGCTCGCTCCTAGTAAAAATGGCGGAACCTAGTGCTTTGGTAAGAACGCTCCAGAAAATGCCTGAATGTTAGCGACTGCATGTCTGCCCGACGTGCAATCTAGTGGTGGTCAAATCACAGAGATCCTCCACCGATTATCCTCAAAAGCAGAAGTTCTCTTCTTGTCAGCGGTGAGTCGGTGTTGTGTTTACCGTATGGACGGTCAGTTACCCGCCTTGCAGCATGCTCAGCTAATTCATACAGTTTTGTCGACACCATCAGTCACTTCACTTAAGATTTCAGTTCACACTACATACATTTCATTGCTGTTAAAGTGCTTCACAAAAGATCTGAACAAGATCATGATTGCATGGTATGAATGGATTTTTACTTCAGTGCAAACAAACATAAAACCAATGCGATAACAAGCAGATTAAAATCGATCAAAGTTTATGTATACAGCACAGTTCACACAAATTAAATTGCAGCTCAAAGTGCTTTACAAAAAAGACAAAAAAGATTGACAAACACATATATACAAACATACATTAAACACACACACACACACACATATACACATCCATGCATACACACATAAACGATGACAATCACATAGCAAATAAACAGTCAGCAGAGGTCCATCTACTAAGTAGTATTACTGCTGGGTTGTAATGAAGCGTTGGTAGGATGTCAAGAGGATTTGGAGACTAATGCATGCCACAGAAGCTAAAGTAAAATAAATGATACAATTTAAAAGGATGGATATGATAAAAAGCAAAGCAGTAACACCATGAAACATCTGACAAATCAATAAAATGCTGAAAATAAATGTAAAACAGCTAAAAACGTGTTAAAGATTCAAATTAAACCTAAAATATTTGAGCAGTATTGTAGGCTATGTAGTGTAGATAGTGGAGAGTAGTAAAATGTAGAATTCCATTTCAAAAACCCAGATTGACATTAAGATATAACATCTAAATGCTATGTTATTTAATAAAAGTGTCATAAAACTGCAGTTTGGCGTCTCAGTTGAATAGTTTTACGCCCAACAGTAAGAGTTTAACATTTGCTGACACACTGTATCAGACTTACTGCAAGAACTGAGCTGGAATAAACAAGAACAAATAGAAAAAATTGCTACTTGCATAAACACAGTCAAAATGATCAGTATTTGAAGAATGAAAAGCCCGTAAAGTCCCTAAGTATGAAATAAGTTAAACTGTAATCTTTATCAATTATCATATACAGCAGATTCATGTAGGTTGATGTTTTATTTTGGTCCTCCAGCCTGAGTGGGGGCGCTGTGGTTCTGTTGTGTAAGCACAACTCAGAGGCTTTCCGTCCTAATCAGCAGCACTGCTCTGCAGGTTTTAGGCATGGATATATTATTTTAACTGGATGCCGGACGGAAACATGGCGCCCGTTCATTTCTATGGGAGTTTTTTTTTTGTTTGTTTGTTTTTTTTTTGTTTGTTTTTTTTTTTAATGAAAGCATCAATACAAACATTTCAGGCATATTCTACAAGATCAGTACAAAAGGTGTTGAAACAGCTTTAAAGCATGGGAAAACAAAACAAAACAAACAAAACAGTGAGGGTCTTACTCGAGGAGTGAATAGAGTTCAAGCAACGAATAAAGTTTTGGGGCATTTCTATTAGACATGAGAAATAAGGATTTCTTGTATAGATTCAGTTCATTCTTCCATCCGTTGATGTGGGGTTTGACCTTAAGAAATTTGCTTCTGTGAATGTAATATTTACCAAGTATAATTAAATTGTTCACCAAGAAGTCCAAGTTTTTTTCTTTTAGCTGTACTCCGACCTTAATTGACATCCAGTTCAGCTGCTGCAAGGTGATTTGTTTGGTTGACATCCAGCTTTGAAAAGCTAACCAAAATTCCAAAACATAATTGCATTCAAAGAAAACATGTTCAACCGTTTCAATGTCTCCTTCACAAAATCCACATGTATTATTTTCCAAATTAAATCTTGTGTATAAAAAATGGTTAGAAGGATATATATCATTTCGAACTTTAAATACAACCTCTTTTGCTTTATGAGGGATTGGGTAAGATATGTATCGCTTCCTTCACTTCTTTGCTTCCACAAGTGAAAAATCCCTTAAAATATATTTTCTTTTCAATTGACAATGGTAGTAAAGTGAAGTTAAAACATTTCTAATGAATTTGTTAGAAAAAAAATTGCTTCCCAAACTGATTCCTTCCACACAAAGTGATCTCATTTCTGGAACATTAGAGTGTAACACCAGTTGTTGAGTCATCATTATGAATGAAGTTGGAATGGCTTTCATTACTTTCTCATATTCTCTGATACCACATTGCAGGTTATATTTAACACAAAGATTTTCATGGGTTAGAAGATTGCCCTGATCATCCATGAGGTGCGATACTGCCCAGATGCCTTTATCTGACCAAGACTTCAAAAATAACGACTTATGAGTGGTCAAAACGTATCTGTTATTCCACAGAGGAGAATTGTGAGGAGTGAACTTGTGCTTAAATATCAGATTCCAGAAAAGGAGAACTTGCTGGTGATAACTGGAGAGCTTCACAGGCAATTTACATATATCATAGTCACAACGCAAAAGAAAGTCAATGCCTCCCAATTTTTGGAAAATTGCTTTTGGAATAGTAAACCAAAAAGAGTCTTTGTGCAAAATAAAAGAACTGAGCCATTTTAATTTTAGAGCGCCATTCATAACTGAGAAGTCTATAGCATTTAAACCCCCGTCTTCGATACTCTTGACCACATCGGCTCTCCTGATGTACTGGCATTTGTTCTTCCAAATAAATTTGAAGTTTAAATTATTAATAAGTTTAGTATTTCTATGGGAGTTGCTCACCCAGCGCATACGCCGAAAAAATTTCTGGCTTCCGGGTTTACTTCCTGATCATTGGGCCCATAGAGCAGGCGCAGTAAAGTCATCTCCCATAATGCTTCACGTCAATGGGAACGAGCGAAGCTGAAATGACGCGCGGCCACGATAAAAATCTACCGCAGGTGAAATTTACAGTATGAGAGGTGTACAAACTCAAATAATGAGATTTAGGGCACATGATCCGACTACGATGTAATATAATGACATTATATACATAATAAGTCTTTATAATAAGAGTTTAAGACGAGTGATTTTTATTTGATGACATTCTATAGCTGACTATTCTAAAATCAGGGATTAAACAACAGAAAAACTGTTGTGGACTTTAGCAGTCCATCAGCCAAATAAATCAGAGTAATTTGTACATTTTATTAATCCCATATTTGAGAGATGACTGCTTATCAGATTAACTTTCAGTGATGATTCAAAGGTATTACCTTTTTTCATGGACATATTAATGAGGCTTTCGCTGTAAGTGTCATACTGTTCTTAATGCATAAAGTCCTTGTGCTACCCATTCATTTTCTCTTTTTATTTTTCTGATAGGCAATCTGATAGTCTTTAGATGAACCATGGATGGATCCCGGGGATGAGACCCAGATTAAGACTGGCTTCTCTAATAATGTTCTGCTCCTTTATAGGTTTTATCTACTTTGTTAACCCTTGAGGCAAAGTTCAAGTCATCAGAGGTCAAACTGGCTCTGTCTGTGTTTTCTTGATCAACAGAGAGCTTATGGCAAAAAAATAAAAACATTAAATACAGAAAAAACATTTAAAAACTATATATCTGTGGTTAATTAGGAAGATGTGGAAAATATTTTAAGCAGTAAAAGTAAAAAACAATATGAAGATTTATCAATTTTATTAAACTTTTATGAGAAGAATCAAATTGGTACACAAGAGGTTTTTCTTTTAATTTCTTGAATAAACAAATTGCTTGTTCTAATGAATACTGTATGTGGGTCACAATTATATTTATGTATTTAGTTATGTATTTATTATTAGGCCATATTGTCCTGGTGTCTATTTTCTGTCTGGGATTCAAAATGGTGTCACTGTCATGCAACACTCAGAAAATAGGTAGACAACAGTGTATGTCAGTAAAACTGTCAATGATAGTGATGTTTCAGGAATATCACTCATATTTTATCTGAACAAATCAAAATACTACATTTGTAATAAAAGTTCTAAAAAATGTACTTTATTCAAACACAGACAGTGTTGGGAGTGAACAGTGTGATGGAACTACTGCACTAAAAGTGAACTAATGTGACCTAAAATATAGGTTATGAAATAAACAAATGCATAATTATCATTAATAACATTAGGAGTAAATTATCCAATACCTCTAAGTCACACACACTCACATAAATGGTTAGGTTGGTTTGATTTGTCAATTTCTAACGATAACTTCAGTTAAGATGTTCACTTTTAATACTCATGTTAAATGAAAGCCTGTTCCATGTTTGTTCCCAGCCTTACATTTTTAAGATATAATATTATCTGAAACAGTTATATTTTATATATAATGTTATGGGGTAAGGGTTGTATTTGTCATATTTTATTTTCTATAAAATATGAATGGCATAAAAAAAATGTAAGAAATCAAAATAAAAACACAATATAATGAAATGTTTTAAAAAATGTTTTTGAGTCTTACTTAAAAAATGTTATTCACGTTAATTTTTAATGAATTATTCTCAGAAAAAAAATGCCAATGTTCTAGGTAGGCCAAAAAAGTTTGTATTTTATTAAGATTATCTTATTTGAATAGAGTTAATGGTGTAATACATGAGTGATACATAAAATATGACAAATACATTAGATAAATCAGAATGACCAACATACTGTCATCAATGAAACTTGTTTATTAAACCATCCTCCACAGCTGCAGAACACATTCAGCCATGTTCACTCTTTTCCCTGGAGTGATGCTGCTTTACCTCCAATCTCTGTTGAGAGAAAAATCTTAATTAAAAATTAAAAATCTGATTTAATCAACTGGAACATGACAATTGTGTTGTTATTGATCTTTATTGTACTTTATCAATTTATTCAAGTAAAGTTTTTCGTTTTATAAAGTCTCTCTTTTATTATTATTTTTACAGTCTAAAACTTACATTATCTGAATGTATTATTTATAAAACAACTAATACATTTACATATATTCCGAATAAAGATCCATCTACCAAACACAACTCCGTGATCCCCTGACACATATTCTACACATTAGCTACAGTTATTCGGGCACGTTTTTTAAACTTTCTTTAAACTGAATATACTTGGAATGTAGGACCATCGTGTTAGTAAAGTGTATCTTACTTTATTCTTTATTTCATTGTATATTATCCATTACACAGCAGTCTAATGTAAGTACAGTCAAGATACGTGGACGTGGATTTAATTGAAATATAACGTCTAAATACGTTTACAAACCACAACTATCAAGTGAGTGATAGTTAACTCTGAGAGAATACATGTGTTAAGTCACTCTATGTCAAAGAGAAACTCGCCGTTTAGTCGTTTTCCCAACTTTCAGAACAATTTTGCTCCATACAGCCTTAAGAAAGTTAGCGGGCGTCCTCGCTCCCGAGACACAGCATGACCGCGCTTTGACAGTGCGTGTGTGCGGCTGTGACGTCATCAGAGAGATAGCGACTTTCCTCTGGCTTTTCTGGCCTTTTGAACACTTTTTGACCGATCAAAAGTCCGAGTCTTAAAAATATAAAATACAAAGATCAGTTATTGACCGTGTTTATGGCTGAAGATGTCCTGTAAACAGTTTTACAGCCATCTCTTTTACTATTGCCGCCTATGGGAAAAATGCTTTTTGGGCCCAATGGGGATTTTTCGTTGCAATACCACGAGTGGCCACTGGGAAAAATCGGCGTGCCGCCGAGGGGCGGTCTGGTATCCAGTTCTCATAATACATCCATGGTTTTAGGAGGAACGGGGCCAGAAGAAGCTCACAGTCGAAGTGTAATCATGCCGATGCTTGTGGTGAACACCAACGTGGCCAGAGCAGATGTGGCCCCTGAACTGATGTCTGAGATTTCCTCAGAGTTTGCAAAGACCATTGGCAAACCTGAGCAGGTAGGTCATGCTCTCATATCTACTTCATATATTTGCTTACTTTGCAACTTATTGTTATTGCTATTATTGAAAGAATCGACATCACTGTTGGTTTTTTAGACGCATGATCAGAGCCTGGAGCCTGATTTTAATCAAGATTGTCCCCACTGAATGTATTCTGTAAGCTAAAGAGTGCAAGTCATGGATTTATTACATCCATGCTAATGTTGTTTTGACACTTCCTATTGTGAGTAAATAATCAGAATTGCATGTCCAATAAGTAAGCGCAATTGTCTTTGCTAATTAAATAATGCAACCAGTGATGTTAACCCTGCTATAACGTTTAGGCATGCCCATCAATAGTTGGTAAATCTTAAGTTTTCATGAGACTGTGGCTGCAACAAAGGACAGATTTACTCTCATACAACTGAAAAACGTTTGCATGACTGTAGTTAAGTGACAGTTCGGGCGTTGCAACCACAATGGCAGTGTTCCAGGTTTATTTTGTAACCTTTCAGGTTTGTATGGCACATTACCAGACCAAACAATCCCTGCAATCAGTCAAACTTTATGACGGACTCATGGTTCATATAAAGCAAAGGTACATACTCATACAAGAAAAAAACAACCAACCAAAAAAACAAAACAAAGCAAAAGTCAGTGTTTGCAGATATTTGCCTCGAATGTTCATTATCAGAATTGACAAATGTGTTTGATTTTTTTTTGCAGACATTTTGTCCGTAGAAATTGGCCATAAATACACGTAATGTTGGCAAAATGTACAATGTTATCAGGCTGGTTAACCTCATCTTCACTCCACTTTTGTAAATCAACAGTATAATTTATTAAAGAATACAATGTTTTTTCTCCTACTTCACATCTGTTTCAAAAAAAAAATGTCTTGTTACCATGAAATGATCAGGTACATTTTAATTAAGTAAAAATGTTGTGCTCTTGACACAAATGATCCCTACTAAAATCAATATAAGTACGAACATGTTTGGCCAGATCAGATATCTACAAAAATCGAGTACTGTGCTTCCCTACTTCTGTTGTTTCTTAGGAATGTGTTTGCAGCTGGGGGATTATTATCAATTTCCAAAAATCCTTTCCCGAGCCCTCACTGTAGTTTGAAATTGAAAAAAAAAAAAAGCTTGTTAATCTTGGAATGATGATGCAACACTCAGTTTTGAATCTGTTTTGCTCAAACCAGTACATGGGAGTATGCATCAACCCTGACCAAATGATGATGTTTGGAGGAAAAGGAGACCGCTGTGCACTCTGCTCCCTCGACAGCATTGGAAAAATCAATGATACACTGAACAAGACATACTCTGAACTTCTGTGTGGACTGCTCAAAAAACACCTGGGCATCTCTGCTGACAGGTATCTTGCACACACATCCTTTAACCAGCACATCGCTTGCATTTTAACTTATTAGAATGGTTACATGGTGATGGAAACGCACTAACTCTGACACAGTTAATCTCACTCACAGATCCTTGTCTTAAATAAGTCTTGTCCCATTAACTTATCTCTCTTTGTTTCTGTTTCAGGATTTACATAATTTTCACTGACGTTCAAGCAGCCAATGTTGGCTGGGACAACACTACCTTCGGCTGAGGCACCAGATTAAATAAAAAAGGCATTCCAAAATGTTAAGAGAGGTATTAAAAACTCTTAACACTCAAATTAGAGAAGTCAGGATAATTGGTAATGCATTGTCAAATTGATTGTTTGACTTTTTTAGATCCTGTAAGCATTGCACCAGTTATATTGGACCTTAATGAAATAAATGATGCACTGGATTCATGAAGTGATCTCTGTTTTGTTTTTATTTTTTTTACCTGGAAATACACACAACACTTATTAAATTTTCACGTCTTCATTGGACTCGAAAATATTCACCACAAAATTAAATAGAAAGCCATTTACCTTTTATTTTCACTGTCAACCCAGCAAGACATGTTAAAAGGTCTTTTGTAAAAATGGCCATTTAGAAGAGTAGACATGAGACTCTCTACCTCTCTAGGTTAGTGAAAGTTGTCAGATTTTTCTGAGTTACGTCTTGTTTTGCCCCTAAGCTCAAAGTATGTCTTTGTATAGCTTTTAGTGAAGTATTATAACATTTACAGCCAAACAGCTGTTTTTTTTATGAAAACACTGACAGCCCAATAATATTGAATAGAACTACGATGAATAGAGATTTATTGATGCTCATGCCCTTAAAACCAAAAAGTTTTGAAATGATTCACTGCAGTACAGCCAGCTTGGTTCTATCCTGTCTGTCCCAGCTGTAGCTGAATGTCCGGTCATCTTTGCTTGACTCCACTGAGCTGAAGTCGTGAAATAACTGCCTGCCTGGCTTTTATCACATAATGGTAGATTTCAAAGTAACCTCAACTGAAATATGTTTGATTCTTTTTGAATTGATAGAAATTAAGGAGAGGCTTGTGTTATTTTTTTCACAGCAATACATCTTTTATTCTTCAAAACAAAGTATTGTTATAAATCCATAAAGACCTCCTCTCTTTCTTGTTATATTTTTGTCTGTCACTGCTGATATTCTTATTTTTTAGATATGGTTTAACATCATGTGGAAATGTTAAGCATTAACAAGACAGTCAGATTCATTGTCTATTATGGATTTAAGTTTACCAGATTCTGCCACACCAAGCAAACATTGTGCCAGTGTACATCGGTTGCTCTAAACAAAATTTTTTACAAATGACATTTACATAGCCCTCATGGTAACCAAAGATGAACCCTGATCAAGAGGTTGATAGTTTATTACACGTTTGCTTTGCCTTTATATTTTAAAGTTGAGATTAACGAGCTACATGAATCAACTGTTCAGTGTATATGAATGCTAACATAAATTTCTACAGCTCACTAGAATATCTGGATTCTAAATACTCAAAATAATGTTTCAGTGTTATACCATTTGTACAAGTCACAGAAGTAGCTAATCTCAGCAAATCCTGTTTGTGATGTATTTTACCTTGTAATGTAAGGTTAAGATAAGGTTAAGACTCTGGACCAGAGTCGTGGAATAAGAGTTACGTCAACTACCGCCCTACTGTGTGGGGGCCCATCATATGACACCAATGGGAACCCTCAGCCCCACAGTGTGACCGGGCAGTAGGATTCCCATGGGGAATTTATGTTTCTCGCAATTAACAAAGGTCGATTAGGGTGTGTGAAGCTACAGTTTATATTTTAATGATGACCACTGTACATGCACATTTGAATAAAATTAACTAGGTAATTTAAAGCACAATTTCAAAAAACAAATTATAATTAAAAAATATATAGATATTAGTTTGAATGTGGTCACTGGTCTGCTTCTTGTTACATCTTACATCCTTGGTGAATACTCTTTTAAATTAGATTTTTTTAAATCTGGATAAAAACAGGACTGAGTATAATGTTTTTAAGAAGTAGTGTAAGCTGTTGTTTAATTGCCTAATCTTTGAATATAAGAAAGTATGGATAAGAAGGAGGATCACACAGGCTTCTTTTTTCATCTGAAATGTTGAAACAAAACGAGTCGGTTATTTTCCAAATCCCCAACGCTGATGTTATAAACAAGGACATTAAGTAACATAACTGTGTCAAGTAATGTTTGCTAGTGAAGAACATCAGTAAGAAATTCAGAGGAATCAGAGGAAATTTCAGCGATTTTAAAAGAACTATCGCAATAGTAATTTTCACCTGTGCATAGAATATGTGTTGCGTTGAATATCTATATTTAATATATAAAAGTGAAAACGGAAAGTATTGGTAAGTAATCAACAGAAATCATCACTAAGCAATGAGCGACATGCTTTATTTGGAGCTACAAGAACCACGTGACCACGTTCTGATTCTTCAATGACGCAACTCTCCGTTTCCACAGCTCTGGCCCGGACGGTCCAGTAGAGGCCACAGGTTGAGAAACGTCCATTCTCATATCGAGCATCGGTTGGCAGTCGGGTGTCATTGTAATATAGGTCTCTCGGAAGCCGGTGACCCTCCCCATGTTGTATAATTGCCTGTGTATACCGCAGATATTGCTATAGATTTAGTATTTGCTTTACTGACCTATACGACAGATAAACTCGTGGATTATCGCGAGAACGAGTACGCGGCTACAGATGACGTAGTCCTGACGTTACCTTCTGTGGTTTTCGCTCGCTCCTAGTAAAAATGGCGGACCCTAGTGCTTTGGTAAGAACGCTCCAGAAAATGCCTGAATGTTAGCGACTGCATGTCTGCCCGACGTGCAATCTAGTGGTGGTCAAATCACAGAGATTCTCCACCGATTATCCACAAAAGCAGAAGTTCTCTTCTTGTCAGCGGTGAGTCGGTGTTGTGTTTACCGTATGGACGGTCAGTTACCCGCCTTGCAGCATGCTCAGCTAATTCATACAGTTTTGTCGACACCATCAGTCACTTCACTTAAGATTTCAGTTCACACTACATACATTTCATTGCTGTTAAAGTGCTTCACAAAAGATCTGAACAAGATCATGATTGCATGGTATGAATGGATTTTTACTCCAGTGCAAGCAAACATAAAACCAATGCGATAACAAGCAGATTAAAATCAATCAAAGTTTATGTATACAGCACAGTTCACACAAATTAAATTGCAGCTCAAAGTGCTTTACACCAAGACAAAAAAGATTGACAAACACACATATATAAACATACATTAAACACACACACACACACACACACACATATATACACATCCATGCATACACACATAAACGATGACAATCACATAGCAAATAAACAGTCAGCAGAGGTCCATCTACTAAGTAGTATTACTGCTGGGTTGTAATGAAGCGTTGGTAGGATGTCAAGAGGATTTGGAGACTAATGCATGCCACAGAAGCTAAAGTAAAATAAATGATACAATTTAAAAGGATGGATATGATAAAAAGCAAAGCAATAACACCATGAAACATCTGACAAATCAATAAAATGCTGAAAATAAATGTAAAACAGCTAAAAACGTGTTAAGGATTCAAATTAAACCTAAAATATGAAAACTCAATAGATAAAAACTATATCAAAATATATAAGAACATATTAAAAATCAAATAAAACATCAGAGAATAGAAAATTAAACTAAATTTTAATAAGAAAATACTTTTTACCCAGAAATAAATAATTATAATAGTTTTTTAAAATAATAAAGTTCTACGCAAAAGCCAGGCTGAGTAAATGACTTTTTAGATTACGTTTAAAAATTTTTACATTTGCAGCTTGGCTCAGACCCTCTGAAAGTTTGTTCCCCAGTTTTAAGCAGCATCACCAAATGTTTTTGTTCTGTAGTTGAAAACTCAAACATTTTTAAAGTTAATGGATATATTGAGAATCGAAGCAAATCAAATAATATTTTACAATGTTCAAGTGCTGATGTGTTGGGCTAAAAAGAACAATGACCAGAAAATATAGGCTGAAACTAGAGCAAGGCAAAAAATCGATTAAATCTAATTATTTTCTGCAGAAGATTTAAAAAATTAAAAATCGAAATTTTTTTCTTGCCTTAGTCCAATTCTAAGTAGTTACAATTTTAGAAAAAAATTACAATTTTCATGATGGTTGGCCTTGTAGTTTTTGCACAAGCACTTTTATAGGCTTGTATTTGTTATTTAAGTCGATTAAATATTGATCAAAGAGTTTCATGCTAATAATTCCTCAGCCTTTTAGTGTTTATGTGGACAAACCTGCCTACTTTGGACTACATTATCAAACTTTTATGACCCAGACTTTGACTTTAAGAGGGAAACATTTCGACAACATAAAGGCAAAACTTGATTTGTTTCATTTTTATGTCACTGAGAGTTTTGTTTATTTTAGGGAAGGAAAATTTGATTAAAATCGTAAATTGAGTGTTGTGGAAAAAAACCGGGGATTTTATTTCTAGGCCATATCGCCCAGCCCTAGCTGAAACTGGACATAAATATAGTTACAAAACCTAAAATTGCGAAGTGTTATGCACAAACTATACTAACTAGAATAATCATTGCTTGTTTTTAAACGTCTTACACGTTATTTTTGTCTTATTCTCTGGAAGTCTGTCCCACAGTTTCTTGGATAACAATGACCAATGTAGGTGCAATAGTCACTGGTGATACACATACCAGTACAATGCTGACTTTGCAGGACAAGTTGTCACTGCTGTTAAATTAACGTATAAGATATGCAGTTTCTTTTGGTACGCTTAAATCGGTATCATCTGGTAAATTATTGATATCGTTCTTGAGAATGTCAGTGTAGTATTGAACAGCAGAGAAGTGCAATATCTTTGGTATGTAGGGATTTTCTTCCACCCCCTGTTTATTGGATGGATTGGAGGAGGGTGGAGTAAAATCCTAACTGGCCTTATCCAGAGTAGGAAGGTGAAGTTACATCTGATACTGATTTTTTTTTACTTGCAACTTTATTTTTTAATTTCAACATAATATTTAGTTTTAAGTAATACTTTATTTTATGCAGGAATATGTTCATAAGCAGACTAGAATGTTAATTTAGTCATTTTACCCAACCATTGTAAGGATGGTTGGAGTGATTTCTTAACTTTTTCTGAACTTTGACCCAGAGCAGAACTTGTAAATGCTGAATTTATAAAATATGTTAACTTGTAGTTGGAGGAGAAGTGTTAAAATCAGAAAGACAATGGTAAATGTTGAGTTGTAATCTTGTATCACCCATAGCTGTTTTCTGTCACACATCACTCAGATTTGTTGACATTTTTTGGCTGATATGTTGACCAGAATAACCTGCTGCTGCACTAAAATAGCAATACATTTGAACAAGGATCTGGAGCTAACTTTCAGTCCTGATGGTTATAAACTGATATCCCTCTCCCTTATCTTACTCCAACCTGATCTTTTTCTATCTCTGCACAGGTGTCAATCCAAGAGACTGCTGCAGCATCACACAAGGCTTTCTGAAAAGGACGTTCGTTACCATCTTCAAAGATGTCGGACAGTCTGACAAAAGAATTCAAGGCCCTTCTCGGCACAGCCATGGAGTCGGTCTTGAACAGGGCCATGTTTGAAATCATGAGGATTTTTGAGAACAGCTTACATGACCATCAGTTAGAGCTGGCTCATAAAGGAGAAGAAGTTGTTCAACTAAAAATAAAGTTACAGAGAGCAGAGATCCAGCTGAGAGAGGCCGGGCTTAAAGAGGATCGAGACGGAGCAAGAGACATGGAGATGAATGGGAGTCGGAGTAGTGAAACCCAACAACAGCCTGCAGATGTTCAGAATGCCACCGTACAAACCTCTGCTCAGCCCGAGCCTGACATTGAAGGTACAGTTTTCTAAGTAATGTGAATAAGTTGAAATTACATTGAATTTTAGCAGATGTGTTCTGTTTTTATGGACCTGATGGTGGCGTACAAGACACAATGGGTATGTATCTACTCTGAAGTCTTCTGAAAGTTTAGCTTTGTTTCTTTGTGTGTATAAACCTGTATGTTGATGGTAACAGACAATTAATGAAGAGACTTTGACATCATTACATATAATAATGAACTAACTGAGAAATTATAACAACATATATTGTATTGCATGTTTTAAAAACAGAGGTTTACAAAGTGCTTTGACAAGCAAATTAATAAATTTGGGACTGAAAAAATTGCAATGTGTTGTAACCAGCATCCAAGGAGCCATTTTTTTTATAGTTGTAAGAAGATCATGTGGCAGGAAATGACTAAGAAGGACCCCTGATTGACCTAACTGCTACATGCCAAGGTTAGCTCCCTTTGAAATCTTGATTTGACATTTTTAGGGTGTCGTCAGGTGTGCTTAGGTTTACATTTTAAGTGGTATGACCTTTGAAAACCGTTTATAATTCACAAAAGATGTAAAAATAAGTATTTTTAATGTGTTTGAAATCTTCACATCAAGGCCATGTGCTTAAACAGGTATCCATCATAATGCCTGTTAAATTTAAATTTGATTGAAATGTCAATTGATGTAACTGGTTACACCACTTGCTGTTGGTAAACAGAGGATTTTGATGCTTATTGAAGATGTAATGTGAACTAATTACTATGTGGAACTATTTTTAAGTGCTAAGTGTTAGATTTATTTTAGAAAAAGTTGTGATTTATCCACAACTTTATTATCATATTTATAGAGGATTAGGATAAAATCAATATGTTGTATGTCTTATTATTTTTGCTGTAACATTAAAAACACAAATAATATATATTTGTATTCCATTTATTTTCAACTTTAAACTCTATATAAAAGAATATGATTAGTTTAATAAATGAAGCAGCAGCAGATGAACAGTGACAATGTTGAAAATAAATAGCTTAAATAAGACACAAAACGCCAATGATATGTTCAATGTTTGTCAAAGATAAAAATGTAGATATGTAAAATTACATTTATTAACGTTCTATTGTTTCATGATTATTGTTGCATAATAGAGCCTCTTTTCCCCAATATGCCATTAAAGAGCGAAGAAAAAGTGGCTAGACAGCATGAGTCTATGCAGATCCTCCAGCAAGGACCATTCACTAATTATTAAATTGATTATTAGTAAATCCCCAATTTATGCTGTTTGTGTTTTTTCTTCAGTGTAAATAATAAAAAGCACAAGTTCAATCGACTTTGTTGACTGTCAAACTCGATTAGGGTGCCGGTTTCTTCTTCAAAAGTAACATGAACATGTGTTGTAACAGTTTCTGTCAATTGTTTTAACCAGTATTTTTCATAAACATATAATTTTAAGGAAAACTCATGGGGAATAAGATGTAATCCTCTGTAGCAATGTACTAAAACATGTTTTAACAGTTTATACATAGTACGTCAAATGCTACGTAAATGAATACAAAGGGATTTTCAGTATTTGTCCTGCTTTAGATTGCAAAAACACTTATAAATGTATTTTAAAGTAATCCTGAAAAATCTATATTCAAGCGATATCACAAAATTAAGTCATTATTTTAAAAAGTACACCTGTCAACTCTCTAGTTAGAAATAAATTAATATTTCTCCTTTTGTTGCGGTTACTCCACATGGAGGGATGGGTACCGAATTCGGTACATTAAGAGGTACCGACCGAATTCTGTAGGTACTATCGAGTACCGATTCACGTAAAATCAAACGGTGCCATGTTTAGGTACCTAAACGCATCCTTGTGACTGTGAGGGAGTGGAAGAAGCAGGCATACTATTGGGTAGAGTAGGTGAATTTCCACACAGGACTTGAACGCAGCACAGCAATAGTGTAATGACGTCAGCAGCCGCAGGCTCAGTCAACAAAGCAAGCATGGCTGAGAAAAATTGCTCAAAACTATGGCTCCACTTTATTAAATGTGATGGAGATTATGCTCGCTGCAATATTTGTGACGCCAAGTGTAAGGCCAGCGGCGGAAATACTTCAAATCTAAGGAAGCACCTGGTGACGAACAAAAATTTACTTAAAGCTGAAGAGTGCACAATTTTTGATAGCCTCAAATCTACAATATTGTACGACTACAAAGGATTCATTCGGCACTGTTAGCACGCCTGTGTCCAATGGCGACTAGTCGTCTGCAGCCAGAAACACAGGAAAAGAAATGGCTTTAACATTTGGTGATGGCAGCAAATGCGACAAGGAGGATACCTGGTCCAGCTAAATAAGCATCATGTTTAAGATGGTAATAGCTTGGCATTTTTAATGTGCGTCAGTTATCATTATCAGGTGGATTCCTCGTATTTTTTAACGTTAATGTAAATGCTTTTTTTATTTACAGCTCTGTCGGACCCATTGTTAAACTGCCCTAAAGTCAAAGTGAGGGCTGCAGTTAATTCATTAAGTTGTGGTTCATTTTAGTTACTGGTTTTCATGTTGAAGAAATTTTTGGAACAACTACAGTGTTACAGTACAAACAGTTCACTGTTGTTTTGATATATATCTGTCAAATTTTATATATTGAGAAATAAATTTACATTGAAAAAATTTGAGATCTTAATATTAAAAAAATTAATATTTATTACCCCATAAACACATGCAAAAGTACCGAAAATTGGTACCATTGCGTACCGATTCCCAGGTACCGGGCATTGGTATGGTGTCGGTTCAAATGTGAAAGGTACCCATCCCTAACCACTTGATACGTTTAGGAGCAATCCATCTTTACTCTTGAAGAAGAATGTTTGAAAACTACTTGAAATTCCACAAAACCAACAGACGTACAAATATAGATTTTTGCAAACTTCATGCATGCTCCTAAATCAGTTTATTAAACATTTTTGAATTTATCATTATGCAAACTCTTATTTGTCACTCACCCAAAAAGAAAACACAGAAAAACACAAAAGAACATCATAGACACCAGCAAGAAAAGCTAAGAGGAGAGCTGCTGGCACTTCTGGTGCACATATTGCTGTTAATCTTTAGAAAAGGCAAACTTTAAAGCTTGACAAGTGAAAGTTAAAGAAGTTATTCTAGCTACTAAAATCTGCTGTACAGTAACCAGTAGGGTTGGGAGGATACCCTTTTCTCCCGATTAGATTTTTTTAGGTGGCAATTTGATTCAAATTGCGATTCTACGATATGCTGATTTTTTTCAATCTTTAGTTAGCTTTTTTAATACCAGCGAAAAAGATGAACAATGATGATGCCAACAGACTATATAAAAAAAAATACACATCACACAGGAGTCTGTTTTTTGTTTTTTTTCAACAGTAAATTTTAACCAGCTGTTTGTACTCTCTCTTCAAAAGCCTGGATTGCATGTAAAAGTGGCTTATAAGCACGGACTCAAATGAAGCATTTAAATTTGGAAAAAATAGATTTTTGAACAAAAAAATCTGTTCAAAACGTGTCAAACAAAAAATCCAGATACTTCCGTGAATCGATTTTTTTCTTCCACCCCTAGTAACCGGTGTCATCATCTGTGTTATATACTTCGCTTCCTCAGTGCACAGTGATTTCCTATCATAATAGCATCATGATGATATATTGTGTTCATGTGCAGTCTGAGTATGTTTGTGCTTTTTTGTTTGTGTTTCTGCAGTACCTGATGACTGGTGCGCTCCTTTGGGCTGCGAAATTGTCCCAAAGCAAGAGGACGGTGTGTGTCCAAGTGTGAGACTACGGAAGCTGTCCATTCCTCTCTGGCACATTCCAATAAAGAAGGAGGTCTGTAACAGTGGGATAAATATGGTTTTGGTGGTATCTTTATTTAGCTTCATAAACAACATGCAGTCAAAACAAATGGATGATGACAGTCCTCATAACTCATGTTTGGAATTAGTCAACCTTTCAGAGTTCATACACAAATTTGAAAAAGTGTCCTTTGTTGTAGCAATGGGGTTTTGAGATCGGTCCAGGGTATTCTTAATTTCCACAGACAAACAGAGCAAATCCATCAGTTTAAACAACACCGACTTCCAAAGGAAAAAGGACTGCTGAGGCCCTTTAAAAGTTTATTTGCAACAAATGTAACCTCACATGTGTCAGAACTTACAGGTAAAGCCAAGTAGAGTCATTTTGTCAGCTGGTTAAAGCAACTTCTACCGATCCTTTTCCCTGTCCTATGATAGCACCTTGTGGGGTAAAAACTGTCTAAGTCAATGACTTAATGGGAAAGACACGGCCTTAAGCTGTTTTATAGATCAGAATATTAAAAGAATTGAGCAGGGCATGGCAAATAGCCTGTGCCCTAAACCTGGCTTGCTAGTCATAACTTATGGGTATTAACTTTAACAATTTACAATGTATTTTCCTTAATGACACCATGGCATACAGTACATTTGATCAAGGTTATCAAACTGCTGTTTTCTTGACTACTTGAGTAATTTGACTACTCCAAAAATTAAATAATAATCAGATGTTTGCATTCATATATACTGACTCAGGGACATATAGGTGTCCAACCAGTCATCTAACTTTAAACATTTTATTTGTATACAGATGACCATCCAGAAAAATGATTCCCAACAGCAGACAAAAAGTCCAAGGAGATCCAAGAGAGGTTGGTGTCACTCCAAATAGCTAGAAGTTAAATCAGCTGTTGTCAATTTTTTTCTTTCTCTCTGTTGAAATATGTTTTATTCTTTTCTCACAACAGTTTTATCATCGCTCATGTAAACATCTGTGGGACCGTTTACGCAAGGCCTAGTACGATCAAATCTGATAAGATTTCATAGCGTTTTGGCCTTGCGTTTACATGGGAACACTACACAGTGCCCAAATCCACAACTTTTGAAACCAGACCAGTGGAGAGTTTTCAATACACTCTCCATGCAGCTACGTGTAAACCAAAGTCATAGTGCTTCAGGGTGAAATACTGGAGTCACCGCATACCCAGTACTCTTTTACTTGAAGGCTGCGCGCGCATACCAGGAACAACAAGAGCTTCGGTCATCTACCGAGTAATTTGTGTGCCGCTTACCATGCTCAATTTGTTATCCAGACAAAACTACTATGTTGGATTTTTTTTTCGAACTGATTTGTCGTCCAGAAAAGAAACCCCTGCATCTTTGTGCGTCCACTCGCCGTTGTTGTTTGTTGTCAAGGAAAAATCTTTGCCTTTTAAGTCACAGAGTCTCTGTGTAAACATAGCCTGAAACCACTGGTAGTAAGCTGAGCATTGTCTGTGCCATAAGTGGTAAATAGACAGGGGCTCTACAGTGCTTTTTTTAAATGCATTTTTTGGGCATTTTGTGCCTTCATTGATAGGAGAGAGACAGTGGATAGGCTTGTGAAAGGGGGTGAGAGAGTAGGGGAAGACACTCTGCAAACTGGTCACAGGCAGGATCCGAACCTGGACTGGCAGGAGCATGTATATGGGGTGCCTGGTTGCTAACCACTCCTCCAAACCAGCACCCCAGTGCTTTTTTTTTTCGTCTTTCTGACTACTCAAAGCATGTGTTGATCTCAGGTCACATCTATCTTTTCACACCCGTTTGTTCACACAGTCGCTCATTGATGGTCATGAGTTTCTCACTTGGCTTTAAATTATTGTGAAACTGTCCAGTGAAATCATAGTCTAGCGCTCTGGCATTATGAGCTTAAATTCCAGTCATACAGAATGTTGTTAGGTTTACTTGTACTGGTGGACCTTATACTTTTATAGTTTGGTTGTAGTTGCCAAACTCTGCATAATTAGAAGAATTGTGTGAGAAAACGAGCCACAAAAAAGCATGGAGTCAGGACACGCTACAACAGTTTGTTTACATCATAGACTGTAAAACACATGGACGCCGTGATGCTGGGCTCAAATTGAAGCCTCCACGAAAACTGCTTCCCCTGGTGACTGGCTGCAGTATAGGTCAAATTTCCGTCTCCCCCATTCATCTGGACGGGCCGAAGTGAAACTTCAAAAAATTATTACACCTCGTAGAAATATTTCTCCCATCCGTATGCTGTGGTGACATTAAAGTATTATTGGGCTGCGTGTTCTCCAAGTCCTCTTTTGTCTGAAAAGTTTCTTTTTTATTAGTTATTAGAGTTTAAAATGCAGTTTCAATGATTGTGTGACGGGCGATGCTGAGGCGCACTGTCCAGTGACAGCTGCGTCCGGATTATGGCCCAAATTCTCTACTGGCTGCACAATGGCGGCGCCCTGACGAGGGATATTTTGGCTTCAAGTCCGTTACATGGCGGAAGGCGGAGCCAAGCTATCCAGTTCTTATAATACATCCATGGTTTACATCCACTTACATTACCACTACCAGCCTGCTTTGATAAGGTACTATTTTGAGACACAGCACACCCTATGTGTCCTTCCACCAGCAGCGCTGGCTAGATTTCTTCACAAGAGTAAATAGCCACGACCGAACAGGATAAACTGATGATTTTTTTGGAGCAAATATGACTGCTGTTTACTTTGGCATACTTGTATGAACTAAAGTACACACCGAGCCACAGGTACCCACAACAACAAACACACAGTGTGCTGTCATAAAGTAAATTTAGCACTGAAACAGTTTGTTCTGTCTTTACAGAATAAACAGTCAGTATAAGCTGAATACTTAATTTGAAGATAAACTTTCCTTTAGCTGTAAAACAATTCATCCGGTCCATAGAGTTTTTAGTTAAAAAAATTGTTGGATATCTCCCTGTGTATTGTATCCTGATATATCATGGGACATTGTATCACATTTTGGATTGAACCAGATCAAACCGGACTTTTTGCCAATACATACCTCATGTTTTCACTGTTTTACATACAGCTAGTTTAGAGGCCACAGTCGCCAGCCAAGGTGGCACATCTTGAAGCTCAACATTATTGGCAGGCATGTCCCCATCAATCAGCTCTCCTCTGTGCATGAATTCTAGCAAAAGGACAGTGATACCATCAAATAACCAAATCACGCTTCAGTACGAGTCATGTTTGATAGACCTGTGTATGTATGCTGTGTGGCTGTGTCACATTGATGTTTACAGGAAACTCACAAAGACTCAGCGTGCACAGCACTCAGTCTCTGTGTGTTCTGATTCTGTACCTGTGATCTCAGCTTTGTGATGATTTGTGTTGTAGATGAGTCCAATAAAACAAGGTCACCATTAAACTTACATATTACAAACATGTTATTCAGGTTGATTAAATTCTCAAATCTGGGAATACTTGTACCTCTGCAATTATAATACATATTTGAGCTATAAATCATGTAATTTTAGTTCATGGCAGTCGTCTGATCTTTTCCAGGTGTTATCTTTCCAAATTTGCAGTTTCCATAACTTTTTTTCTCCCTCAAACATTGACAGACAAAACATTGATGGTTGAGTGTGAGAAGCAGCAGACTTTTCCTTTTTAGCATGGTATGCATGGAGTGGAAAGAGAGATGCTGTGTCAAAATAAAAAAAACTATTAACATTATCCATTTAGAAAACCCATCTACTTTTTCACCTAATCAAATTTATTAACTTAAGCTCTTCTTTTTATAGCTACAGTTAACATGGTTTCAATGTTTTTTCTTTCAGGTTCCTCATCAAACAACCAGGACAAAGGAGTTAGACCTCCTAAAATAAGGGGCGACATCAACAAACTGCTGAATCAAAATGCTAAACTTGTTGATCCTTTGGGTCCTAGAAGACCGGGAAAAACTTCCACTGGTAAAAAGCTGGAAACTACACTGAAGACAAGCAAAGAGGATGGAGGGAGTGCAGCCACAAAGTCAAAGCCAGCAAAAAAAGAGATGGTGAAAGAGGACAAAAGGCAAATACACACCTGCAGTCATTGTAAGAAGGAATGTGATTCAGAAAATGACCTTAAAGTACATGAGCAATCTCACAGGTGGTGCAGTAGTTGCAAAAGATTTTTCCCCTCCCCAAGTATGCTTCAAACCCATAAACCACTCTGTGGGGCAGATGAATTAAGGAGGTCTTCTGAGCAGAAACGTCAAATGAAACTCAAAGGAACTGCCCCTACTCAGCAAAATATGATACCATCTACCAAGAAGACTGCCAAGCGGTACTACTGTTTGCATTGTAATTTACAATTTAGAAAACATTCCTTTCTCAGAAAGCATATGTTTTCTCATAAATGTGAGAAACTATTCTCGTGCAGCATTTGCTCCATGAGATTCCGAGTTGAATCGTCCCTGAAAAGCCACATTTCAAGAATGCACAAAGTCCAAGAGAACTCTGAAGACACAGGTGGAGACCTTTCATGGACTGAGCCCTTAGAGGTTGCTGACGATTCAGCTTCTACAAACCGAGTTGAATCATCCCTGAAAGGCCACATTTCAAGAATGCACAAAATCCAAGAGAACTCTGAAGACACAGGTGGAGACCTTTCATGGACTGAGCCCTTAGAGGTTGCTGACGATTCAGCTACTACAAACGAAGCAAGTGCTCCAATAAACCACCTTTATGTTACACAAGACTTCCAGAATAGCTCAGGGGTGAGTGCTAAATGGAAAGAATGTGGCACACTTGGCCCGAAAGGTTTCGTCTGCAATGTGTGTTTGGTGGTGAAAAGAAACAAAATCAGTTTGGTGGAACATTATTGCGTCCACACAGGAGAAAAGCTCTACAAGTGCCTAAAGTGTAATGCTAGGTTTCGCTTTCATGGACAGTTTGGTTTACACACTAAACAGTGTAGGTGTGACGTCCAAGTGTGAAACCTCGGGTGAAATTCTTAAACCAAGAAAAGTATGATAAAAACTTGTGCAAACTTGATGGGATCTGTTTAGGCCTGTGCTCAAAATATCAATACAGCAAAATATCGTATTGCACTCCTTAGGGATACGTGTATCGATACGGATTCTACAGAATCGATACGGCCTAAATATTTTGACAGTTGTTGTCAATACACTTTGGGTAATGTTAACAGTGGCACAGTTCAAGGTAGAAGACGAGCTACATAATGAAGCGTATGTTCTATATTTGAACGTAGGTCTACCATCTTTGAGGATCTGAATGTATGTCTCTCAAGTTGTAGAACCACTTAAAACTCATCCTTGCTCGTTTTCTTCTTATAAGAAAAAACTAAACTTGTCAAGAATTTTGCTTAAAGCATAGTCAGTGTTCACAATTTACGTGTATCGGGATACGTATCGTATCGTGAAGTTGCTGGAAATACCCAGCCCTAGATCTGGTCCTGTTTTTGTACCATTTGTGGGAATACTTTTATATCTGAAACATTCTTACAGACCTGTATGTTCCCATGAAACAAAGTAAAACATTTTCAGTCTCTTTTTTTATACAAACAGAACTGCTAATTTGGTCGAGAATCAAAGAGAAATTCTCTCATTTAAATAATAATAATAATAATAATAATAAAATAATAAATTTTGAGTTACAGGTGACCAACCAACATTTGATCTAAACGTCCTCTGCATCTTTTTTTTGTTTTTAGACCTTTAAACCCTATTCACACCTTTTATTTAACATACAACTATGTATAATTGTTTTATTTTAACAATTAAGCTCAGTTTACATATTTTAGCAGAATCTGGCCATCTAAGGTGTTTGCATATGGAGCAGGTCCACCACGTAATAACTAACTCACTTCGGCTGTAGTCTTATATTTTTTTTGTTTGATTTCCATTTGCGATTATTCAATGTACCTTGTACATTTTGAAGTCTGATTCTAAATGTGGCATGGAGACACTGCTGACCGCTAAGCAGCCAAAACGATACAGAGAGATCTGACTCTGTTGCTGGTCTACAAATGCTGTGTGGCTTCCCAAACTCTCCTCTGTTTTGAATATTATGTTGTTTTGCCTCTACCTCCTTCATCGTTGTGATGATGTTAAGACTTTTCCATATATTTGGGCTATGATAACCTCCTGCTTCAAGGTGGTACTATCAAATGATCAGTGTATGGACAAGGAAGTGCCTTGTGTGCCTTTTCGACTATCAGCAATGCTCCAGTGGTGTCGGGCTCTGTTCGTTTCCTTGCAGAGTTTAGCATTGACAGTGGACACTTAGTCACCTTTTTGATTTGTCCACTTGTCAGTGATTATTGTTGCTATATACCTTTTACAGCCCCTCCTCAAACCCCTTGCTAACTGGCTGGGTTTAGACAAAATAGAGCGTGAGCCAAGTCTTTACAGTGAGTTGCAGTGAATGTTTGAGCTTTATTTTCTGACTGTAGCATAGTTGAAAGGTATGTTTAGATTGTTATCGGAAATTAAAATCTCTGCATTGTGACACAGGAGTATTTTTGTTGTGGCTAAACTATATGTCAATTACAGAAACTGTTCTCTTTAGATTTTTCTTTTTTGGCACCTACTGTAACTAGTAACATGTTTTTACACATTTTAGAGAATCACAGTCATCCTCATGCACCCTCCTGTATCTCTGTCTTAGGGGTAACTAGGGTTATTTTCTATTGTTGAATATGGAGAGACAAAGGCAAATTTCCACCTGATCTGGACTTCTTTTCTGTTCTGTAGAGTTTGAATAACCTGAGAACTAACCAAGGAAGGTGGGACTCTATGAACACTTAATGGAGAGGACAGGCTTACATAACATTGGGTTGATTTGTGAATATGTTCCTCAAATAAAGAAAAGCTTGACATGTTTAGCTATGTCGTTTATTCCGCAGATGTATGATCCTTACAAGTTGTACCCATTTACCCAGTGGTTTTATTAAAGGGGAGGAATAATTGACTAACTGAACTCCAAACTTTTTTAAGGACTGTGGTTGCCATGTTAAGTCTTTCACCTAACAAGTGTAACAACATCTAGTGTCTTTTTTTTTTTCAATCAAAAACCCTGCGTCTTTAGACAAAACAGAGTTGTTTTACACATTCAGCTGTTTTTTTCTGTCATGTTGATCCACATTGAATTGATCAAAGGTTCTCTTTTGCTCAAAAGCTATTGTAATGCCTTTTGTTGCGACAGAAGTGCTTGATGTACATTGTTACTGTTACAACAAATCCCTGTTTTATACCGGGACTGGCAGATTTTTGTTGTATTAACAGGTTTTCCATTTTTGCGAAATGTTTATAAAGGAAATATGTATGAAAAAAAAGCCTCTTGTTTGTGTGCTGGTAACATGGATCCGACTTGACATTACTCCCACACCCTCGTTCTCGCGAGACTTCACAGCTCTCGCAGCTGCGGATTCCAACCAGCTAGCAGGACGACTGGGCGCCGCATCTTTGAATGTAACTCAGGTGCTCCGTGGATTTGATGTCAACCAGAAACTAACCGTGTTCTGGATTTTTGGCAGTAGCTGTCAGGCACTTTGAAGTCTTCTCATATGCATTTTACGCCACGTTTTCATAGGTCCATTGACAGGCTAGCAGCTACAGGCTACACTTCGTTGTGTGTTTACACGTCAGCTCATACAGTGGTTTTATTAGCCTGTTTATATCGCTGAACTGCTCTGCGTTTTCGGCATGTTTTTCTCATGATAATGTGTTGATAACAGGCTCATACTCTAAACACCATTTTGTGATCATAAGTGTGGCGCGTTAGCATGCAAGGCATGTGAACTTCAGTCATCTTCACCCTTGCTCTTCTCATGGGAGGCGCACTATGATGCTAATTGCTGTCATAGATGTCTGATCTGTATGGCTGAGACAGCATTGTTTAGCTCAGCAGCATCTCATGGCAGATTGTAGACACCACAGAGGACTCTCCAGGAGAATCCACGCCGTCCTTCATGCGCATCTGCAGGACAACAGTTGCATGGACACTGTTGTGTAACAACATTAGACATTTGGACATTAAGGAGTAAAATGGAGTCTGTGAGGAGCGCTTTCCACGCACAGCTGGCCACCGTCATGGACTCGCTGCTGGCAGCTGCCGTGTGTGAAATCGCCAAAATCTTTGAGAGCAGTCTGTGTGAGCAGCAGGCGGAGCTCTCACGGAAAGCACAGGAGATATCTATCCTCAGAGGTAAGCTGGAGAGGGTGGAGAGGAGGCCGAGGAACAAAGGTGGAGGGGCCGAGGATGGGGAGACGTCATCTGAAAACAAGGAGGGAAACTCGAGACAGCAGAGCTTCACGGCATCAGGTAACATGGAGAACAGGGGACTTGAAGGGCCCAAGACTGACAGGGGCCTCCCTTAGCTTTTAGTTTTTACCTACACGAATTGAGTTTCTTTACTAATCACCAATAAAAAACTGTGATGTCTGTATCCAATGTTTTTTATTGCCAAAAAAGGAACACTGAAGCACATCTGTCTTGCATAACTGAGAAAATATTCAGGTTAAAAAAATGCCCTTCAGAAGCCTTGACAGAGGATATAATTTTTTTCCAAGGCCTGAATGGCATGATAAAATATTTGGATCTTTTGTTATTATATGTCATCAAGTAAAATCAAGTCTATGATCTGTGGGATTTTCAAATATTTAACTACCAGCTCAACTGTTCAGCAGAGGTCATCATTAAATTCATGGATGTTTAATGTTTTAAGAAACAGAACTAATCAAATCACTGTTTGGTTCCATTAACACTTCAGGGGGCAGAGAAAACCACAAACAAAAAAAAAACATTTTCCTGGTGTGGGATTGAATGGTTTTAAAGCCAATAGTTGATTGTGTGGTGACATAAAGATGCACAAATAATTGGGAGAAAATCAATTAAAAAGGCAGAAATGTCTGTAAAAATGCAAAAATAAGATAGATGATATGAGTTTGACAAACACAAGACGTGTTTTGATGAAAAACAGACTTTATATGCACATATGTATCATATCAGTAAATGGTTAAGTATTTAAAATAATGATGGTAAAAATAGTAGCTTTTGGCTTTTCAAACAAACAGAATATTGGTTATTTTGATTTGTTTGCAGTTTTTTTGTGCGTCATAGAACATTTACAGAAACAATGATTTGTTTTGTTTATTTAACACATTAACTATTATTGATTTTTTTGACCCCTGCCAAGCAGTTGAGCAGGGAGTTAAAGGGTTAATATGGTGGATGGATCATGAATCCATGGGGACTGACTTCCCTGTGAGAACAGTATTTGTGAATCCTGTTGAATGTGTAAAAGGGGTCCTGATGTCAGAGTGCTTCGTTAAAATGTTCATGTTTTTTTTAAATTTTAGGGACGTTGTTGTTCAGGTATCTTCATGTGATGAATTTCAGCAGAGCTAAGTGATCCATTGTTTAGTGTATGTGTAATGGGGACGTGGTCAGAGCAGCTGTGCAGAGTCAGTTTTGTCTGTTGTGGTGGATCCCAGTGTCTTAAACTGTTTGAGCCGGACCCAGAATTGCTGCCAGTTCCCCCTTTTGTCCACTGTTGGTTTTCTAAAGTGAATATGTATTTTTTGTTTGTTTTTTACTTTGTATTTTTAGAACAACATGCAGTGTAAAGAAGGAGAACACGAGGTTTGCATTAATGAACATAGGAATGCTCAGAGAGACAAGACATTTCCAGCTTAGTAGAGTGAGTTGTTCCCATGAATGTGGAAAACTGCCCTACCTCACACTACTAAGTAATCTATGAAAAAAATCCTGGTTCCACATCCGTGTTGAATTGCCAATCACCTCTCTCTTGTGCCATCACCAATAATTCCTGAAAATGTTACCAAAATCCATAGAGAACCTCCTGAGTTATTCGTGAAAAATGTGGGAAACTGCCCCGTCTTACAGTGTCAACCATATATATATGAAGTCATAATAATTCTGTAAAATCTATGAAATTCCATCCTACTTTTTATGCCATTCTCTAAAAACAAAGAGCACTTTTTTAAATGATAAGAGATGCATCACCCCAAAAGATATGATCCGTATGATAATCCCCCAAAAGATGAAATGTATGTCCTGTTCTTTAGGGTAAACATCTAATCCTCTACATTTGACATAGGACATATTTTCAAATGATGATACTTAGCACTAATTCTTGCTGTGCACATTTGCATGTCCAGGAACGTGTTATTCCCTAAACATCAAGATGAAGTGCAGTAAAAGAAATGCATCAGTCATACTCTTGCAGCTTATATTCTCCAGATGTTCTTACAAGCCCTTCTTAACCCTCATCATGTCATTCTAATACGTATGTCTTAAAATCTGTGGAGTGGTTAGTATCTATTGACTGGCTTTTCTATTCGTCAAGACCAACATTGAACTCTTTTTGTACTCACATATACACTGTAATTTCTTTGGACAGAACTCAGTGTGGGACAAGATTCATCCTCTATTTCAGGAACAGCCGAAGGTTCCTGTCAAAGCCTCAGTGGTCTGAAAGAGGAGGTAGGCCAGGATGGAGCTTCAGTCAAGCTGGAGGTGAGACCCTGTCCTGCCTCTTTTCTTGATTCAAACCACACAAGGTGGGACAGCTTTCACACACCCCCTTGCTAAGTGTTCCACCTCTGCTCCTCCTCAGCGTGCAGGATCGAGGACCACCCTGGGGTCTGTACCAGTCCAACCACCTGAGGGCAGTCTTTCTGCTGTGGACCAGAGACAAATAGATGCCATTTCTGCCACACAATCCAAGGGCAAAAGTAAGACGGTTCTTCAGACTCTGATAGTGACTTTCAGAAGGAAGATGGTTGGATTTACTTTGTTGGTTACAAACTGGAGAAACAGCAGCTGATTACAATGCCTGTTAAGCAACAACTGACTCAATCTGCATTATGAAACTCAGGAAAATATCAAGAAAAAGATAGGTAAACTTTTTTTTATCCAAATATTGACTTATGATGTATATCAAAATGAAACAGCAGATCATTAGTTTATAATACCCAAGTCTACAGAGTACAAAGTATAGTTTTTAGTCAAGTGTTAACCCACCACAAAAATCTAACTTTTAATGTGAAAGTATTTTCAGATGTTGCTTGTTAATCATCCATTCATTATCCATTATCTATACCGTTTATTCCTTCCGGGGTCACAGTGGGGCTGGAGCTTATCCCAGCTAAGACTGGGCAAGAGGAGGGGTCGCCAGCTGATCACAGGGGCACACAGAGATACAGACAACCAGTCACTGTCACACTCATACCTGAGGAAAATTTGGAGTCACCAATCAACCTAATGATTTGTTTTTGGTTTTGGAAGAAGCCGGAGTGCTCATTTTAGTCTAGTTTTTATTTGTTGACAAAATGTCAGTTAATTTAGTTTTAGTTTTTGTCCATGTGTACTTGTTTTTTAACTTATAGTCTAGTTTTTGTCAGGGGAAAAGGGTTGGTGACAAAAAACTATGACAAAAATAGTTAACAACATTAACATAACTGCATCCTTGGACCAGGCCAAGCCACATCAATAAATATTACATCACATTACCCAATCAGAGCTGTAGACTGGCAACTGCAATCTGTGAAGAGAACATGTACAAATGTATGGGCAAAAGTCAAACTCATAAATGAGGGAACACATTGTGAACATACACAGTGCTTTACATTAAGGATACATGGAATATTCAGTGACCGAATAATGCAAAAATAAACATATTCGGCCTTCGGTGGATTGAGGTAATAGCAAGGCCGAATAGTACATGTGGCGCAATGACAAAATCAAACATGTCATTTCATGTGACTGTGGCTAAGCAGACTTGTGTCAGAAGAACAATTATTTATTTGTAGCCGGTTTATCCACTTCAGTGCACTCAAGTATTTTTTTAATGCTTGTTTTGTTTTGTTTGAAGAACTAATGTGAACGAAAAACTTTGTTGTGCTTTTTTTGAAAAGCAAAGGCTACTGGAATATTAAAAAATGTCATAATATTCAATAAACAATTACTTTCTTTTAAATCCATGTCTAAAAATGTATTCGAAGCTACTTATACACTAATGAAAAATATAGTGAACTACTTCGCCTCCTCATTGGATATTCAGTATTCGGCCAAACATTTATATTTTATTCGGCTTTGGCCACAAATTTTCATTTCGGTGCTTCCCAACTTTACATTGGGTAGATGCTGTGTTGTTGTTCTCGATGTGTGGTTTTATCTGCTTTGCTCTGCTGTTTGTGTCAGACAAATCTCTCTGTCATGCTGGTTTTATCTGCCTGTCAGAGTCACTGGACAGTTGAGCAGTTATGAGCAAAATAGTTACACAGTAGTACTGTATGCCTATTTTTAGCTCAATATGATTCTTGCCATTTTAATAAAGATTGTTTATTTTTCATAGGCAAGGTAATTTTATTTGTAGAGCACAATTCATACACAAGGCAAATTAAAGTGCTTTACAGAACAAGAAAAAGCATTAAAACCACAATACAAAATGAAAACATTAATCATTAAAAAATTAACTTTAAAAGAGAAGAGTTTAGAAAAGATCCTTTCAGTCATATGCACAGTTAAATAGAGCTGTTTTAAGCCTAGCTTTGAACATTGTCAGAGTAGAGGCCTGTCTCACATCTTCAGAAAGACTGTTCCCAGATTTTAGCTGCGTAAAACTGAACCCTGACTCCCCATGTTTAGTCCTGCCTCTGAGCACCAGCAGGAGGCCGGTCCCTGAGGTCCTCAGAGTCCCAGATGGTTCATATGGCACAAACATGTCAGAGATGAACTTTGGTGCTAGGCCGTTAAGAGACTTGTACACAAGCAGAGCTGTTTTAAAGTCTAATTTATATAAGGGTACTTGTGATACCCCTAATCTATAAATATAGTGAGTGACTATCTGCTTTATCTCTCTGCAGTGTCTCATTGGGAGCAGAGCAGTCAAAACACAGACCACAGACCCCTCCAGGATCAAGCCTCCCCTCCTTTCCTCTCCATCTCTCAGAGCGGACGTTGCTCCCCCAGGACTGACTCAAACCTAGCTCAACCAGGAGAGTGGCTAGCAGGGCTTGAAGCTTCCAGAGTTGGGGTAACCAGCCTGGAGAGTGGGCAGGCAGACGGCACCAGCTGCTCTGGCACAGCTCGCAGCAGTGCTAGCTCGGACGCACAGTGCTACAGACCCAGCTTTGGCTCCGATGAGACCAGCAATGAGGATGATGAAAGCTCTTTCCCTTTTATGGACCAGGAGCCTGAAAACCACAACTCCAATCAGGCATCTGTGCAAGATCAAGGTGTCGGGATAAGGGGGGCACGGCAGGTCCAAGCACAAAACCCCTCTGGTGAATCCTCATGGAGACCAAGGGATGACAGAGGTGGTAGGGGCCCTGTCAATCCTACTCGGCGGATCACAACTTTTGCAAACAGAGACCCTCTGCGAACACAGTCCAATACACAGCTGCTCACGCTCAGACACACAAACACTCTGAGTCACTCTGCAGCTCCTGCCGGAGGTAACGGGCGACCTTACACCTGCCCGTACTGTACCAAGTGTTTCACCTACCCATCGCACCAGCGCAGGCACCTTCTGCGCCACACAGGAGTCAGACTGCACCCATGTCAGTTTTGTGAGAAGAGCTTCCTCACTCCCTCTGAGCTGACTGTGCACACTCGCACACACACAGGTGAGCGGCCTTTTGGCTGCGCTCAGTGTGGGAAACGCTTTGCCCGCAGTGGAAACTTGAGAGCCCACCAACGGGATGTCCACATGGGGAAAAGACCCTTTGCCTGCACTGAGTGTGGAAAGAGATTTGCCCACAGGGGGAACTTAAGGGTGCACAATCACAGAGTCCATCAAGGTGATCCTTATTACATAGATGACCAACAGGAGCCTGATGTGGGACCCAATCCCATCTAGAGGACCCCACTGTAATTTAGTTTGCAAGATGCACTACACCTGTTACAGTGTTGCCTTTCTTAAATTCAGAAATTCATTACAAAAATGTTCAAAGTGAAAAAAATACTGGATTTAAGTAGTTTTTCATTTCTTTACATGTTACAAAACGGGCCAGTCTTTAATATACCAGTGTTAAAAGGTATTATTGCAGTTAATGTGGTATAATTTCAAAGTAAAAGCATTTCAAGTGTCTTTGTTTTTCTATAAGTGCAATACAGAAAAGCATTTAGCCAAAAAGTGATGGTAATCCATGCAGGCTTATTTTTTTCTCATGCTCGACTTGTCTTTTTATGCTGTTACCCTGTCAGTGAAAGTCATTGTTAAGATCTGGGTACCTATTTTTACAGTTTTGAATATCACGCAGTGGTCCCCAATCATTTTTTGCATCTCAGATTGTTTTGTCATGGACTGGCAGTGGGTTAGGGAAGTGGCGTACACATAAACACACATGATTTTCATAACAAATACTAATCACCATCATGTTGGATGAGTTGGAGCATTGAGCGTGTTTCCCACAAAATCTACAAAGAACATAGTTGGTGTATCAGTTCAACCAGACCGTGTTAACCAGTGACTTTTACTTTTGTGTCTGTGTCTGTTTTGTGTTTCAGTATAGTCTTTCATTTGATACATTCCTAACTGAGGACACTCTGATATTTTTTGGAAAAACTAAAACACTCACAAGGACTCACAGCTGCTGTAACAACATCTTGGAATGCAGTTGGCAGAAGAAAGTCATTCTTTAATAAGGTAACTGGTTAATTTGTAACACCAGGACATGACTTATAATGCATAAGAATATTTTGTAAAACGTGCACATGGTGCTGACAGTGTGTGTTCAGTTAAATGGTTATAGGTCTTGGCTGTTCTGGTGTCAGTATTGATTAACGATGAGTATGTCATTTTGAAGTAATCTCCCTGAACATCAGGATGTTGCACACAGCCTGGGCTCTCTTGTATATCCTGGGTTTGACACTAATAAATGCCATAAGTTAAATATAATTTTAACTACAATTGGTGATGCCACTGTGTGAGTTCTTTAACATATGTTTAAACAGCAAGTTTCGCTCAGGCCGTACCTTTTTAGTCGGCACAGCTGTTAGAGAGACGGAGAATTTTCAAATCTTTACGAGTAAGGAAATTCAAAGGACTGTGAGAGTATCAGATTAGTTTCCAAAATAAAAGCTACTGCAGACTCAGCTTGTAAAAATAAGGCAAATACACCTGCTTAATTATAAAACATTTTTGCCCTGAACCAAATGATTTCCAGCTTGGTACTGGTACACAACTTTGTGCTTGGGGACCCCTGATTCAGCAGAAGGTCTTAGATGTAGAAGTGGCATGCTGATTTAGGATAGTTTGTCTCTTTCTTGACGCTGTGCAGCAATTCTTTTTATTTTTTCTGTAAGATGGGAATCTGTTTTCTGCAACAGTACCATACCTACATTGTTACAGAAGAACTGTGCTTTTATTTGCCATGCTGTCAAAGTTGCATTAAATCATGTACAAAAAAACATCCTCATCAGACTGACACATTTATGCTCTGTGGCTCTGCAGTATCTGCACCCTCCTTTGCCAGACACTAGGGGGCACTGTCAGCTTACAGTGTACATGTGATTGATTTTACAGAATTGCACACATAGACTTTCATTAAAATTGTAGCTGTCAGCATGTTTTACTGGGTGCCCTATATTTCCAGGTCTTTTTATGATGTGTGCATTTGTGTCATCATGTGTCATTTGTCATGGCAGTGGTCTGTTGGCATGTGCTTGGAAGGCAAATTCAAATGCAAGTCCTTGGTTTCCACTGACCTTGTCTTAGTTTGAAAAATCATGTGTTTGTCAAAGTTACAAATGTCATGTGTCACTGTCCCTCTGCAGCAAACGGCAAAATGTTTGCACACAGTGTTGAGCTTTGTATTTAAAACATGATCAGAAAAATATATGCCCCTCTAAAGCATTGAGGCTCGGTATAGGTAAAGTATATTTTATACTGAGCAATTGTCTGGTTAGATCACAGAGTTACAGAGCTATTTTGGTCAAACTATGAAAAAAATGGAAAGAGTATTGCAAAACCAAGCAGAGATCTGCATACAGATTTAGTGAACAAAGTTGTAGCCTGTATGAAAGCATGTAATCCAAATTTAGGAATAAAAACTCCTGGAGCACCAGAGGAATACTGGGTTTTGAATTTACTCAGTAGTTTGTAAATCATGTCTCTCAATCATGACTCAGGCACATGAGTTATTTTATGGTGTGATGTGAAATATTTTGTATAGAAATTTAAGTATTTACTTTTTTGACAAATGTTATCATTATTATCCATCATTACTGTCTTTAGTACAACAGTGTTGTATAAATGTACAGTAGGTCCTGAAGGATTGGCTGAAATGAAACATGTTGAAAATGAATTTAATATTGTCAAATCAAGACGTATTTCAATAGTTTTAAAAGGGAAGGACCCTGGTCACGAGAGTTTGTCAATCTGAGTAGCAATATCTCAGTACTGCAGAGCTTTACAAAGGATCTATATTACAAATTGTTCTACATCTTTGCAAATCATTATGCACATTTTTTTTATTTGTGTACAAACAAGCAGTCTTTGTTCAGGTGCTTGGGCCTTTCTAAGTATTTTTACGGAGTTGTACACAGGCCTGTGTACAATTATTTTTTTGTGTGTATAATTTCCCAGTAAAAGCTCTATACCGTGATGTCATATCAGAGCCACTCTTGGAAATACAAATACGAAAAGATCGGTCATTTTTGAGAAAAAAAAAAATCACAATTTTTGACATTATACAGTCAGAAAGTCAGGAGACAACAAATTAACAATTTTCCAGTTTAAAAAGTCGGATGAGATAATGAAGTTTTGAGTGTTTCCAAAAGTGCTTTTCAGCTACATTTGTCTAAGGGTCAGTTTTTTTCCATACACATACATTATCAAACTGTAATTTCAATATAATTAACAGTATTATTCACCTTGTTAACTTCTTTTCTAAGTTGTTTGTAATTCTCAGCCCTTAAGTGAGTCAGTCCCTGTCAGCCATACTGCTGCCGGCCACGTTGGGCAGATCTGGCTGCTTCTTTATTGGGCTGGTAGATTTTTCTGCTACAACTTCTGACTCCAATATGTACTTGTTCTTCTTGTTCAGTTTTCCTTTATGGGCTGACTGGGGAATTTTGTGAAATAGATGAAACATGAATCTAGCTTGATAAAATTGGATGCCAATTGTTATTAGGGTTGTGTTTAAGCCGTAGAGATTTGACAAGAAAAAGATTCCCTTAAAGTTACAACAATAACCTGATTTGGACCCCATGTCACAGGTAAATGATCACTGGCTTAAAATCTTACACTTGAGCTTTATAAAACTCAATTATTCCATTGCATCTGCCCCGTCCACTGTTCCTAAGTGAAGTGTGTTGTCTTTGGAGCAGCCCCATTTTATTACAGTGTCTTTTAAAGTCTGGATACCAATGATAATGTGATAATTCTTGACTAAAACCACAAGTATCTCTTTGTCAGTCAATCCAGGCAAATAGAACGATCTGATCAGGATCTCAGCTGTTTGTATTAAACAAAGTGAACAGCTTCATGCAGTGTTATTTCCTTCCGTGTATTCAGCTATATCTCACTTCACAAAGCAAACTAGAAGTGCTCCAGGAGCACAAACCTCCACTAAGGCAGTTCTGGCATTCTTAGCCAAGTTATTAGAGAAACTGTGAAAAACTGTTCTATTGTACACATAAGAAATCTTTGGAAATTCAAGGATCCTCATCTATATTTGGATTACCACCAAAATCTAATTGATTTCTGAAAATGTACATAAAATTTCCTCCACAAATGAAGGTATGATTTTTGCCAGTGTTTGCTGGTTTATTAACATTAACTCGAAATAACACGTTTTAATAACCAGTAAATGCTCTGGAAGAAGGAATTTGACACCACTTTGAATACCACATCTAGGTCATTAATTGAATTATTAGCACTTGCTGTTGAGTTTAAATATTGATGGATAACTTTATGACAGACAGGTATATGTTTCTGAATTATGAGTAATTGTGACTTATTCCGAGAGTATCCCTAAAATTGCAATAATTCTGCCCTCTGGCAGATAGATCCTCATTGGTAACCAAAGCTACTAAGCTGTTTTTGAATGCATGGCTCTGACAAAGTTGATTTGACTTATAGTCATTGTCCTGTAAAAAAAACAAAACAGGAGTGTAAACAAAGGAAAAGTTAAGTTTTGTTTGTTTTTTTTGTTTTTTTAGATTTGCAGCTAATTGTATGATTGACTCCATTGTAAATGTGCTTTTTCAGTATCTGGCTGGACCCCTTTGGATTAAGATCGGGTGACTGCAGAGGTCACCTGAGTACAGAGAATTTATTATCCCATTTAAGAAAACAATTTGAGATATTTAAAGGTTTTTGACATGATGTGTTATCCTGCTAGAAGTAGTTATCAGATGATAGGTATACTGTGTTCTTAAAGGGATATTCAACAGCTATACCTTATAAAGTGGCCATTGAATGTGTAATCCTGGACGAGCCCCCAATTTATCATAACCTGGTTTAGGGCCATGACAAATATGGGAAGAGCACACTGTTTTTGCAGTAAATAATGCAATTTATTAACAAACCAAAGAAAAAAACCAAGGCTATTACACTGCAAATATGGAGTGTGATCTGTCTGTTAAGTCAGTAGTGTGAATGTTGGGTGTGTGTCATGAAGTTTGGGGTGTTGATAAGAAGAACAAACTAAATCAAAAGGTGCATCAAACGGCTGAGGTGCTTCCAGGTGAAATGAGAGAGAGCGAGAGGAGCAAACGGGTTGGACTTTTATACTCAGCAGGCACCAGGCGATCCAATCATAGCAGCTCACTCAGGTTACTATGATTTTGCCAGTGTTTGCTAGTTTATTAACATTAACTCGAAAGGATATGAATGGAATTTGATTACATTTTCAACATGGGACAGAAATGGCACAAGGGAAAGTGACAAGATTTTTAGGATTTAGGATTTTTGTAAGAATTTGTTAACATGGCAGTTTTCAAAGTTTCTCCCTGTGGCACAAAAAGTTCTCAATAGATTTTGATGACATTTTCAGGAAATGTTGGTCATGGCACAAAAGACAAGTGTTAAGACTTTGATGGTGATCTTCATTTTTAACAATAACTTTACGTCAATGTTTGAACCCTTGGTGGGGGTTTGTGCTCTTTTTTATTGGCCTTAATGTGCTATTGCAATTGAACTAGGAGGAAAAACTGTGTAAATTGGATGTGAGGTTAGTCAAGGTATGCCATCTTCTCACACTTTTCTTTAGTATCAGCTGCTGAGCGAGGCTTGGCAAAGCTGTGTATTCCCCAGTCTGCTGACTACTTGTTTTGTGCATTGAGAGATTGCTTCCTGTGACCTTCCCTCCCCTCACGAGTCACCTGTGCCTCTCTCCCTGTGTGATTTTGCCACTCAGTTCTGGAAGTTTTTCAAGAGATAATACAGCCAATGGAAACCCCCATAGGCTGTTATAAGAGGCAAATATTAATCGAAATAGATACACATGCGTTCAGAGTTTTATATTTATATGGCTCTGTCTGTGGCAGGTCAGGTCAGTGTTACTTGGTGTTAGAGAGAGTAAACCAGTGCTAATGTGGGACGATTGACTCCCCGCTGAGAAAAGCTGCAGGCTCTTATAGACCATTTGGATGACTGTCCTGTCTGGGTGCTGTATTTATGTGTGGATCAAAGTGTAGGATCAGATAGAAACCCAAATCTATATGCAGATTAGGCTCCTAAAATAGGTGTATGTGTGTAGGCACAGGGTCAAAAAGGCTTAGCAGAGTTTTCTGTTTTTGTATTTGGTTATGTGTAATCTTCTTTCTCATGTAAGCAGCTTTTCCTTGGGGGGGGGGACAGGAAACAAATGAACAGTCGACCTGGTGGGGAGAACACTGCACCACAGTGCTTGAAATTTATGTAACAAAAACATGTATGTATGTTACAGGTAGATATTTTATCAATGCATGTACTAAAATCTAGATTTGATCTATTTCTTATCTCAGCCCTGGCTAACAACAGATTAAATGATTTAACACAGGTTTAATGGCTTTACAGTCGATTACTAAAGTGATTTCACTTTGTATGTTAGCTCCTAAATTCATGTAACAACATCCCTGTCAGATAAGAAATGTCTCAGCTGGTGTTTTTTTTCCAGGTTAAGGTGTTATCATTGTGTTCTCCTGCAGGGATTGGACTATAATGTGCCCTCGACTTTTTAGGTCACCACGTTTCAGTTTATTTCTTTAACCCCTGGGGCTGCTGCTTTAATTCACCATGGAAAAAAACACACATTAAACCCTCAAACCACCAGTCCCCTTTGGCCAAGCGAGTCATTCCATCACCATCCCATAATCCTTCAGGAGAAAAATTATCCCCCTGACACCCCTCTTACCCTAAGCATGTCAAACAGAGAGGGGGGATTTTATCCTGATGGATCTCTTGAGTCATTTTCTTATGATGTGTTTTATCTTAAAGGAATGCACCTTTCTGACATTGTTTTCCCTATCCCAAATGTCTTTGTTCATACATGACATGGTTATATTTCCTTATGAGCATATACCTGCCTCTTCCCTTATGTGTGTGTTTGTGTCCATGCTATGAGGGGTTTAGTGTTGCCCCTAGGCTGCTCATAATCTACCCAGTCCCACTGCTCCCCGGGGGCTGTGGTTTCCAGCATGTAGCCATTACTGCAGTGACCCCCCTCCCTTTAGGGGATTACAGTGCTGCTCATGGCTCTGAGTTGATCCATGTCTGCTAACTGTATTTAAGCACTTACTTAATGGGCTTGTAGTGTCAGACGGAGGAGACGCTGCAGAGCGGTTAACTTTCATCTTCTAAAGCTCTTTGTCTGTTGGAAACGCTGATTTCATGGCTGCCAACTTAGATTCAATGGTTATCATTCACAATTACAAAATATTAATTGATTTTGTGGATGTGGTGGCCTGTGAGTGTGCATGTGCAGTATGTTTGGTATATAGGTGGTCAGAGGGCTGGAGCTCATTGACTGGATTTAAACTTTTTTTTCTTCATATTTTGGAAATCACAGAGCATGACGAGGGGGTGAATGGGCCTCATTATCTCTCCTTTTCAGATATTCTGTTTTCCCAAGTGTTTGTGTATGAGAGTGTCTGCACGAAAGCTTGTGCCTTACAAAAGGCCGCCCTTGGGTTGCTAGGCAACCTTGGCTGTGTCTGGAAGTTGGAGGAGGTGTTAAGGTAGAGAAGCACCAGGTCAACAGAGAGACTCTCATAGCATCGCTGCTGCCTCTGATTGGACACTTCAGGGCTCTGGATAATTGATGCTGATTGTTATCATGTGGGCCTGCTGAATTGTGTTAGAGTCTCAGAATCTGGAGGTTCATTTATGTGTCAGGAAGTCCGCATGAGAGTCTGCTGCATGAACACAGCACAGAGAAGGATTCAGGAACTATGGGCTAATGTGATTTGGGTTTTAGGGGGGACTTTTCAACCTCTTTTTCAGCATGTGAGGGAACTTTTGGACCAATATTAAACAGGAAAAGCATTAAATAAAACAGTTAAATTAAACTATTAAAAGTCAGTACACACTGACACGAAGAAAACTGTATTTTCTTATGTTTTATAGAATAGTTTGTATGTTTAAAAACATCCTCCAGATTATTATTTTATGTTTATTATCATTTAAAAGGTAATGTTTCTGATAAATTGATTGCAGCGACTTTGGGCCACACTTGGCAACCCTACATGGACATAAATAAAGAAAATATTTCTATTTCAATTTCATGACAACAATCATGAAATCAATAGCCGTTTTTTTTTTAACGAAACTGCTATTATTTTATTAAAAACCTTTCCTGCATCACAAAATGCTTTGTAAAGTGATGAGAAAATAAAATAACATGTCAATCAATCAATCAATCAATCAATCAATCAATCTTTATTTGTATAGCGCCAATTCATAACAAGTGTTATCTCAAGACACTTTACAATAGAGCATAAAGCTCTTCATTTTATGGATACACATATATGCATAGATACATATATACATATAATATACACATATACATATATATATACAAATACATACATCCAACACCCAACATGAATCCATATAGCCAATCATGAATCCCTCCATCATGGCAGCAAGAAAAAACCTTCTGTTAAGCAGCAGGAAATCTTGAATGTGGATCCCAGTCTCATGATGAACAGCAAATCCTCACGATGCTGTGTTGGTGTGTGGGCAAAGGAAGGGAGGTAAGAGGAGACAAGTGGACTAAAGTAAGAACTAAAGTTAGGGACAGATCCATGTACCATTGACCTGTCATCTGATTTATTAGAGGGTAGCCTCTTGAGATGCTACATCTCATTTTCAGGAGGGTCCTCATGTCTGAATGGTTGTGGTGATCATTTTCTAGAAGTATAATCTTAGATATTCTTACTGAAAATAAGAATTTATTGTAGTGAGGAACTCATGGGTGCCCAGACCACAAGTGCATCCCAACCATATTTGTCTCCATTAAGTATAAATGTGTTAAAGGCCTCTTGAGATGTGACATCCCATTTTCAAGAGGGACTTCATGACTATGTGGTAATAAAAAATAGATACTGTAGGTGTAACTATCATGGATATGGAGATCATGCTAATATCAACATGAACAGCTATAATGATAATGGGAATGGAGTGTTCCAAATAAAATGGCCAACTATGTGTCATGTGCTCCAATAACCAGTAAATACTCTGGAAGAAGGCGTTTGACACCACTTTGAATACCACATCTAGGTCATTAATTGAATATTAGCACTTGCTGTTGAGTTTACGGATATAAATATTGATGGATAACTTTATGACAGACAAGTATATGTTTCCAAAGTTGAATTATGAGTAATGGTGATTTAATCGGAGAGTATCCCCAAAATTGCAATAATTATGGCCTCTGGCAGATTGACCCTCATTGGTAACCAAAGCTAATAAAACTGTTTTTGAATGCATGGCTCTGACAAAGTTGATTTGACTTGTAGTCATTGTCCTGTAAAAAAAACAAAAACAAACAGGAGTGTAAACAAAGGAAAAGTTAAGATTTTTTTTGGGATTTGCAGCCAATTGTATGATTGACCCCATTGTAGGTGTGCCTTTTCAGTACCTGGCTGGACCCCCTTTGGATTAAGATCGGGTGACTGCGGAGGTCACCTGAGTACAGAGAATTTATTATCCCATTTAAGAAAACAATTTGAGATATTTAAAGGTTTTTGACATGATGTGTTATCCTGCTGGAAGTAGCTATCAGATGAAAGGTATACTGTGTTCTTAAAGGGATATTCAAGAGCTATACCTTATAAAGTGGCCATTGAATGTGTAATCCCGGACGAGCCCCCAAGTTATCATAACCTGGTTTAGGGCCATGACAAATATGGGAAGAACACACTGTTTTTGCAGTAAATAATGTAATTTATTAACACGCCAAAGAAAACAACCAAGGCTATTACACTGCAAATATGGAGTGTGATCTGTCTGTTAAGTTAGTAGTGTGAATGTTGGGTGTGTGTCATGAAGTTTGGGGTGTTGATAAGAAGAACAAACTAAATCAAAAGGTGCATCCGATGGCTGAGGTGATTCCAGGTGAAATGAGAGAGAGCGAGAGGAGCAAACGAGATGGGCTTTTATACCCAGTAGGCACCAGGCGATCCAATCATAGCAGCTCACTCAGGTTACTTTAAGAGAGAGAAGCATTTAGCCAGGTCTTTGCACAAGGAGTTAAGACAGAGACCATCACAACACACACTTGGTTAAAACTCTGCATATATTAATCACAGAGATTACTGCTCTGAATCATTTCTCCAATAATTACTTTGAGACTTTTTTTTAGCTCAAATTTTATCTGGCATGTTTAAAACCAGAAACTTTGACTATGGTAGATAGTTAACTGTTATTTTCATGACTTGGATGTGTTTGTTAAATCATGTAAACATATTAATTTAACCTTTTAACAATATCCCTGCTATCTCTTCCAGAAGTCATGATGAAAGGACATTAAGCCCAGACAAGTGGGACACTTTGATGGGGGGTGGTCATGCTCTACTGTCACCAGGGCAACAGATCCAGGCCAGGGCCAAGTCTTCCAGGCTGAATGGCACAGTCACCGCAGGGGACCTCAGACTGCTGTTAGGGCCAGACATGACAGGTTAACAAGGACAAAGTGGACACAGATTTAGCAACTGTACAAGGACAAACCTACCTCGCCTTGCCTGGTTTTTCTCTTTGTTGGCATATGGCTGGATTTTATAGCATTGGACAAAGAGACTGAAATGACTTTTAAACTTGAAGAAACCGCTGTTAATCTATCCCCATCAGTTTCTCTTTTTTTTCTTCATATTTTCTTCATTATTCTTTTTTCTTTTTCTAATAGTGCCGAATCTGAGCACTTTAACTAAAAACAAAAGAGAAAATGGTTTCCAGTTCCAGGTGGGCAGTTGCATCTTATCTTCTTTAGATTTCTAAAACCAATTTAGAAAATACAAAACCCAAAACCAGTGAAGTTGGCACTTTGTGTAAATCGTAAATAAAAACAGAATACAATAATTTGTAAATCATTTTGAACTTATATTCAATTGAATGCACTGCAAAGACAAGATATTTAATGTTTGAACTGAGAAACTTTATTTTCTTTAGCAAATAATCATCAACTTAGAATTCAATGGCAGCAACACATTGCAAAAAAGTTGGCACAGGGGCATTTTTACCACTGTGTTACATCGCCTTTCCTTTTAACAACACTCAGTAAACATTTGGGAACTGAGGAGACCAATTTTTGAAGCTTTTCGAGTGGAATTCTTTCACATTCTTGCTTGATGTACAGCTTAAGTTGTTCAACAGTCAGGGTCTCCGTTGTTGTATTTTACGCTTCATAATGCACCACACATTTTCAATGGGGGACAGGTCAGGACTACAGGCAGGCCAGTCTAGGACCCGCACACTTTTACTACGAAGCCACGCTGTTGTAATACGTGCAGAATGTGGCTTGGCATTGTCTTGCTGAAATAAGCAGGGGCGTCCATGAAAAAAGATGTTGCTTGGATGACAACATATGTTGCTCCAAAACCTGTATGTACCTTTCAGCATTAATGATGCCTTCACAGATGTGTAAGTTATCCATGCCTTGGGCACTAATACACTCCCATACCATCACAGATGCTGTTTTTTGAACTTTGCACCTGTAACAGTCCGGATGGTTCTTTTCCTCTTTGGTCTGGAGGACACGACGACCACAGTTTCCAAAAACCATTTGAAATGTGGACTTGTCAGACCACAGAACACTTTTCCACTTTGCATCAGTCCATCTTAGATGAGCTCGGGCCAAGTGAAGCCGGCGGTGTTTCTGGGTGTTGTTGATAAATGGCTTTGACTTTGCATAGTAGAGTTTTAACTTGCACTTACAGATGTAGCGATGAACTGTAGTTACTGACAGTGGTTTTCTGAAGTGTTCCTGAGCCCATGTGGTGATATCCTTTACACAGTGATGCCGGTTTTTGATGCAATACCACCTGAGGGATCGAAGGTCACGGGCAGTCAATGTTGGTTTTCAGCCTTGCCGCTTACATGCAGTAATTTCTCCAGATTCTCTGAACCTTTTGATGATATTACAGACCGTAGATGATGAAATCCCTAAATTTCTTGCAATAGCTCTTATGTTCTTAAACTGTTTGACAATTTGCTCACGCATTTGTTCACAAAGTGGTGACCCTCCCCCATCCTCATTTGTGAATGACTGAGCATTTCAGGGAAGCTGCTCTTATACCCAATCATGGCACCCACCTGTTCCCAATTAGCCTGTTCACCTGTGGGATGTTCCAAATAAGTGTCTGATGAGCATTCCTCAACTTTCTCAGTCTTTTTTGCCACTTGTGCCAGCTTTTTTGAAACATGTTGCAGGCATCAAATTCCAAATGAGCTGGTAATTGCAAAAAATAACAAAGTTTACCAGGCTGAACGTTAAGTATCTTGTCTTTGCTGTGTATTCAGTTGAATATAGGTTGGAGGGGATTTGCAAATCATTGTATTCTGTTTTTAATTCACAATTTACACAACGTGCCAACTTCACTGGTTTTGGGTTTTGTATGAATGACATCATCCAGCCCTACTCATTACAAATTCTGAACTACAAACCAAAATTCCAATAAACCAGAGATTTCTCCAGATTCTCAGACTCTTTCAAAGATATTATGGACCATTGATAAAAGCCAAAAGTTTGTTGCTCTTAAACTGTTGGTACAACAAACATCTCAACACACTGTTAACACTATCACCAGCCAACTTACCTCTGTCACATCTCAGATCACCTTCGTCACTGCCAAAAACAAAATGATGAAAGAGGCTATTCTGGACCTACAAGCACAAAGCATGAGAGACGCTTTTTTTTTTTCCAAGTATTCCTGAACACACCACTGATGACCCAGAGAAGGCAGTTACCCACTGAGTCAAAAGTGGTCCAGAAAACGTTAAAAAGACATCTTATCTGTACACCTCCAAACCTTCAGAGGGGCCAGAATGACAGTTTTTAATACATTTTTCTGTATGTTGTTATGACATCATCTCCAAACCCCCAGAAGACATCTTCTGATGGGCCAGAATGAAAGGCTTTCTCCTTCATAGTCAGTTGTTCACCAAATGATTCTGGTTGTCAATATGTCCAATTAGCTTCTCAGAATTCTATAGGCTGCGGACTTTGTTTGACACTGGACCTCCAGATTGCAACCTGTTGGAATGCCTATTTTCCAAAAGTTTCGATTGTTTACATGTGTCCAGAATTGGGCCATCTTGATGTCATATCATTTAATTCTGTCTGTCAATAAAGTTTCATATTTTGGCCTGTATATCTTAAACTAGTTCTGTTAAATGTAGATGTCAAGAATAGGGACAGAATATCTCTCAATGTCATGCTTCAACTAATTCTGGCTGTCATTTAGATCAGAGGTGTCAAACTGAAGCCAACTTACCTCTGTCACATCTCAGATCACCTTCGTCACTGCCAAAAACAAAATGATGAAAGAGGCTATTCTGGACCTACAAGCACAAAGCATGAGAGACGCTTTTTTTTTTTTCCAAGTATTCCTGAACACACCACTGATGACCCAGAGAAGGCAGTTACCCACTGAGTCAAAAGTGGTCCAGAAAACGTTAAAAAGACGTCTTATCTGTACACCTCCAAACCTTCAGAGGGGCCAGAATGACAGTTTTTAATACATTTTTTCTGTATGTTGTTATGACATCATCTCCAAACCCCCAGAAGACATCTTCTGATGGGCCAGAATGAAAGGCTTTCTCCTTCATAGTCAGTTGTTCACCAAATGATTCTGGTTGTCAATATGTCCAATTAGCCACTGGACCTCCAGATTGCAACCTGTTGGAATGCCTATTTTCCAAAAGTTCCGTTTGTCTACATGTGTCCAGAATTGATGTCATATCATTTAATTCTGTCTGTCAAATAAAGTTTCATATTTTGGCCTGTATATCTTAAACTGGTTCTGTTAAATGTAGATGTCAAGAATAGGGACAGAATATCTCTCAGTGTCATGCTTCAACTAATTCTGGCTGTCATTTAGATCAGTGGTGTCAAACTGATCCATTAAAGGGCCACTGTGGCTGCAGATTTTCATTCCAACCAAGCAAGAACACACCTGATGCAAAATATTCAATCAACTGGACTGTCTTTACACGTAAATGGCACCACTTAGTATCATGTTTTAACTTTATATGGATGTTATTTAGACGTTCATATGATGGTTTGTCTCAACATCTATCCTGGACTAGTTCTGGATGCCTACTGATGTCTAGAACTTGGCCAGGCTGAACAACATAAATTGATGTCATGTTTCAACTAAATAGGGACGTTATACAGACGTTCATCTTATGGTCTGTCTCAATGTCTATGCTTGACTTGTTCTGGCTATTTGCAGACATACAGAATTTGGTCAGGCTGACAGCATCACTTAATGTCATGTTTCCACTAAATATGAATGTTACATTGACGTTCAGATAGTGGCACGTGTTGACGCCTGTCTTTGATTATCTTTGACCCATTAATAACAGCTCCCTAGCATGTCAGTTCTAAAGTTTGTTTCTTGGAATGTTCATGGTATTGGTGTTCAGGCAAAGACACAAAAAATATTGAGTCATCTCACTGCAGTTCAAGCAGATTTTTGTTAATTACAGGAAACACATCTTTCAGAATGAGACAACATAAAGTTTAAAGTATCTCAATTTACTCACTAATTTTCAGCTCCCTACAATAAAAACAAAGAGGAGTCTGTACTTCAATCAGTAAGTCAATACCAGTTACCCTTAACATGACTATCACTGACCCAGAAGGACGTTTTATGATCAACAATAGATCAATTGACAATAGCTCACTGACAATCGGTAACTTATGCGGCCCAAACTCTGATGACCCTTCCTTTTTTCAAGACTTTCATCCATTTCAAGCATTTCTGACTCCCCTATAATATTCAGTGGTGGCTAATACAGTAATAGACCTATTAATATACAGATCCAATATTCCAAGCAATAAACGCACCTGGCAGTCCTCAGAAACTATAGTCCAGTTCATGAGAGATTTTGGTCTTGTTGATAGTTGGCGCCTACAACACCCAACCACAAAAGAATATTCTTCCTTTTCACAGTGTATCACTTATACTTGGGCATCGATTTCTTCCTCACCAGCAATTCAATTATTCCAAACATTTCTCATCACCAAATCCACCCCATCATTAGCATGTTCATTTTGATGCAGTTAATTTTCTCTGCCAATGTCAAATTAAGTGTTTTCCATTTCTTTGGATCTTCTTTAACTTTTTCATACAGTGACAAAGTCGGCAATATTCCTCCATACTGCTTGTGCGCTGTAATCCAAGTGTCCTGAGCGGGTAACGTCCACCATTTACTCGAAACGACATCATTTAGCACATGTTTATAGCCTAAACAGCACTACTTGGCATTTCTATGATACACTTACGGGTGCTTACGGGAGCCGCGGCTGACCAAACAAATGAATGCGCACTCTGCAATAACTAGGAGTGTAGAACAAGAAATCCCACATTCTGCTGTGAGCAACGGAGCCGTGGACAGACACAAGAGGGTCAGCAGAATGTGGGATTTCTTGTGTTCTTGTTTCTTGTTCTACGCTCCTAGTTATTGCAGAGTGCGCGTTCCTTTGGTTTGGTCAGTCATGCTCCGTGAGGGCACCCGTAAGAGTATCATAGAAATGCGAAGTAGTACTGTTTAGGCTATAAACATGTGCTAAATTGATGTCGTTTCGAGTAAATGGTTGACGTTACCCGCTCAGGACAGTTGGATTACAGCGCACAAGCAGTATGGAGGAATATTGCCGACTTTTTGTGGACTTTTAAGGACAGTGTTTGTTCGGGCTCTTATCTAAGTCATAATATCAATGTCAGTGGACAGCGAGGATTCCCCCAGATCTCCGGCTGCATCCTAGATGTTCCAAAACTACTCCACAGTGTTGTTCAGCATGAGGGTCGTTGTTTGGGTGTAGTGTTCCTTTAAGTAAGAGAATAATGGAGGCTTCAGTCAGTGTTTGCGGGGAGTCAGCCATGTGACAGCGAATCATTAAACTTCCAGTAAAATTTTTGAAAGCTTATTAAAAGGTTTTTTTTATAAAACTCAACAGAGTAACCGTCTGGGCCAGGTGTCTTGTGATTTTGCATTGCCATTAATTCTTCACTGATTTCTTTTTCCTGTAAAGGGAGGTCAGTGTCCTTCCCATGTGCTAAATTTATTGTGGGGAACTGCAGGTTGTCAAAAAGTTCTCCATTTCAGTGTTTGTTGTTTCAGATTTGTAAAGACTTGAATAAATGATGTGAATATTTCATTCATTTCTTTAGGTTCTTTGATTAATTCTCCATTTAGTTTCCTTACGTAGATGTGAAATTTGTTGAATTACATTTAAGTTGGTAAGTTAATAAGTCATACTGAGGTTGTAGGTCAAGATTTTTTTATAAGTTCAAGGAAAGAGGAGATAGAATATTGAGCATCCACTGTGTTTATGGACTTGATTAGCTCATCCTCTTTCTTCTTCTCATCTTACTAGTTTTAGCTGTGTAGCCTTATAATCTCTATATAATCTAGTGTTGTATTACTCTTATAAATAATAATGCACAATATAGAAGAGAAGATATTTTCTAAACATACGTGGCTATCCAGAATTATCATCACATGGGGCTGTTTGCAACGTCACAATCATCAAAGACATTCTACATTGTGACAACCAGCCCCATCTGATGATACATTAATCCTCTGATAATATATTGTAACATCCCCTGAAGTCCCCTGAATATATTTTAAACAAACAAGTGTTGTCACACTTGATCAACTTTATTGTTTGATTCTGCTCTTTATGTGCTTATGGGACACGAAAAGAAGAGGTTAAGGTTATTGACTAATATAATTGCACAGAACTCAAAAGCTGGTGACAATCATTCAGTTTTTCATTTTTATTCTTTTTCCAATCAGCTTTTTTTTTTAAGTTAGAAATTGTGTCAAATATATATTTTTTGTTGTCACTGCTGTTTAATTGTTATTGTCAGCTACTGTGGTAGCTGACAGTAACCCATAGAGCTATTGCTAGGGGTATCATTTTCATTTTTTCAACTTATTAAAACATTTATTAATTAATCATCAAAGACAATCTGACATACTGAGACAACCCCAACTGATGATACATTATGATGATACATAATGCCTTGATGCATTGGCCGGCTCGTGCTGGTTCAGCACCCTTGACTTCTCTGATGGATACTGGCAGGTGGAGATGGCTTTAGAGCAGTGGCTCTCAACCTTTCAAAGTCGCGACCCCCAATTTAACGTTCAGTACTGTCCACTACCCCCCTCCCCCCAGAACTCAATGAAAATCCGCTGTCCGCGGTGCTGAAACAACACCCGATCGATAAAATGTATGTCAGATATACAAATCAGTAATTGATTTTGAGTAATAAAATGCCTGTTTGAGACCAATCACTTGTTGTCCTTTAATGTCCGGTCGGACGCCACATTAATTTTGCGCATTTATATTTTTCCTAAATGATTTGGCGACCCCCAGAAATCATCTTGCGACCCCAATTGGGGTCGGGACCCCAAGGTTGAGAATGGCTGCTTTAGAGTACTGTGAGATAACAGCCTTCACTACAGGTTGGGGATTGTACCAGTGGCGGGCCATGCCAATGGGCCTGACCAACTCCCCTGCCACCTTCCGACGTGTGATGGAGCTTGTCCTGACGGGCCTGCCTTGGCACATCTGTATGGTGTACCTGGACGATACTTTGATTTTACAGAAGCTCCTTTGAGGACCACCAAGCACATCTGGAGGAGGTGATAAAGTGCAGGCCTGATGCTGAATCCCACGAAAGTGCCATTTTGCCAGGGATCATATGGTGTTTCTCGGCCATGTGATCTCTGGGAGAGGCCTCCAGCCCGATCCCCACAATACAGAGAAAGTGAGAACCTGGCCTTCACCCAACACACCTGCTGATGTCAGGGCCTTTGTGGGTCTTTGTCCATATTACAGGCAGTTTGTGAAGAATTTTTTTCTAGTGTGAGGCCCCCCTGAACCGCCTGGTAGGAAAGAATGTGCCTTTTCAATGGACTGTTGAGTGTGTCCTTTCTCTTATCTCAAGCAGGTGCTCACATCCCCTCCAGTGGTCACCTTGCCCAACCTTGCCCTGCCAACCAAGATCTACACTGATGCTTAAAAGGACTCTGTTGGGGCTATGTTAGCACAGAACATGGATGTTTGAGGGTGAAGTGATCCAGGGTCTCTGTCAGATGTTGAGGATCAAGATAACACGTACCGCAGCCAATCCAAAGCCTGATGGCATGGTGGAACGTTATAACTGGACTCTGATTGACCAGCTGGCTAAAATGTTGCTGTCTCATGGGGGCAAGTGGGACCAGTATGTGAAACAGGTTGCTTCTGCACTTTTGTACCAGCTGTCATTCCTGGTTTTATTATTATTATATTTTTGGGCTTAAAGCTAAATGTCAAAAGTGTTGCGACGGGTTTGTACTTGTGTCTTTTGTGACTTGTGTCACAAGGGGAGGGGTTAGGTGGTGCATCTTAGAGTACTGGCAAACTTACCGTACTGTCTCCTTCCGCTTATCCATGGCCAGGTCGCAGGGGCAGCAGCCTAAGCAGGGAATCCCAGACGTCCCTCTCCCCGGCTACCTTGTAGCCCAGCCTTTCCTGGGCAAACTTACTGGCAAACTTGATGATAATATTAGGTTAAAATATTGAGATGTTTTTTTCTCACTTAACTTCATAATTTATGTATTGATCTATATCTATAATACTAATCCTTGTTGATAAAAATGTTGGGTTTAAACATTTCTGCAATAAAACTGTTGAACAATTCCCAAATACTTCACCTTTATCTTTATTGGTCCATAGTATGCAGTGCTTCTGGCCTCTTCCTCTCTGCTTTGTGTTTGGCTAAAGGGTCAGACCTAACACTGATGGGACCTTTACTAAGAGTTACAAAACCTTATGGGTTTATTGGTTTGACCAGAGGGTGATTTTGGTAGCATATGGTTGCAGTGAATGGGTGGAGAGGTGGAGGTAGAACAGAGGCCATATATGGGAAACAGTGGGTGGGCTTAGGGTAGCTTTGTGGTAGATGTTAGGCTGGTGGGGGGCAGTTAGAAGGGCAGATATATGGCAGAGACGTGTGGAGCAGTGCCCATCATTGGTAAGAAGCTGATGGGGGATGGCAATGCTGGCAGTCTTGGAGTTAGCCTGATAACAAGCTCTTCTTGTTCCCTGCTGCGGGGGGTTTAGAGACTGGTGGCAGACCGCCAGCACCAGTGATGGCACCAACTGTCACTGGCAGGCCCCCCACCCCCATCATACATACACACACACACACACACACACACACACACACTCACAGTCAATGCTTCCGCGCCGAATGAAGAGTCATGAAGGAAGCAAAAAACATATCTCAGTAGAGGAAGGTTTTATTATTGTGATTATCGTCAGACATCTGACCTTAACAATACACAGACATGCAAGAAGTGTCAGATATATTCAAATTAAACATCCCTGGAGTGGATCATGGCTGAAGCACAGAGGTTCAGTATGGGTCATCTTTTAAAAAAGACATGCGCATTGCTTGTCTTCAAACACTGTCATCGTCTTTATTAACACACCATCAAACAAATGATACACAAAATAAGACAGAAAACTAGATTTGCTTGTTTGTTCTTTGTGTCTGTTGTGTGAGCAAGTGTAAGTAATCCATTTACAAGGCAAAGGTACACATAACACCGGTTTTTGGCAGTAAAGCTCCTGTATTAAGGTACTAGTTTAGTTAAACACTTGATTCATATCTTATAGAAAAATGTTTTGCACAAATGTATCAGGGAGCAAAGTACTGGAATTTCCCAAAATGTTATTCCCCCAAACCCATTTTAGCATTTACCACTAACGATAAATATGCAGTTTTTATTTTATAGTGGTTGTCAAGTCTCTTTTACACTTAAATTTGCCTCTTTGTGTGGTTGTTATTACGAGACATTATACAAATATTCTGGCAAACAATAACAGATAATAATAGAAATAATTTTAAATATCGGCCTTTTTGAGAACAGCTGTGTTGCTACGCTCTTAAGTGCAGAGATTTAAATCATAACCCTTTTGGTGCTCAGAATGTCAGATAAAAGTCTTTTTATTTTGGCTGGCAATCCTGACAAAGTGCTTGAAATAATACAAAAAACATATTTCATTAACTTCAGTAACTTAAATAACACTGTTATTGTACAGTTGTACATAAGGGTTATCAACCAATCAATCTTTATATGTATAGTGCCAATTCATAACAAGTGTTATCTCAAGACACTTTACAATAGAGCATAAAGCTCTTCATTTTATGGATACACATATATGCATAGATACATATATACACATATAAAGATACACATATACATACAGTATATATACAAATATATACATCCAACACCCAACATGAATCCATATGGCCAATCATGAATCCCTCCATCATGGGGGCAAGAAAAAACCTTCTGTTAAGCAGCAGGAAATCTTGAATGTGGATCCCAGTCTCATGATGATAAGCAAATCCACACGATGCTGTGTTGGGTGCGAGGGCGAAGGAAGGAAGGTAAGTAGAAAGTGGACTAAAGTAAGAACTAAAGTTAGTGACAGATCCATGAACCATAGTCCTGTCGTCTGATTTATTAGAGGTTAGTCTCTTGAGATGCTACATCTCGTTTTCAGGAGGGTCCTCATGTCTAAATGTTTGTGGTGATAATTTTATAGGAGTATAATCGATGATACTCTTACTGAAAATAAGAATTTATTGTAGTGAGGAACTCATGGGTGCCCAGACCACGAGTGCATCCCATATTTGTCTCCATTAAGTATCAATGTATTAAAGACCTCTTGAGATGTGACATCCCATTTTCAAGAGGGATCTCATGCCTATGTGATGCTAAATATAGATACTATAGCTGTATCAACCATGGATAGAGAGATCATGCTAATATCTACATTAACAGCTATAATGATAATGGGAATTGAATTGGGCTAATGAAATGGCCAAATATGTGTTATGTCTGTATTGTAGTTATTGAGGCTTTGTTACTCCACAGCAGCAGGAAGTCTCCACCAAGGATCTCAGACCACCTGCAAGGCAAGAACCAGAGATGAGTACAGGAGCAAACAAAAGGGGCAAAGGCAGATGTGAAGAGAGAGAGAGAGAGAGAGAGAGAGAGAGCCCAATGTGTCAGATCCCCCCAGCAGTCTATGGCTGCGTTTACATGGCACCGAAAACATTCAAATCCGATTTGAATGCGTTTTGGCCTTGCGTCTACATGGAAATTCGTTGAAAATGGAAACCTTCGGGGTGCTGGTTTGGCGCAGTGGTTAGCACCCCATGTACATGCTTCTGCCGGTCCAGGTTCGAATCCCGCCTGTGACCAGTTTGCAGAGTGTCTTCCCCTACTCTCTCCCCCTTTCACAAGCCTATCCACTGTCTCTTTCCTATCAATAAAGGCCCAAAAGGCCCAAAAAATATATTTAAAAAAAAAAAAAGAAAATGGAAACCTTTGAAAATTGGCCCCAAGGTGGAAAGTTTCCAAAACGCTCTCCATGCAGCCCCGTGTAAACCTGTATCCAGGGGTGTAGCAGCGATTTTAAAAGTGAGGGTGTTCTAAGGATAGCCTTCAAGTCAAATTTTTGTTTTTACGACATGCTTATTGAAATTGAATGTATTTTTGCTTTTCATTACAATAATATGCAAGTAAAATAGCATTAAGTATCAAAATGCACATTGATGTACCACACACTCCACGCTAACATCCTTTTACACTTTTCTCATACCATTATTGTTAAAATTATGCTATGATTTTTTTTTTAATTAAATATAGCACTAACCATGCCCATGACTCATATCCAATGATATTTGTGGGTGATACTTTAAAGAATACAGCACCTTTTACATTGTGTCTTAAATCTATTTTCAATCAGTCAACTTAGATCTTAAATCAGTGTCAGAAAAAGTAAACGATACTTTTAGAAAGCTTATTTCCCAATGAGCTTTATACTGATCCATACTTCCACGCCCCCTCCCCACACCCACTACCCGAACCAGGGTCTTCATCCCGTTTCAACCCTCCCTGTCCTAACCCACTACCCGAAACAGGGTCTTTATACCTTCCCTACCCCCCATCCCACACCCACTACCAGAACCAGGGTCTTCATCCCACTCCCCCCCTCCCCCACTTCCACACCCACTACCCGAAGCAGGGTCTTCATCCCACTCCCCCCCTCCCCCACTTCCACACCCACTACCCGAAGCAGGGTCTTCATCCCATCCCCCCCCCATCCATACATGACTACCCTGAACAGGACTGTAGCCCCACCAATCTTTGGTAGCCCCCACCTTTGGTATTGTCCCCTTGTTTAGTGCAGTTGAGCCAAAATTTGAACCTGGGACATCTGGGTCAGGTTCCAGCACTCTACACATGAGCCACCCTCTTGCATCAGCACAACACTTGAACTACTATCTTAAAGTAGTTAAAATACCTGTTTGTTCTTCTCCCAGTTGTTGTCTTGTCTTGTCTTGTCTGTCACTATTTCCCCTTCTTTCACACTGTGGTGTGGCACGGCCCTCCCCTTCAGCTCCCATCAGGGGTTAAATAAAGTTTTATATGATGGAGTAGCCTACGGAAGGGCTGGTGAAGGTCACTATAGCACTGAATCTTATTCACATATCTCTCACTGCTAGAAAAAAATGCATTAGTCTTACCAACGCTGCCACCGGACACAGTGCTCAGTTGTAAAGATAATGCAGACAAGGGAAAAAAAAAAAACATGCTCTCTGTTTGTTAGCTGTATGTGAAGGAAGAAAGGCTCTGATTGGCTCAGTAAGCCTGGAGGTTCAGGTGATGAAAGGACAGCATGATGAGCCAATGCTAACTAATGCCTGAACAACAACCGCATTATAAAGACTCGATTTCAGAAATCCTCCTGGTGTCATATTTCACCATCAGCTGCTGAATCTGGTCTAAGCCCCTCCCCCTCACTATGAGAACTTTTAAGTGCTGAATTCATTTTCTGACCCTGTCCTGAATCTCAAAGCTGAAGTTTTCTCTTGAGTTTGCAGACACACACTAAAAACTCCTGGGTCAAAAATAACCCATAATGGGTTATTTTTGACCCAACTGCTGGGTTAAAAAGGGACCAACTAATTTCTGGGTTATATCCACCCAGACATTTGATTCATAAAAAAAATCACAGCATCCGCAACCCCAACTGGTGAGATACGCATGAATCCCTCAGTAAAAAGTGAGGGGGATGATTTTTTGTTTCTGTGAAAGTGCGGGTGTCTCAACACCCTCAACCCCCGCCGGTGTGACGCCCATGCCCGTATCGGAGCATTTCAGGGTGAAACGCTGGTATCATCGCATGCGCAGTACTCTTTCAGATGAAGGCTGCACGCGCATACAAGGAACAACAACAGCTTCGGCTGTTCACAGAGTAACGTGTGAGCCTCTTACCGGGCTCGGTTTGTTATCCAGTAAAAATTATCCAGACAGATTTGTTGTCCGAACTGATTTGTTGTCCAGAAAAGAAACTCCTGCATCTCTGTGCGTCTATTCGCCATTGTTGTTTGTGAAAAGTTTTTCTTCTTCGTTCGTGTGTTGTAGCAGCGCTGCCTCTCTGCAGACCTACACCGCCATCTACTGAACCGGCATGCACACTACAGCGGACTAACCCGTCTCTGAGCGTCATCGTCTGAATGCAGAAGAGTTCTAAAACACAAAGGATAAATCTTTGCATCTTTAAGTCAGGAGTTTCCATGTAAACATAGCCTAAGCCTATTGCATCTTAACTATGTGTCTAATTTATGGACTATAAGCTAGTCCCTATCTGAAAGCTTTATCAAGGAGGAATGTTTTAAGTCTAACCTTAAAGATAGAGAGGGAGTCTGCCCCCTGAACTGTGGTTTGTAAATGGTTCCAGAGATGAGGAGCCTGATAACTGAAGGCTCTACCTCCCATTCTACTTTTGGAGATTGATGGTACCACGAGCAGGACAGCATTTTGAAAGCGTAATGTTCTAGAGGGGTTGTACGGAAGTACACGTTCTGCCGTGCACGTTCTGCAGCATTTTTGGACCAGCTTAAGCAACTTGCTCGGACAGCTTGAAAGAATATTATATCATATCAATACCAATGATAATCTTTAAGGAAAGTTTATTTTGAATTCTGTCCTTTATTAAAACAACAGTAAAGGCAGGTGGTAGGGCTGTCACTGTCACCCAAAAGGTTTGTTTTAGAATACACACTAATAACTGAACTCCAACATGTCATCATAGTGTTTTTAAGACACACCAGAAATACTTGCATAAGTTTGCCAAGCCCTGCTCAAAGCAAAAACGTCTGACTGACTGTTCCCTCTAATATCGAAAGCAGGCTTGAATCAATTAAGTGGCAGCTTTTTAACACTAGGGTAGAGAGTTATTTAACTTAGGCCTGGATGATATTAATCTTTGACAGCAGCTGGATCTACCTGTTGTCTGTAATCAAACCAATCCATCTTGCCGACCTCCAGTCGACAAAAATTGTGGGCAGCGGACCAATCATCATCAGAGCAGAAAGGCGTGGGGCAATGAGTGAGATGACAGTGACAGCTCATATAGAGATTAGTGTTGATGCAGCTTCAGTAGCAGTTTTATCCGCTGTGGACAGCATAAAAAACTAACAACCACACAGAGCATTTCTCACTGAAAAGGGTATTTTTGACATTTGTATCATCAAAGTAAGATAATCTTGTTTTGACTTATTGTTTTTAAACTGTGTCCTGAAACCCAACTAGCTTATCCTCTTAGAATTAAAGTGTAGGGTTTTTTTTATGTTGTTATCAAAGGTTAAATGTAGTTTAGATGTTAGCAGGCTTGTCTGGCATTACTTTCATAAAACATTAACAAAATATTATTTTTTAGTGTTTCAAAGTCTCCTAAAATTGTGTCTGCGCAAAAAGGTGGCTGGGCATACCATTGTGAAAACAGTGAAAATGCCACTATTTTATCTATATTTTATCACTATTTTAAGCTTTGGTATGATATTTAACACTGGGACACAAAGGCTAAAAAGCTAAAAGTGACAGGGTGAGTCAAGGTAGAACGAAAAAAAGGTTTTATTTTTTAAATCTTTTTCATGATTATTTAGTCTGTTTATTTCCCAGCCCTAGTTTAACTACTGTAGGGCCATGTGTTCCTAACATCATATTGATAGATACATTTGAAGTGATTTTCAGTTATTCATGTTTCCATTAACCCTTCCTTGTGTGTGGAAAAAAGATTCTGTTATGTAAAATAATGTGTGTGTGTGTGTGTGCCCTGTGCGTACTGTATTCAAGTGAATCCTCTTGGAGTCACTGTACTTTGGTTCAGGGCACTCATTCAACCACCTCTGCCTCCTCTCCCCTCAGTCACAGCCTTATAAGACCCTTCCGCTCAGCCGCCCACTCCTCCACCCCTCTCTGCTTCTTCATCACATCTAATCACCTGCAGTCAGTGGTGGTCAAGCGGCACATCTCAGCTCTTTGATGATTGGCTGCACAGAGAGGTGGGCGGGCTCTGCTCGGATGCATCACTCACGTACCAGCGCAGCAGGATAGATCCCCTCTATCTCTCGCTCTCTCTCTCCCTCCCCCTCTCCCAACCTCTCACTCTGCCTTTCACACAGACGCCAGCGCGCAGACTGCAGCAGAACGCAGGGCCAGCAGGATTTACCCTCCTCGTGCAGGAAGAGCCAAGAAACCAGAGACACAGTTACCTAGTAGGGAGGAGAGAGTCGATATCCATGGAGAATCCACCACAGAGTCCCTGACTCACAAGCTGTGGAGTGTGTGAGGTGAGTGTGTGTGTGTGTCCTGCGATGAATGTCCGTGTGTGTCCATGTTTATGTGAGTTCACTGCAGAAGGAGCAGCACTGCAGATACACCGACCAGGGGCTCTGCTCATCCCTCTTTACCCTCCCCCCACACTCTCCTCATCCTCCATCTCTTCATCCCCTCTTTTGGAGCATCCATTTACGAGTCTGGACTCTACCCATAGCAGAGAGCACAGGACTGTGTGTTTTGTGCATTTGTGAGGGAGAAGCATCACTTTGGCCACACCTGGACTGAGCTCCTGCACAGTGGACTTCACACCTCATTTTTTTCCTCCCCCATGAATGACGAGGAAAATTCTAACTTATTCCAAATACTTCTCCTCCCGCAGGTCTGTATTGTTGCTCTTTGAAGACTCCGTGGACTTAAGTGCACCAGCCCCTCCTCTGGGACCGGCCCACACCTTTCTTTACTTGCCTCACATCCTCATTTAGAAGATAGGATGGCCGGCTCTGCTCGCCTGTGCTGAGGGAAGCGTTGGCAAGCAGCAGTATGGGTGCTGTGCTGGCCGGCATCCCCACCACCACCCCCTCTACCACCACAACCACTGATCTGTCACCACCACGCTGCCCCACCGGACCGGGCGCTCCCCCCAGCCCCTCTGATGGGCGAAGACACTGACGCCACCCCAACGCTCAACCATCGCGGCTTCCTCCCCGACCACAACTATGTGACTGAAGGTAAGAGGATAATAGAGGAAGCCTCCCTTGTTAAATATCGACTGCTGCCCCTGTGTGTGCATGTGTGTGTTTAAAGTTCTGGAGAGTGTACTTATGTGCGTCTATGCTTAGTGTGTCTGTTGGATAGAACAGTGTCTAGAAAGCTTCCCTAATCTTCAGTAAGCTCTGTGTTGTTCAGAGTTGCAGATGTAACAGCAAGAATGAGGGAGTCAAAACTCTCCTGTTTGCAAAATTTAACAGTGCTCAGTAAGTTTGCTGCATCTTAATCCTTCCACCCATCCCTCTTCTGTTTTCTCTCATTTTTATTTCCTTTTACTTTCTTTGTTTTTTTCTTTCTTTATTTTGCTCTTGTAATTCCTCTCCTGTCTTGGTAACTGAGCTATTACTGTATGTAAAACTGCAAGGGAGAATTGATCTGACCCACATCTGAATTTGTTATGACTGTCTCTGATAGTGTCTGTATGTCAGAGACAGAAGAGTAGAGGACAGTTCCTTACATTCTGTCAAGTAGGGCAGTTAATTGAATTTTAATCACAATTAAACTTATTGCTTCCTACAATCATCAAAACAGTGGAAATTGGGTTTTTTTCTCTACTCATTAATTTTACATATCAGCAGAATGTATTTGTGCTTTCCACGTCACAGTTACAGCATCAGTGAAAGCATTTCAAATGCAAATGTAAAGAGTTATTGACTGTAACAATCCAGATTTCTTTATCCATCAGAAATAATTGTGATTCTTCAATTTGCTATAATTGAGCTATAACAGGTCTAATGGCAAGTATTCAAAGTAAAAAAAAACTAATATGTCAAAAAGATATGGCCATTTAAAAGTACTTCAAAGTCTTCAGTGCAAAATGATGTTTTATATTTAATTGCTTGATTTATATGATATGTTTTTCCTCCCTCTTAATCTCCTCTACTTTTATATAAATATATATGTAAATATTCGCATTTAAGTTATATCTTGAATGCTAATAGTAAACAAACATGCAAATGATCTGTGTTTAAATGTATTCACGTTTCAAACTTATTGTTTTTTTATTACTCTGATGCGGTTCCTATGTTTTTCCCATAAAAATCTTCATCACCCACCTATCAAACTGTCACTTAGTTCATTCTCACCCAAAATCTGGGGGCCACAATAATGATATGGAATTATCAGTTATGCTGCTACGCCATCCCAGGCTAAAGAGTACATTCTGACTCTATGGCCAATGTGCCCATAACCTGGAGCCTCTTTCATTGTGATGTGAGCATCCTTAGCAGTGAGGCTTACTCTCCTTCAGACTTGGGTTTAAGGTCATTCTTGGTCATCTTACACTTCAATGCTGCTTGTTTTAGTTAAGAGGGTACAACATAAACCTGTATGTAAGTGATGCGTTAAAACCCCAGTAATAAACAGTCTCTCGTTGTCTCCAGTGTCTTGCGTCTCATGGTGTCTCCCTGCCTGTTGTTTCTCCATACACTTCTCCAGCGTGTAAGCATATTTAAGGACAACCTTGTTGGGCTAACAGACAGTGTATGACTTTGTCCTTGATTTGAATAGTTAAAATTGAAAATTTTAGGGGGTCTTACATGTGTGAGGAAGGTTTGAAACAGATCTTTATGACTGTTAATGACTGTTAATTAAACTTAATATTTAACTTCCATCACTGTGTGTTTTTCCCAGTGATATTTTAAAGGATTCATTAGCATTGTGAGATAAGGCAGTTTTGATGTTTTCACCAATACCTAGCCTAATAATGTCAGAAATGCCATGATTGAGGTTTGTGCCTCAAACCACTCTTAGCACTTCAAGTTTCTGTATGTGCCCAGTTATACCTGTGGCAATGTAAAAAAAGGAACAAAAACAAAACTACAATCCAGAAATTAACTTAGACCTAAAATCTTAGTCCTAAGAGTAAGACTGTAAGATGAAGAAAAGAGCATAAAAATACACATTTTAGCTAAGATCTATGTGTTGGCTCTGCTTGTAGCTCCACTCAATGCTGATATGTATGGCTGGTTATTTACAGTAAGTGTCAGTAGCATCTTTCATACAGATAGGATGCCAATAACAATATGCAGCCTTATTTCTAACCTTTGATTCTCTTTGGTTTGGGCTTTGAAGCAGGTGGATTATGACCCTGGATGACCTTCCCTCCTGCTAATCTAATTACTAATCTCACCTGCACACCAGCATCCGTGACAGTTCTTCTTCAATCTACGTCTTACACTCAACCCATTGTTTGCCACACCTGTCAGACCAGAACAGATGATAATCATTTGGGGGTCATGATTGTGTTGTGAGCTCATTTGTGTCCCTCGTATCACAGCAGAAAGAGGATTAAACTTCCTGTTCTGCTCTGTTATATCACTTCCCTCACACTGTAGTCAGGGGAGAGCCGTAGTGCTGCCTGTTGATTGTGTAACCGCTTCTGTTTGCTTTCAGCGTGTAGTATCACTGACAGAACTGAAGGATCTGTGTGTGTGTGTGTGTGTGTGTGTGTTTGTCTTTGTTCCTCTCTGTGTAAGGGTGTATCTTCTCTTCCATGTAAAGTATTATCAGTTTTATCCTTTTGTCCATTTCACGAGAGGATTTTTATAAAATTGTGGCAGAAAATCAGCCCTGACATCCATCACCAACCATCCATTATTGCCATGGCAACCATCCATGATGATAAACATGCTGCCTTTCATGCTTGGCCAATATGATTGACAGCTCCTCTCCACCCACCAATACTGGCAGTATTAATTATTCCACACATCTCTGGTGGTCACAGACATTATTCAGGGTGAATTGCTGATGAGCTCACACCAAGGTGGACACACCACCGAGAGCTGTTGTTGCACCTCCACTGTGCAACACATGGACAGCCTGGATAAAGACACAAGCTCTGATAATGCCAATGTGATTAATTCTAAAATCAATCACATACACCACCCCCAACCATGAAAGCAGATAATATTCTGTCTCAAATAAACCAAATAATGTCATTTCCCTCCTTCATATTTTGCCTCCGTGTTCATCCCCCACCCTTGTCCTACTCCCCATTTCCATCCCCCACTGCCTCCCCCACTGAACCTTTTCCCCCATCGGTCTGCTAATGCAACTCTCAGCATCACCCGGTGCTGAAGTGGCACGTATGCCAAACAATTATCCAACAGTGTTCTGAAGGCTGCTCAAACACAATGTGCCTCTGTGAGTGTACGTGTGTGTGTGCTCGTATTTAAGGGACAGGGCTGAACGAGTGATTTGCTGCATTTGATTTTCTGCTTGACTGTTTTTTGTTGTGTTTCTACCTCTTCTTCCTTTCTTTGACCCGTGTTGCTGTTGCATTCATATTCATGTCTGTGTATCTTTTTGTTTGCTCAAGTCTGTGTGTCTGAACAGGTTTGTCTGTCTCTGTATGTGTGTGCGTGTGCATACATAACCGTGTGTCTGTAAATCTTCCCTTGGGGATTCCCCCTGCCCTTTAACTCCTGACAGGGAGACAAGCTCAACCTACCTCCACCTCAGCCTCCCTCCCCTTCCCTCTTCTCTTACTTCCCCCTCTCAATTCTCTTACTAAGTGATTTAGGACTAGAAGGCTGGATGAGGAATACAATGGACAAGTGTAACATCATTAAACTAAAGAAGCTTTACGTCTTTAACTCTTTCGTAAATACATGCCTTATTTTCCATTTCTGATACACTTCTGATATAAGCAATGCTTTTTAAACTCCTTTTGTTATTTTGCATCATTCACAGTAGTAACGGTGCTATCATCAAGGCCTTGACAATTTTGAAAGAATATGCATTTCTGTACATAAGTATAAAAATGTTTAAGCTAATAAAATATTAGAAATGCACATTATGTCTGCTGTAGTGATTTACCCAGTAACTGTTTTGCAACATAATGCTCCCGAAGCAAAATTTATCTAAAAGTGTTTGTTTAGCCACATAGACAGGTATTTTCAAATAGCTGAGGTTTTGGTCTTGCTTTAATGCAGCTGTGACCAAACAGTGGCCCTATGGGACCAACAGGGCCCGATGCTCATTTTGATTTGGCCCCTGAAACAGTTAAATGAATAAAGACATTTGGATTACAGCAGAAACTACCATATTTTCTGCCATACTTACTTTGTCACAAGGCCTCATTTACAAATTATAGTGCAAAAATATTCATCCTCAAGCACCAACATCCTTGCAGTTTACTCTTGTTTTGTGTCTGAGTGTAGATAGCCGTCATTGTCTCCCATCTCTGCTGCTCAGAAAGTCTTTCTCACCATGATTATGTATAAATCTGTAGTCCTGAGGGTTACGAGGGCTCCTTGACGATGATAACCCACCCCTTAACCCTGAAACTATAACTTAAATACACTATTAAGTGAGGTGTAGCAAGTGGCTCAGTCTTCAATGTATTCCTCTTTTGGCAGCCCTTGATGTAAAAAGTTTTGACACTCCTGCGTTAAAGAGAACAAAATCACAAGAAAATGCATAAACTAACAAACACATTGTGTTTATTAAGCTGTTGCCATATTACGGAACAATAAAACTAACACTAAAACTAATAGAACTTCCGTAAAGATAAGAATACTTAAAAAAGAAATCCTTAACCAAATTGGATCAACACACCATCTCTAAATATCTAACAAACAAAATAACCCCAGAAAATTCAAAACAAGAAGAGGAAAAAATAAAACAAATGAAATGGAAACGCTATCTTTATTTCAACAATTAAATTTAGACTTGAGTTTTTTTTTCCCAAAATGAAGCTTTGTGCTTGTCCGGGCAAAACATTGTTGTCATACACCTCAACTGTGAGCAGCTGTCAGCCTGCTGATTAGAATTTTCTTCATAATTTCCTTCCAACCAGTCGCTGCTCATCTTCACAACGAGAAAGTCTATCTAAAATAGACTTCCTCTTTGGTCAGTGCCTCTACATCAGAGCTGATCACACTGCACTGCTGCTGGCAAAGCTTGCCTCCTCCACCTTAGTCTTCTACTGTGTCACCTAAAGTTTGCTGTGCATCCTCATATGGAAAATGAACATGGCCGTCTTTGTTAATCTGTGGCTTGCTTCTCAGCTAACCCAAGGACCATCTGTACAGCAGAGCCATCAGCACCAGGTTTAACTGTTTTTTCAAGTCTGCAATAAATGGTTCAAACTACCATCACCGTTTCTGGCTGAACCCAACACATTGTTGAAACTGCACAAGCTTTATCACCACTTGGAAAGCAGACTGAATGTTTGACAAGTTTAAAATAAGAGACCTAAAAAATAAAATAATGGTTACTCACCATGATTCTATGTAGATTAGCTCTTCTAAATTTTGTAACAGTCAATCATTATCACTGCAAAGGGAGCTGTGGATAACTACACTTATCTTTAAAAAAATAAATCAAGGCATGCAGGGCTCCATCTCCTCCCATCCATTTATCCCATTTTGTTTGTCCTCCCACTATAAACTCAGCATGTCAGTGCATCATGTTGTATGGATACGAAATTTTCATTAATTAACCATACATCATTCACCTTTTTGTCCTCTTTGGTGGGTACTCATGGCCGAATGTGGTGATGCAGTAACTCAGTCCCTACCCTTTACCCCACCCTCCCTGCTCCTTCCTCCCCTCTGCTCCTCCCTGTTGCCCTCCTCCCTCCCTCCCTTCCCCTCTTCCTTTCCCTTCCCATCGTACTTGCTCCTCTTGCAGGGCTGCTCCTGGCTATAGCCTGAAGAGCTGCGCCCATCCCGTCCATCCCTCTCCACCCTGGAGTCCTCCCCCAGGATGTTGAGCCCCATCCAGGTCCTCTGCTCCGACATCACTACCCTTTCTCTGGAGCCCGAGCCGTTTGCCTCTTACACTGAAGGTGTGTGCTCTCTCCTGTTCTATCCCAAAGGTCCATTCTCTGACACTCTCCCCCCGCACCACCCCAGTGTGACGGACATGCAGCAGTTTATGTGGGGGCATCTGGATGCAGAGTGATTATTTTGAGTTGGGTGGATTCTGACTGGTTGGGTCTGAGTGTTAAAAATATCTTTGACATCCCTTTATCTCTGTCTGTCTGCCTCATCCTTTCTTGTGGAACTATTTTTTGCTCCTTCCGTTTTATTTTTATTTCAGCCAGCCTTCTTTGGTGTGTGAATATGTGTGCATGAGTGGTTGTGATTGATCTCTTAAAATAGCTCAACCAGACGACACCCAGTTTTCTTACAAAACAGAGCTACCTTACTTTTTCCTCTTTCCACCCATGTAGAGCAACATTCAAAGATCCCCTACTTAACACATTTAAACACGTTCACAATGTACAGTTATTGTACAGAAGTTTATATATTAACACATACGTATAAGGCTAAATTATGTTTTACATTTGTTTACTAATTAACTAATAATTTTAAAAGTATCAGACCAAATCTATAAAAAGGTGCATCCTACATTGTTGATCCTGTGAATTTTATACAGAATTTCCAACAGAAAGATAATGCGACTAACACAAACTCAAATGTGTCTGTACATTTTGAAGTGTTGTTTCCAGTGCACCTTATCAGAGTCTGGTGGATCGTCTCTAAAACGATCACCACTGAGTCTCTTGTGTGTTCCAAGCAGCTGTCTGACGCGGCTATTGTATAGGGAGGTTAAACATTGCAGTGTTCTTTCTCTGCTGTCATCATTGTGCACACTGCTTCATGTTCACCTTTGCATGCAACAGTACTCCTCTCAACTCCTTCATCCATGCTGTGGATGCACTTTTTAACATGTGAAACTGAAATTAGGATAGGAATTGATTGACTGCTATCATATTATGAACACCATCGCGTATGTTTGACATCATGTGCTGCATATGGAATACCCCCTGTCCCCCGTCCCCCTCTACCACTTCTCACCCCTCCATCAGAGCTTACTCCCTGCTGAGAGGAGCAAGTGTGAACGACCATGTCAGTGAATTACCCAGGCATGCTGCTCAGACATTTTCTTGATAATATCAGGATTGAATGTGTGAAAAGGGTGTTAGTGACAAAAGTAAACATTGTAATGTTCAAAATCTTAGTGCTGGGTTGATTGCATGACTGTTTTCTCTCGTATTATTGCCACTGTGATTGGAGATATCACAGGAAAGTTCAGCAGTACTATCTGCTGTTTGCTATGGGTTCTCAGACAATATGAGGGATAATGCGGTTGCTATTTTTGGCCAGGTCTCTCTTGTAAAATAGATTTTTTAATCTCAATGGGACTTCCTGGTTAAATAAAGGTTTTAAAAAAAAGAAGAGTCTCTTTCCAATTGTTAGCAGGTTAACCCGCATTGAAAAAACCTGCGTTGACCCGCTAATTTTAGTGTGAAAGCGGTCGAAGTTGGGCTATTACCCTGCTGGAGCCATTCATCAAAACCAGGAGGACATGGAATACACATAGAACATATGTAATGTAAACAAACACAGCAGGAGGATATGTTGTGTTTCTGTTCTTTATGTGTACTTATTGCTTAAGGAACAGACCTTTGGCTGTAAAAGCCATAACAAGCTCAGTCGCCTCTGAAGCAGGAGCATGATACTGTATTCTGTTGTTGTTTCAATTGCTGTCAGGGTTAGCGCATGCAGATTTAGGGAGAGGTGAGGCTTTGTGGTCATTGTTTCTGAAATTGCGGATATTTATTGACAACACGGAAATGCAAGGGCAGTTTTTGATATTTTTCACTCTGGGATACAATGTTGAAAATGTTAGTTTTCAGGCTCACAAAATGCTGGACCCGTGTGGACAAATTGCTTGTTTGCACAAATAAAACTTTGGATAGTCCTGAACTCTTCTCTGTGTGGATGGCCCCTAAAGCTCAGATTTTCTGTATGTAGTTAGAGGTTAGAGATGTTGGCCATCTGGCTGAATTGTGTGTATTTGATGGTTTGGGGTTAGGGTAGGAGACATTTTCTTGCCTTAACCTGGGTTCATAGACTAGATTCTGATGACTGTTAAAGCATGCTCACTATCACTCATGTCAAATAACTCTCTAGTTTACACATATGATGCCCCAGACACAGCTGTATTCTCAGTCTGTCTGAGAGGCTTTCTTATGCTGCGTTCCATTAACCTCGGAACTGGGAAATGGGAAATGGGAGTGACGTCATCTCCGACTTATCAGCGTTCCAGTTGAAGTCAGAAAAAAAACATGCCGATCGACCAGGCTATCGTTAGCCGTTGTTGTTCACAGATTTCACATGAAGTATGTGATTATCACTATGGCAGCATTTTTGTAAGTATAAGTCTAACACTACTACGCATACAGCTGATCTAGAGCGACACACCCCAGTGAGAAGTGCAAGTAAATTGGTTATTACAGGAGCTAAATAACTGTTCACACTGGGGGCTACCATCTTTGATTGTCAACTTGGGGGTGGTGAGGTTTCCCCGAGTTCCTAGTAGGAAATTCAGACCTCGAGGGGCGTTCCAGATAAAATTTCCTACTCGGAACTGGGAAATTCCGACTTCCGACTACAACTGGAATGCACCATTAGAGCTTCTGTCACTTTAAGGTCCCCTCCCCCACATTGCTCCACATTGGTTGACTGGTCTGCTCTGAGATAACTGGCCGGTTCAGCATTGCTCAGTACCAAGTTCTACCTGTCCAGTGCACCCTCTGCACTGGACTGGACTACCAGAACCAATGGGCTTTAACTGCTTACAGCTGTGGTTACTCTGGGTGGTCCATTTGGGGGCAGCTGTTGGTGCTTTAATAGGGGAAAGGGAGAAACCCTGACACTACAGATATTTTGTCTTGTGCAAAGAAGTACTCTGCCATGCGAAGAAGACATGTAACACTCATCAGAGGGCATAAAAACTGTAAAAGCATGATAGGGGCTCTTTAATATAGTAAAAAGTCAATTTATTTAGAAAGGATTCAAAAATTGATGTTCTGGCCATCAGTTCAACACTGTTTGAACTAAGTGCAGAATAAAGTGGGTGTCAATTAAAATATTTATAGCTGGCATTTGAAACAAAGTTGTACTGACTTTGTGAATGTTTTAGAGAAATATCATTAAAAGTAACCAGAAGATTACAAGATAAGAAAACAGCGTTTGCATCCTGGTCTGAGCACACAATAATATATATTCTTATTGTCAGTCAGTGATAAGTGTACTGGTAGCAGTGTTGACTTAAATGAGTTTGTGAGCATTGGCAAATTTTACACCGGCAAAGAATTTGTCCATCAGGGTTGTACAAAGAAGGAAACAACTTGCATACTGTAGAGCTTTATTTATTGCACCAAGGGACATTTCGAGCTCCTGCCCTTCATCAGACCAAAGTGACTTCTGCAAAGCAGGAGCACCAGAGCTGGAAATGAACTTATTTATTAGGCTGCCACTGAGGGAGGTTCAATATTTCACCAATCACTCATTTCCTGATATGTCTTCCTAATGTGACTGTCACAGAATGGTTTTCGATAACAAGAAATAAAGAAGAAACTAGATTTAGAACAGCTAACACGAAGATCTGTGATGCACTACATTTAATGGCACGGTGTTCGACCATACCAGCACATAGCCTGTCAAAGAAAATATCAACACCAACTCTGAAATGGGGTTGTGACGCCTGTGGTCACTTAATATGTATGTAGCCTGAAGTCAGGGAGGAGCAAACAGAATCTGAAATTAAATTAGTCCTTTCTGTCATAAGGCACTCTGTCACATTGCTGTTTTTTACCCACAGCTGTGGCTGACAGGTCGAGCAAATCTACAGGTTGATGAACAAAAACAGCAACATCAGAAAGGTGATGGGTGCTGATTTCCAATTCTGTTGTAAACCCCCACTGTATAAAAGGTTGTTGTGACATCATTACAAGAAGTGAAGGATGTCTGAAAAAGGGTTATACAGTATATCTGTCTTATTTTTGAGTGTTACTAGTGTGAGGTTAGTGGTTACCTACACAGGCTCATGTTTTATGTTTGTGTCACAGATCTGTAGAAGTGTTTGACCAAAAAATAATTTAGGGCTTAACAAATTTATTAGACCACCACCCAATGTAAGGTTAATGCCACACCTGCCCTGACTTAACAGCATAAGTTATTACCTGATCTGGTTTTATGATTCTGAAATGGTTAATACATCAGTACGTAAAATCTTTTAGTGGTTAAATGTAATTATAATTATCATACTTGAATTTCAGATTTACTGCTTTACAGAAATGTAGTAAATCACATTATTATTTCTTGATTGGGATGTTAAATTATAGCTTATTAATTGCATTCCTGAAGAGAAAATCCCCTTTCTAAGAAGCCCAGTGAGCTGGCTCAAATTTTGGTATAAAACATGAATTCAGTTTGAAAAATTTACAGTATTATTTCACTAAATGTATTTTTCACATTTCTAGAGTAGTTGTCCTTTCTCATTTTTGTCAGTTGGTCTAATATATTTAATTATGTTAACCATATATCATATCATAACACAACATACAGTATTTTTGCATCATATTGTTTTGTATATTATTTTTTTATACTGCATTGTGTTTTATTATGTCACAGTGTTTCATGTGACATGTACTGTATATCATTTTTTTTTATCAATACTAATAAACACTTCACAACTTTGCTATGAATCAAGTCGCATGGCACTGAACCTCATTTTATAATGTAATGAATTTATAGCATCAAAATTGTTTTGGATCATTTGCATCATCTTGTATTTGATTGTCTGCATTATCATATGTACCACATCATGATAACTGCTTCTGGTTGTATCATATTAGATTTTATCATATTGTGTTGTATTTACTGCATTGCAGCACATCATATTGCATCCTGTGGAACAAACTGATTTTTATCATAGTCACCTTTTTCAGATGTGAGGATACATGCACGACCCCATGTCTCTGCAGGGTTGCTGAGCAGGATTACAGGTGTTGCTCACACGTGCAGCTAAAGCTGGCAAGGCTTGTGATTCTAATTGTTTGTGTCCATAACCATTAGGCTCACACCAGCTCTGCTCCATTGTGGCTATGTGTGTTTGGAAAAATAGCAGCTTCCCTGCTGTGTGGGGCTTGAGCCCCCCCTCCACACACATGTGCACCTCTAACACACACATGCATCATTTTTTTTAACTCCAAAACTGCTGGACAGGGATCAATTTAATGTCTCCCTCTGGCTCTCTCTCCCCTCGCCTCTCTCTTCATTCCATTTATTTCTCTTCAGGGTAATTGAGTACACACACTTGTGCACATGCTCACAGGAAATGCGGGTTTCTTGAGCAGCAGCATGCAGACACACATACACACACACACAGACATCTCCTGCTGGGTGCTGACTGGTCCTCGCTTTTAAGGAGTGTGTTTTTGGCTTGACTTTAATGGTCCGTGTTTACTCAGACCTTAGATATCTGTAATTGGGACAACTGGATGTCAGCTCCCCTCTCCGTCCCCAAACCAGCCTTAACAAAAAAATGGGATTCCACCTCCCTCAGTACCCACCACCACCCTTCTCTCCTCTCTTCTCTTAGTGTTGTCCTCCCCTTCAGAACACCCAGATGAGCTCTTTTGCATATAACAGAGGATTCATTGATCTAACATTTGTCGTAATTCATTGTTTATTCTGCCTTTTCGTTATCAGAAAATTGTGTTTTTTAATACGAGTAAGCATGATGATTGATAATAGTTATAACAATAAGTCTCACAACTGAACAATATTTAAAAAGGAAGAGGAGAATTATGTCACTACTGTCACAAAACTTCTATTACTGTTTAAATAAAACCTGCAGATGTTGAAACAAAAACATACGAAACCCATTTTTAGAGTACATTCTCATTTGAGATCAAAACGAGAGGACAATGACACATTATGATGTGTTTATGTTGACCCTGTACCATCACCTTTAAAAGAGTACCTTTAAGTACACTCATGATGTGTTCAAATGTAACTTAACAAAGGAAATGTAGGTTTTGGCTAGGCTCTTGCATAGATGCAGTTGTTTGGAGGTGATATTTTGTTGTTTGCCTAGCATTGTAAAATAATCTGTTTCATAATGTACTTTTGTAACTGAGTTCAGAGACTTAATGCTTGTAAACATTATGCTATTTACACTGTTTAGCTCCTTGGATAGGCCTGATCCCTTTTATTGTTCTGTTGTTGAGTATGTTATTTAAATGAGGGATTATATTTCTCCATTTTACAGACATCCAAACAGTTGTCATAATGAAACACAAAACATGGCTGGAATCAGCCAGTTTCGCTCATAGGTAATCCCTCACAAGTTTTGTCGGAAAGAAACCGCACCAGAGCATCTCTGCTGAAGCCATTCATTTTGATTGTGCAAGAAAATCGTATTGGTGTCAGTGCATGATGCATCACAGCTTTGTTCACAACATACTGAATGCTCCATATACACAATGAGTCTTGCACCCACAGACGGCTCTGAGCTCCATTGCTTGGCCTCTTCTTGCCTCTGTTACACCTTTGTGTCTACCTCAGGAGCGGACACAGAAGGGGTGACTCTTTGTTTCTCCATTTGTACTTCTGCAACATTTACAGTTGTTTGTTCAGTACTAGGGATGTGCGCGACTAGTCGTTTAATCGGTTAACCGCCTACTTATTTATTAATCGTTCAGTATTTTACTAGTCGGTTAAACGCAACATTAAGCATCATGCATCTTGTTCTTCACGCCTCTGCGCAGAGCTGTAAAGTCTCCCGTTTTGGCCGGGAAACTACCGTATTTTACCCCTCTTCCCGCCGTCCTCCCGTATTAATACTTTCCCGTAATTCTCCCGTATTACAAAAAAACATTCCTCTGCCATTAATGCCACCTGCAGTAGCCTGCATGTTTGTTTTCCTCCTCTTTTACTACCAAAGAGGCTGAATGTGAAGATGGCTCACTACGTCTATCTTTCTTAACACCGGGGTGCATCGGTTCTATAGCGGATTTAGCGGATTTATAGCCGAGTGAGCATCTGTCAAACATGCGATCTTCGGGGTGAAGACGGAAGCCATGACACACGGAGAGAGCTGAAGTGAGCGTCCTGAGGAGTAACGAGGAAACAAACGCTAATATGAATGATGGCACAAAAGATATGGTTCTTAAGCCGGCTGCCCCAGTGTGAGAATGTGTTGGTTTTAAACAGGATGAACAAGGTGTGAGCTCATGAACACCTACGAGCTGATATGTCGCATTTGTTTGAAAGTAGTGGCGACGAAGATGTGCAGGTGCAGCGGAGCCTTTGTCCTGACAGTCAACACTTAATGAGGCATTTGGTCGGCAAAGAACATATAGATAATACCCCAAAATGATGCGCTCACAGACAGTGTCGTTCGCTACATTGCAAAAGAAGTGCAGCCCTTCAAATACGGCTGAAAAGCCAGCAGTTACAAACGTTTGACAGATAGTACGAATTGACTGGGAGAAAGTACATGTCACAATTCCTGAACTGTATAAACTCCATTTCATTTGGGCCAGAGTTTTTATTGTTGTGAGTTTTGTTTTTTTTCTTTACAGAGACAGGGTCTATTTTTTTTGTTTTTGACTAGTATAATTATTTTTATTTACATGCAATTTTGCTAAAAGATAGGCCATTTCATTTTCATTGCTTTTTTTTCTCTTTTTTGTTTGTTGAAGTTACAATATTTTTTGTTCAATTTATTTTATTTAAAATATCCTGACCTTCCAATTACAGTTAAATATAATTAAGAAATGAAAGTTTCTTGAATCGTGCACCAGTCTTAAGTGCCAGAGATTTCAGGGAAATTCTATTCTAGGCTACTATGTTGTACGTTTGGAATTGTCATACTGCTGCATCTAAGTTTCATACCAAAGCAGTATTTATAATAAATGCCATGCATTGCAGTGGCAAACGTATCAGAAATGTATTTCTCTTTAAATTGTTCAACTATTCAGTCAGTTGTTGTTACATCAATAGAATTTAGATTAACAGTTTGTCCTGAATGTTTGGGCTAAATAGTTCCTAAATACACATTTGCATGTTAAACTTTTAACTTAATATATGTATTAAATTGCGAGTTTTCTTGCTTATAGACTAGTCGACTAGTCGCAAATAAAATTTGAGACTAGTCGGCGGGGAAATTAGTCGAAATTCCCATCCCTATTCAGTACAGTGGTTCCTTCACTTTTTTTAAATGTTCATAACTGAACTATCTGCAGAAGTGATATTGCAATATTTTCTCCCCCTAAACTATTCTATAGAAATACCTTTTTCCATTGCACACTGACAACGGCTGTTGTAGACATATACACACACACAGAGGGAAGAGGCTGTACAAATACTCCTGTGACATGGAGCTGCTTTACTTGGAGCATTTTACATTAAACATTTCTGATGATGGTTCGAGTGAGTTGTATTGGGCTGCCCTGTTTTTTTTTACTTTTTTTTTTTTTTTTTTTGTATTTTATTTCAATTTTCAAGAAAAATACAAGTTCTCACATATTATAACATTCACAATAGATATTCACATGCAGCTTCAAACCGAGTTCCAAAATGTCCTTCTGTTGTGTTAAGAGTGTATCCACTTTGAAGGTGTCTGGTATAATTGAAGATAGCAAACAAAACACTGTAGCGTTGAATCAGGGTGTAAAAGATCTACCACTTGGAGTCTCACCAAAGTACATGTGATATTTAAACAAACTCCTACACACATCCATCAAGTGTAAAAGAAATAAAAGTGAAACAGTGCTTGGATAGTTTCAACCTCTCTAAACAAAGTCTGATCTGTATTGTCTTACATACTGTAGCCATCCTTTCCATACATTATTAAAATTGTCCTTTTCCAGCCTGATAGCAGCAGTAATTTTCTCCATGTTATATATACTCAGCATAACATCCAGCCATTCCTCCACCTTAGGCACCAAATCAGTTCGCCATCTCCTGGTGATTGCCTTTTTACTAGCCAATATCATGATTCTCATTATTTTATAGTCATCCCTTCTCCTTAAATGTAATACATCAATTATACCCAAATACAAAATTTCAAAACTTAACGGAACTTTAATATTTAATACTTCATCTATAACATTTTTAATTTCTATCCAATATTGATTTCTCATAGGGCAGTCCCAAAAGATGTGGAAATGATTCGCTTTACGAGCACCACAAGACCTCCAACATTTTGTATCTGCATATTTTCTCTGTGCAGGGGTCAAGAAGAACCTTATTATATTCTTCCATCCATACTCCCTCCAAAACAAAGAATTTGTAGTTTTCCATTGGTATGCATTTAAAGACTCCCAATCCTCTCCAATTGCTTCCTTTTCCCATCTTTCACTCACATATTCTGTGGTGCCCTCTTGTAAATCCTCCAATGCCTTGTACAGTTTTGATATAACTTTGCAACTCAGCTCTGATTTGTATGCATCCAGTATAATCTTCAAAATACCCGGTTGAGAGAAATCCAGTTTCACTTTCTTCATTTCTTGTCTGACATAATGCCTCAACTGCAGGTATCTGTGAAAATCCCGGTTATTTAGGTCATATGAATCCTTCATCTGCTGAAAAGTCATCACATTATCCTTTTTAATGATCTCCCAATACATTTTTGGGCCATTTTCCCACATTTTGAATGTGACATCTAATTTGTTTTTTTTTTACTTTTAAAGTTTGCATGTCGGAGAGTTTTTGAAGATTAAAAGTGTCTTGCATGCATGTTGCTTTGTTTAGGTGTTTACTAAAAGCAAATACAACTATCTTTTTGATATTATGAATTAAAGAAGGCCAAAGAAAGATTAGAAGCTGAAAGTTTCTACTTAAAACACTCCCTCTTTTAACTGTAGAGCTGCATCTAAGACAAAAGTCATCAGTAGCTTGTACGTTTCACATGCAGATAAAATAAAAATTAAGCCTACCCCATGGTCTGTTTTTGATACTAAAAGAACTTTTGTTTTTTTAAAGGAAATGAAAAAATTGGTAGATTAAGTTTCCACTAAACACTCGAATGACAGCATGACATGCTGTTTATCATGTATTTGACATTGCAAATCCTGCGATATGACTATGTGACACACATTCTAGTCGCAGTGTTAACATAATATATTGTTTAGCCCATTTAAATTGAACGTGAAACAACACAGAAGCATGACTACCACAGCCCTTTTATTATCTTTAATGCATAGGACTCAACCTTACAGTTTTTGGGTCACAAGGGGTGTAAAGTGGGTTATATTGAATTTTAGCCTTGTGAAGCCTTTGAAGATCATCATGCTATCATCATTTTTGGAACTCAAAGCAATTCCTTGAAACTTTTTTTTACAACAGAGATATGATTTAAAATCGAGATATGAAAATCTAAAAATCAGCGGCACATGAAGCTGTCACCAGCCTTTACCCTGACACGCCAGTCTGCTCTACAAGGCTAATCAGCCTTATGAATAACTAAGAACACTGCCAGATCACCTCAGAGCATTGTTTCTGTTTATCATCTCTTGCTACAATGTTTGTGGTTGTTCAGACCTGCTGTCCTTGTTAAACCCTCACAGTGTACTTGAGTCTTTATCTGTTTGCTGTTTAGCACTTTCAGTTATTTATTTTTTGGCTCTCCGTGTCATTGGGTTCATTCATTTGTTTGTGTGTTGTTGTTTTGTATTGATGTGTACTCTGTGTGTGTGTGTGTGGGCGCCTGCACTTGCAGTCACAGCATGCTGCCCCAGCCCCTGCAGCGTGTCGATGAGTCAGACTGGCCTGCTGATGCTAATGGACTGTCTGTGGGAGACCGCCACAGCTAACTTTCAATACTGTGGTACACACATGCATTTGCACATGTAGCATTATCCACACTTTTCAACAGAGATCATCAACTACATTTCTACAAGGGCCATATAATTTCATGATAGGCACTGTGGGGGCGCATTTAAAATACCTTCAAATGGTATGTTATTGTGGTCTAATATATTAAATTAAGGATGCTCAAAATTATCTGTACATTATCGTGTAAGCAGATAATTGCTCAAAAAGGCAATTATCGTATTGGCATATATGAACATTTTGCCAATATTTAACAGCTGGTATTGTAGCTGTACAAATTGGCCATATATATGTTCCATATCTTGGCTACGTTAATGTAAAAAAAAGTTCAGTCATGAATACCTTATCATCATTGCAATCCACTTTTATAATCTAGTATAATTTATTTAAAAACAAATCTTTCTTCATATCTGCTCATATCGCAAATTGACTGTGACCATGAAAGGTCAGCTTCAGTTTAATGGAAGCTATGTGCTCTTGACAACATATGTGTGTGTGTGTGTGTGTATATATATATATATATATATATATATATATATATATATATATATATATATATATATATATATATATATATATATATATATATATATATATATATATATATATATATATATATATATATATATATATATATATATATATATATATATATATATATATATATATATATATATATCAGATATCAGTTATCATTTTATACATCCCTATAACATCAACCATTTATTTTAATGTATGGTGCAAAATCACCAGACATGTTGAGACACTTCACAAAAAGTAGATCAAAGTCACATTTCTTTTACAAATGTTTATTATTATCATTATTATTATTATTATTATTATTTTTTTTTTTTATGTATTTTTTGGGCATTTTGTGCCTTTAGTGATAGGAGGGAGACAGTGGATAGGCTTGTGAAAGGGGGTGAGAGAGTAGGGGAAGACACTCTGCAAACTGGTCACAGGCGGGATTCGAACCTGGACCGGCAGAAGTCAGTACATGGGGTGCCTGGTTGCTAACCACTCCGCCAAACCAGCACCCCATTATTATCATTATTAATAACATTATTTTATTAATACAGACCCAAAAAAGTCTGCCACATCCAGCAATGGTTATAGTTTCAATAGAAGAACTTTTATTAGGCAGGTAGGATATCTTGAGTAGATCCAGACCCATGTTGAACAGCCATCCTGAAAGTCATATCCTTGTCGTCCTGGTTTAATATTTGCTGATTTGCTGATATGTCCAACCAATGGAAATCTGTTAAGTGGCTCAAACATTGCATCATGGCTGATTAAACTGTTCTGATGCAGATTTGTAAGCAAAAGGGACTGCTAAAAAGAATATTCTTTGAATTTGATTATGTTCTATGGGTTGATCCTACATCACCCTGGGGCCTCCAGTTGATGATCACTGCTTTGCAGCTTACTCTCATAGCTGGCGAGCTCTTGATAAAGCAGCAGTAGTTGTTTGTACTCTCACTTGTTTGTCTTTTTTGTGTGGTGTGATTTTTTTTAATATAGAGCAGCATCAGCGAGCCGGATGGGTGTGCATGTGTGAGTTGTGTGCATAAAAGTGTGTTTGTGTGCGATTAAAAGAAAGAAGATAAAGTGACAGTGGTTTGAGAGTGCTCTCCATTTGTTCTAATTTTTATTGTGCAACACTCTTGTGCTTTTTCTTAGCTTGGCTCTTCTCTTTGTGACTTGAATGAAGACACATTTATCTCTTAATGCACACACACACAGATCATCAAGAAAACACATTTCCTCTGCATCACTGTGTGACTTTATGCATTAAAGCTTCCTGGTGTGCAGTTATATTTGTTAATTTCATGAGTAGGAGTCTATTTTGTTATATGTGTATTTATTAATTACTTGTACATCCAAGGGTGGGACCCCCATCCCCTCCTGATCTCCTGGTGTTTATTTAGCAGTTGTTAGTGGATAAAACTGCAGCTCCATAATTATTCTCCCACTCTTCTTCCAGCGAGAATTGGATTGATGAATCCCACTTCCTCTTTTCCCTTAGATTGCCTTATACGGCTAACCACTACAAGTACCGCTGCTCGTGGTTGGCTCTGCCTGTTACCATGGCAACCTTCTGCTCACCGGAGGACCCCCTCCACTCTGGTTTCTTTTTTCCATCCTTCCCATTCTTCCACCAGCATCACCGCCACACCACGTACACGCTAACCTACAGCCAGGCAGCCGAGTGCAGTGGGGGAGGGATGAGACAGAGAGGGATAGATGAGTGTGGAGTGACAACCAAGAGAAGTGTAAGAGTGAAATGGGGACTTAAAAAAGAGAATTAGGGCAGAAAGACTCAGGTAAAACAAAAGTCCATGCTGGGGGTGAAAGGGATCAAGGGAGGCCTAAAAATTCAATCTGAGAATAAAATAGATACCTGCGGGCCAACAGATCCAAAAAAATGTGAGGAGTAGTGGAAAATGATGGAGAGAGAGGCAGAGGTAGAGGTAACCAGTGATACATGAAGTGTGTACTGAAAGAGTGAATAGGTTTGTGTTGGCCTCGAGAATAAGGAGCAGCCCCTGCCTCCCCTCATCATAAAATCTCTCTCCCAAGGCCACCACAGAATAGATGTGAGACCACGGCTGTGAATCAGCCTGACCCTCAAGTAATACACTCTTTTATTGTTGAAGCTGCTTGTTTAACAACGGTGTTCTTTTCTATCTGAACCGTGGTAAGTTGACCCAAAATTTTAAAATAACTTTATTTTTAAAATCTGATATTTGACATTTTAAGGATCTTATATACTTGGTAGTGAAGGACAGTTTAAGCATTTGCTACAGGGTGGCGTAGCTGGCCACCCTGAGTGTGTGCACTTTGTGTGGACTTGTGGACTAAAATTTAATTTCAGTAATGATTTTTCTTAGGCACTTTGTGGTAACAAGGACATTTTTCTTTGCCTTTTGTTTCCTCACCAAAGATTTTTTTGCTTAAATTACATTCAAATCACTTCAGTCTTTGCTTTTTTAAGATCCCTTCAATGTGGCATTAGTGAGACATATAAAACATGTAACTGCAGGGAGAATACAGTATATGCTGACTTTTTGTCAGATGTAAGTGTTTTGTGGCATAGCATACAGTATTAACAAATTCTACTTGGTCATTTTGGTTTTCCATCAGGGATTGTACCTGGTAATCAGTACTTTTTTGTAAAGTACCATGTACAGATAAGCGTTCCAGGCAAGCTGAGCTGAGACTAAACTGTAGCCCATTTCATATTGCTGTTTCAAGGCATAATATCTATGCCCATGAGACATTTGGCCTCTGCTGTGAACATCTCCAGAACTAGTAACAGAGGCGTGATATTGGAAAGAGGGAGGCACAGGGACTCAGTGGGAGACAGGAGCACTGTGAGTGGAAGTCTCTGCCTTTGTGTATATGGGAGCACACACTGTGTTACACACACCTTAACTGTGTTGCAGTGTGAATCGGCACAGATCTTACAGCCTTGTGGAATAAGTGTGAAGGTCTCAAGACACTGTGCTTTTGTGTACAGGTGCTATGAATCGTGTTTGTGACATAGAGACACTGCTCACCACTAGATGGTCAAATTGTCATCACAGCAGGATGGTAATATCACACAGGGCAAAAAGTAATACACTCTTTCATTGTTGCAGCTGGAGCAAAAAAAAAAAAAGACACTTTTACTGGACTCTAAGTTCATAGAAATGTAGAAAAATTTCGAAAGAAAGTGCCCCTGAAAACAGTCAAGTTTTTACCTTCCCCCACAGATGCCAGGACTGTTTTGAAAGTCCCCTCCACAGCCCCCCTCCCCCTCCCACCAGACATCATCTGGGTAGTCAGTGCAGAGCTAACTTTCATAGCCTCTTGTAGCCTTCTTAGTCCCTTCGTGTTTTCAAAGGGGAGGGGAAAAGAGCTGAATCTGATCCTCTACTGAGACTATATTTTAATTTTTCTCCTTAAATCAAAATCTGCTCAAAAGATACTGTACCTAGGACATGATGTAAATGGTCCAGCACACCAGGACACGGGACAATTAGTGTGCCTGAAAAAGATTGGTCATATGCTCGGACTGCATATTAGGGTAGTTTGGGGAGCGAGTATCAATTTATCTGGATGCTTTTTCTGATACCTTGTAAAATATTTTTGTTTGTTTTTGGCCAATTCAGTTTGAGCTTACTTTGGACTTTTGACCCTGCTTTAAGTTTAAATAAAGCCTTTTGTGTTTATCTGCTTTTGGGTCCTTCACCTGTTTTTTTGTTGGTATGTGGGGTTTCAAACCTTGACAAACTGTTCTTTTGGACTCCACATGTCTCAGTTTAGGACAGCTGTGTCTCTTTTTAGCGTATTAACCAACAACTGTTTCATTTCCAGGCAGCTAAAACTCCTCCTTTGAAATGATAATTGTGATATTCACTAGGGCTGGGTATCAATTCAGATTTTCTGGATCGATTCGATTCGATATTACCAGGTCTTAAATCGATTCAATTCACAATACAATAAGATATTTATTCAGTCTGGGATATCTCAGTTAATACTGTAAACTTAAAAAGTGACTTTTGACCTGGTGCATTATTAAAATTGTTTTTACATTAAGAAATGAACCCAAAGCAGTTACATTAATCTTATATTAATTATATACATTAATGCGTATTCTGCATATTACTTGTTTTCTGTCCAATTTCTACTTTCCTTCATGCTTGTAAAATCTGAAATACGTCCATATGTTGGCCTTTAAACTATATGTAGTGCTATTTGCTTCTGCTGTGTTTGTTTGATTACTTGCAGTAACATCTCACAGGATTTTGTTCAGTGGAAAGCAGCGCTAAATGCAGATCACGCAACATTAGCTGGGTTGATACCAAAAGCTGCTTCTCCGCATGTCCAATGAAGAAAAAACTACCCTAGTCAAAGGATCGATCTTTGGATTTTATGGATCGATTATGAACCATTTAAAGGGAAATCGATTAAAATCGATTAAATTGATTTTTTAAACCCAGCCCTAATATTCACTGATCTTATCAAAGTGAGAGATGAAGATGCAGCACACATTTCACCATCCCAACACAAGCAGCTGAATTAACAAGCCAAACTGATCCAGTTTTGGTTTTGGTAGCTTGCAATTGCTGAAATTCATCATGACATCTTTAAATTTTTTAAAATGAAGTGGTTATGTGTGATTGTCATGACTGTGTTAATATTGACCTAGTTATTAATTAAAATAATATATATGTTGCTGGTATAATCAACTGTCCACCCTCAACACAGTCTCCTGCATGAACAAGAAGACCGTAATATTTTATTAGTTGACTGAAAGGCTTGGTTTTACAGAGGAGAAAAGGGTCAGGCCATTAGGGGTGGGAGAAAAAAATCGATCCACATAAGTAATGTTTTGTTTGATGATTTTTAACAGTTTTTTTCCAAATCTAAATGCTTCATTTTAGTCTGTGTTAATAAGCCACCTTTAAACGCAATCCAGGCTTTTGAAGAGAGACTATAAACAGCTGGTTAAAATATACTGCTGAATAAATCCTAAAAACGGACTCACATTTGATGTGTATTCTACCCGATATAGTCTGTGGGCATCATCACTGTTCATCTTTTTTGCTGGTGCTAAAAAAGTTAACTAAAGACTGCAAAAATCGGCAATATGGTAGAATCGTTATTTAAATCAAATCGGCACCTAAAAATAGGAAAAAATCGAATAGGGAGGAAAGCGTATCATCCCAGCCCTACAGTCCATGCACTAATACTGTGTCCAACAACTACATAATAAGATATTTTCTTTATTTTTATCTGGGCCTGACAGATAAGGCAACACCAATACCAATTTAAGAGAGGTTTGGCATCTTTTGCTTTTTGGCTGGTATAATTAGTAAAATATACCTCTGAAATCCCTGTTGTGATTTAGTTCAATGGGTTTTGCACGTGTTCGTGTCCCACAAGTCCCATTTGATATGTGTATGCATAACTTAAGGCCACTGGCGCCCTTGACCATAAATGATTGCTTTTTATTGAGTTTTCTATGAAAATAAATATGTGCATATACAGGTTTTAAGCAACACACCACCTGATTTATTATGATCAATACATCCATATCAGAGTCTCTGTCATCATCAAATTATATATGTGAGGGTATTTGCACAGCAGTCTCTGCATTTCATTTTCTTTCAAGCAAGCACAGATGATATTAAATACTGGATATTTATACTTAACTATGGACTTTTTAATTCAGTTGTCAACTCTCATCATATGTTCAAGCTTTGCTTTCCTAAGAGGCTAAAGCGTGGCATATTGAATTTTAGACAACATTGGTATAAAATGTAGTATCACACAGATATGCATTACATGAGACAATACAACAAATTATTCTCTGTTTCACATTGTGTTGATTATTTGGTTCTAAAGGTCCTCAAAAAGCGATGTGGCAGTAAATGCTAAGTGTCCTCACTCCTCATATATCAGTGTGTGTTTCTGAGTCACACCGTTGTTGTTGCATCAGAACAAGTGATGCAAATGAAAGTCCTGAAAAATTATGTTTGAATGAAACGTGATTAAGAATACAAATTATGCTCTGAGCTGTGCTTACATTTAAGGACTCCACAGAACGATGACTGTTCTTATACAAACACTAACACACTCAGTGTGAACTCAAGTGACTGTGTAATCTGGTATGACTGGAGTGTCACAGTGTGCGTCACTGCCAATGTGTCATACTGGGGCACAAATAACACCTGTGCCACGTGGAACAGCTGTGTGTATTCCAGTGTGTGATCCACTTTGAGTTCCAGTTTTATTTCTCTTTTATTTGATGTTATAGTATGGGAGGAGGGCGTTATGGACTGAAAATCATATCATGTTATCTTAAACCCAAAGGCTTTAATGATGTATATCTTTGATTTTCTGTAAATGGTTGTCTCAAAACCATAAATATGATCTTTGATATGGCTATAAAGATGTAGGATACTGATGGCCTCTGTGACACAAGGCAGCAACACTCACAATAGTGAAAATGAAATATTAAGAAAATACAGAGAGTTGATTCATTCAATGTGCGTCATCTTAATTAACAATACTTTAGAAGAAATACTTATATGTGATGTTAGTTTTTAAAGAAAGTTTCACATTGTGTTTCATCAGAAGGCTGCTAACACCTCGCCTGTGTCTACCTTTGGTATGTGTTCAGTGACATTTTCTGCAGTGCAGATTGGAATAAAGATCATCTGTCCAGAGCTCATTATTTGTTGCAGAGGTATCAAAATATTGTTTGCATCTACTACTTCCATATCTCAGTTGGGAACTTGATACAAATAACACAAATCTTTTGGCAACATGTAAAAGAAAACATTGTTATGAGGGAAAACCCTGATCCCTTTCAAGTGATACCCACTTTCTGAAATGTTGCCTTTGTATTTCAAAAAATCAAGGATTTTTTATTTTGAAAAATGTTAATGCTCCCTAGATGTATGAAATGTAGAAAGACTAGAAAGCACTCGGAGAGCACAAACCTTTGTCAAGGTAGCTCACATGTTGCTGTCACATCTATAAGCACTAGTTTCCTGATAAAGTTACCATCATGATGTGATTCATTGACCCTCAAAACACACACTTGGCACTTAGAAACAAGTTTATATCGTTATTAGTTAGACAGTTATTGAGCAAAAACCATCGTCCCCTAATGCCGCTTGTCTGGATTACCACCAAAATCTGATCTTTTTTAAGTTTGGCTATTCCCAACATCTGAAAATTCCAGTGAAATCTGTCAAGTAGTTTTTGTGTGATCTTACTAACAAACATACAACCAGACACACAGATTTATGTTGGCAAAAACATAACCTCTCTGGTGGAGGTAATGATGATCTGGCATTGAGACTTAATACTTTGAAATTAATATATTCTTATCAAAAAACATCCTGCATTCACTTAAATGTCAACCTTTTAACTGAGAATTCAACATGCCGTTTACTTTTTATTTAGTCAATTTGACACTGATCTCACCAGTGGCCCAATGCAGTAAGAAAGGTGTATCATGTTGTTTTTAAGGGGAAGTAAGCTATACTCATATGGAAATAACAGGCATGCACAAAGATTCTGAAAATATTGTTTTGTAGATATTTCTCATTAGCTTTAAATAATAATGTTTTTGTGATACGATTATTTATGTATCAATTCTAGTTCAGGGAGCTTTTGAGGTGCTGTTTTACTTTATACAAGAGAAAATGGTGCAGAAAAGCACAAAATGGGGCTGCAAAAGAAAAACAAAGTTACTGAGAGTCAGTAGAAAAATTTAGAGACTGAATAAAAACTGTTAAAATCAGTTTTAAATCTGAAAAGTGTCAACTTTACTTGATGCAACAATGAGTAATGGGACATTCTTGTCTGTATTCGATTCTCTATTTCAAGCTTAATTGCCATTTTAGAATATTTGCATTAGTGATCAAATATTGTTCTATTCTTCATGTTAATTAGCATGTTTTAATCTACTTACACATGAGTGCCTTGATTGTTGACTCTATTTAACCATTTGGAGTCAGATAAACAGATTACATAAATAAATGATGGTGTGCTTAATTAGCTAATGGCTGCTCTCTCTCTCTCTCTCTCTCTCTCTCTCTCTCTCTCTCTCTCTTTTCATGCTCTCTCTCTTTTGCTCTCTGCTCCTCCTTCCATTTTTGTCTCTCACAGCTGATATCATCTCCACTGTTGAGTTCAACCACACAGGAGAGCTCCTAGCCACAGGGGACAAAGGGGGCCGAGTGGTCATCTTTCAGAGGGAACCTGAGGTAGACACACACACATACAAACTCTTATACACTCAAAAATATATTTCATTTCAGCGTTCCCCTCTAGTTGCAGACCATCTTGACTGGTGCATGGTTTATTCTCCTGCTGCGTCAGAGACTGCATCATCATAGCTGCGCAGAGTTCCTGCTATGCTTTCTGCACTTCATCAATGTGATTGTTCTTTTTTCCCTCCTGAATTTCCACATTTTTACTCCTTTGCTTTCCTCAGAGCAAGACCGAGCCATTCTCCCAGGGAGAGTACAATGTCTACAGCACCTTTCAGAGCCATGAGCCTGAGTTTGACTACCTTAAGAGTTTGGAGATTGAGGAGAAGATCAATAAGATCCGATGGCTGCCTCAGCAGAACGCTGCTCACTTCCTCCTCTCCACCAATGGTAAGAGACGCCAAGCACACACTCATACGCACATTTATCATAAAGATATTATGCTGCACAGTGCTTTACTTGAACCAGATAATAGGATTTGAAGTGTTTTCAGAGATCAGAATCTCTTTCACCTTGAGAAAAGGCATCATATATTCATTGTAATTTATTTATTTTAATTATTTTGAGATACCTTTTTATTCAAGTCATCCCTGGCTGTATGCAACAATACTGTCCCCAGCATGCAACTCTGAGGGCTCTAATTTTGTAGACCAGGCTCAGGCGCTGCACTCCTGCCCTGCACCAGGAAATTAGGGTCCTGAGTGTTTAGCTGAAATGAGATGTATCTTACAAAAGCTCATATCTATTAAAGTTTTTCAGTTCGGCATTTGATTTAAAATGTGTGTAGATATTTTTGTCAGTTTTTTGTATCACTCCTTTTACTGTACTTATCTTTTTATCATTCCTTTTACACCTTTTACTTAATATTTTTTCATTGCCACAATATATTTTTTCAGTTTCAACGAAACATGACTGCAGTATACAAAAAGAAATGTTACTTTACAAGCTTGTCAAAGCAGATTAAAATCTCCTTAATCAAACATTTATGCAAACGGAATCAATATTAATTCAAGTTTCTTAGACTAACTGTGTGTCTCCTTGAATCCATGTTTAACCCTAAAATTAATTTCCTTATACGTTTGTCAACATTCTGATGAACAAAGAGAGGAGAGAACGACTATTTCTGTAGAATTTCCTTCAGTTAAACTTTAGCACTTGTGGCACAGTGGTGCAGCAGGCAGATGGCATGTTCTCCCTGTGCTTGCATGGGTTCTCTCTGAGCACTCTGGCCTTCTCCCATGGACTAAAAACATGCCTATTAGGTTAATGGGTGACTCCAAATTGCTCTTAGGTGTGGGTTGTGTAGGTGACTGGTTGTCTGTCTCTCTATTTGCCCGATGATGGAGTAATACCCCGAGTATGCTCAATTTCAAAATTACAACTGTGTAACTGTGTGAACAAGCTACATTAGTCAGTTGTCTGACAAAGCAATTGCTAAAATGATAAAAGTGATCCCTCTATTTTTTGGTTACTCCCTGTAGGTTTTTGAAACAAAATGCAATGAAGTGCCTATTAAGGTACCTATATGATCCATCAGTTCAAGTCTTCAGCAGTTAAAATTTTCTTTCACACATTTTAACTATAAAATCATAAATATTTCCCTTCTTTTGGAAAAGAACACTGACAAGTCAATACTTGCCAAGGATGACACGTTAGTCTATAATATCACCTGAGATCCACTGCTACCTAAAAGCAAATGAAAATTATTCAAGGTAAGTCTTATACATTCTAACAGTAGCACAAATCCTTACTTAAACAGAACACATGCAAGCTCTCTTTTATGCTCTTCAACACAAGCATGGCCCCACCACTCCAGTTCATCTCTTCTTTGCCAATACTCACTTTTGTTTAGAAGGAAGGTGGTGCTGGCATCATTATCTTACCTTTATTAGTAATCATCTTCAAGAAGCCACTGAGCCTGAGGAAGTTCTTTAACAACAGCCTTCAGGACACAGTCTTACCAAGAACATCTGTGAGGAACTAGAGGGTTGGATAACGAGCCTGGACAAAGACAGGCCTACCCAGGAAACTGAAGATATGAACGTATCAGCATAGGGTTCTGCTGAGGATACTGTGGCAACTGCTCCTGTATGAATCCTGACACATCAACACAGACTTGGAAAGAAGAGTTAGTCGCTACCTGACCAGATGGTTGGGGCTACTGCAGAGCTTGAGCAACATTTGCCCTCTAGGCAACACCTGCAAGCTGACACTCCCCCTGAAATCCATCATAGACGAGTTCAAAGTCTTCTAAGCTAGAGAGGTGCTGCAGCTCCTGGTCTAAGCAGCCCCAAGAGTCTTGGTGAAAGGAGTGGCTGTCAAAACAGGCAGGAAGTGGAGAGTGGAGGTGGCAGTTGAGTAAGTAGAGTCATGCCTGTGTCATGGAGTCCTGGTAGGAACTGTGTACAGAGAAAGAACTTGACTAGGTAATGCAAAGGGGGTGTAGCAGAGAAAACTAGTCCAGAACGAGGAGGAGAGGTCAGGAAATGCGTTAGGGATGGGATTGCACGGTGCCTAAACAAGATGGGAGCTACTTGTGGGGAGGAAGGTCACATTGACTGACCTCTAGCAGGCAAAGCCACACCGCATTAAGTTCCTTGTCCAGGCTATCTATGATCTTCTCTCTAGCCCATCAAACCTGCTGGGGTTTGACCAATTCACTATCATGCCCCCTTTGCCACAGGACAGGAACCCTGGAATGAGTTGCTGCTCAAAAGCTCTGGAAGATGGCCGGTACCATTGGCAGCAGGACCAAGTACTTAAGACCACCGCAAAGTGAATGCAGTGCTATCACCACCTGTCAAAGGTCTAAACCAATGAAGCAAACTATCAGCTTTTTAAAGAGTGGGAAACCAAAAGCATCATTGAAGCAGGGCTTCTCAGCACTGCTCAGTATTGGCAGCTGATAGTGGACCTAGGCAGGCAACTCAAGTTCCCTCAGCACATCGCCAACACCACCCTCAGACCTGACATCATTCTTGAATTGGAGGCAACAAAGAATGTAGTCCTGCTGGTACTCATGCCTTGTGAGGAGTGGCCTTTAAACAGAAAGGAGAAAAATACCTTGTCAGCGACTGCCACAGACAAGGCTAGAAGGCAGGGTGCTTGCCTGTGGAGGTAGGGTGCAGAGGCATTGCAGGACAGCCTCTCTGCACGGGCTACATCAACATCACAGAGGCTGCAGAGAGCAGAAAGCCTTGAGGTGTCTCTTTAAAGAAAGCGTATCTGGGGGAGTGTGCTGCCAGGACACAAGCTGAGGCTTGATCAGCCTCAGAAAACATCACTGATGATGTGCCCTGGCTTTGCACAAGATGATGTATCACCACAACAGCCCTGTGCTTGTTTAGTGCTTTTCTAATTTTCCTAACCAATTAGAGCTTTTTTCACATAATCGGTCACACCCACCTGTACACTCACTGTCATTCAATGATGGTGGAAATTTTTATGTCAGTTATACATCAGTATCAATTAACACCCCCCGCCACATTCTTGTCCTTCACACAACATAACAGAGGAAGTGCGCATGTCTTAAAACCTCAAAAGATGTCTTGATTTCAACTGGTCTGTCATTTCTCTTTCTCTTACCAATAGAGCCAGCAGTGCAATGATAAGGGCAGGCATGTGTTAAGTGGGAGTGAAATATAAATGATGTTTAATATGTTTTCTGTTCTCCATTTTTTCATCTAAAAAAAACCAACTTGAAGTAACATAAGTGGAACAATAACTGTTTGATATGTGAGGTTAATGTGGTAATGATAATGCTACAGTAACATCCTAAAATCATGTTACTTCGCACTGTTATCCTAACACTGATCAGAAGTTTGCCTGCATTAGATCAGAGGTTCAATCACCAGTTTATGTTCTGAGTTAATGACGCCATAGGTGGGTCTATGGATTTTCCCTGAGTGCTCTGTTATTGATTTATTTGAGTACTGTATTATTTATGATACAGCTTATGAAAGATGAAGGACCTGCCTCAGCAACTCATGCTGCTGCTTGTATGCTTGCTGTCATTTGTTGAGACTGTGTGTCTGTCAGTGTTGGTAAAACACAGCCTCACTGATTGCTCATTTCCAGTCCCTGCTCTTACTCAGAGCTGACAGTGAAGTGTGGTCGTGGGTTGGGCTGTTTATTAAGTCATACCTTCTGGTGCTAAGTTACTGTAACTTTTCCTAAACAACTCTCTTTGTTCATGTTTTACTTTAATTTTGAGGGAAATTCTCTCCTTCCTCCAGATGTGTGATCTTATCTAATCTGGGATGCTCAAATCCATTGCATTGCTTACAACCACACTTTATTCTTTGTTGCAATCTCTATGTATATCCTGTCTTATCTTTTGCTTAATGGACTTATTTTTTCACAGATAAAACTATTAAGTTGTGGAAGGTGAGTGAACGAGACAGACGGCCTGAAGGATATAACCTGAAGGATGAGGAGGGTCGCATCAAGGACCTCTCCACTGTTACCTCTCTACAGGTAACCCTCCACCCTTTCATCCATTCACAAATCCACCAGTCCATCCACCTGTCACTCCTCATTCCAGATATCCATACAACTTTCTGATATTCAGTCTTTTCAAATCTGTAATTGTCTTTCTTCGTTTTTTGCTGTTTAGTGGCCATTGTTGTTATAATCTACTTTCTATCTACCTATCTATCTATCTATCTATCTATCTATCTATCTATCTATCTATCTATCTATGCCTTGTTTTTATTTATTTATTTATTTTTTTTAGTATATTTTTTGGGCATTTTGTGCCTTTATTGATAGGAGAGATATCTATCTATCTATCTATCTATCTATCTATCTAACCACTACGCCAAACCAGCACCCCGCCTTGTTTTTATTGATTGATTTTATTTGTGATTCTGGTGTTTTACTATTTAGCTGTTATAATGGTTTATCAATATATTTTCACTCTATTGTCCCATCATTTTGCTCTTCTAAGTTCTATCAATTTGTATTTATCTCAACCCCTCCTTTTTCTCTTTCTATCCATAGTCCCATTTTCATCATCTGTATCATTGAGCTTTGTCTTAGTTATGTTTATTTATCCATTGTTCAGTTCCCCTTTTATTCAGTTGTTCTATCAAACAGGCTGTAAAAAATTAATTAATGGAGTCAGCTGTGCAACATATCTGGGTCAGTGGGTACAGATGTGTTTGCATGTGCAGAAATGGGTCACTGGCACACTGGTACGAGTGTATAAAAGCTTGAGTGTGTGGGGGTGGAGAAAACCTCTGCTTCCAGCTGTGCACAGTAGCTTCTATATTGTGTAGAGCATTACAGTTTTTATTTGTGGTGAATTCTTTTTAATCCGTTAGCATTGTCCCTCTCTGCTCAGGTCTTAAACATGCTTTTCACACATAAAGACATGCTCCTGCTGTGTTTTATGCAAATACACACATTGAGGCTGGATATTATATGGAATTCTGGCAATGACAGCCAAACAGTGTTGTAATGCAAATGTCAAGATGTAAAGATGCAACATCCTGCACTTTTGTCATGCACAGAATTTGATCCTGTTTTTGCTATTGAACAAGAATATACCAGCAGTTATTTATTACTGCAAGCAATCAGTTATTTATGAATGAAATGGTGAAAACATCAATTCATCAAACTGCTGCATCTAGACAATCAATCCTGTGTGTGTGAGTTACACAGGGTGCAAATCTGCTCTTTTCCAGGTGCCGGTTTTAAAGCCAATGGACCTGATGGTGGAGGTGACTCCACGGCGAGTCTTCGCCAATGCCCATACCTACCACGTCAACTCCATCTCCGTCAACTCAGACTACGAGACCTACATGTCTGCTGATGATCTGAGAATCAACCTTTGGCATCTGGACATCACTGACCGCAGCTTCAGTATCCTTTCTGCTGCTGTGGGTTAAAAAAGACAAACTAGAACTCCAGCTGCAATAATGGTACACACATGCAGACAAAAATGTAGATAGAAGCTGGAATAGATTTATTACACACATGCACACATATGTAATTAATGCATACATTAGCTCATAGATGCCCATGCACGCTCCTTTATCAAAGCATGCCCACACACAGAACAAATTCACACATTGCTCATCCCACTTTGTTGTCTAAAGAAATTTACACAGACACGGCACTGGGGGAGGGGAATATTAGTCTTCAGAGCGAAAATCTAGCTTAATGAATAATTCAAAGGCTGCATAAATATTTCAGCTCTGCTCTGAGTTCTAATCCAGCTCAATAGGACACAGTACAGTCACATCGCTGACCCAGACAGGATTTATGATATTATAATTTATCTGAACGTGGATTTACTCTACTCCCCACAACCATACCCTTGAGATAGATTTAAATTGGTTTGCATTAATGTAAATTATTAACACTGTTTTCCGTGAATACACTTGTATTTTTGTCATACTCATCACAAACATGCGCAGGTTTCAGCATGATTTCAGTTTTAGTTGATATCACAAATAGTCTAAATAAAGCTCATTTAAAGCTGAAATATTAGTCCTTCACAAAGTGTGGTAGATTTCAGCTTTTAAACACACACAGCAGGTCCCAGGCTGTTAATGGTCTTTGTTGTTTTCCTGAGCAACGCTTCCTCTCAGACATCGTGGACATCAAACCAGCCAACATGGAGGATCTGACAGAAGTGATCACAGCGGCTGAGTTTCACCCTCATCACTGTAACCTGTTTGTCTACAGCAGCAGCAAAGGCACCCTGCGTCTCTGCGACATGAGAGAAGCAGCGCTGTGTGACAGACACTCCAAATGTGAGTAAACTTTAGAGCTGCGGTAAAGATTGCTTTCTCCAGACATGATTGGATGACAGATACTGCAGCTTTGAACGTATGATCCCATCAGGTTTGATTGGAGATAAAGCGAAAGACTCTTCAAAGCCTGTTTTTCAGAGACAAATGTCCTTAGAGTTGACAATAAACATTTCAAAATATACCAGAAAATACTTCCATGATTTTAGCTTTGCTGACAGAATGACTCTGTCCCACTTTAGATCAGGGCTATTCAATTACAAGTTCAGTTGGGCCGATTTTTAAACAGAGAATTTAAACTGGGCTAGATGTTTTCAGTGGTTAGTAAGCAGAAGGTAAAGACAAATTTCAAACCAACACAAATAAATATAAGGAAATAACTGGTGATGTTTATTCATCATTTTTCACTTTGAATTTTTGTTTCATGCAGTCACAGCCACATCAAAAGTACATAAGAACACAAATCAAGAACTGTAATAAACTATGGCATACTTTCTCGTCTTCTGAAATGTAAGAATAACATTTTTGTCTTATGAAACTCAGACAATAAAAAAACACGGACGTAACATCAAACATCAACCATGAACTGGGCCACTCAGGTATTGATTCTGGGTCTCATGTGGCCCTCTAGCTCATAGTGGAGTAGGGTTCCTTTAGATCATGGATTGTACTGTTTTTATCATTTTTCTGGTTCGTTTGTATACATGTATGCATTGAACTCATAACTCTGAACAATTAGTTAAAAGAAAAATCTTTGTGTTGTATCTGTACCTACATGTTTATCTCTAACAGCAGTCGCTCTTTTCTGTCTTCTCCCTCCATTGTCAGTGTTTGAAGAGCCCGAGGATCCTAGCGCTCGCTCCTTCTTCTCTGAAATCATCTCCTCAGTGTCTGATGTCAAATTCAGCCACAGCGGACGTTACCTGCTCACCAGAGACTACCTGACGGCCAAAGTCTGGGATCTGAACATGGAAAGCAAGCCCTTGGAGACTTACCAGGTTTGTGGCTGAACAAATGTGAGATGCATCAGGGAGAGCAACAATTTATTTTTGCCCTCAGGCTCAGTAACTAAGATGAGATTTCTTCTGGAAGGAAGCAAATTTGCTTCGGGCAAGGTGAACTAGTCATTTGCACTTTTTTAAAGCTCCTTGTCTCTCAGAAGGCCTCTGTTGTAGAGGAGTGTCTTTGTAATCAGGGCTGAACTATGTAGAAAAAAGATAATATTGTAATACTTATCCCTTCTGGGATGTATGTTGTGATTTTAAGAGAACTTTCCAGATAAATGATGTCATTGCCACATTTTAAATGGGATCTTGAACTCTGTTTTTATAATTTCCCTCATTCTGCCTGTGACTTGGCACATGCTTCACAAACACACAGAGGTAAACATGCACACTCACAGCTCTCCTGTCACATGCTGAGTTTGTGTGCCCTTCTCTCATCAGTAATACTCCTCCAATTCTAGCTCTGGCATTGCACATTTTGTGTAGGGACTGTTGCACATGTACACATTGCAACTGCAACATTCAAACAATGTATTGTTCAGCCTGAATTGTAGTGTGAGAGTGATCTTTTTTCTACATCCTTAAAAATAGAACATGAACTAAGATATCTTCTGTTGTGTAGCATGATGGCTCTGGGTCTCCATCCCTGCAGCTAAGGGCTTGTAAGTTACTCCACATGTCTTATTCTACCTGTTTTGTTTGCTTGAAAACTCTAGAAGATAGTTTTGGTAGAAACTGTCACAGATGTTTTATGACGACACAGTTGGACATTGAATTTTCCCTCCGCTTGTGATAAATTTAGAACTTCATGAGCTGTGCCTTGACGACTCCTAAATAAATAAATTTAAGAGAAGAAAGAGCATTAAAAGTACTAATATTTGGTGTGCCCTGTGTGTGATGATGCCTCTGTTGTGGTTCATGCATTAACCTAAAGGAAAATATTGCACAGCTCACTGAGCAGTCAAGGTAGAGAAGGTTAGCATCTTTGGTTACCTCTCCCCCCGAGATATTCCGAAATATATTTTAAGGCATTTGTCTGTACCTTTGTGAGTATAAGTGTGCTCTTATAGCTCTGCGGCTTGAGAATTTACAGACCAGGATGATTTATGATGTAAGGATATTTGACTATTAGTAGATTTCTAGAGTCTGTATTTTTTTTATTTATTTTTTATTTTTATTTAGATAGCCAATGTTTTTTTAGATAGCCAATGTTTTTTGCACCACAATTTTGGTTCTTTTCATTTTCTTCCTGATTTTCTGTGCAATCTCTTAATGATAGGGTGTAAACCACCAAATACCCAAATAAATAATAACTGTCCAGTTAACAAACCAACAGCTCTTTCAAAATAAAAGCCTAATCTATATATTCTTTAAGGGGGAAACTGGGCAGCTATTTAGTTATTTTTGGCACATGGGTACTTTTCTGCTTCCTGCAAAACATTAAAGTTAGAAGTAGCCTCATTACCCTATTATGCACATTTTTGATCATTAAATATATCAGTTTACTGTTTTTATAAGATAAATTTAGCTTTTTTTTACTTTACTGCTCAGTTTGCAGCATTTGAGTGTCTGTAAAAGTAAAGCACATTTTCATCAAAATAGATTTCAATTAAGGTCCACCATGCTCACACTCATAAGACACATCCATACATATAAAAACATGCATTTTTCTGAACAAGAAAGTTTTTGAAATATTCAAGGTAAAAAATAATAATAAAGAACTCAACAGTTGATGGAGTTTCATGAGGTAAAGAACTTTAAGCAGTGAATCCTTGTGATCTGGTAACAGTCTGTATTTTATGTTTCAGTTGAGCTCTAATGATGGCTTGACTTTGCTGATTTCTCCATAAGTTTATTTTTTTTCAAGAGAAGATTAAATAAATTAAATGATGGACTTGTCAGCAACTGGATGTGTTTGAAGCAGCTGCAGGAGATCAGCTTGGTCCTCCAGACAGCTCACACAAGATCTCAGTCATGGCTCCAAAACTGAATCGATGATCTGTGTGTGATCAATACAAATGTTCTGAACAAAAGCCAGAGTCTTCCTGTCTGGGAGGCTGCTGTGGCTCACTTTAGGGTTTTTTGATTTGACATGATCTACTCTGCATATTCACCTAATACAGTATTTAAATTTGGACAAACTTAGTGGGAAGCAGGTTTAAGTTTTCTTCCAATCATCACCCATTGGAGATTTGGAGAGACGTGAGAGACTCTCCTTCAGTGAGATTGAAACATCATTTAAAGATGACACTTCTGGAATCATGGCAGTGATCTTAAGTAGATTTTGGGCAATGCCCCGGCTTTTCATTGTGCTGTCAGGATAAAGAGAAAACTCAAAAGTAAACAGATCAAAGTCAATTTTCACCTTGGTTGTTGATGATGATCAACCTTTTAGAAATAATAGTGGTACATGCAGATATCACTGGAACATTTGCCTCTGACAACATTTTCAGATTTTTACCTCCGCCAAGGAGGTTATGTTTTCGGGAGAGTTTGTCCGTCCGTCTGTCCGTCTGCTGTGAACAAAATAACTCAAAAAGTAATGGATGGATTTGGATGACATTTTCAGGACATGTTCAGCTTGGGAAAAGAAAGAACTGATTCGATTTTGGTGTTGATCCAGATCAGCGTCTGGCCGCCATGGCGAAAAATGTGATTTCTGTGAATAACTACTGAACTAAAATAGATATCATTATGAATCCAGTTGCTAATGGTATGTTTTCATGGTCAAGGAATCTAAATATTTTGATGAAATAAAGGTAGGACTAATATTTATGGTCAAAATGACTATATGGCTGAGGACTGTGGCGCTGGTGGTCTGCGCTCTCCGAGTGCTTTTCTAGTTTTATTTGTGACATTGCTAAAGTCTAAGGCTGATCCAAAACCAACCCTCATCTTTCCTCAGCTGTGTGTATGTATAATTATAGTCTGGACTAGCACTGTTGAGAAAGTTGCTGTGTGTTTGGTTGCTCCAGTGTCTGTCATATATTTGTTTCTGTTTGTTCTCAGCAAAAAACACTCTTATAGAAGTGCAAACATGTAGTTGTTTTCATTTTTCTGCTGTACTAGAACTTACAGGTTTCTAAATCACCTTGGCTCAACTTTCAGACGATAAAATGCAGTTGAAGGGCCTGTGAGTTAGTCATTCAGACAATTTCTCGTTCTGTTGGGGAAAAGGCCATTGTATGCAATAGAGTTAGTCCAGTTCTCTCCACTTTCATGTTACTCACTTGTCAAAGCTTTGTCAGTGTTTTCCAGTTTGTTGGCCTGTGTTTTAAAATTAAAAGTTAATTTGTTGTCATTTGACATATGTATGTCAAAACATCAAAATGCTTTTTCAACATGGTCAACACAAAATACATTTCATTGTGAGTAGTATGACTGCCACAGTATTACATCTTTGGAAAAAGAAAAACAAATAAACAAAATATATCAAAAACATGAAAAAACAAATCTAAAATCTTAACAATTAAGCTTCCCATGGTTAAAATGCTCCACAGAAGGCTGCATGACAAGGCCACATTTTCATAGTACTTCTGGTTTTGCTTTAGTAATCTATACATTTTGCAAATGTAAGACAAAGTTTTGATGCACCATGATGTTTTGAGAATCCGTACATTTGCTACATCTATACAGGGTCAATTTTTTTCCTTTTACAAAAAAATTGCAATTAATACAAAAATATATACAAAAACAGCTCGGATTCAAATTTCATTGGTTTAATATTTAGACGTTTAAAAAAAAACCTTGCGCCTACTTTTTCTCGTCCTTTGAAAATGAGATCGGTCCCTGTCATGGCTACCTTCTTTAACCTGGTACGCTTGATGGACCGTTGAACATATTTTAGTAGTCCATCTGGAAAAGAGCCCATAGAAGATATTTGGGGAGGACAGAAACTTGCAGAAGCAAATCAACTGATGATTAGACTATCATTCTATCAATCAGCATTTATTACAGGCCAGTCAGAGAATGTAGTCGATGGGAAATAGTTCTCTACTGAATGTGAGCCGCTGCATAAAACATATTCTTTTCAAAATATGTCAGTGAAGATATCCTCTCCATGTAGAGCTTTGTGATATTTGTATTTGCTTTTTATTTAGTCAAATAATATGCTGTTAGCATCTATGCTAACCCCCGTCCAAACTGTCTCTTCCATCTCACTCGTGGCTCGGTCCTCTTCCTGCTCTAAAGGACTCTGATTGGACTTTCCTGCTTTGAGCCACTTGCAGTCATTGTAGACTGGAGCTTGGCAAGATGAATCTGATTATGGACATTGAATCAGACAGGTCCAGCTGCTCTGAAAAGTAGTTCTTTTTGGGGCTGTCATGTTTTACTCTAGTACTACATATGGTTAAATATGTGGCTAATAATGGATTACAGGTGTATTTCTATAAAACATGTGGAACATATGTGAGTTTATAGTAAACCACACCACACTCTCCTGTAAACCACAACAAATTCTTACCACACATGTTTCCAGAATGCTTTGGGGGCAAGAGGAAATGCTTTTTGGAGCCTGATTTGGCCTGCCTGTTGATGATCACTGGTTCAGAGTTATGATTAGTCTGTGATGACAATTAGCCAAAATGCTTTGGAACAACTGTTGAAATGTGACTTTGCTTCAGTTATACAGTGACCCAGGAGATACATGGATAATGTTGTGTTATGTGTGTGTTGTGTTAATAACCCTCGCGTAGCCAACATACTGTAGGATAACGTGTTCACCATAGGGTCAAACAGCACGGGTTGGGTGTCATTGTGCAGATTTCTCTGCAGCAATAGATGCAAATGTATGATGGAGATACAGCCCTGATTAGCCATGCTAACAGCTCTGTTTATTTCATAGCTATCCTTCCTATAAACTCTTGCCAGTACACTAATCCTCTAGCTTCCGGGGTAGTCCAAAGGCAGACATAGTTCCTGCTGTAATTGTCATCTTTTCTTTTCTGATTTAAGGTCAGTGTCAACACAGACACTGTAGAGCATGTGCAGAACACAAAAAGCCAGATACCTTCTTAGCTGGCAAAGTTCCTGCTGTAAACACTGAAAAGTTGCACACACAGAGACACACACACACACACACACACACACACACACACACACACACATAATGTGTGAAAGAGTCTCACTGTTGTATTTATCTATTACTCTAACTGGACCTCTGAAATGGATTTAAATATTTAATGTGATCAGAATAATAAATCCAATTTCTGGAAGTCAAACTTTTACATCTAGAAAAGCAGTTATGGATGATTTGCTCTTACATGCCAAAACCTCTTTCTGTGAATACTCCACAGACTCAACAACAGACCTTAAATCATATATTAAAGGCACTTGAAATGTTTGGTTAAATGCTTTCATGGAGCTTTCCCCAAAGTTTGACTTCAGTGTGGGCGTAAACATACTGACTGTTGCTTCTTCACTGTCATCCTTACAATACTGAGACAGAAATGAATTATGCGAAGATGGCTGTCTATCACAAACACAGCACTTACATATGATTTTATTTTTTCTAACCTTTAAACAATGATTGAATTGATTAGTCGCCAGAAAATGTTCTTCACGTCAGCGATGCATCAACAGAAAAAACCTCCAGCTGTGTTTATGGTCTCTAAAGGTTTCAACTGGATGCTATGTTTCGTGTAGCTGAAAGTTTCACACATATCTTATAGAATCAAATATGCATGAAACATTTATTTTGTAATAGTACCATGGGTTGGAGATGAAACTGTGGATAAACCAAACAGAACTAAACTTCCAAAAGGAGCATCTTTTCTGTTTGTGTGCACTGTGCCACTTCAGTCACACAATGTTCTCCTATGAGTACAACAGGCTACATGAGCTTCTGTTTACGCTCTTAAATATGGTTAAAGTTATTATATATTATGCCTTATGTTGGTGTGTTTTGTATTCCTGCTGCGGGTGTGTGGGTGAACATGTGTGTGTTTCAGCCTAGAGTGTGAGGGCCCGTGAGGCAGCCAGCAGTGGGAGGCTGAGACGTACCACAGCTATTTATAGGCCGCCGAACCTCCACTCGTAAAGGGAAGGAGGGATACCTTACACAGCGCCCGACACCTAGATCTGCAATGCAGCACAGAGAGGGCGCAAAAGAGAAGGAGGGGGTGAGGGGGGGCATGAGGGTTTGGGAAGGAGAGATGATTGAAGGAGGGGAAAGAATGGGAGGAGAGTTTGTAAATGAGAGGATGAGGAGCAGACTAAATGGAGTACACAGAGAGGAGTGAAGGGATGCCAGAGCTTAAAGGCTCAGCTCTGGGTACATTTACACTTGTTTACTGCCTGAATGAGAGAAATGTAATCCATGAGGGATAAAGCACACTTCTGTATATCAGAGATAACACAATAAAGGTTGAAAATGGAAAAATGACAACATATTCAACTTCAGCTGATGGCATTTTCTCCCCTGGAGCGGAAAGACCCACAGGGGAAAGCCAAAATGTCACAGGGTTTGATGTACAACCATGGGCCGACCTCAGCTTGACCGTTTATTGATCAGGGTGACTGCTGACTACATGCAGAATGGGAAGGCAGTGGGCTTAATGCAGAGCAGCCCGGCCAGAGGAAGGTGTAGGTTTCAAACGCTTGCATCACCCAGCTGACACAGTGCTGACACAGACAGGTCGGCTGAAAACACAAGGGAAAAGAGTTATTAGTCAGGGAAAATGTATGTGTGTGTTCACATGTGTCTCCATTATCACATCCTCAGTGGGTTTGAAAGTTAATGGATTTACAGATATGGAAGAGGAGTTTAAATTAAAATGGACTCCTGGCCCTCGCATTGCTCAGGGCCAAATGAGAAGTCTTATTAGATCTACCTTCAGGGAGGCTCGTGTTACAGCTTACACACATTAATGTGTTGCGTCTTTTCTTTGTATTTCTGTGTGTGTGCTCTCAGTTCTTTTTTTTATAAGTTTATATACAGAACCTGAAGGAGCCATGACTCATTTTCTGTCATATCTCTATGTTTGTGTCCCTCCAGGTTCATGATTACCTCCGCAGCAAGTTGTGTTCCCTCTACGAGAACGACTGCATCTTTGACAAGTTTGAGTGTGCCTGGAACGGCTCTGACAGGTACTCTCACCCTGTGTGTGTTTGTGTGTGTGCATGTGGGTGTGTGTGCGTGTTTGTCAGGGGCAACTCTGGTTTCTATGAGGACCACAGTGAGGTTGTCCTCACTCACCAAGGGCCAAATTTGTTTTTAAAGTGGAAGGATACAGCCAATGGGCATGGTACGTTCAACCCCATTATGCATCTATATATATCTATATCTATATATATATATATATATATGGAGCTCTTCTATTGGCTGATCCATATGTGGTTGTGATTGGTTAAATCTTGAACCTGCGTAACTTTTTTTTTTTGCAATCTCAGCCCTACCCTACTTAAGTGATGTTTGAAATGTGAGTTTGAAAATGAAGTTGCTATTAACAAATGGGTATTACCAAACTGGGGTCACTTTCCATTGCTGAGTCATGCACAGAAGGAGGATGACTGTCCTGTCGGGTTTAATGAGTTTGCATTAATGTGGCAGAACCATCTGCATCTTGAGTCATTGATGAAAAGTAAACAAACCTTTTGGTCAGAGTTTTACTGTCAAAGATTTGGTTTTAGCAACGCTTTGCTTTTTTCTTTTTTTTTTACATCTTAGTAAGAATGACCTGTCAATAAATTTCACACCGGTACAACTTGTGAGCTTATGTAAATTTTGAGAAACAGACGTTGTACGGGATATTTTGATGCATAAAGAAAAATAATTTTGGCAAGTGTTACATATAACAGTACATTTGATGTAAATACTCTATTAACTGGTTCTTCTTAATAATCCTCAGACTTCACAGAACGTTTCAGAACTGTTTTTTTTTTCTGAAAAACAGTACCAGGGGTGACTCTTCTTAAGAGTTACAGTTTTGTAACAGCTGTATTACAGGTGGGATTTTAACTCAAGGTTTGTTTTAACTGATGGGTATTTCTACACTGTTTGGGAGTGCTCTTCACTGCTGAGTCATGCACACAGAGGATTGTTGTTTTTTAGCAGCTAAAGCTAGTGTTATGAGTTAGCATGATTGTAGTAAAACCATCATCACACTGCTATAGCAGTATATAAGCAGCAGTAGTAGTAATAATAATTGTATTACAGCCACCAGGCAACCAAGCTGAGGACAGTTACCGCTTTATCGTTTTGGATCACTTCATGTGCACAGGCACAACATCCTGTTAAAATATCATCAGGTTAACACTACTCACAGGAATCAACAATGTTAACTGATACAAAGACTGGTCACATTTCCAGAATTCAGTCCAGAAAGGTAAAGTAGGAGAATTTATCCTGTTTAAAGCTGCTCTCTGCAGGAACTTGTACAGATGCTACGCTGTAATAAATTACCACCCTATCAGGAGTCCTTGGTGGTCCGTTGTGGACAACTGCCAGCATTAAAGTCCCTCTTGTCCATGCACTGAGTTTGTTTACATGTATATAATGAGGCACATCAAACACGGATTTGTTTGTTCATCTGAATGATCATTCACATTTGTCAGCTTCTATAAAACTACTATTCGTTTTGTACATATTTTAGCCTGCTTCCATGAAGCAGAACTTGACTTGTAGTTGTAACAGAGCTGCCTAAATAAGTAAATAAATAAGTACTGCTCTGTGTGTTGCTGTGTAGCAGAGTTTCAGGAGCAGGACCACACCTCAACCATCTCTCTTCCTATATATTCTAACCTGACCATTTCCTCTCTTTGTTTTGTTCACACAAAGCCTCTCTCCCTTCCACCCCTCCAACCATTTCATCTTTCCATCTTCCTTAGGGCCTTAAAAAGGGGGAATTGTCGCGATTTTCCTTAAATCTTAATCCTTTATATTTGTCTCTTAATGTGTTCATTATCTGCTACACATAATAGACAATTGTCAAATTGACCCTGTTGATGGCAGTGTCCTTGCTGGTGAAAAACTGGGCGGATGAAGGACATCAGCTCAGTGCAGTTTCAGGTGTGACAGACCGATGGCCTGATTTGGCTCAGGTGCGGTGAGCTTATACATACCTCTGAGTTCCAGTGCTCGGTGCTGACTCATTTCTTTGCTATCAGAGGGTTTGAGAGCTTTTATGTGTTTCTTGGGTTGATGTTTCCAGTGTGCTGAATAACTTTTAAATTGTTATGTGTAGATTGTTTAAGATTCTCGAGTAGCTCTGAGAAAGTTTTAAATAAGCTGGAAGTTGTAACCCAGCCTCTTATGCTCTCTTTAAACAGCAACAGATGATTTTGTGTCATTAAGGAGCGTGACGAGAAACCTGTGATAGTTTTGTGTGTTTATAATTTTAGTCTTTTATTCATTTGTCATCCTGCCTGCAGTCATGCAGCCTGTGCCCCACGGTCATTATGAGTTTTCCATTTTTAAAATAAACCAATGGTTTATAAAGAAGTACCTTAAACATTTTCTCTCTTCTCTGATTCAGTGTGATCATGACGGGAGCCTACAACAACTTTTTCCGCATGTTCGACCGGAACACCAAACGTGACGTGACCCTGGAGGCATCAAGAGAGAGCAGCAAACCCCGGGCTGTCCTGAAGCCACGAAGGGTCTGCGCCGCTGGAGGAAAGCGCCGGAAGGACGACATCAGCGTTGACAGCCTGGACTTCACGAAGAAGATCCTGCACACGGCGTGGCATCCCAACGAGAATATCATCGCAATCGCTGCCACCAACAACCTTTACATCTTCCAGGACAAACTTAACTCTGAGATGCATTAACGAAAGGATGTCAGCGTCAGATTGTGACGAGTTTACACATGAAAACACAACTATGCCAGAATGTACACATTAACAAACACAGCCACAGGAATATGCCTGAAACACACACACTCTTAGGTCGAATTGTTCACATGCTCCTTCCCCGGCCTCCCAGAACTGAAAGGACCTTAAAAAAGGGCTAGAAAGGGAACAGGCTGGATTCAGCAATGGATCATGGATTAGGACAGTGGATTTGCTGATTGTTAACCTCTGGATTGTGCTTGATGGCGTGTTTATACCACAGCTCAGCCCCTGAGGTGAATAAACCCCACACACCTCAGTCTGGAGAGACGTTTACATGTTTGTCTTTTCCTTTGGTTTGACACTTTTCACGCTCTTTTGCTTTTTCCACATCTCCTTCGCCTCTTCTTTCTGTTTTTGTGTGTTTGAGCAAAGTCTATTCTTATCCCCTGCCCACTGTTTTGTGTAACAAAAACCTTTCATGGTTGTCTACCAGCGGCAATGACGATAGATGGGGCATTTACATAACTCACTGTTTGTTTTATTTAGAGCTAAGCCAAACTTTTTTGATTTTATTGTAAATGATTTGTTCATTCATGTCATGGATTGGTTATTTTGGTGGTCAATAGACTTTGAAATGACAAAAGTGATGTGAAAGGATGAATTTGGGAACCCTCGCCCTAGACCAAGTACACCCCCTCACCCCTGGGCCATGTTCAGAGAGCTCAAACATTCAGCACCCTGCAGAATGAAGCAGAAGCTAGTCAATAATTTCACCACAGCCTAATAAGAGGACACACACTCATATCTGTTCCTCATACTGTTTCAGTTGTTAATGTTTGCTGCTGAAACTTCTCGGTTGTAAATTCTGCTTCTGGTCCGGGGCTGAGTCGTGTGCCCCTCTGCCATTAACACAACTCAAAATAAGTAAAAAAAAAAAAAAAAACAGGAGAAAAAATAAGAACTACAAACAAGTAAATCAACAATCAAGCAAAAGGATGCTGCATGTAAAACCAGTCTAGCCTAGGTGTTTATAAACTGACTGACTTGGCTGCCTTCTTGACCATTTAGACCCAGCTGTACAAAAGCTTCAGGGGCCCCCAGGGGCCCCATGCAGCACGAGTTACCATAGATGACCGAGCTCCCCTACCTTATTTGTGTCTTCGGGCACTAAAGCATGTTTACCAGTGTTCGGTTCATTCACGTTAATGTACATTTTGAATGAAGCCGTCCATGAATCAGTTTCTACTGGACTGAAGCTGAGACAAAGAGGGATGGGGAATGTTTTCATTCATGTTGATCTCTAAAAGGAAAAAAAATTCAAAGGGCCTAAATGGTGTCTGTAAATATGAACTCAGTTTTTGACATGTTTTAGGTTTAGTTTTTTTTAATTCCACAAACTTGATGATGTGTATCGCTGATCGCCTCCAAAGCTGCAGCAGAGAGATGCTACTTTAATCTCTTCAGCCTTTCTCACTGATTACTTTTCTGAAAAGCAGAAGCTTTTATTTTTAGAAAACAGTCTATTCTTTTATTATACTTTAATTTTTGACAACATCTGTCGACCACATCCCTACCAAACTAATGTTGAGTCACTAGTGTTTATGTATGTTAATGACAACATTGTCAAATAAACAGTTATAAATGCTGTTAATGTTTTTTTCTGAATAAAGATTTCAACGAAATTGCATCCAAAGAGCTCATGTGTCTGATTTTTATTACAATTTAATCACACAAGACCAGCAATAAATGCACACGCCATTATGAAGATGTATAACACCATGGCTTCATTTTTATTGGACCATCAGGGAGCCCTTATTGCTCCATGTTTACAGTCTAAAGCTCCACCTGTTGGCTACACAGAGTCACTACTTATCAAACATAATCTAAAAACATCCCGAGAGCCTTTTTCACACATGCAAGCTTAAAATTTCTTTAAAAAACACCTGAGTAATCTACCTTGCTGATGAGCTTGTTTACACTGTCCCCCTAACAGCAGGAAGCTTTCCTGGTGTTTCCATGCCAGTAAATGAAAGGCTGCAGCGTTGGCTAAAAACTCTGCTGTTGCATTCAGCATGCAGATCACTTGAGTAAATTCAGGAAAATTTTAGGGTTTTTCAGCAAGTAAGGGGTTTCACAAGGGCCCTAAATAGATATCATCAAAAGGTATGATGCCCCAGAAAATTGACTGTAGTTTTGTTTTGATATCATCAACAACTCAAAGTACTAGCAAAATAAGATATAAGCTCCTCAAACATGAGGACAAAGCATTCACGTAAAAAAAAAATATTAAATTAGTTAATGATAACTATGATGATTCTAATTTTTCTAATTGTAACAGGGTCATCGATAATGAAGTGAGTACCAGACTGTATGCAACATATATTAGGGATATGTGTTAACAAACAGCATCCTAGAAATTACAAACAAGCAAAACTAAAATGAGTTTAACTTATATTAAACCTTACGTAAGGTTTTAAAATTACAATTTGAATGATAGTACAGATTAATATTTTGTGTTCTTCGTGGCACCTAAGGGACTACGTTTGATAGGGATTAACAGAAGTATTTCCAAGAGTCAAAGAGAAGATGAATAATTGAAGCAAGTTTGATATTTAACATTTCTTTTACACTCTTAAGTGCTTTAAATTTGCCACAATGTCTGCTGTTAATTTGTTAGCTTTAAATGCTTTGATACTATGGACACTGATGAAATGTCAAACCTTTTGACTTTGTTTCAAATTTACAACAAGAAATATCAACACACCTATCACTTACTGAGGAATATCTCCCTGGAATGCACCTTCATAATTACCTTAAATCTGTGAGGCATACTTAGATACATGGTGCTGGGATAATTCCTGCGGTTTTGGTCCACAATGACATGACAACTCCATGCAATTGCTGCAGACCTGTTGGCTACACATCCATTATACAAACCTCCCATTCCACCTCAACTCAAAGGTGCTCTGTTGGACTGATATCAGGTGACTGAAGGCCACTGGAGTGCAGTGAGCTCATTGTCATGTTCAAAAACCACTCTGAGATGACTTGGGCTTTGTGACATCTGTTTTCCTGCTAGAAGTAACCATCAGGAGATCGTTACGGAGATATCACAAAGGGATGGACAAGGTCAGCAACAATACCCAGGTAGGGTTAAGGGCAGAAAAACAATGCTCAGTTGGTGCTGAGGGGCCCATAATGTGTCAAAGCTTTTCTCCACTACAAACCACCATGAGCTGTTGATACCAAGCAGGTCCGATCATCTGATTCAAGCTGAAGACGCTTGCGGGTAAAAATCCCAGCAGATCAGCAGTTTCTGAAATATTCAGCTCATGGTACTGACAACCATAACATATTCAAAGTCAGCTTCAGGTTAATCACCCTTTTTTTCCCTTAACCTTGGTTTAAACTTCAGCAGCCTCTCTTGACCATGTCTGCATGCCTAACTGCAATGAGTAGCAACCATGTGATTGGTTATCAGCAATTGATGAGTAGTTGAACATGTGTACCAGATAAAGTGGCTGGTCAGTGTATATTATCCATTTATTATTGAAGTTAAGCAGGGGGGCTGAGTGACCAGCAGTTCAGTACATCCCGTGTACTGAGGCTGTTGTCCTTGTGGGTGACCTGCCAAAGGTCAGAAAAACACCTAAAAATCACGTTAAACAAGAGCAAATGTGTTCATTTTGTTTATTGGTCACAGTACAGAAAACAGTAGTGACATCCTAATGTAAAACACATCATCAGTCAGGGGCTGCAAACATTTATTCTATAAATCTCTGCACAGCAGAGACAGACAAACGATGAAGAGAAGAAGTCAGACATAAGGTCATGGTGCTTCTACAGCTGAGCGTCTGAAATGTTCAGAAGTAATGATGGACATGATGGAGTTTTATCTCCACCAAACTCATGATTATAAGGCACTTGAAAACAACTTCCTAAAATCAGCCAACGTTCTGCATATGCAGTGTACAGCACTGAGGAATCAAAGCTTCATAGCAACAGAAATCCTTTAAGTTATATGCATGATGGCCAATTGGTTTAAAGGAATAGTTCAGTTTTGAAGTGGGGCTGCATGAGGTCCATCTTGATAGTACATTCAATAACCACAATGATATTCCTTAGCTCTGCTCCTGTACAGAGGGAACCAGCATGGAATTTAGGCAATAATTTTTTGCAGATGGGGCCAAGAGCTCCTTGTAATTTTCTGGATTCTAGATGAGAGATAACTAGAAAAATAGCTCTGGAATGATTGTTCAACATTCTAATCAATTTTCAGATGCTTTACTTTCCTACAAGTAAACGCTGTTGTTACCTCTGTTTCTGCAGGTGTGTGTCTGTTAGCATGATGAAACTTAGTGGCATCTAGATGCAGATCCAAGATATTTGTCATTAATTGTTACTATTGTGTGACAGGGCATTTTTCCTCATTTTCCATAATCACTCAGCTAAAATGTCAGAAATGCCTTGGCGATGATTTGTGCTCTCTGAGCTCTTCTCATTTGGCACTAATTTACTCCAGACGGAGTACTTAAGTACCAAGACAAAAGGCTTTGCTGCACAATCGCCTCAGCATTCATTTTGTGTTCACTTTCACCTAAAATTCATTTAATTACACAGAGCTCTTGGCAACATCTGCAGATCTGTACAGTTTTAGATTAATGCCAGTGCCTTTCGTTCAAGGGCAGAGCTGCTCAAAGTCGCTGTGGCTAATGCGCCTTCTACTAAAATGTACCTCAAACTACTCAGCTTTAAAATATTGAACTATCCATTTAAGTAAAACAAAATCATAATTCTCAGCCACAGACAAAACAATGGGAGCACACCTCTAGAGGAAAAACAGAATCATAAATACTGACAATTTTGGCCACAAATATAAGATAAGCATTTTAAAATGTTTGCAGCAGATAGTGTTTGGCTCAAAACAAAATCAACAAAAACAAACAAACAAAATCAAAATAAAACCATTGATTTACATCAAATTAAGTTAAGTTATGAAATGTGTACATGACCAGCTTATGAAGTTTCATAATTTAGTATTCGGCAGTTAATTTCTTATTCTAGAGACAATAGCATTGTGTTTTATCTGTTGTGTGCATTTTATTACTTTGTTTTTGAATTTGGCTCAAAAGCTATAAAGATGCAAACAAACACACTGGAGTTCAGTCTTTGACGACACCGCCCAACCCTACAGTTCTGAGCAACTGTAATCCTTAATCAGTAAAACTGTCCTTGTGGAGACAGACCATATCATTGTGCTTCTTTTACCTCCCCTTCTTTCTGTTTGTTTATTTTCCTGTCTTTACACCACCTCCTGTGTCTCAGTCTCTGTTTCTGTCTCTGTGCTCTGCTCCAGCTGAGCGGTCAGGAAGGGGTTAAAAAAGAAGTCAAACCCGAACTGCAGAGCATTTTGAGCTGTGCGCCTCCAGTCATGTTCAATCTTGTACTGCCTGCGACTTGTGATGTTTGCGTCTTTGCAGGACAGACAGTGGATGGCTTTTAGCTCAAACACTGGCCATTTGGACCCTAAACGTCCCTCCAGTATGGTGCTGAACTGCACCACGCTGCCCGTGTTTAAGTGCAGGAGCACAGATTTAAACTCGTTACTTGCCCGCAGGACGATGTCTTTAGTGGCATCTTCATCCTCTATGATTGTCCCATCTTTTGTCTTTTTCTCCAAAGGCATTCCCATCGTCACCTCAAACTTATACCTGTCGAAGCGTTTGATGTGGCACTCGTGCTTGGCCAGTCTTTTCAGCTTGCAAAGGGGGTCTTCTGTAGGCGGGGCTGGGGCGGGCAGGGGTTGAGGCTCTGCTGTGACGTTCCTCTCCTCACATGCAGGATACGGCTCTCCATACAGGCATCGCATCCAGTTCCCAACAAACACGGGCAGCAGGTTGATCACCGAGTGCGGGCCGTTCTCAATGTCGGTCACTCGCACGTATTTGAAGCGCCCAGTCCAGGTGACGCGGTGTCCCTCCAGGTGGGAGCAGAGAATCTGAGTCTGGGCCATGTTGGCATCTTTCCACGCCATGGGGCCGCACATGTTGCTGTATTCGGGCCACGTCAGGGTGGAGTTGTACACCTTCATGCCCTCAGACCTGTACACGTACATCCAGCAGAAGAGCACCACAGCACTGAGCCACACCAGGATGAGTTTGACGACGCTGCTTCCGGACAAGGACCGGAAAACCACTATGGGATTAAGGCTAAAGCGGGTCCAAAGCCTCAACACGACAGGCACAAAACAAACTGTGAGTGTGACCACCATCTTTGTCAGCTCCAGAGCCAGGAACCACTGCATCAGCTGGATGATGAGCATGGCAGCGAGGCCCAGAGAGAGAATGGGGAGGGCGAACAGGAAGAGGAAGTAGCCCACACATGTGCGGATGAGTCCTATCGCAGAGGAGTTGTTGAGGAACACCAAAGAGAGCTCACACCAGGTGAAGCAGACCAGGTATGGCACCAGGCACAGGTAGGTTCCCTTAAAGCCTCTCAGCTGAGCCATACGGAAGAGGAGGTAGAAAAGATGTCCGTACAGCAGGCATGGCATTCCCAAATTCAATGCCACAATGTCTCCCAGGGGAACTTTGATGAGGGTCATCCCAAACAGCTTGAGGAACCAGAGGGAGTCCGGCAGGATGTGTGTGAGCGAGCACGCTCCGGAGAGGACCTCTGTGAGGAGAGCTTTACGGGCGAAGAGCTGAGCCGAGGCGTGAAGGCTGAGGAAAGCAGTGACGGTGAAAAAGAGCGCAACGGCAGCTAACTCTGAGCACGGGATCCAGTCCTTATCGGCAACAGGGAAGGAGAAAACCACAAAGACCACTGAGAGCAGGAAGTATCTGGAAAAAAAAAGACAGAAATAAGAGGAGTTTTAATCGGACTGCTTTAAATATCTAACCATTCATCTTCAGAGCAGTAGGAAGCCTCTTTTCTGCACCATGGGGCAAAAGCCAGTTTGACTTATAGCCAGACAAATGCATAAGAGGTGTCCAAACTTTTTTTATACTTGTGCAACATACAGTAAAACATGAATGGACTCCTTTGATATACTCAAGTATGTTCAAGTTGAGGATTTTGAAGTGGACAGTAAGATTTCAGGGGGCCCTTTCTGGTCCATATAATCACTGGATTGATGAGAAAGACAGTGTGCAGCAGAGAGGGGAGGCACTGACATTTAAGGATGATGAATGTTCATTTTTATTGATACAGATGCCCTAAAGGATCCTCCTTAATGATCTGAGTCCCAAATTGAATCATTATCAAAACTTCTCTACGTGTAATGTTTTAATATTATGAATCAAACCACCATTAATCTGATCCATTTATTTTCTATACATGTATTTTTTAATTATGTATTTACACATTTTTGTACATTCATTTCATACTGTTACTTTTCAAACTGCATTAGAACATAATCATACACTCACCAGCCACTTTATTTGGTACAAATCTTAAGCTGCTTCTTTACGCAAATAGCTGATCAGCCAGTCACATGGCTGCAACTCAGTGCATTTGGGAATGTAAACATAGCCAGGATGACCTGCTAAAATCCAAAGTAAGCATCAGAAAGCAGAAGAAAGGTGACTGAAGTGAGTTCTGATGTGTCATAGTTGTTGGTTTAGACAGATTGCTCTGCAGATTTTTCAAACTGCTGAGGTACTTTTTCACACATAACCATCTCTAGGGTACAGAGAAGGGTGTGAAAAAGAGAAAATGTCCAGTAAGTAGCAGTTCACTGGGTGAAAATGTTTTACTGATGCCAGAGGTCAGAGTGGTTCAAGGTGATAGAAAGGCAACAGTAACTCGAATAACAACCTGCTGCAACCAAGGTATGCACCTCAACTTTTAAAGCACAAAGGGTACCACATCAGAGGGCCACACCGGGTGCCACTTCTGTCAGCATAAGACAGGAAACAGTAACAATTTGCACTGGCTCACTAAATAAAAAGAATGATGCAACATTTCCTTTATTTTGTTTCATTTGTCATGTGTTTGTTAATCACACCTGAACTTATTCCAACTTTTTTTTACTCATTCAATGTTCATTTCTCTTTCCTTCAAATCTAAACTCATTTTTAGGACTTTTCTTCCAATCCCATTTATTCATTGTTGTCCCGGGTTCTTATTTGTAGGGTTAAGATCTTCTCTGAAATCCTGTGAAATGTACTTACAAATAAGGCTCCAAGTGTGTCCATCCAAAGTTTGTCTCGGCCTGCTCCAGATCCAGACCAGGTTCAAAGTGAGTCAGCAGATCTGTCAGGGCTCGAAAGTTCTCCCACGCTTTTGAATTCTTTGTAACAATAAAAATAATGTTTAATTCTTCTTGATTTGATCTTCTCATCTACACTCAAGTCAAAAAAAAATGACCAACCTGAAAAACCCGCAGTGTACAGATGACCATGGAGAAGAAGGAGAGGTAGAACACCAGCAGGGGTATGAGGAAGATGAAGAACTCGATGGTGAGGTTGGAGATGATGAAAAAGAAGATGAGTGCGTTGACGTGGTGTGTGGGGATCAGAGCACTGAGCCACTGCATGCCGGCCCGAGACGCCCAGTCGATGAGGTGCTCCTTTATCTCCAGCAGGGCGTACAGAGGGAACTTTAAAAGCTGGAGGACAAAAGCAGAGAAATGGTTTGTGTTTAAAGAGACTGGCCAACATAGCCTCATGAAGCTTTTGGTTCTTTCTTTTCAAAAATGACAAACAGATTTGATGCTCTGGGGTTATTCTGCAGTGCCATCTAGTGGCACACAGAAGTTATTCCAGCCCTCTTGTGATGGCGCTGGCATACTGGCTGCTTCTCGGTTCCCTTATTTGCATTTCCCCCCAACCTCCACCTGCATCTCTCCCTAGCACCCACATCCCTCCCAGCAGAAATGCAAAGAGGTAAACTAGAGCAGAGGAGCCATGCCTTTAGGAGCCCTGAGACATTGCATTTGAAGCTGTTTGTGATGACGATGACAGATGATCTGATATACACAATCAAACAGCTGATTGTTGATGGAAAGAAATAAACACAATTCTAATAAAACAAACAGATTTTAATGTGTTTGTCTCTGAATTTTATCTGATTTTTCTCTGTTTGGTAAATAAAACTGTGGAAAATTTAAGGAGAAAATACCGTATTATTAAATTAATCAATGGTCTTGTTTAGATTCTCTGATGACATAAATAACTAGAAAAGCTCTCGGAGAGCGCAGACCTCTGCCAGCGCCACAGTCCTCACCCATATTGTGATTTTCACCATAAATATTAGTCCTACCTTTATTTTATCTAAATATTTACATTCCTTGACCATGAAAACATAAAAATGTGCACAAATGCCGAAAATGGTCATATCTTGCAATGTTAAGGAATCCTTTAAAAAATTACTGGATCCAGATGGTGATCCGGATCACTCCCAAAATCTAATCATGTTTTCCTTGTCCCAATCCAGCAATTTTCTGAAATTCCATTGAAACCCATCCATAACTTTTTGAATAATATTGCTAACAGAGAAACAAACAAACAGACAAACAGACACCGGCAATAATACAATTGATACTGTTTGGATGTATCCGCAACCCTGAATATCATTGACTTGGTTTTATATTTTATCAAACCCTGATATGTACAATACATTTTTCTAATGATGAAAAGTATGAAGTCTTTCCAAATGAAAACAGACTTTTCCTTCCCTGGACTTGAGTGTAATTCCTAAAAATACAGAAAAAAAGGATACATACCTAATAAGACATTTCTGTTTAAATTGTGCTCCTTAGATATATAGAGCACATTAAAAAAAAAAAGGCCATCAGGGATTCAGAAAACACATAAAATAAAACCCAGGACTGATGCACTAATATTAAACTGATTTTATGACAGTCATTTTTATTTCATGAATATTCAAACACAATTCTTTTGTTCTGTTTTAATCACATCAGTTTTAAAGATGTTGATGGTGTTTAATCATTCAGTGGTCTGCTTGGCATCTGTTAAAAGTTGAATTTTTTTCCTCTATTGAAAAACTCTGCTGATGCTTTGAGGTTTCATCAACATTTATGCCGCTGTAGCATCAATCACAGAGTAATATCTAATAAGAGGGCGGGTCTGTCAGCCACAACACTTCTACAGAGGAAGCTCTCGTGTATCTTAGTTATTGCTCCTCGAATTCTCCTCTTATCTCCTTTGTCCTCAAATCTGGGTGTAAGATGATGATGCACAACAGGGACTGTCACAACACTGTACTGGTTCAGTTTCAAATGTGTTGTACCCCTTTGGTTACGGGTCTGTGTAATTGCTAATTACTAGCTGCTTATTAGTCATAACTAAGAAGTTATTATTATAGGCAGAGAAGAGATTGTCTGTTAAATTTTCCTCTAATATATTTTAACAACTGTGTATTACCTCCCTCATGTAGTTTATGTTTCCATTGACATGTCCATTTGTTTATTTGTCTGTGTGTCCATCAATCAGTGAGCAGGATAAGTCAAAAAGATCTCCACAGATCCAGATGAAACTTTAATGAAATGTTGGTCATGGCACAAGAAGGAAGTGATAGTGGCTGACATTGTTGCTAACGACTGAACAAACCACTTCAGAAATGCTTGAAATGTGTACTCTTGGAGCTAGGAAGTTCTGCACATTGCACTTTTTTTTTAATCAAAATTATCTTTGTTAAGAAGGACTCTTATAATTATTCTAATTTGATGACTGTTAATAAAAATTGTCTATTCTAAAAGGAAAAGGACAAAATTTTAGTCTTAAGTCATTTTAAATAATAGTGTTCCCCATCTAAAGTGATGTTGTGGCCATAACTATTTCATGTGAAATTTCACACCAATTACTTAATATTTGTTATAAATTAATTTCTTCACATTTAATAAATTCAAACTGCAATTCATGGAAAGAAAAAATAGGAACCATATTACACCTGTTGTGTTACTACAATGAAAAACATTAAACTTGAGTTTTTCTAGTCTGAACAATTTCTCTGCACTTTTAATAAAATCCAAAATTCTTAAGTGGTCCATTAAAATTTTTATATTTCCAGTGACATTGACTAAATTTTTTCTGTGGTGGGAGAAGCTGTGCCTCTGTAATGTTTGTTTTTTGTTCTATATTTTTCTTCAAATTCTTCATTGAATTGTGTCACTTGGGTGCTATGAATTGTTCAGCCACACATACATTATCTTCAGCCCTTATCCTTTTCTGGGTCACAGAGCTGGAATCTTTCCCTGCTGACACATGCAGGGTTAGTTACACCCCGAACCAGCTGTCAGCCAATGGCAGGTCCACATATGACAGACCCTTTCAAATGCTCACCCACACCTACGGGAAAATTAAAGTCACCAGTTGATCTAGCAGGCATGCTTTTGTTTGTCTGTGGAAGAATCTGAAGTGCCCTGAGAAAAACTTCACATGAACAGGAAGAACATACAAACTCCACACAGAAAGGCCCCAAGTGACACGGAGTCAGGACCAGCAGCCTGGCACATGCACTGCCTACTGTCAAGAGTTTTTACAACCAATGAAGTTTTATACTTGTAATTCTAATCAACAAGTTAGGACACCAGAGTTTTCCTACCTTCTGGTGTAAAGGCAGCTCATCTGGATGCTTCACCACAACATCATCATCATCGTCATCATCATCACCTCCTGCAGCAGCCATCACCGGAGAAGGTGCAATACCCTGAGCGTACTTCTTAGTCATCTCAACAAAATCATCAAGGCCCACGTGGGAGGAGGCTGCGAAGACAAAGCAGACTTGTTTTTAACCTTAGGTGACCACTGATTCACCTTAAGAGGGGTTTCGAAGTTAACTCTGTCCATGAGAAAAACTTCACTAAATCTTTATTAAATGAAAAACAAATGATGACACTAAACCTACTCAATAGAAATGATATTTTCCCTCCACTTTCTGACATGTTTTGCCAAAGAGTTTGTTCTACAAAGTGGCTAACATTTTGTATTCGATACCACTGCAGTAGTGCCCCTGTGCTACATTATCTGATCGCCCCATATTGAATATTCTTGATGGAGCGATTGCCCAATCACCTGCCGGATAAGCTTTAAAAAAATTCTGCCCATTCCCAAACACTTTCTATGGGCTGTGGCCCAGGTGGATTAATGAAATATACTGAACGGTCCATCTGATGTGTCAGATCAGTGAATTACATCCTCAGTTTCTGGTCAATCTCCCATCTCTGCCAAGTACCAAAATCAGTTGGGTTACTGCCATGTGACTGGCTGATTAGCTTATTGTGCTAACATGCCAAATGACTTTATAGAGTGGCCAGTAAATGGTTATCTGCAATGATTAAAAAGAAAGAGGAATGTTTAGTGATGAGTATACCCTTTAACTGTAGTTTTAAAGCCCACATACCTTCACTGGTCACCATAGACTCCAGGATTCTCCTCTGCTTCTTGGCAGAACTGTTTAAAGGACCTGGGGAGACCGGTTTACCTGTAAATAACAAAGGTTGATAGAAATCCTCTTACCATGCAGCTTGTCTTTCATTCTTTTTTAGAATTCTGTAAATTGTTCTGGTTGTTTCGTGTGATTGATTAGACAACACTCCCGGTCATACCTGGCTCTGTGTGGACATGCTCCACGTTCTCTAACATCTCAGAAACAGCAACAGACTTCTTCCTCTCTGGGTTTAACTTCCAATACATGAGCAGAGCTGCTTTTCTGACTCCTCTCTCAAAGCGTGTCTCTGTGCACAGCTTCTTCACCTCCTCAAAGTTCTCCAGGGTGATGCCTATAACACATCAAGCACAGGCTACTGCAGAACAGGAAAAGTGTTGTCTTCCCTTTATATAGAACAGTTATTTCGGAGGTAATGAGGGAGGAAGAGGGAGATTTATGGTACCTTTCCTGGAGGCTAAGCACTGTTGTAGCAGTTTCACGGCGTCCCTCCGACCTTGTTTTGCAGCCTGGACGAGCCAAGTGACCGCTGTGCAGTTGTTGAGCTCCTCATCTCTTTCTTCTGCCAATGCCAGGAAGTAACGCCCCATCTGGACATCACCACACACAGCCAATCAGACTCGTACAATAAGCATTTATGTGACCCGTCCTTGCCACCAATATGTTTCTCTAAAATAAAATGTATCATAACTCTGCGCATCTGTTTGCTGCTCAACATATGCTCATTAAAGTCTGTAACATTTGCAATATGTTCCACTGACCTTGGTCTGTGCCTTAGCTTCTCCTGACTTTGCTCTCTCTTCCAGATCCTCAAAACTGACCTCTTCCTCTGGCTCTTCTGAGGAAAGCAGAAAGGAAATGCATCACAAAGGATTTTTGGTAACACTTTCTATGAAGCCCACATTTATAAAGCATTATAACAGCATCCATAATGCATTACAATGCACTCATAATGCCTCATAACTACACTTACAAGCAAACATAATGCTTCATGATGCTTTATATCAACGGTCATAAAACATTGTAATGTCATTTATAATGAATTATAATGACTTGTTCCATGGATGCTCATGAATACTCATGAACACTACATCCATAATGCTGACCCTGTCAATCACAATGCATTGTGAGGGCATTCATAATGCTTCATCACTACACTCATCATGCTTTATGATGCACAACATCAACAGTCATTAAACATTATGATATCACTTATAATGAATTATAATGACTAGCTCTTTGGTTCACTGTTGATATAGAGCATCATGAAGCATTATGTTTGCTTATAAGTGTAGTTGTGGGCATTATGAATGCATTATAATGCATTACGGATGTCGTCATAATGCATTATAAATGTGAGCTTCATAGAAAGTGTTACTGATTTTTTTAGAAACTGTCAACAATATATATAATACATTTTCAAATAACAGTAGTACCTAAACATGCACCCCTTTATTTGAATCCCTCTTCTGTTTACAATTAAACAACTTCAGATAACTTCTTCTCTCGTTCTCAGTCATATTTAAAATTTTAGCTTCAAATCATCAACAATAATGATAATGCATCTCCGGGTCTTCACTGCCTGGTGGATTTGCACATTTGATGTGTTTCATTTTTTTCCCCTGTTTTAAATTAGGTATGTCACTGAGAACTCCTCCTTTGGTTGAAATCTAGTGGAAATTCAGACAAATCTTTCGGTACCCCGACTTTACCTGCTCGTACCTGGAATGCATTTCTCTGGGATGCGATATAATTCCAACTTCCAAGTTTAGAGGTAAATGGTACACACCAAAGATCAGATTTTGTCAGATTAAAATGACAAAATCTGATCTCTGATTTACACGCTTCAGATTTCTTTCAGTATTTCGATCTCCATGATTGTACAAGGACCCTCTCACCCTTAAACTCTCGCTTTAACTTTAACATGTCCTTCTCCCTTGGCTATCCTTTCCAGGCAAAAAAATAAAAAAGGAAAGCACTCGAGATATACTCCTGATGGGTGGAAAAGAGTGTTTCAAAATCACTGGTATATGTGGTCAGGCATGACTATGCTCAAAGAACAAGGCTGCCAATAAATCTCTGTTATGTCTTAATAGCCATGTGGATAAAGTCTGTTTAAAGTGGAAACTTCATCCTACATTTTGTCAAACATGTATTCTCTGCATTTTGTCAATACGTCCCCTATAACTGTTTTTAGGTTCACTTTAGAACCGTTTATTTATTTATTTAGTTAGTCTCTTTTTCAAGTCTTAAGTACCTGTCTAACAGAGTCAGAAAAGTCTTAATTTATCCCACTATCCTTAAAAATCATGTGCAGAGATCCCATTCTAACAATATTTTCATGTATTCAGATGGAACTAGTTATCAGCAATCCTCAATTTAGTAATAAAGCAAACCATTTATGTGTTAGCAAACGATGTGCTTGTCATAGCTCCAGCTAAGGCTAGTGCAGGTTCCTCAATACTAGGCTACACCTTATGTTAACAACTGAAAAGAATACAGAGCAACGTTGTTCTCCAAGTTTACTTTTGTCAAGGTCAGTTTAGTTTTAATCAGTTTTTAATGCTGGTCTGGTAGTTTGGTTATAATTCAGTAAAATGTGTAACTCTAATGTATTGACTTTAATGTTAGTTGTGGATTTTTGTATGATGTAAAGGCCACCTAGTCAGGATTAAGACCTAAACAAGGGGATGAAAAAAGTATCTATTTATCCATGCATTCAATAACCTTACAGCTTGTCTCTTTTTCAGGGTTGCAGCTCAATCCGACGCTGAGCAAGAGGCAGGGTGCACCCTCAACCGGTTGCCAGTCAACCACAGGGCCACATAGAGAGACAGAAGACCATTCACACTCATACCTAAGGGCAATCTTCACAGTTCAGGTCTGAAATGAGACAGCCTTAACCCTTTAAAGCCAGTTGTATCATATTTGATAAAAACTTTTATAATACCTCTATCTACTCAATATGATCAACAAATTACAAAAAAAACATCTGGATACAATCAGATAAATTATAAAAATGTCCTCAAATGGATTATCAGTTGCCAAAAAAAATCGATATGTTGAATTTTATGGACATTTTATTTTTATGGATTTTAGCAGAAAGTGAAACAAACATTTCAGCTCCAAAAAATTTGAATTTTCTGGCTATAATCTATGGTCTTGGGCCTTAAAGGGTTAAGTTTCAGACTACACTAACCATGTTTGAAAGACTCACATTAATTGCCTGAATTCAAGTCTTTAAGAAATGTGCAGAATTTAATCATAGCAACTTCCTGTTTTTCTTAAAGTTGCATTAGAGAGAAAAATGCAACGTCACTTTTTCCAATATTTTTCAGTCCTACCAGAGAGTTAGCCTCATCCCCCTTCAGAAAGAGGTCTTGATCGAAAACCTCCTTCTGAGCTCACAAATCTGATGAGTTTGGCTTTTTTTTTTAATATTCTTAATAAAGTGTTAATTAGATTATTAGTTATGGTTTAAAAACAACTAAGGAGAAATCTTTCTGTGCCTATATTCTGGAAAAGACGGATGTAATAACACATGTTGAAACCCTTTTCAAGTTTTGGCCCACAGACTGAAAGTGATAGCATGGAGGGCAGACATACTCTGTCAGTGCCTGCCTGTCCCTGGAAGCAAAAGAAATTTAACACAGATCTGCTGCACCCTGGCTGATCATCTGCCTCAGCCCCAAAATAACAGTTTGTTCAGCACAAGTCAACAGCAGCTGCGAGCTACCCGAGCACACACACTTACACAGTGATGCAATCCGTCTCCTATTTTTACATTAGCAGAAATATGATTTTGTGTTTGTGTTTAGACAGCTGTACAAATCACACAAGGTAGTTTTATCTGGGTTAAAAGAAAGAGACTGTTAATAATGACCGAGGAGTTAGCCTTCACACCGTCCAATAACCCACATTTTCATAATTGAATGCAGTGCAAAGTCATGTAGCCAATTAAAATGTGATATTCCCAGAGCAGCCAAGACATCTGTGACTATATGAACTTCACAAATAGGATGTGGGTGGCTTGAACTCATCAGTCTAAATAAAGGTAAGGCAGGGGTTAGACAGGTTTTTTCTTTAAGTCAGCAGTGTGGGTGAGGCTCTCTGCTTTCCATGTCGTAGTATATGGTTGTTATGTTAACCTTGCAGCACAAACAGTAAACCGAAGGCACTGATTGGCAAAGTTAAAGACAACAGAGTAAAGAAAGATTAAGGAAAGTGTCTGTGTTTTATTCTCACCTGGTTCAGGAGTCGGTGGAGGCTGTGGAGCCTTAGCAGCTGTGGATCCATTCGGAGCACTTTCAGTCAGAGTTGCATTGAGCTGAGACCTGCCAACCTGAGATGGACTCCTGATGGGCTGTCGCAGTGGAGATGCAGGAGGTGTGGAAATTGAGGAGGAGCGTGAGGAAAGACCTGGGGAAATTCGTGGGGAGGCAGTAGAGGTAGATGATGAAGGCGTTGCTGGAGGGGTAGGCATCGTGAGTTTGGGCTTCTGGCGCTCTGATGTAGGTGTAGTTGTGGAAGGAGATGAGCTGGTAGAGGACAGGTCGGCTCTTAGGGAGGAGGGAGATGAGGAGCCAGGTTTTGGCATCACTGGGTTCCCAGGATTTAAAGGTTCCATGGCTGGAAGTAGAAACAGAAAACACATCAATCAAAAGTAGTACAAACTGAAATGAAAAAAGAAAGAAATAGAAGATAAAAATAGTACAAAAAGTATATTTTTAAGACCAAAACAAGTAAAAGGGTTGACTTAAAAAAATGATCCTGGGATGAGTTTAAGTTCCTCTGGGTGACCCTTGCTCCTCAATAAAAATCTAAGAGAGGAAAGGACGGTAATAATCATGACTAAACCAGCGACTTCATAGAGGGCCCTGCCAGGAGTGGGTGTGGCATGGCTCAGTAAAGACACAGACACCATTATGATCTGTAAAGTGAATGTAAAAGGGTCTCCTAGGCCCTCGTCTGGATTGGCTCTAGCGGGGCTATACTGACCTTTAAGGGCCAATACAAGGGTGCCAATGTGCCAGTTAGCATATTTGTTGATGCTGACTATTTTTTTTTTACTATCCTTATCATACTCATTTTTTTTTGTAATTGAGTACATGGTGTGGTTGATTGGAACATACTTGCATACTCTTTGGACATGAGCAGTTTTAATATCTTATAATAAATGGTAAGAATTTTGATTTATGCTGAAATATAGATTGGATCAATTTCTTGACTCTGCTTTCTTTTGGAGGGCTCTCCATGACTGTAGCGCTTCAACTGTAACTGCAAGAAGGCCGATCCCGGGTTCTATCCCGGGTCGGTGAGGGCCTCTCTGTTAGGGGTCTGAATGGTGCATGTGTGGGTTCTCTCCTGGCATTCAGGCTTCCTCCCACAAAAAAAATGATTGTTGGGTTAACTGAAGATTTTAAAAAGCCCTTAGGTGTGGGTGAATGTGAATGGCTAACCGTCTCTCAATGTGGCGTCTGGTCCAGGGTGTAATTTCTGTCTTGTACAACGTAAGCTAGGATTGGCACCAGCCACCCACAACACTTAAGGCAATAAGCAGTATAGATAATTAATGGATGGGTGTTTTAGACAAAAACTATAAATATGGAGGTGGGTGGAAGTGACCAGAGAACTGATGTATAGAGTTATTCAAGCAGATATATTCTAGCAGATTAAACATTAAGACACCACTTAACATCTCATATCTTGGCCCTATATTCTGTATGTATGATGACCTTTTCAGAAATTTATAGTCCAAGCTGCTGCAGAAGAGAAATTCTGAAGAACGGTTACAGAAATAAATGTTTAATGTTGGTCTTGAACTCAAATTACAAGTCCTAAACTGGCTGAGCAGTGTTTAGTTTGTCTTTTATCTGACAAATTGTGGATTCACGGTGTTTTGCTGTTTGGATCAGCTGTGTACATACTTTTGTCTTCAGTGAAGGCAAACACACCATGCAGTGAGCAGTCTATTTATGGCACTATGGTATCTTGTGAGCCCTGGCAGGGAAAGGACAGAGACATCCTTCAAGTGCCCTGACTGGAAAAGTGATGAGTCCAGCTGCAATTTAGGGAACCCCCTCAGCAGGCAAGAGGAGGCTCTAATAATACACCATACTTACCAGACAGAGCTGATATTGTCACATTGCTTGAAGCACCTTATATTTTGCCACGATACGCGTTACATATCAATTACCTCGGTCTATAAGTAGCCTCCATACAACTGACTGTTATATATGAGGCAGATAGCTTTAACAGGCTGTGCTAATGCTAACGCACTCCGCAAACATGCCCGCGCTCACCTTTACCTCCAAACACACCTGTTTAATGTGAACTCTCGAGTAGAAGAGTCGGGGGAATGCCTCAGTTTCTGTCCCACGTCATTCTCGTCTTTCGTTTTAGAAGAGTCCCTCTGTCCTTTGGATCCGTGTGATCAAACTCCAAACACACACAACGTTCAGCGACGACTGCCAGCTGCTCCACTGCTGGCCACGCCCACACACACCCCACGCCTACTCAGGAAGTGCGTGCTGTGATTGGATAAAAAGGATGACTCGCATTTCTAAGCGTAATCTGATTGGTTGTCACGGCAGACACTCATGAAACGTCTAAAGTCAAAAGCAATCAATTGTCGAAAACCTTCAGGGCTGTAGGCAACTAAATGTAGGAGATAAATTATGACTTGACGACTTGACAGAATAAAAAGCAAACTACGTTATATTATAAGTTACTCTTGGACAGTTTAAGACTTTCTCATTCGTCTACCTTTGATATTGACCATTTGATGGGGCCCGCTTTCCATGTTCACATAATATGCAATAATAGCACTTCACCACAAGATAGCAGTATATGACACGCTGTACTTTGTTATTGCATGTTGTTGACTTTTTTGAGACCCCTCACTCCTCAGTATGTCCAGTATGTATATATCTGATACCTGAAAGAAGATTTGCCTCTGTTGCTTTACAATAACGCAATACTTTTATAATAGATATTTAAATTGTTATTTTCTAGTTCATGATTTAAGATGGATGAATTACATTACGTTGAGACAGCAGAGCCAACAAATTACATAACAGTTCATATGGCACTAAGCATGAAAACTGAATACCTTCAGGCCTGCCCCCATGGCCCCCGAGTTAACTAGTATTAATATAAATATGCAGGAAATGCCAGTGGCCTCATGATTGATCTGCACACATTAAAGGGGTTGGCCTGGTTTGAATGAGGCTTGTGTCTCCTTTACCTCATGTTGTTACACTTTCTCCAAATCTTGCAGTTCTAACCACTGTCCAGTGACTTAAATAAAGGCATGAAAAGCAATGCTAGTATCAACAAGTGAATGTTAAATGTGTATATTTAGTGCAAGCGGTTTAAATTTAGGATGGACCTCTTAACCGTCATGTGCCCCCTCATGACTCTGGGCCCCAGAAACCTTTCCCCATTCACTCCTTCTTATGGATGGTCTTGAGTATATTTACTCAGTATTTAAGTAGTTTTTTTGTGTGTATTTGTACTCTTTTAATTTTTTAAGTAGTGCTACGGTTATTTGTGTGCATTTGGGATGTGCATAATTTGTCATGACTTCTGAATAGATCCATCCATCATCTATTCTGCTTAGCCCTTACAGGGTCTTCGCACGGTGGAATAAAACACTTTATAAACAACATTATATGTCAAAAAATACAAATATAAATGAGCTTTAGTGTTTTATATCAGGGCACCTTTAAATCCATTGATATTTATTGTTTTATGTTATCTGATTTATTGTGCTAAAAATGACTTACAGAGTGTGCAAAATACATTTTCACTGATCTTGAAAATCAGTTTTCATAAACATCAGGGCTAATTGCCAAGGTAATTCCATTTTATCAGGATTAATATTATTCTATGCTATTTTCTATCTTTTCTATTTTCTAACCGGAACAAATAACTTGTTCACCTCATCACACCCCAGTGATGTTGTTTTTTAACATGATTTTAAAACGTTTGTCAAAGTATTCAGTTAATTAAGTACATTTGTATGATTTTTTAAAAAAACTTTTAACTGGGTAAATTCACAGGTTGCACTTTTACATTACACGTATAATTACTTTCAAGTAACTGTACTTTTACTTGAGCACTATAAGTGTACAATTTACACCCATAACTCATAATTCTGATTGTGGCTTTATGGCATTTCCAACACGACACTAACTCTAAAAGCAATTGAAAAAATTGCAACTCCAAAATAAAAACTAAAAACATAAAGCTTTAAGATTTATAAGATAATAACAATTAATTCTTTACTACCACTGTAGCCCCTGATATGCTGAACAAATGCACTTCACAAGCAAAAACAGATCTATGATCATGTTCAAAACAAAATACAAGGCAGTAGGCTATAACTTATTATAAATACCTGCCTCCACACTGCCACCTTAAAAATATGAAAAAGTTATATGAGTGATTAAAAATGGAAAAAAAAGATGCTTTCAAATACCATGAAACACATCAACACTTATTTTTAAAATCCATTAAAAATAATGGATTTTTAATTATACATTATTGTAAAAGTGATTACACAATTGAGTTTTTTTTAGAACAAAGCTGTAATCATAATGTGATGTTTATCCTATAATTAAATATATGCCTTTCAATAATTTGACAGTACCTTTGTAAAGGTTCTACAGCTGTTGTATTCTTTTGTTTTGTACTTGTGCAAGTGTTACGAAAGGCCAGTTTATGAGTGTGTTCAGCAGGTTTTGCATCATATACTTAACCATCTTTAGGGACAGTGGGGCTACCCAGTCTTTTGTGCTGGTATTTGGGGGTTTAAGGGGCTGAAAGATTCGGGGATTCCTGGTTTTTAAGCAGGAGGAGCACCTTCACTTTCAGGAGGAAATATGGTTGATTAGAAATACATGCAAAAATAGTGAATGCATGTGTGCTCTTTTTCTGCTGCATCAGTTGAACAGTAAAAGATGCTGCTAAAGTACATCGGGTTGATTTAAGTTTAGAGAGCGACTCAGGCTAAAAGTGAGGAGAGCCAGCAGTCGAAGGCCTTAGAAAGAAAAAACACCAGGACTCAGGAGACTGAGTCAGATTAACGGTCTGGTAATGAGAGGAGATGCCACATTGTGGGAAAAAAGAAAATGGGGGCAATAATTGCTTAACTGCTGCTGGACTGAAGCAGTTATGTAAATGGCCCATGATTAGAGGATTAAGAAAATCCAGTTGAGAGGCGGTTTTTGGTCTTTTAACGTTAGCATGTTTAAACTATATTAGCTTATCTCTATTTTAAGTGGTTTAGACACAGATGCAGTCATACAGGCCAGTCCCATAGAAATCAGGCAAAGGAGCTCCAGACAGATATTTGTAATTATGAGCTTGTTATGTGTCCAAATCTTTTGATTATGCAAATCCTCACAGATTTGCTGGGGCCATACTGCCCCTGCCAGAGAAAGTCAGAGTCAACACGTGCAGGTTTTGGCCTTGTGGTTATAACTTGAGTGATTGAAAATTGAAACAAGATGGTCTTTCTGCTGTGGTCTGCTTGCATTACGTCTCTGTCTCCTGTGGAAGTGATGACTTATCCTGGGGCTCAAGTGATTAAGTCTTCTCCATCATCTTCTCTAATCTCTTATCTGGCTGGCCATGTGATATCAGTTGCAGTTATTAAAAGCTGCTGTACAACAGACCAGAGAGTCATTAGTCCAAAATACACTAAGCCTCTTCCTCGTCTCCTTCAAGGTAACAGGTCCCTGTATGTACATCACAGGCCAACTCCCACGGTCTCCCCAGGCACTGCCAAAGACTCTCCCAGAAAGAGGAGAAGATGAGGTATGGTCAGTAACCATAGCAACCAGAGGGGTAGTGTGAGATTTCCATAGCAAATGCAGCCCAATAACTCTGACCTTTGAAGCTTCTCTCTGAGCTGCAGCTGACTGAGACTCTGGACAATTTTAATAACCACTGGTATTTTTCAATTGCACTGTTCTGTGTGTTTGATAAATCACACACGCACATGTTTTTGCAGTGATGCTTGTGTAGAAGCCAGACACGCTTGTTGCCTTGCATTAAAACATCAGCCATGGATTAAATCTGAGGAAATTCTCAGACAGGGATTTTAGAAAACCCTGGTTATACTGGTGCTAACATCTAGTCTAATGAACTCTAAATGAACTTGTTCAGATGAGCTCCTTTAAACTGCCATACTAAAACCATCAGGCCCTTTCTGCTCAATTTATACAGTTATTGGGGAAAACTCAACTCCATTTTGTGGCTTCAGTCCCTTCTTCTGCTGCCAGCTTTTCTCTGTATTGATCTGTGGGGCTATTTTGAGGCATTAGTGGAAAAGAAGCAAAGATAGAGATGAGAGCAGCAAAAAACAAAATGGAAAAATCGAGTAATTGTAGATGTAGCTGCTTTGAGCGTTAGCAACTACAGACCAAACTTATTTGCTTTGAATTGAGTTGTCTCATGACTTTTAGGGGTTCTTCAGCAGTATAAACCAACACAAAAGCAGATGATTTTCAGGCACATTTAACCCTTTAAAAGCCCCATGTCTTGTGGAATCAATTCTCTTTACTTTTAATGCTGTCAGAAGGGGCTTGGTGAGCAGAAGACCACATCACCTTTGACTGAACTCTCAGTTCGCAGAGAAATGTACTCTGCCTATTTAAAGTAAATGCCCCTGAAACCTTCAGTTTTTGACTTCCAGGGGTTTATTATGTCAGAACTGTACTTCCACCTACATGTGTATTTTCTGCTTGTCACAGTAAACTATGACTAATTATGAAAGTTCCCTTTAGGCATTGTTTGGGAAGCTAATCACATAACTCAGTATTACAGCCTCAGTAGCCTTTCTTGCTCCTCAAATCTGAGCATTTACGAAGAGGAGGGGAAAAGAGCTGCATCTGATCTTCAACAGATATGAAATGTTTCATTTTTTAAAGTTAAGCTGAAATCAAATCCTTGCTTAATAGACACCAGTACATGATGTAAACAATTAAACATACCAGGACATGGGACCCTCAATTAACAGACATGTTTGCATTTTACAACTAGAAAAGCACTCGGAAGCAGACCTCCGCCAGCACCACAGTTCTCAGTCATATTGTGATTTTCATCATAATTTCCTAATAATTTAATCAAAATCCATCCATTACTTTTTGATTTATTTTGTTCACAGACAAACAAACTCTCCCGAAAACATAACCTCCTTGGCGGAGGTAAACATATTGAATGAATACAACAAATCCTCACTTTGCACCTTTAAAAAAATAAGAGGGGTCAAACTGCCATACATGTTTACAGTGGTTAAACAAAAAATAAAACACATTAGATGCACAAGTAACTATAATCAATAATTGATGCCTCTATGTTTTTGATGAGCCATTCTATTTAGGAGTGTATGGCCAAAAACCACAAATTTATGTGTCAGTGTGTTTTATGTTTATACATACAATGTTTCATAAAATCTATGAAAATTACATTCAACATTTTTCAACAAGAACTTGTTAAATGTTTCTTATGAGGTAATCAATCCAACAAAATTCACCCTTAAGAGTTTTGATGTGAAAAACAACAACACAGAGCTCCTGAACCATGTCTTTGCATAGACATTTTGAAATATGAACTTCCATGACGATCACTTGGGACATTGTACATGAAATTTGGTAATTTGAAATGGCACAGCATCCAAAAATATATGATAAAAAATGAATAAAAGTACCAATACCTGACTGAAGACATGCCTGTGGTTAAATGGTGACTCTTTATAAGCTGAAATGAGTGCTATGTAGTCTTCCACTTTGAAACTGATCTGCTTCATAGTGAGATGTGTTGGGTTTACACAAACAGTCTTCCTACTTTGGTTGTAATGAGTAGCTATTTGAGTGGCTGTTAATATGCATTTGACTCAAAGCACCTTGGCCATCCGCACTAGCATCAGCGAGGCATCTATGTCCAGAGAACTGCCATTCACTGGGTATTTTCCTTTTAGATATTTTCTCTGTAGTTTTTACTTTAGTCCACTTGTCTCCTCGTACCTCCCTTCCTTCACCCACACACTCAACACAGCATCGTGAGGATTAGCTGTTCATCATGAGACTGGGATCCACATTCAAGATTTCCTGCTGCTTAACAGACGTTTTTTTTTCTACCGCCATGATAGAGGGATTGTGTGGTAGACATGTTTGGTGTTGGATGTATATATTTGTATATATATATATATATGTATATGTGTATTTTTTATGTATATATGTATCTATGCATATATGTGTATCCATAAAATGAAGAGCTTTATGCTCTATTGTTAAGTGTCTTGAGATAACTCTTGTTATGAATTGGGGTTATACAAATAAAGATTGATTGATAGTTGATCCTCAGTGCATCATGTACTCAAGAGGCCATATGTGGGGTTAAGATTTTGGGGGGTGGAGTATTTTTTATAGATGAAAAGGACCAAGGTTAAAAATATTCTATACAGTCAAAATAGAAAAAATATATAATTTTTTGGACAAGATTTGCTGTGTAATTTTTTTGAAAAAATGTTGAGAAATCAGGACTTTTTTTCTTTGTTTTGAATGAGGAAACTGTCTGTCTGTCTGTCCGTCTATCTATCTGAAGAAATAGTTCAGGTTGGTACCTTGAAAACAGCAAGAGATTGTAAGATAATTTAGTAATTTTGCTGCTAAAACATTATGCCCACAAACTTTTAAGCTCCTCTACTGACATTGTAGATCCTTTTTTTTCCTCTGTTGACTGAGAAACTTTTGCTTCAGCTGCATTACACATCTTGCTTTTATATAGGGGTGTGGATTGTGATTGTGCAAAGCAGGGGAAAGTCTAATGGAAAATGTAACCACAGAATTTCCAATAAACACCTCAAAGCCCATAAAGAAAGTTTAGAAAGCAGAAAATAGTTTTAGGCAGACTTGCTCAAATCCCAGAAACTTCAAATCCCCCTTCCTTCTGTTACACACAGTGTTTAGGTCTTGTTTTGCTCATGTTATGAATTAAGAATCCTGAGGATGGACTGTGGAACAACAGGCTCAGATTTTTGTGACTAACAGCAGTGACTCATTCACTAAAAGCCTAATTACCCTCACATGAAAGTTTTACATCACCACTGGCACTCCAGACTGGGAAGTTGGGGCTGGATAGTGGAAAATAGGTCAGTTTGGTGGCTGACTGCAGAGATGGACAAAAAGGTGTCAGATGTCTTTGTGAGAGCTTGAAATGATTGCTGTGTAGATGTAGTGTGAGCAAATTCTGCGCCTGATGCTGTGGCTCCCCCTGAAAGCCAAAGGCCATCTCCTAAAACCATTATAAATTTGATCTGGCACCACTCGTGAATATGCTAAGCTCATTAGGACAGCCCTCATACATATGCCAACAGACTAAGATGATTAAGGTAATGGAAAGAGTCACTCCTCACATTACTCAGTTATTTATATAAAAAAAAAGGCAGAGGGGCATGTAATTGTGATGGTGGTTCAGTGAAAGACTAAGTTGTCTTCAGAACTAACCAAATGGTTAAAGATTCAACTCCAGCTTGTTACAAACTGATGTGTCCATGGGCCGGACTCAAACTCTTTTCTGCTCCCACTGCTGTGTCAGAGGCATGTAAATGTGCAAGGAAGTGTATGAATGTAAATAGCCCCAAGTGAAAGTATTTACATAGCAGCCTCTACCATCATTGCGCAAACTGGTGTTAATGGGTAACAATGACCTTCAAATACAAATGTTTTGAGTAGTAAGACAAGTACAAAAGCTCTTGTAATTTTACTAGATACAAAATAGGCATTCTGACTGGATTAGATAGGCTTTTTCCAGTCTCCAAACCTACTTACAATACACTACAATGCAATATAATACAATATACTGTGATGCCATATGATGCCATGCAATGTGGTAATGTACAAGACAACATAAAATAATACAGCATAATACAATATGATACTATATTGTATGATATAATACAATATTAGGAGGTACAGTTTTATAAAACACAATACTATATGTTACCATATATTAGTATATGATGCAATGTATAATGGTAAATGATATGTTACCAAATGACATGATAAACTGATGCAATTCAATACTATACACTGTGATAACATTTAGGGTGTGGTAGTATCCATACAGTGTAAACAATAATGATGCAATGAAACACAATATGATACACATAAGATAAAATAAAATACAGTATAATACAATAAGGAACTAGAAGTGCTTAGAGAACACTCTAAGCTCTTCCAGTGCTCAGTCAAGGCATTTTTGACATGCTTAGCAAAGTCATTCGCCAAAATGTGGAAATTGATCCTATCTTACAATGTTCATGAATCAAGTAAAACTTTTCTGGATCCACAACCAAATTTAGATGTTTAGATCACTACCAAACCTAATCGTATTATTCCTTGTGTCATGACCCTTTTCCCCTGACAAATGCCAAATCTTCCTTTTCAGAGGTAACCTTATTATTTGATACAATGCAATGCAATGCTACTGAATTTGATATGAAATAGTTGTGCAGGGATGATGTGTCTTTGTTAACCCAGACGGCAGCATTGCACCAGTTCTCTGGACTAAAAGCCTGTGGGATTTTTCAGTGTGCTCTTGGATCATTGCTGATTATAAGGTCTGTGGTGAACACAGTTTTATAAAATTTCATTTGCTATCAGTGCTGTGAACAATCATCTGCAATCACAACAAAGAAACAAGATGAACAAATGAAGCAAATAACAGAAATCAAAATTCACCAGGATAAGTACATACCAACACAAGTACAAAACAGCACAACAACATCATATTTGACATACACTATATTGCTATATAAGATTCGTAATACAATAATATGGAATCAAAAATGAGATAATATGATCAAACCTATTAAAAAATGATTAAACAAGACAACAAAAGAGAACTCCATAATGTATTTGCATTCCCCCACTGCCTCCTAAACACGCTGTGAAAACAATGGCATTACCTTGGGCAAAACATTTAATAGAGACCATCATTACCGGCCTCTGACACAGTTTTGCTTCCTGGGTCGATCCATCACAAAATCAAAGAGTACGCACACCCTTCCTTCTACCACACAACTGGCTGTCAACTGGTTTTGTCAGCTGGTTTTCTCTCGTGACCAAGCCAGCACCTCAAAACTAGGATGTCACCACCCAAATTTTCAAAAACTTTCAACCACCTAGTTCTTCTAATAAAATGTGTTACTGTGGTACCTTAAGTGGAAGAAAAGAATGAAAGGACAGAGAGGAAAAAAGCAATCATGTTTGAATATGAAGCCCCGTACTTAGCTCAATCCCATTTTCCTCTATCATGGACTTTATAAAAAAGTACAGAAAAATCCAAATCTATGGTAACTGTCTTAGCTAGATTCCTGAGTTAATGGTCAAAACTCAAATTTTTTTAGTTGAGAGAAAATAACTTTATGACAATGTTCGACAGGATTCAAACTCAGACCAGCTGCAACATGTGCATTTGCTTACCACTGCAGCAGTCGCACCAAAATATTTTCTCTTTATGGGGACCCTGCACCCAGAAGTTAAACTATCCACGCCTGACCCACCTGACCTAAGCTAAACTTAAGTATGGGCACTTAACAAATTAGGCCAACTTTACATTTAAAAAATTAATTGAAATAGTTGAAATAACACATCTGATTACGTTATATATACAACAAAAAATATATATTGTTTTGGCTAGTGAAAATGTCTTTGAAGCCAGCGATTTTTCAGGTTTTACTAAACAGTGTGTGCTGTGACCTTTTTTTCTGCAGATCTAGGGAGGTTACAACATTATGATGAGAAAATCAGCTCAGGTAAAACAAGACAGATAGATAAAAATATCCAGGGACCAACCACAGTTACAGTTAAACAGTGTAAAATAAAGTAAATGATGTATAATTGATGTATGTCTGCGTAGGGTTTTTTGAGCCGGAATAACTTTCTTTCAAGCATTTTCAATCAATCAAAAATAGCCCCCAAACTTTCTTTTATACTCCAACAGCTGAGAACCACTGTCCTATACTACCTCTCTGCCTGCTACTAGAATGTTTTTTTACTCAAGCCACTTCTCAGATGCCTTTAGTTTGGGCTTTGCAGGAACCTTAAACGCTTGGAGTTGAGCTTAACATTCTGAACTCTCCTCTTCTTGTTTTACTGTTTTAACTTTAAAAAAAAAACAAAAAAATACAGCTTTGGAGTCAGGAACCAATCACCAACATGGCACAGGATATCTCGATGAGTGAATGAACACTAATGCAGGCCACTGAAAGTCTTCCATGACTGCTTGCTCCTCTTATGGGCTCAGATGCCCTGCAGCACTGTGGTGCATATGCTACAGCCACAGAGAGCAGTGATGATGTTGTGTATTGCTGCTTTTGAGAGACAGGGGAGAAGCAGAGACAGGCAGCTGTGCGGAAGTAATGCATCCTCCAGAATCTGGGTCACACTCACACCATGTAGCTTTTGTCAGATTATTTAACCTAGTTTTATATACTACTGCAATAAAATAAATTTTAAGGGAAATATATCAAATTAACAGGTCTGATCAGCTATGAGGCTTTTCAGCCACTTTCTGTCAGTGGTAGAATTCTTGGTCCTTTATTTTTCGTGTTTAAACATTGATTATCTTTGATCGGTTGAGTCAATAAAATTACATCTTTTTAAACTGTAGCTCTGTAGTAGTAATGGTAGATCAGTCATCCTTACTCTTGCCATTATTATCATATTTTAAGTGGATTCACCCGTAGAGCTACTGGTACAAGGAAAGTTTGTTTGCAAACTGATAGGTGTTTTATCATTAGGCAAAGGAAAGCAAAAGGAATTTCACTCCTCAAGGGACTTTATGGCAAGTCAAATGAGTGAGCTACAATTATGATGTAAGTCTAAAAAATCTACAACAATGATTCAGATGAGTATTTTCAAGGCCCATCATTTACCCACCTTCATATCAAGCAAATGATAGTAAGATTTTTCAATTAAGAAACATCAAGGGATTAAAAATGTGGATCAATGTTAGAATGAAATGGAAAGATTAAAAGCAAAAAAATATTCTGATGTTACACCAAGAGTGCACAAATTGTTTTTCTTTAAATCATGTGGCTGTGCCTTTTTTTTTGCTTTGATAAGTGAAAATAAATTATTCTGAATATTTGTCTTCTTCATGCAATGAAGTAATATGGATAATGACCTCATATTGCTCTTAGGTTGGTGCCCCAAAATTCCTTAATCCTTCCCCATAAATATGGGTGCCATGGTCAGACATCAAGATAAATAATATTCAACTTTGTTTTTAAGATGCTCCTGTTTTGAAAAGAGAAAAGTAATCAGTAACTCCACTAATTGATTGGTAAAATATTAAGGAGTAACTTACAAACTGTAAGTAAGTGAAGACAGTTTACATTTGTAAGGAGTAAAATGTACAAATTTTTAGTAATTGCCACACACCTGAAGAGAAGTTCATCAGCATACTAAACAGAAGCAGTTTATGTTTTTTTGTGTGGTAAGTAGAATTTATTTTAGAATGGTTTTATTAAAATGTTTTTACTCTTACAATACTAAACAATTATGTTCCATTGATTTTAATATTATTATTTTTTCTAAAAGAATGATAAAGTGTCTTGGCAAAAATACATTTTATTGCACTGACTGTACCCTATCATTTCAATAAAGGCCTGTAAGACAAATTGACTGACATATGCATTCAATATTTACAGCGACATAATGAGTGGGCTTAGGAGGATAAGAGCCCAAAACATCTAGGGAGGCCAAAAATTGTATAGGTAGGTCCCAGATGTTTGAAGATTTCTTTACTCTCACAATGAAACTTCCCTTTTTTTCATGAAAAAAGTTATAAATTGCCATATTTTTCATTGCTAAACTCTCACAAAATGTAATTCATGTAAAAAAAAAAAAAAAAAAAAAGAGGCTCTATAATGCTCAGCAGAGGGTATTAGTTGTGTGTATGCCTTTTGATAAACAACCCAATATGTAAGCAGCTCACCAACATTTTAGGAGTTATTTTTAATATCAGGTTATGGAGTGAGATAAAAGTATAATCTGGTAATATTTTAAATCTATATAGAGTTAAAAATCTGAGTGAATCAGACTGACAGCAGCTTAAAAAAAATAATAAACAAAAAAAAACATGATCATGCATGCAATGTTTCAAATGTCAGAAAAGTAATTAAGCTACAAAGTTAAATGTGCAACTTTTGCATAATTTTATCTGAAGTGTTTACTCCAACGTTTGCTGCTTATGTGTGTCTTTAAACACAACAGCTTGTCTGTAATTATATTATATTTTTGTCATTATAGTCTTAATTTGCTTGGCAGATGAGAAACTGCAGAGCTGGTTTGGGACAGGGTTCAATCTGGTGTGTTTTCATGGGGCCAAATAATCCTGTTACCGCCCCTGTGAATATCTGAGAGAATTCTAGAGGAGACGATCAGCTATCCTCTTATTAGTGCTAACATGACTCTGTCCCACCCAGGTATGCTCCACCGTACGCCTTGACGTTTCAGCCCGCACGTGACACGCAGTCAGTGCGCGCGGTGTCATTCTTGAACACGCAGTCAGGTGTCGCGCTTCTATCACGCTACCGGCGACGCCCGCCCGGCTCCCTTTTTCCCATGTTCACGTCGACATAGTTCCATTTATTTATTTATTTACATGCGTTCACTCATGCGGATGTAATGTATGGGAGCGGATGACGTCGCTCGTGCTGTCGAGTGTGTTTGTGTGGGCGTGGGGAGAAGTGTCAACGTGAGGAGGAGGAGGAGGAGGAGGAGGAGGTGAAGCCTGCCAGCTGAATCAAGCTACAGGGTAATATCAGCGGCGGAAATACAACTTCAACCACTGGAAAATGTGTGAAATGTCCGAGGAGTAAAGTTTTCCGGGCTCGTCGTTTTGTTGCTGGCTAACCCGGACATCCTCTGCGCGCTGGAGGAGAGTTAACGCCGCCTTCAGCCTCTCCTCTCTGGATGTAAAGCGAAGCAGGCAGCGACGTTTCCACATCAGGCCACTTGTGACCAACTGCTGGACCTCCATTTCAGGTGAGTTTGCTCGCTCTGCAAGGTAAGACAGCCTCCAACGGGACCATTTCAGAGCCGAGCAGGGTGGTAGCTGCTCTGACATGTTATCGACGTCCGTGTGTGTTGAGCTGCCGCTGCTGTGATGGCCAGAGAGCCGCCGACCTGCTTCATCATGTCAGGCTGTTCAACATGAGATCTGCTGCCCTCACTGACAGCTCAGCCTCGGCTCTACGAGGAGGTGAAATTTGTCTGCATCGTGAACCTGTGTGACATCACTGATAGTGTATGGCCAACCCTGTTAGGCGACCAAAGAGGAAGTGTGAACATGCATCCTGAAATGAGTGATGAATGAAGGTTCTCACTTTCTTATGTGCTGCTGTGGTGTTTCTAATATCAGATTATGTATCTTTGTGTGTGACTGCCAGTGATTGGACACGCACCATATTATAGTCTTTACAGCTGGGTGTAAATGCATCATGACAGGCACATCAACACTTTAAACCATCCAGCCTGAGTGCAAGGACACATCCGACCTCTGTGTCTGGAGGATGCTGCAGCAGCCTGCTCTCAGAGCATGTCGCCGTGGGGTGTGGTTTGCAAACCGGACAGGCAGCAGTGAAAGCACTCCCTCCAGCAGCACTGCACTCCTCCCTGTAATCTCTCATTTGACAGCTCATTAGAAAGCTGGCCACATCCCATTAAGCCCTCAAAGCATCCCAACCACAAAAACCTCCACCAAAGCAGACCTCTGCATCCAAGTACTCTGTCCATCCTCGGTGTTTACTCAGTCTGTCTGTCTGAGCGGCTCTGCTGGTGGAGCAGACAGCCCCACATGCTCGTAAATTTGCCTCAGTGGACAGCTAACATGTGTTGCACATTCACTTCTGTTTAATCAGCTTCATCCCAGGGCAGACTGCAAAACAGTAAATGCATGCTGATCCTGAGTAAGAGATGCTCTTTATGGAGGGACAGTGGTGGTGATTGCTGTGACAGAAGAGATGTACTCATTCATTGCATGTAGGTATAATCTCAATGGAGGCTGACATTCACAGGGACTAGGGTTTGGCAGTATATCAAGTTTTAAAGTTATATTTAAATCTTTTTTTAACCAAGATACACTTATAATTTTATCTTGTAATAATGTATTTTTTATAAGCATAGTTTATGTTGTGTTCAGAAAGGGTTCACGTCCCACCTGACATCATCTCATCTTTGGTAAGAGCAGTGATTAATTAATTGTATTATGTGTTTATTTTATTTGTAACAAACAAGTGATACTGATACTCGATACCACAGAAACAGAAATAGAAGTCCTTTTTTTATATATATATATATATATATATATTTTTTTTTTTTTTGGGGGGGGGGCATTTTGTGCCTTTAATGATAGGAGAGAGACAGTGGATAGGCTTGTGAAAGGGTATGAGGGAGTAGGGAAGACACTCTGCAAACTGGTCACAGGCGGGATTCGAACCTGGACCGGCAGAAGCATGTACATGGGGTGCCTGGTTGCTAACCACTCAACTTAGACAGTATCCTCTCACTCTTAGATAAAAAGTATGAATATCATGAGGTAGTTGTATTGTTTGATAGCTTTGATTATGGATGCTTGATAACATTGGCATGATATTGGCATGATATTGGCATTTGCGGTTAATTGCTTCAGAAGTTAATTACTGTTTCACAACAAAAACCTGGATGGTTGGGATGTAAAAGTCTAACATTTAAGAGTTTAATTTTTAAAAAAGTGTTATAAAACTCATTCAGGATAATGTTAATTGTAAAGTGGCACACTCACACCTGCTAGTGATTTAGAGTCACCTATAGGCATATGGAGCATGTGTTTGTTCTGTGGGATGGAGCAGGATCACCTAAAGAGAATCCATGCACATGAGGGGAGGCCATACAAAGCCTCATCTAACACCAGGACCTTCCATGTCCCTGCAAGCCAGCAGCACTCACTGCTTGCACTGCATCATGCAGCCTACAATTTAATGAAAATATATGATTCTGGTTTTGTGACAATCATATGTAATTTCTTATCAGGAAAAATGATGAAGATCTGTAATTATATACTGTTCAGCTAAGAGGTATTGAAATATGGATATGAACAGGGAGGGACTACATTAAACATCCTGTTTCTGCTATGCTTCCTGCCTGCCTTTATCCACACACGTCTACGTGCTTACCTTAATCATCCTTTACGTTCCTGTTTCATTTTAATCCCATTTTGCTGTCTGCGCATTTGAAGGAGCACACTTCTACACATTTAATCCCTGTGCTCTCTACTTTCATCTTCATACAAAAGCTTACTTTACAACCTTTAAAATACACACAGATATTTCAGCCTTTATTTTAAAATGCAGCTGAATGTTCAGACAAATGTGCAGTCTGAAATAGTGAGGCAGGGTTAATCACATTACTGGCTGCATTAACATGTCTTTTTGAGAGAGAGTGATGCCATCTATCAGTTCTCTGGTACACACTCACCCATGCATGCAATGAACTGTGCACAGAAACATGTGTATTGCAGTTGTTAAGACCACACAGTGCCTTTAGCAATAAATGACCAAACAGACACATCAATGGGCACTGCAGGTGGAAACTTAGGCAATAAAACTGGGAGCAGCACAGCTAGAGACGCACTTCTTGTTTATCTGTTTAGGTTGACTGCTCATTGAGGTCGCTAACTTGTAGTCACGGTTGGTGTAGTAGTTTGTAGGTCATATGCTTCACTTGCGTTTCACTTAGATTACTCAGCCTTTCAGTGGGATCTGTACCTTGTCTGTGGAGTATCACTGTCCTGCTGAGTGTGTGTATAGTGGAGGTATGCCTGGATTGTGGCCAGTCCTGCTCTGACAGTCTACCCTCTGCTGCTGATGTAACTGCACTGAAATTGTATAATAAGTCTGGTGATGCGACGTAAGGAACGTGCTGTATAAACTGTCTGTCCACACCCTCTCTGTTGATTTAAAAGAAGATAGGAAAGAGAGGAGTCTTTGTTCAGGCTGCTGTGTGCAGCTCTTTTATGTATTTATTGCATCTTGTCTCACAGTAGCCTCGTTAGAATTTGACTGAGAGGCTGCATGTGGTCTGTTTAGTGTCAAGGCGGTCCATCTGAAGGACAGTTTGAGGATAGTAACCACATGAAAGACATCTACCCGTAAAACATTTTGTACCTGTAAAAAGAGAGATAAGGCTTTTAGTTAAACATTAATTTTTTCCTCTTGATTAAACCAAGCTAAAAAATTGTCAACTGATTAAATGTTACAGGACTCAATATTTAGGAAGTCCCATCATACCATGACCAATGGAAAATGTGTTTTAGATGAAGGATTTACAGTATCTTTTTGATGTTTCAGAGGTGTGGTCTGTCATTGACAGTTATGTGTATTTCTGGGGGAATATCCTGCCAGTTTGTTCCCAGTTTGCTGCTGTAAAGTTCATGTTCCAGTGCATATGTGTTAATTAGATTTTAGAAATAGTGCTCTCACTGAACACCCTGTGAAGCACTTGATAGACATTGATTTCTGAAAATGTCAACAATCGATCAGTGTTATCACAGGTTGTTTTAGTGTTTGGAACTGTGCAGATGTTTTGGTTACACTAACTGAGAGATGATTGATGGTCATGCTAATGTTAGCAGCAGTGAGACTTAAGGCCTTTCATGAAGCCCTGCTTCAGTTGCACTGAGCCACTGACAGAAATTTAATCTAATACCAGTTTTGTATAACTATATTAATGAAACTGTATACAGCCATAACAAAAGGCAACAGGGCATTTTATTTTTTTTTCGGTGTACACAACATTGGAAATTACATTTACTTCAGCGTGTTGTTCACGGTCCATAAAGCTCTTTTCCACTTTTAAACACACCGTACACATTATATTTGCCCACTTATTTTGATGGCCACATGTTTTATTATCCTACTCCTCACAGGCATTAAAGTGACATGGTCACAGAAATAAAGATAAAGGATTACAAATTCAGTTAAAAGCATTCGAATTAAGGCTGTCACTTTTCCTAAAATCAAAGTCGATGCATCTAAACAATCAAAGATATTCTATTATCCCCCCGTAGTAAGGGACAGAGACTCTATAATCCGCCCTTTCAGTAAAGACCCTGCCGAAAAAAACCCCACAGTTACAGGGGGCTAAACTTTGACCAAGCGCCGCGTCCTACACTGATGTGGAGGACGAGTGACTAAACTGGTCTTTTATTTTAAGTTTGCCATCAACGTGGGAGAACCAAAAATACTTCCACACAGCTTTCCTCGGATGATTTGGTGCTGTTAATGTCCGCTCGGAGTGGAAAGTCTTTGTTTACTGAGGTCAAGTGAGCAGCGAATGTGTCTGACAGTCACGCTGCACTTAGAGCGCCCTCTGTTGGACAGAACGGTCCGCTGCTGCAGGCGCCCTAATGTGCTGTTACACTCAATATTTTACATTTGAATATTTATTAACTACTCGATTATGGATATTTACCCCCATATTTAAATGGTTATTCGAATATCAAATATAAAGTGACAGCCCTAATCCAGATATGATAGACATGATATTAGTAGTGTATCTCACAGAAGTATGCAAATGATTATTTTTGCACCTGGATAGTTTGGGAGAGTTGTTCCATGTAGTTGCTCTGTGCTTCATTTGAGTGACACAGATTTCTGATTATTTGGCCTTTTCTCAAAAAATATGAATGATAACACAAAAACCTTTCTGTCACTCATGGTTCGTGGTTGGGTGAAGACATTTATTGAAAAAAAGATTAGTTTACTCTTTTCAAATCATAATGACAACAGAAACTTCAAAAATGACCCTGTTCAAAAGTTTACACCCCCTGGCAGTTTTGGTCTGATAAAATGCACAGAATTTGACACAAATGGGTTTGACATGGATTTCTAGACTCATCCTTGGGAAAGACACTTAACTCAAAGATGCTCTGTCACCTGTGATCTATTAGCTTGTATTCACAGTGTATGTTTAAAAGCTCAGTTTCTGAGCTCCTGACAGACATGTGCATCTTTCACTCAGTGCTGCGTTGAAATTTCTGTGTCATGGGTAAAGCAAAAGAATTGTCAAAGGATCTGCGAGAAAAGGTATTTCAACTGTATAAAACAGGAAAAGAATTTAAAAAGATATCTAAGGAACTGAGGATACCAAGAAGCACTGTTAAAACTCTAATTAAGAAGTGGAGAGAGAGGGATTCTGTTGGTCACGGTTAGGCAGACCAACAAAAATTTCAGCTCCAACTGCAAGGAAAATTGTCTGAGATGCAAAGAAAAAAACTCAAATAACTTCAGCTGAAATACAGGACTCTGAAAGAAATTGGGGTGGATGTTTCAAGATCCACAATAAGGAGACTCTTGAAGAAACATGGGCTACATGGTCGGGTCACCAGAAGAAAGACATTTCTACGCAAATGCCACAAAATATCCATACCATACACCAAACAGCACAGACAAACCTCAAAACTTCTGGAACAAAGTCATTTGGAGTGATGAGACCAAAATTAAACTTTTTGGCCACAACCATAAACGTTACATTTGGAGAGGAGTCAAAAAGGCCCACGATGAAAGGTACACCAATCCTCCTGTGAAACACGGAGGTGGATCACTGATGTTTTGGGGATGCGTGAGCTACAAAGGCACAGGAAAATTGGTCAAAATTGATGGAAGGATGAATGAAGCATGTTATCAGAAAATACTGGAGGAAAATTTACAATCATCGGCCCAGAAGCTGCGCATGGGACGTTCTTGGACGTTCCAACATGACAATGATCCAAAACACAAAGCCAAATCAACCTGCCATTGGCTACAGCAGAATAAAGTGAAGGTTTTAAAGTGGCCATCTCAGTCTCCTGACCTCAATATCATTGAGCCACGTATCAAAGGGATGATCTCAAACTGGAAAAAGCTAACATTTACAGGAGCTGGAGGCTTTTTGCCAAGAGGAATGGGCAGTTTTACCATCTGAGAAAATAAAGACCCTCATCCACAACTACCACAAAAGACTTCAAGCTGTTATTGATGTTAAAGGGGGAAATACAAAGTATTAAAAACTGGGGGTGTAAACTTTTGAACAGGGTCAATATTGAAGTTTCTGTTGTCATTATGATTTAAAAAGAGTAAACTAATCTTTTTTTCAATAAATGTCTTCACCCAACCACTAACCATGAGTGACAGAAAGGTTTTTGTGTTATTCATATTTTCTGAGAAAAGGCCAAATAATCAGAAATTCTGCTGGGGGGTGTAAACTTTTGGGCACAACTGTAGTTGCTCTGTGCTTCATTTGAGTGACACAGCAATTGATTCCTAATTTGGTACAAGCAACAGTGCCAAGCTTGCCTTAAGTAGGTGGTGTCATCCTGCTTCCACTTGAACTCTGATGCAGTTTGTTTGCGGTGAGGACACAATCAACCAAGCAACTGACACAAAAAGGAAGATTAGTTAACTCATCACACTGCTGGAGCATTAAAGCAGCGTTGGTTTGGGGCATTGATGGCTCAGTCTGACAGTGTGCTCTATCAGTAACTGGAAGGTTACAGGTTTGAGCCCTTCTCTGGCTGTCACATGGATTTCTAGACTCATCCTTGGGAAAGACACTTAACTCAAAAATGCTCTGCTGGTGGCATGCAAATGGGCGTAAAAGGACATGGATATGTGAGATAATATTGATGATCAGCTTTACATTGTAACTCTCAACTCAGTGAATGTACTGTAAGAGCTTGTGGGTGTGAATGGGTAGACGTGACCTGTCAAGCAGAGCTGCTTGTGTCGCTAAGAGACAGGAAAAGTGTTACATAAGTTCAAGTCCATTTAACATTCACCATTAGTAGCAATAATAATTACGGCATCAGGCAGCTAGGCCAATGACAATGTGAAGTAGGTAAACTCCCCGTGTCTGCAGCAGATCGTCACAGGACTCAATAACAGAGAGTCAAAAACTTTAGTTCCTAGAATTTAGTCCAGCTTGTCAAAGCAGGAGAGTTTATTGCTTTGAATCTGCTCTACACTGCTATCTTGTGTCCTCTATGGACCGCTTCCGACACTGGAGTTAGAAGCACTTCTTCTTTCTGCAGAGTTTTTTCCACAACTACTATATTGTATGGTTTTTCACACAATGATAAATATGCCCACCTGTATGATCTTACATAGGATATTTTCTCTGTGCTACTGATCAGTATGTCTATGTGGCAGCATGTAATCTTATCAATGCTGTGATGTAATGCTTTAAGGTCGGCTCAGGCCTGTTGTGGGACTTGAGCCCACTTGCTGTTACAATATGAAATAATCCCAAGGAAATTTGCACATTTGTAGTGTTTGTTCAACTGAAACTGAACAAAGCAACTAAGCTGTAGTGTGAAAACCAGCTTAGACTGTACGATTGTAAGGAAGGATTAGATTTGAGGATAAAAAAACAAATAAATGAGTACAATAAGGGTTGGTAAAAAAAAGTTGGGAGCTCTAAACATAATATTCAGAAATAAAATTTGTGTGGTTTTGGCTGGAGAGCAGAATAAACTTTATGTTTCAATTAAAGGACACTTCATCAAATTTGGCACACGTATCAAAGGGATGACAGTCCTAACTGGAAAAAACAACATTTACAGTCTGACTATATGGCAGAGTGAGTGAACTCCTGACCATGTCTGCTCTCTTGTTTCTGTAAATTGCCATCTTCATACTAGTTCAAACTTCTCTTAGCTTTGAAAGAGCTTGTGAACCTAAAATGGAGTAATCACAGAATAACCCCAGTAACTTATTACTTCATTGTGGAGATGACACAAGAGGCTGCAGGTGTTGACATTTTTTTTTGGATTTACAGCTGAGGTAAAAATGAAGTTTATAGGCATAATGACCAATCATCAGCCACTCAACAATAATGTTTATTTTAATACCCTAATCTACTTGGAGAAGACTGATGCTTGTAATGCTGTTATGAAACTACCAGTATGTTTGCCACAGTTACTTCAGCCTGTTTTATAATGCTTTAGATTTCCATTATAGCCATGAACCATGAGTCTCAGTCTCACTCTTTAGCATGTACTCTTGAATGGTATTGACTTTTAAATTGTACATTTTGATTTCGATGTTTGTATGCAGTCATTTTCAATTCATCAAGCAGCAATAAGCTTTGTGAAGAAGAAGCAGCTGCAGAACTGCTTTCATTGCTCTTCTGTAGCTCCCGGCATGAAGTGGGTTATCTCCATTCTTTGTGTAAATTTGTTGTAGTACGACATTCAGTACATTTAAACCAACATTGAAAATGCACTTTTATGTGTTTTGATGTTCACTCATTTGAAGAAGCTTTATTCATAATTATGCCTTGAGAAAATAAGAAAAAGTCAGATCCATGTGGTGAGTGGCTTGTTCCAGGACATTTTATCTTTACCATCAGAAAGGTTTCTTTGAGCAGCAGAGCTTTTGAAGTGCTCTTAAGGTTGTGAATCTGTTTATAGTCAGAGTAAATGAGGTAGTTTAAGGTCTATGACCCGTTAAGGCTCTGTTTACATCTGTGACCATTAAAAGTGCTTGTTAGCTTCTTGGTGCCCCTATAAATTGTTCCACTTTCCTATAAACTTTTAGAAGTCTGCCTGCCAGGTTCAGAAGACGTGACTGCAGGAGGTTTTGTTTAAAGTCTGTCCGACTGATGGCCTATCTTTGTCTGAACAGAGCAGTAATGGCACAGTTTAGGATAAAATACCAAATCTAATACCTGATCTATTTGTGACAAATATGTCACAAAAGCAGCAGTTCATGCAGGTAAATGCTCTGTTGCTTTACAATTGTATAATGATTCCTCACATAGTAGTCTGATGGACTGAGGAAGTCAAAACACATCTAAACAGCTACAGTTCAGGATTTCTCTTCACTGTGATTAAGAGTCATTTTGACCTTTTCATGCTTCATCTTTAGACCTCTTGCACCAGGCTTACATTTTTTGTGTTCTTTGACAAAAGCAAGGGCTTAAATTGGTGGTTTTATGATATACATCATTGCACCAGCATGATATGTCAAGTGCTGATATGGAAAGTAAATGGCTGATAAATCTGCATTGATTACTGCATTATTTAGCTATGAATGTGAATATTGTAGTATAAATTAGACAACTTAATCACACATATCAGTACAGCAGTACATTGCCTCATCACTGATTCTTTTATCACACATTGTTGTGCTTGTGCGTGTGTTCCTCTGTTAAATTCTGCATTTATCTCAAGTGAAGGATGCATTTTTAATAGAGTCTAAATTGTGATTAGGAGTGTTAGAATATACTAGTATATTAATATGTTGGGATATATGCAGTGCAGTACAGTACTGATGGTTTTTTTGCACGGTATCATAATTTGTTAGTCAATGATTTGATGTAATTTTAATGTAATTCAGCCTCTGGCTGCCAGTTGGTTGCAAGAGTTCAGCCTTATGACTCCTTAAATTTAATTGTCATTGTTTCTGTCAGTGGGACAATTAAGTATGTAAATGTTGCAGGCATGATGCTTTTTAAGCCCAATTCATACTGCTGTTTGAAGGCATAATACCTATCCCTCTGTGAACATTGTGAAGATTATAGAGGAGGGTTGACCCCCTAGTTTTTCCTTTTTCAGAGATAGTAACGAATAGGGATGGGAATCGAAAACCAATTCCAGTTGAGAATCGTTAACAGCTCCATCAAAGAATCGATATCATTAATCTTTTTGCTTATCAATTCCCTTATCAATTCCTTCCACTGACAGGGTTCAGACACATCAGAATTTTGACTTATTCCTAACTGCACCTACTACACAACCTTAAGTGAGTGGACACACCAGCAATTTGCAGAGGCATTTATACATGCTGTGACATGTGTTTGACATTGTTGCCACAAAAATCAGACCAACATTTACTCACATGGAAAATCTGCAGGAATCGATAAGGGAATCGTTAAAGAATTGGATCGATTAGCAGGATCGTTAACAGCATCGATATTGATAAAATCTTATCAATTCCCATCCCTAGTAACGAATGCTGGATAGTAGAGAGATGGAGGCACACGGATTCAGTGGGAGACAGGAGTGCTGCGAGTGAGCTTCTCTATCTCTGTGTGCATGTGAGGACATGCTTTGTATCACATACATCCATGCTGTGTCACAGGGTGAATTGACACAGATATTGTGACTTGTGGAATTAATGTGGATGGTTCTTGATGTAAAAAACCCCAAACCAGTGAAGTTGGCATGTTGTGTAAATCGTAAATAAAAACAGAATTCAATGATTTGCAAATCCTTTTCAACCTATATTCAATTGAATACACAGCAAAGACAAGATATTTAATGTTCAAACTGAGAAACTTTATTTTCTTTTGCAAATAATCATCAATTTAGAATTTAATGGCAGCAACACATTGCAAAAAAGTTGGCACAGGGGCATTTTTACCACTGAGTTACATCAACTTTCCTTTTAACAACACGCAGTAAACGTTTGGGAACTGAGGAGACCAATTTTTGAAGCTTTTCGGATGGAATTCTTTCCCATTCTTGCTTGATGTACAGCTTAAGTTGTTCAACAGTCCGGGGTCTCCGTTGTTGTATTTTATGCTTCATAATGCGCCACACATTTTCAATGGGGGACAGGTCTGGACTAGGGCTGAACAATTAATTGCAAATTAGATTAAATTGCAATATAGCTTGTTGCAATTTGCAAATCGCAGACAGTGCAATATTTTTAACCCAAAATGTGTTGAACATTTTGGCATTGTGATGTAGTTTCTTGCAATTTCATGCCTATTTGAACCTTTTTTAACCCAGTTTTTACAACTTTATGCCTATCTTGCTCCCATTCATCTTTTTTTTTTGGCCATTGTCAGACCATGTTTGGAATTTTTACATGGTTTTTGAAATTTAATCCCAATTTTGCTGCTATAATCAATTTTCCTTAGTCACTTTTGAATTTTTTTGCCTTTTTTTTTTTGCAATTTCATACCTATTTTGCACCTATTAACTTTTTTCCGCTTTCAGACCATTTTTTTACCCCGTTTTTTTGCAATTTCTTACCTATTTTGCTTCTGTTCTTTATTTCCCTCCCTTTTCTTAAATCTTTTATCCTTAGATTGATTCAATGTCATATTGGTTATACTATAAGGAGATCTACTGCTTATGTTTGTTTAAAGCTATGGTCTACGATTTGGAAGCTTTGTACATCTTAATAACACCGTTTATAAGGCTGTTATGGTCCTATGGTCCTATCTACACAGTATAAAGACCAAAAAGAACGAAAAAAATCCATTCAGTATATCCGCTGCAAAGCTGCATACTAGCTGACCAATCAAGCCTAGAAGCCTGTAAGGTTCAATTGGTCCGTGAGTTGGTCCGTGAGTCCATCCAATCCCCCGTCTCCCTCACTACGCAGCGTCATGCCCATGGTACTGCCTCCTCCCCTCTCCCCTCCCCTCTGAGCAGCTAGCAGCGTTAGCTACTGAACTATCATGGAGCCGGAAAAGCCTAGCGCCGAAACCGGGAAGCCGCCTCTCCCGCGGGGCCCAACGGAGCTCTGCCCGCGGGTTGAGGTCTGTTAGCGGGCTAACGGCTGACGAATGGCCTCAGTCGGCCGTCAGACCTTCAGCATCGGCCGTTTCGCCTCTGGTTGATCAGGTAATGGCTTTGTTTACTGCAGTGGGAGATGTCTGCTGAATAACTCTGGTTAGTCTGTACGGATCCTGGCTAATGACTGGGCGGGTTAGGTTAGCCTGTTAGCCGCTAATCGTTAGCACTGTAAGCTGAGCTGGGGAGGACAGGCTGAGAAAGATAAATCCTCCCCCACAATCGGCTCCGCTCTGGTGGCGCCAGACCCGCACTGCTGCCGGTCCAATTGAAATGGCTACTGCTGTGTGTTACAAGGGGGATGTCTTTCGTGTTTGATACTTTCAGTTGAGCTGAGCTGTTTTTGATTGAGTTTGCTGCTGATATATTATGCTAGTCGCTCGTAGCTCTGTCCGAGGGGGCTGGGGGCGGGATCTTGGAACACGGAGGGGAGAGGTGAGGGAAGGGGGGGCAGGCTGCGGTGTCAAATCGTAGACCCCAGCTTTAAGAATACATAAAATGAGGAACATTAAAACAATCACACAGTAAATTGCAATTGCAATATTGCCTTCACAGATGTGTAAGTTACCCATGCATGCCTTGGACACTAATACACCCCCATACCATCACAGAGGCTGGCTTTTGAACTTTGCACCTATAACAGTCTGGATGTTTCTTTTCCTCTTTGGTCCGGAGAACACGACGACCACAGTTTCCAAAAACAATTTGAAATGTGGACTCGTCAGACCACAGAACACTTTTCCACTTTGCATCAGTCCATCTTAGATGAGCTCAGGCCCAGCGAAGCCGGCGGTGTTTCTGGGTGTTGTTGATAAATGGCTTTGACTTTGCATTGTAGAGTTTTAACTTGCACTTACAGATGTAGCCACGAACTGTAGTTACTGACAGTGGTTTTCTGAAGTGTTCCTGAACCCATGTGGTGATATCCTTTACACAGTGATGCCGGTCTTTGATGCTGTACCGGATCGAAGGTCACGGGCATACAATGTTGGTTTTCAGCCTTGCCGCTTACGTGCAGTAATTTCTCCAGATTCTCTGAACCTTTTGATGATATTACGGACCGTAGATGATGAAATCCTTAAATTCGTTGCAATAGCTTGTTGAGAAATGTTGTTCTTAAACTGTTGGACAATTTGCTCATGCTTTTGTTCACAAAGTGGTGACCCTCGCCCCATCCTTGTTTGTGAATGACTGAGCATTTCAGGGAAGTTGGTTTTATACCCAATCATGGCACCCACCTGTTCCCAATTAGCCTGTTCACCTGTGGGATGTTCCAAATAAGTGTTTGATGAGCATTCATCAACTTTCTCAGTCTTTTTTGCCACTTGTGCCAGCTTTTTTGAAACATGTTGCAGGCATCAAATTCCAAATGAAATAATGTTTGCAAAAATTGACAAAGTTTACCAGTTGGAACGTTAAGTATCTTGTCTTTGCTGTGTATTCACCTGAATATAGGTTGAAAGGGATTTGCAAATCATTGTATTCTATTTTTCTTTACAATTTACACAAGATCTTTGACAACACATACTCTTCATTGCAGCCCAAACAACGATGTTATGGGGGTTCATCTTAAATATTTTTTATAGATGCAGTGTTTTCTGGTGGACAGATGGCTTGTTTCAAACTGTTTTCTCACACAGGTTTATTTTTGGTTTGTCTCTGCTCTTTTGACTGCAGTCAGTGGTTGCACACAATGTAAAATCTTATTAGGCTTTCCTTGATATCTGGAAGTATATCTCAACAATATTTTGGAAGTTCTTCGGTGTAGGATAACATTTTTGCATGAGACAGTTCACTCCAATTAATGCATTTTCAGCAATAAAGTATTAGTGGGCCTAATTTCTGTGTGCAGATTAAGGATAGCAATTGACAATATTTTAGTACAACCAGTGCTGTTATTGATTCTACCTATCGATCCAATTCTTTATATTGATTCCTTAGGCTTTTCTGTGTGTAAAATGTAGACCTACACAGTGGTGTCGACAACATCAAACACATAGCACACGTCTTCTCTCTGCTCTTTGTTCCTCCTCCTCCTCTTTTCCCCATGTCACCGCGTCACTTTAAACAGCATGTTAATCCTCAAATGACGTAACAGCAGTTTTTTACCCACAGCTAGGTAAAGCCAGAAAAGCTGAAAAGATGCATTTTCATTCATTCCTTCCTGCTCGGGGGGGTTCAGCCCCAAATGTATGACGTACAAGACATTCAGATGATCCCAATACTTGAGGGACTACTCTGTTTCACACCCACCACACATAAGGCTTGAAAACAGTCACAGATTTTCCCCACTAGATCTAGATCAGTCAGAGCTGCGAGTCATAACTAGATAAGTCAGAACCACAAGTTCAACTGAAAGAAATATATATACTATTAGGTCTTAACAGGAAAGGCTCCTCTGTCATTAACAAGCAGATGGCTGGAACAGGGTGGTCTCTTGTCTCTAAGGTGTCTCACAGGCATGTTTCCTACCCATGTAAACCTGCTGTGGTTCATATTTTGAAGAAACAGTTAAGATGTTTGTGTTTTGTGTGGCTTATTGCTGCTTGTCATGGCTCTTACCAGAGTTCTCGAGAACATCCAGTAAATGAAATAAGGCTTATTTTTTTTCTTTTCAGTGACCAATCAATAGGTCGATATGTCGATGATTATTTGGTCAACTAAGGTTTTCTTTGGTTGAATATAGGTTTATTCGAGACAGCTCCCATCTCTTTGCTGACATGTTTTTGCCCAAGACTGCTTTGTTTCAAAGCTGGCTGCCCTTTGCAATAATGTGATGATAGCACAAGTATTGAAATAAGAGGATTGGAAATGAAACTGTTGAGCACATAGACCAGGAGTGTCCATACTATGGCCCGGGGTCAAAGTGCAGTCTGTTTTTAAGTGGCCAATACTGTATAATAAAACAGTAAAAGGTCATAAATAATAAAATGTTTTCTCACTTTATTATATTAAGCTTTTGTGTTAAAGTTTAAATTGGAAAAAATGACCACAGCAGAACATAACAGCAACAATAATGCTCATGTTTCCTACAATTTGCTCCGTCTTAAGGTCAGTTTTGGCCCCTGTAATCTACCCCAAAATCCTTCATATTGAATGGTTGTTTTCCTTGGAGGACCATTAATGGAACGATATGATGTAGAACGTTTGTTTTTCTGTGAAGCACAATTTAATTACCAAGCATATGTTAATGGGTTAGTGGGTTCGCTCTAGGCCCATGGCCCTAGGAAAAGCTGTATCTATAAAGAATCTTACTGTAGTTTCATCAAGCCAGTGTTATTTATTTAGTGTTTTTCTTCCAACAGTTTCTGGGCACGTGAACCTTCTGTCTTAACAGACTCCGATATTTTTGACTCAAACTTTGTGATAATTTGTGTGCGGAGCTTGGCCATCAAGTCCTTGATGCAGCGTGGCATATCCTCGTTAGCATCTGGCTTTGTCGAGGACTCAGACCTCGAGGATTGCAGTTGCCTACCATGGCCAGCTTTGATAATTTCTCAACCAAAGACTCACCATCTCTTCAGTTATGTTTCCAAAGAAGTACCACTTCACAATGAGAGATAAATCCTGGCAGTGGACAGCTTAATAACTATGAGTAAATAAATAAAGTATCACATTCTTACAGCACTCCTGTTATACACGCCCTACATCATTTGCGTTTACAAGAAGTTGTTTTTTTAGTAGTTCTAACTGAAATGTGGGTTAATTACGGGGCTCCGGGGGCACCAAGTACTGCTGTGTACTGGCTAGCATCCGTCCCTGTATATTTTCTTCCAGGGGCAAAGGTCACAAGTTCTTTTATTGGCACTCATACTGTATTTACAAGTGCCGTCAGCCTCTAGCAACCCCACATCTAAAACCTGAACTAACCCTTCAGCTTCCATTCTATTCAAATTTGACAAACAAAAAGTGAGGTGTTAAGTGACCCTTATTATTATTTATAATGTAGCCCTTGATGACATAAATGCAGCCCCTTCTGATGCAGGCAAGTGTCACAAATAGATGTTGATAGAGTGAATGTAAGGCGCCTCCTTTACCTCAAGGCCGAGGGAAAACATTATGCCACTTACAGATACATCTGGTCTCCCATATCAATGCATTCATGTACAGTACCAAAAGCGTTGGCAGCAGCAAATGTTCTATATATAGTTTTTGTTGTTGTCGTTTCTGTGGGCTAATGGCATAATTGCAGGGAGTTAAGTCCATTGACCTCTGTCTTAGTCACTTAAATGAATAAATGGTTAGAGCTTGTGTATCACTGTGAATAGCTGTATACGTCTCCTATTCAGATGAAGAACGTGTGCTTGTGTCTATTTTTCTGTGTGAATGATCTCCCTCTCTCCCTCGCTCTCTCTGTGAATGAGAATGACATCACCGATTACCAGCGCGTAGGGAATGGAGGCTGAAAGTGGTTAGCAAATGTTAGAGGAGGGATCCAGCTCCTGTTCTCTCATCTCCTCTACATCTCTCTCCTTTATGCACTCTCTCCTTCTTTTTTCCCTTCCCTCCCCTGTTGGTTCCCAGCGTCTGACTGTGCGTGTTGTATAAAAATGCATGTGGAAGAGAGCTTCCTCGCCCTCCAGCATTAGTGCATTTCTGTCTCTCTGTCAACCAAGACTCAAAGATGGCACCAGATAAAGAAGTCATGCGTAGACATTTGTGTGTTTTCTAGTGTGTGTGGTGCCTCTGTATGACGCTGTGGTGTATTTGCCTTCTACTCTTACACTTCTCCTTCCCATCACCCCTTGCTGTGAGAGGAATAGAGTTTTTAGAGCAAGGGTTGCCTTGGTAACTATTTCTGCCATCTGTGGATGTTGTATTAATGTCTTGTAATGTGTATGCTGAGAAAAATGGCGGCGTCTTTGCTCTAATGCTCAGCTCCTTTATTGTTTGCATTATTTAATAGTTCGAGACAGACAGGAAGGTTACTGGGTTACATTTCAGTCTAGAAAAAGATTAGAGGAGAAAGCTTCCAGCTCTGTCGATGTGTGTCTCTGTTCTTTTACAGTAATATACTCCACGTTTTTTAAAAGCATCCTGACACACTGTAACTCAAGCCTGCTTTAACGGTAAAGAAAGATTAAATAATTGATTTAATTTGGATGTTTTTGTTTGAGTGGTTTAGTTACTACACATGTCTGCATTTTACGACTTAGCATTGGATATAGTAAAATGGCTTCTTTCCATTTTTCAATAATGCAGATACCAACAGTCCATTAATCAATGAATTTATCAAACTGAAAGAAGACAGACTATCATATGAACAAGCCAGTATTTTCCTGTGATTTCAATGCAAAATAACAGTAATATAATACAATTTAACAAGAGTTTTTTTCCTCTTATCTTCCTTTCTATAAAGGCTCTTAGGTTGTAATCAGAAATAACTCCAAGCTGTAGGATTTCTTTCATGTGTTTTTTAAGGGAAGTGTTGAGGTTGTATCATACAGAGATAGAGAGAGGGGTTACATGGCAGTAGATTCCTGTAGCAGGAAGGTGTGAGCTCAGTCTACTCTGGCTTTTTTGGAGGGTTTCATGTTTCACAAAGATATAAAGCTTATTGATTTATACAAGATATGGCTTTTGAATATGATCTGATCTAATGGGGATAAAGCCAAGTGCTTCACAGCCACTCCGAGTGTTATATATTAAAAGTTGGGTATTCACACAAAACTGCTCTTAAGTTTCCAAGAAGTGACATCTTCATTACATTTTACAAAGGCAGAAAGTGATTACCTTGAAAGCTGAGTAAGGCATTAACTTGATTTTTTTAATGAAACTGAACTGAACAAACCTGCAGCTGAATCATTTTGAGCATTAACCGAAGTGTATGAAAATGCTGCAAGTCAAGTGCACGTGTGTTTAAACTACACAAAAGAGTTTGTGAAGGCAGAGACGATGTCCAAGATGATGAACTTCCTGGGTGCTTATGCCCATCAAAAACTCCTGAAAACATTTAGCAAATTAATTTTGTAAAATGTCAGACTACTTACTCAGTAAAAGAATACTTGCAAAAATGGTCTCCATTGATAAAGTGACAATTTGGCAAATTTTGCATTGGAATTTAAACAATTGTGTGCCAGAGCTGTCCTTAAACTTATGACTTCTGATCAAAAGGACAAATACAAGCAAATGTGTGGAGGCATTTTGGAACAAACTGGGGGCCCAAACTTTTAGGAGGAATGAAACTTGGATCTTCCAATTTGTAAGATGTCAGTTAGTGCATTTTAAAAGACTATTGTCAACAAACTAGGGATGTAACTGGTAAAATGGTAAACTGCAGTAAAATTTCCCACAATGATCATAACGGTGTCCTATTAAAATTACCGTTATACCGTGTTTGATTACCACACTGTGTCGATAACTAGGGATGCACCGATCCAGGTTTTTTCACTTCCGATCCGATACTGATACCTGAATTTGGGTGTCGGCCGATAAATAAATATTTGAATGCAAAATATTGAGTGTAACAGCACATCAGAGCGCTGTGAGCGCAGCTTGACCCTCAGATACATCCGCTGCTCTGTTGATCTCAGTGAAGAGTTTCCACTCTGAACGGAGCGGACTACACAGCTCTAAGTCATCTGATGAGAGCTGTGAGGACGTAGTTTTGGTTCTACACCGCTGATGGCACACTTAAAATCAAAGACCAGGCTGTGTGTTCTATGAAATGCAGTTCAGTCACTCGTCCTCCTCTTATTTGCGGGCTCAGCCGACGGCTTTTCATCCGGCCGAGTGCAGGGGAGCTTCGTCAAGAGTGTAACCCCGTGTGGCTGTGTTGTTTTCGGCAGGGTGTTTACCGAAAGGGTGGATGATTGAATCTCTGTACCTTATTTTCGAGGGGCATATCCGAAAACCGTTCGGCTTTGATTTTGAGGAGAACTGACAGAATTACTCCACACAGCAGATATGTTGTTGTTAGCGCTTGTTAGCTCAGGTGGCTAATAGACGGCGATGCACTCACAGGGGCACTATGCTCCGCACACACTGGCTGGCTGCAAACTGTGGAATGGATTTCTTGAAATGAGGAGTGGCGTCACATGTCTCCTGTGTGTTGTGTGTTGGATCGGGCGCCCCGAGTCAGTATTATTATGGAGTGTATTTTTGCCATTCTTTCGGCGTTTATTCGCCGTGTTTTGCCATATTTCGTAGTAGATCATCTTTTTCCACCATTCTTGTTTTATGGATTTAATTTGTTGTAATTTGAAAATATTAAAGAAGAAGATGTCGAGGATCTGCCATGGAAAGGGGAGACCAAAGGACCAGAGCAGAACAAAACAAAAGTTAATAAATAAAAAGGCCTGGACATGATCTAATATACAAGCTGTAACATGGACACTAATGCTGTAGGCAAACTAACGTGTGAGTGTATGTAAAATAGGTTACGTGTATTTTTGGTCATCTCAAAACGTTGAACATGTTAATTTACAATTGTTTACAATGAGAATACTGTTTAAAGTTAAAATCATTTTTTTCTTTTCTTGTAATTACGCACATGTTTTAAGCATTTATAAAATGATAATGACAAATACTTACCAGAATTGTTTACTTTTATTTCTCATTAAAACAAAATTAAACAATTTTGATTAGAGGACATCCTATAAGTATCCTATAAATCCTCTCTCTCTCGCTGTCTGCGCGTTTACTCGAGGTGTTACAGCAGTTTTAATCACGGGCATTTGTCTTTCACCGCAGCTTCATTTCTAAGACAAGGCGACTTTTGTCAATCAGTTTCCCCTCGACATCCTTGTAAAATTACCAAGTTATTGACAAAAAAAGCCAAAAGAACTGTTAAAATTATGATATGAAAGGGGTTAAATGATTTCAAGACTGTGTTAAAGTACATTTGAACATTTTGAGCACAATACCGTGATAATGAAGATAACCATGATAATTTTGGTCACAATAACCGTGATATGAAATTTTCATACCGTTACATCCCTACACCAAAGATGAAGGAAGCACAACAAAATAAGTCTAAATTTAAGGCCATGTCTATTGTTGACATTAAAAAGAGAAGTTTGGAAGACTGGAGTTTAGAGGGGTTTGCGGTGAATTAGCACTATAACTAACGGCTTTATAGAAAAAATGTGAAAAAAGCAGTTTCTGGACCAAAAACAAATCAATGTGCTCACTGTTCACCTGATTGGGTTGCCTTTACCTTTTCCTAAAATCAAATCTGTGCTCAAAGAAACGCTTTTTCAGTCTGTGTCAGCAGTTAAGAAAACAACAGCAGAGGTTCTGGGACAACTGTCAAAAGAAGACCCACTGCACTGCTTTGACTGGTGGATTAGGAGACACTGAACAATGTTTATTTCAGCTGAGTTGTATTAGATTGTTAACCCCATTTTTCAACAGCCATACCTGGTATGCTTCAAATTGTGTGTACCCACAAGTAAAAGAGGCATAGCATGTAATTTGCACTCTGATTGTCTCAGATGAAAATGTGATATGATAGGGTTACTATTATATTGTTGCAACTTTAAAAGAAGATGCTGCCTCTATGTTTAAAATGAAAGACACTGCTTAAAAGAAGATTTAATTTGTATCTTAGATTTCAGTTTATGTTACCATCAAGTAAACTGTAAAATGTAAAATGGACAGTAAACTCACTTGAGCTTGTAGACATTGTTTCCAGGCTGCAGGTTAAAGTCATTCACATCCACTCACTCTGACTTTGACCAATGGTTAAAGTTTCTATGTAAGTTCTCCTTCAGTATCAGCTGAGAAAATACACACATTTTTCATGCCAATTTACACACCACTGATGCAGCTGTAGAAGCAACTTGGGGTTAAGTGTCCTGTCAAATGACACATCAACATGTGACAGACAGAGCCGGGCTTGAACTGTTGACATTTCAACTGATGTTGGAGGGAGTTTCCAGATTAAGCCACTGATGTCCTGTCAGTTCTTACTATTTTATCTGCTTTATGTTTATGTTTCTCACTGTACAACATGATATCAGAGGTGTAATTTGAGCAAGGGCTGTAATTTTGCTGGATTGCTTGTATGGCATGAATATGCTTAAATACCTTTTATCCCAAGACGGATCAAATCAAAATCCTAAATTAAATTAGCAGTCTATCAAAAACACTTTAAAAATCAATATAATTGTGTAATGTAATTGTGTGTGTTTTATTGTTCAGATGTTTGTTCAGCAGCCATTGAGAAACCTTATATGCCAATATTGTGTTTGCTTTTTCACTTTCAGGGTCTGTGTGTTACTTTTGCTGCTTGGGGTGTGTACTGGATTTCTATACCAATGTGGTCCATTACCAACACATCAGATACCTACCAAACCAAAAACATAGACTTTGGTGCTTGACTTCAGTACCATCCGCTAAATGTCAGTGCGAAAGATGCTAAACCTTCACTGCCTCTCTGCTTAGTGAGCTGGCCAGTATCTCCTGAAACAAACATTACAGGTAACAGAAGAATTACATACAGTAAATGAGAACTAATTTAGGAACTTTTTAAACTGTATGCAATATGCATGTGCAAGTATTGAAACAGTGCTGGTATTGAAATAACATTAACAAAGATCCTAGAGTTGCACAGCTTTATCCTGCTGCATGGGGATATGTAACGTCACACTTCCAGAGGTTTTCATGAACACAGTCTCTGAACAACTCATATTTGGACTTAAATCCGGTTTATTTTTGATAAATGCTAGGATATGTTCACAACCACTAATGCTCAAATAAAGTCTTTCACTTACAGAGTACCCCTTATAGTGCTGTCATCTCTATGTACCTAAGACGCCCTGTTAGAGCTCCTGCCTCTTTAAGGCTCCTTTTCCCAAATAGGACCAGTCCACTCTGATTGGCTTACAGGTTTACTCTGTAGAGGTTGGTCAGTTCAGTGCTGCTTTGCATCATCATGTTAACATCTCTGCACCTACCTACTTCCATGCACTGCACAGGACCTGGTACCGGAACCTTAATCTGACAACAAAACATTTGTAGGACTGGTAGGTCTGTTCTGGGGGGGCTGGGGGAACCTGACATTTTAGGCAGCTGACGGCACAACATAGAGGGGGAGAGGGGAAGTCCTGATGCCACAGACTTTGTCTTGTTCATAGAAGTGCTCTATAACGTGAGAAACTTGTTAAACACAGAAAAAGGAAATTAAAACTTTAAAAAGCAGGATACAGGCTCTGTAAAGTTGAGATTAAAAAATACCCACGATGGAAATTCTCAGTTAATGTTACTGAAAGTGGCCAGACTTTAAAGCAGATTTTAGGCCAAAACTCTTGACACAAGCTACATATAAATGGGGATGGAAATTGTTAACTTGTTCTTGTAAAGAGCTGGTTCCAAGTGTATAATTGTTGTAATTTTCCTTTACTTCGAGCTTTTCTCCCCTCAGTTTCCTTCACTTTGCAAAACAAGTTTCAGTTAGTCAGCATAAATGACAACAAAGGATCTGAGAAAGCAAATGTGCATTGTGTAAGCAGCGAATCCTGATATGTCTGGAACTGTGACTTCAAGAAAGGCTGAAAACATAAGAAACTAGAAAAGCACTCAGAGAGCGCAGACCTCTGCCAGCGCCACAGTCCCCAGCCATTTTGTCATTTTGACCATAAATATTACTCCTACCTTTATTTCACCTAAACGTTTAGATTCCTTGACCATGAAAACATACCATTAGCCATTGGATTCATAATGATATCTTTTTTAGTTCAGTAGTTATTCACAGAAATCACATTTTTCGCCATGGCGGCCAAACGCTGATCCGGATCAACAACAAATCGAATCAGTTCTTCCTTTTCCCATGCTGAACATTTCCTGAAAATTTCATCCAAATCCATCCATAACTTTTTGAGTTATTTGTTCACAGACGGACGGACAGACGGACGGACAGACGGACGGACAGACTTTCCCGAAAACATAACTTCCTTGGCGGAGGTAGCTAGAAAAGCACTCGCAGAGCGCAGACCTCCGCCAGCGCCACAGTCCTCACCCATATTGTGATTTTCACCATAAATATTAGTCCTACCTTTGTTCATTTAAATATTTAGATTTCTTGACCATGAAAACATACCATTAGCAGTTGGCTTCATAATGATATCTATTTTAGTTCAATAGTTATTCACAAAAATCACATTTTTTGTCATGGTGGCCAGACGCTTATCCGGATCAACACCAAAATTGAATCAGTTCTTCCTTTTCCCATGCTGAACATTTCCTGAAAATTTCATCCAAATCCATCCATAACTTTTTGAGTTACTTTTAGGGATGGGAATTGAAAACCAATTCCAGTTGAGAATCGTTAACAGCTCCATCAAAGAATCGATATCATTAATTTTTTTGCTAATCAATTCCCTTATCAATTCCATCCACTGACAGGGTTTGGTAGCATCAGAATTGTGAAATAATCCTAACTGCACCTACTACACAACCTTAAGTAAGTGGACACACCAGCAATTTGCAGAGGCAGTTATACATGCTGTGACATGTGTTTGACATTGTTGCCATGAAAATCAGACCAACATTTGCTCACATGGAAAATCTGCAGGAATCAATAAGGGAATCGTTAAAGAATTGGATCGATAAGCAGGATCGTTAACAGCATCGATATTGATAAAATCTTATCAATTCCCATCCCTAGTTATTTTGTTCACAGACGGACGGACAGACAGACAGACGGACAAACAGACAAACAAACTCTCCTGAAAACATAACCTCCTTGGCGAAGGTAATTAAACAATTCTGCCTTCTGTGCCATGTATTTGACATTGTTGGTTAAGAAAACCTGTTTCTGCTTATTTTACACACAAATATACAGTAATTGGATACATGGAAATCAGTTTGATCAGTCAGTAGAATCAACAATGGCATTATTATCAATAATATCTAATCAGCTGATCCATTCCTAGTTATGGGAGTCACTTAGTTAGCTGGGTTAAAAAGTGACACTTGGATATCAGAGTAAACTCTGACTTTAGGCTCTACAGACCAGGCTCTTTTGTGATAACACCCTGATTCAGAGACTTACAGAAACAGTTGAAAAAGTTGTATAAATGCAAATACATGAATGACAGACAACAAAAGGGTGATGTCCACAGAGACCTATCTTAAACTCTGTTCACTTCTTTGAAATTTGTGTGACACACAAGAAAAAGCTGATATCTTATTTTTAGTTTATCCTTCAAGTACAAAATAGACCACACAACAAGGCCAGAACTGCTTTTGTTCAGTAATACACAATCACTGTCTGCTGAAGGAGGGAAATGTTTTAAAACTGAGAGGCCAGGTTCCATATCTGTGGTGGTCAGACTGTTTTTGTGCTCTGTGGAGCTTCTAAGTACAGCCGAGGGACTTGAACAGGATGATGATAAATTGCCCTTGTGTGTGTTGTAGAGACAGAAGGGTGACAGAGCAGAGTGTAAATGTTATCCCAAAAATAGTCCATTTTCCCAAGGCTGTAGTGCGTCATGTGGCTTTGGCCCAGTGTTTTGTACAGAGTAGTGCTACGTAACCCAGTTTTTTAACACTGACTCACTCTTTTCCATCTTTCTCTCTTTGTTTGTGTATTTGTCTCTCCAAAACAGAAACTTCCTCCAACCTCTAGCAATGATGTAGTCAAGGGAATGACTCCATGATGATGATGACGATGATGATGCAGGGCCTCGGCGGCAGGAGGAGCAGTGACTGATTCTCAAAAGCATAATTCCATACCTGGCACTCTATGTCTGTCCTGTTTGGGTGGCGGGAGTGCTATGTCATCAGCCACACCCCCTGCGGCCCCGCCCTTTAAGAAGGGAAGGAAGCCGGAGAAATCAGAGGTGATGGTTGACCCAGCTCAGGCCACCAATGAGGAGCTAAGGAGCAAACTCATGGATGTACAGATTGAGCTCCAGCAGGAGCGAAACAAGGTAAGGGGGAGGGGATAAAGATAAAGAAACCAGAGTGCTCTGGGGATATTAACACATGAAGTTGGGGAGACATAACACTGAACATAGTGAGATATCTCACAATAAAAGAAAGTATAGTCAACAAAAAGAACAATTTCTCCCCTTATGCATGCAATATGACAGTCATGGTGCCAAGTGTATTTAGAAAAAAGTTGTTTTGCACTTGAGTCCATCTTTTCCTTAAAGAGGACATATCATGCTTGTTTCTCCTTTTCACTATGCCAGACTAGGATGCCTGTAAAGCATTTCTGCCCTCAGTACAAGTCATTTAGTTCCTTCATTGCCCCACAATAGTGTTCTCAAAATCCTCATTTTAGGCCATTATGAAGCCCACGTTGAAACACTCGGTCTCAAGGCTGACCTAAAGTTACCTCGCAACGTCACAGCCCTTTGTGCTCTGATTGGTCAGGTCTATTGGGGGTAGAGCCAGCCTGTCCTTCTTCTTCTACTGTATTTTCCGGCAGGCTCAGTGCAGCTACCGCGTATTGAGTCCCCCTATAGGCCAGAGCTGGTAATGAGTGAATGCGGACATCACAGAGGAGAAAGTGTTTTATCAGATTACTCCAATAAAAAGAAATGTACCTCGTGTCGTCACGACGATTTAAATCTTGCGGACATCTCGCAATGACCTATTTTCAGAGGCATCAAATCTCGTTCTAGGATATCAGAAAAAATACAATATCTCATTTTTTGAAAATTAAGGGGGTGTAAGGTCTTGTTTTCAAATTTATTCTATTCTATGTAAGTATTAAATCATGCATCAGCATGATATGTCTCCTTTAATAGGAACACAAAAATAGACAGTTCTGTTTATTTGATTTGAGGTTTTATGAGGTACATTTCTGTAGTTAATACATTCACAGTATTGATTCTGGTCAGCTCAGCTCCTGTTAAATGAGAACTGACATGGAAACAGGCCTGTAGGCTGCAGCGTTAGGAGCCAAGTGCTCAAGTAATGCATTGACTTTTCAGTGAAAGCACAAAAAATGTATTTTCCACTAGCAAACCCCTTTGTCTTGGAACTGCTTAAAAATTTTGTACAGTTCAAGTCAAAGGGGATGCTGTTGGTAAAGGAAAGCATTATATATGCGTGTCCACTTCAGAGTACAATCCCCCCAAACACTTTATTTTCTTAATCAAAATTGGCTAAATTACTCAGCTCTTAGTCTCTACAGCATCAATGTGTACAGCCTAACTTCCCTGCTGCCTCTTCTCTTACAGTGCAGAGCTGACCAGAATTACTGTAGCTAATGCAATGATCATTGACACAAGCCTCGTTCGGCCTTCCGTTCAGAAATACAGAACTATCCCTTAAACAGGATGTCCTGCAGATACAAAGAAGTGATATATCATTGCTTTGCATTTAGTTTATTCCACTCCAAATTCAAGAAGTGTGATCAAAAATAGTAAAAAAAAGTATTCTCCATGACTATTCAGTGTTTCTGCTGTAGAAAAGCTGACTGCAGTGGCAAAATCAGTGTTAAGGGGGGAGTTTACCAGAAGTGAGTTGCAGAAGCAGATCTCATATTTAATAATTAAAAAAAAGCTTCCAGGAAAAGTGTGAGCAGCTTATTCAGCTAAGAATACTCATGTCCAACAACCAAAATGCTCAAAATATGTCGTGCTAAAATTAATGATAAGAGTATAACACAGAAGTTAGCTTTGTGCTGGTCCATTAACAAATAGTCTATGGCCTTGTTCAGATAAGTTTTTGGATTGTTTCTGAAAATGAGCTATCTGTCAAATAAGAAGTTAATGATGCTCACAGGCCATTCTAAGACGAAACTAATGTCAGGTATTTGTGTAAATGCAACAAAGTTTTTTCTCTATTCTTTTTTGTGACACTCTTGCTATGAAAAGCTTTCTGTTTGTCTTGAGCATGTTTGTTGTTACAGTTATGTCAGTTGGGTATATTGCATTGTTTTTCAAAGATGATGAAATGAATGATGATAAAATTGTGACATGAAATGTCCCTCAAACTTTATAGTCCCTGTTTGCAACCTGTTAGTTCAATTGTTTGTAAGATTTGAAAAAGCTTGAAAATTTTTATGTATATGTGTTGAACAGAGAACTTATTTTGAGCATTTAATGGAAAACTCTTTCAAAATACCCCTATACTTTAGGGGCAGAATGTGGCTTGGTCTGCATTTGTCAAAACCCCCAAAAATAATAACATTTGATCTTTTCAGTGTTACTTCATCCCATGGGTTAGCATGGCATCATTTTTAAAATGTTGTCAAACCACAAGGCACAAATGCACATCAGTACTTGCAAGCTTCAAACACATCAGCATCCAAAGAAAACCAAAACATTGTGCTTTTTGACAGTTGGCTTAAAAACAGTCGTCTCACTAGCCAAATTTATAAACCAAGTGCAGAAATCTATTTTAAATAAGTCAGGATTTGTGCATATTTCCTGACCTAAGAAGCAGAATTTTGGTTACATTTCCAAACCCCTTTGTGGACAAGTGTACAAAGTGGTATTGACAAGGACTTAAATTGTTAAGGAGTCACTATTAAAAACAATATCAATAAAAATGAACAATCCCACATCTCTAATGGTGATGAATGATGACTGTATATAGTATATAGAATATATCCTTATCCACCAGTAATAAGATGATGTCTTTCAGGTATGTAAGCTCCGTGAGCGTCTGCAGGAGCAGCGGCAGGCTCGGGAGCTTGATCAGCACAAACATGCGGTGACAGTCACCGACCTGCGGGCCAAACTCCATGAAGAGAAGATCCGTGAAATAGCAGCAGTCCGGGAGGCTCTGGCACGGCAGCATGAAGTGGAGCTGGCCCGGTCCATCAAGATCCGGGATGCAGAGGTGCAGAGGCTCCAGGGGCTTGTAAATGCACTGAGAGATGGAGCTGCTGACAAGCTCAAAAACGCTCTCCTCGGTGAAGCTCGGGAGGAGGCCAGGAGAGCTTTTGATGGGGAGAGGATAAAGCTACAGCAGGAGGTGGGTTGCGTTTATGTAGGTGGTAGAAGGGCAAAATAAATCTAGCTCTCATATAGAAATATAAAAAATAAGTGTCAATGTAAAGCTACATTTGGACCACCTTTTGTTGGCTCTGCCTTGTTTACCGAACATGCTCAGCCTTTCCTTTTTTTTTTTGAATGTGTGTAATGACTATGCTGAAATTATTTTGAGGGTCCACATGTGTGTATGTTTAGTGTTGATATGGGACTGTGTGAACCTTTGAAAATGTACTCTTGAAAAACAGGAAGCAGGATGGAAAAGCCTGTTGCCAAGCTATTGTTTCACTAAAGCCTTTCCAAACAAACAGGGTATCTGTCATCACAACAGTTTAATAGGATAGAATGTATCTTCAATCTGAATGTCACCTTTCATGTTTTTGTATTTAATATCATCATTTTTGTGTATGTGTTTTTTTTAGATTCAAGAGCAGAAGACAGCCAGGAAACAGGCTGAAGAGGCGTTGGCAAATGCTCTGCAGGCAGATAAAGCCAAAGCAGCAGATCTTCGCACAGCGTACCAGCAGCACCAGGATGAGGTGCATCGCATCAAACGGGACTGTGAGAAAGACATCCGCAGGCTGGTGAGACCACAGGGTCTATGAAAGACAAATACTGGACACAGTATTCATGTGGAAAACCTCATAATAAATCCAAGTAGCCTCTAGATGAAGTTTTAAAGAGAAAAAAAATAATAATAATTTTGACCCACAGGGACACTGTTGAAAGTTAATCTGTCAGAAACCAAACTGTAAAAGTTTTCTATAGTGGATAATTGATTTCTTTCAAATGAAAGAACATTGAAGTCTTTTGTAAAACTTGTAACATGTATCATACCATATAAACATGCAACACATATTAGAGTAAATTTGTCCTGCAAATTGTGCTATGAACACAACAAGGTTAAAATAACATTATAAAAGTGGCTGGTTTGTTCTCTTGCTGCTTGCTGTGTTGTTGGTTAAAATCTCCTTTACATTAAGAGCAGGGATTATACGCAGTGTACCTTAAATTTTCTTATGATTACCTGCTGTGAGCAGGAGGAGTTTTACTGTCATGTTCTTTTGTTTCCTCGGATTGCCTCTGTCTGGCTTTCCTGCCTCGCCAGATCTTAGCATAAAGCTGTTTAGTTAATTTATAAATAGTTTGATTTGGCCAAAATTCAAGGTGGTTGTTACAGTTTCTGCCTGTCAGCAGGATAAAGGCGAAAGAATGAAACATTAAATTAGAGTATTTTTTATATTGGGATAACATAAATTTATATGTGAACACACACTTTGAATTTCTAGATGTAATATATGCATCAAAAATTTTGGAAAAAGGTTTCCTTCCTCATGTTCTTATTTCTGACAAACCTTACAAAATTCAACCACAAATATTTATCCCAGATAAAAGCAGAGATATTTGAGTGAAATTTTGCTGAAGTTCTATTAAAAGATGTATCATCATTCCAGGACCCATATGAGCCTGGCAACCCAGCAGCTGTTACTTTTACAATCTGACACAACTCCATTCAGACATCACTAAGACTCATCCACACTCCTGTTCGGATGTTCAGCTTCTGTGTGGGATTAATCTAACTGATGTATCAGGATAACTGAACTGAAACTCTTTGTCTGTCTTTGCCTATCTCACTTCTGTGGTGCTTAGTGTCTACCAAAGTAACAGTCTATATACTCGCCTGTAGTCACTCATTAGCTCCCTTTACTTACAGCAGGGTTACAGTTACAAGCTTTGTTTTCACTCAGGGAATGTTTAAGCACGGATTTGAAAAGTAGTGAATCAGGAAAACATGGCTAATGCAGAGCATGCTGTACAGGAAATACCAGTGTTTAAAAACAAAATATGGAAACAAGAGAAGAAGCATTTTTCAGAAGAAGTTGTGTGGGTGCAGAGCTTGAGCAAACCCTCATAAATTAATCACAGCTGAATCACAACGTTTGAAGCGAAAAGACTTGGTTATTGTGAACTCAGCAAATTGAGCATACAGCTTGTCAGGCCAAGATAAAGTGTAAACAGTAAAAATCTTAATACTTAAATGTCATTGTGACTCTGAGGAAAACTATTAGCAGTTAAATCCCAGAGAAAACAAACAGATTATCATTCCAGCAATTTTTTTCTAATCCATTTCTAGATGGATGAGCTGAAGGCAAAGGACCGAGTGGTGTGTGCTCTAGAGAGAGAGCTGGGGCTGCAGGCTGGCTATGCTCAAAAGCTCCAGCTTCAAAAAGAAGCTCTAGATGAGCAGCTTGGACAGGTCCGAGAGGCTGAGAGACATAACCACGGCAGCCCCAAAAGAGAAGTGGTGCCTGGGCTAGGGGACCATCCGGACCTACTCAACAACCAGGTAAACAACACATTTAGAAAGAACATGCATCATTTCTGTTCATGCACTCATTGTTTTATCCAGTCATCCTAAAAAATTGACATAAGTAGCACTGTTTTGCATGTATTTATGGTCCTATAATGTGGTTTTATTCACACTGAAGTCCAGAGCTGAATAGTTTTTGTATTAGTATTAGTGTTAGTTTTGTACTATTGTAGAGATTAGACAAATAATACTGGCCTTGAAACATGATTTGGCAGTCACCTCAGGCACTGTGGCTTTGGTAATTACAGCAAAAATGTGTGTTGTCATTTCTGCATTTAACTTTTGTGGAACTACAAGCTCTTTGTTCTAGTGGAAATGAAAAACCCACAAGTCAAAGCTCACTCATGTGGATAAGTTGACTGAAGGATGGCTTAAGCAAGTAACAGGAAGGCCTCCAGAGGTGCAACTAAACAAAACATTTAGGCACATTGAGTTGAAATAGTTTGCACAAACCTAGGGCTCTACTTAGATTGTTAAGCCTCAAGTTTTTTTTGGATAATTCATCTTTTAGAATTCACAGAGAGGACTCTGTTGGGGGAGTGAGTTAACGGTAGTGAAGAAGCTGAAAAAGGGAGGTTGTGAATTCCAGGTCTGTCCAGCAGAGAGGGGCATAAACATATATATATATATATATATATATATATATATATATATATATATATATATATATATATATATATATATATATATATATATATATATATATCATTAGCACCAATATTACCTGGAACTGATGCACACGCAGCACACATCTGTTGAATTTTGTGCTATTGTTTGGGCTGTGATAGCCATGTGGTCAAGGGAAAGACAGATGTGTATGTGTGGTGAGCAGTGGCACTCGAATGGCGAGTGTTGCTCTGGGATGCTGGATCAGGCTCTCCAGGAACTCTAGATGTCTTAGGACCAACAAGACAAAATACAGAAGAAAAGAGGCTCCGTCTTGATAAGTCAAGTCAATACTTGTTCCTGCAGCTCATTTGTCTGCCTAGTTTTGACTAAGATGAGTATTGACATTACCTGGAGCTTGCATGCGCAGACCCTGGTTCTATTGTTTGCAGCTATGGACCATGTTGTGGCTGATCTAAATCAGTAATTAATGGTAAAAAAATGAGATTAGGTTCTCTTCACTTCATGCTTGTTTCAAAGAGTATGTACATGACAGGCTTGTGTTTTTACTGTGTAAAACACATCTCATCCTTCATCCCACCACCTCCTATGTCCCAACTCCCTTCATTATTTACGTTCCTGTCTGCATGTACTCCCTTTTTTAGATTTTGTCTTCCTCCCCTTCTCCTCTCCCCTCTATTCCACAGGAGGTGGAGGAGCGGGACATGAGGAGGTTCCAGCTGAAGATAGCAGAGCTCCACTCTGTGATCAGGAAACTTGAGGACAGAAATGCACTGCTGGCTGATGAGAGGAATGAATTGGTAAGGGACAAATGCTCAAAGATAGATAAATGCAATGGAAGTAGTCATAAACACACATATTTGCTCCATAATACTTATAACTACTCATCAACAGGTAAATAATATTAAAACTGTATGTGTGTATTTGTCATTCCTCCAGTCTTGCTTTAGCTTCTTTAACTTGAACTGGAAGCTCCAAGTCACCAGAAGTCAAGGCTTAAAACTATTTTTCCCCCTCCCTGTTTCCTTCCTCTTACAAGTTGAAGCGGGTGCGGGAGGCCGAGAGCCAAATGAAGCCCATGTTTGAGAAGAACAAACGACTGTCCAAGAAGAACGATGACCTCCTACAAACACTGCAACGTATGGAGGAGAAACTGAAGACCCTTAGTCGGGAGAACGCTGAGATGGTAAACAGACATTAGTTTTAATACTACTGAAATGACTTGGTACTTTTTAATTTTTTATTTAAGTGTAGAATAACAGTAGACAAAGGCAGATGATTTGGTTTTTACTTCTTTTTTTAATGAACGACTGTTGTCACTGTACTTTGACATCAAGTAGAACTTAAGTAAAATATAAGCAGGACCTCTAGTGGCCACTTGAGGAAATGCATATAAAGACTCCTAAAATAACCATGTGGCTCATCTCTGTCTCCTTACACAGAAGGAAAAAGCATCCTCCTCTCGCCCCCCCTCACAGCAGCAGTCCATTCAGCCACAGCTAAAGCGTCCAAGCTCCCTCACAGACCTGAGCCATGCCCATGAGGAGCAGGAAGTGGAGTTCCTTAAAATGCAGGTTGCTGAGCAACGAGGCATCATTGATGAGCTCATGCAGGTTAGGATTTTACTCGCAAGTCATCCAGTAAATGCTGTTTAACGTCACGTCAGTGCACGAGAGTTAGCTGTTATAACAGTGAAATTCTTGCTTTCGCTTCTCTAAGATTATTATTGTTAGGGGTGACTTTTTCACCTCTGATGTGATACCGATATTGCAGTTTTGAGTATCGGCCAATACCGATATCAATCCAATACAATATCAGCTGGAATCATACATACTTTATTACTTGTTCTGTAGTATGGACTGTAAGAAAAGGTTTGATCAAATGAGATTACTCAAACAGAGAACAGTAGTCAGCAATAGTAGGTATGAAAAAACTGACCGATTTGTTATTAACCAGTGGGTTCAGTGGATTTTAACCTTAAACATAAGAATAAAGTATTAAATCAAGTAAAATTAATGCAAAATAAATTAGAGGACCCTGAAAAGTAACCTCAAGAAATTCAGTAAAAACAAAACATATATTTTTTAAATTGCAAAATTACCACTGTTTAACTTAAACATAAGCAATTTCTACAACTAAATTAAATAACTTAAAAAATAAATTAGAATGAAAAATATCTGATATAAGCACTCCCACCCCACTTGGGTGGGAGTGCTTATATCAGATATTTTAGGCTGCGTTTACACGGACACTCCTGACTTAAAGACGCAAAAATTTGTCCTTCGCGTTTTAGAATTCTTCTGCGTTCAGACAACGACGCTCGGAGACGAGTTAGTATGGATGTCGGTTCAGCAGATGGCGGTGTAGGTCTGCAGAGAGGCAGCACTGCTACAATACACGAATGAAGAAGAAAACCTTTCAGAGGGTGCTTCCCAAAGCTCCAAAGTTGCATCCTCGCCTCCTCCACTCGACTCCTCCACTTGCGTCTTAGTCCCGCCTACCAGAGATGCATGCCAGAGACGTGAGGAAACGAAGAGAGGAGAGAGGAGACGAGGAGGTTCATTTTATGAGCATTGAGATGTCCTCTCCTCCGGAGCGTCACATGAAGCGACGTCTTTTAGTGATGACGTCGTCACAGCTGAATATGCCGGTCTGAGCGCATGGGAGAAACTGAATAAAGGAAAATAATGTAAACTCCAGGGCGCTCGACCGTGGTAAATTCATATTAACTTTATATCAATTTCACATGAATGTGTACATGAATGAAAAAGAAAAATGTCACGTTTTCCCAGGCCCAGAATGATAGGAGTTTTTAATTGTTATATTGCGGCCACTTTGTGTTCATAAATAATGTTTTTATTCTGCACTAAGCACTTAAACCCCCCTCCGTGCGCATTTATATAGAAAAAAATGTAAAGGCCTGAGATAACAGTGTACAATTCACTCTCCTTATTTATGCTTGGTTATATCAGGAACGACATAAAACATGCTTTTCGTTATTGTGCATTATAATCTGCCTGACCATGGGGTCTATTGGGTGCTGATATTTGTCAATAAGCATCTCTTTTTTTATTATTTAATATTGTCCATGTTTGCTGTTTGTAAATGTTTGTATGGTCTGGGTAGACTGCAAAAACTGAATGGGCCTTTAGGATAAATAAAGTTGTCTAATCTAATCTAAAATGTGTTTTCCTGAACAGACCTGTCTACTGTAGCAGCCTTACAGTTACAGACATAAACAAAACAACACAGATAAATCAAGACAGACAACAGATGGAAAACCTGGAAGAACTGCCCCATGATAGTGTTCAATATTTTCTGTGATTTCAATATGTTCATCTTAAAATAGTTTTAAATGATTAGTCAAATATTTCTTTGCACAGTGAAGAAAAATAAAAAAGAGATAAAAGAGACACTGAAATTTAGTAACTGCTCACATTTTGAGGGAACATTAAGCCTACACATTGGCTGCTTTGTGTGAAATGTGGTTCCCTTTCAGTCGATTCACTCGGTACAACACATATAGTATGGGATATCACGCCCCCGCGTGGCCTAACTGAAGACACCTTTATTCACGCCTTACGGCAGATGACCTGTGGTGACGTATGTGAGGCCCCGCCTGCACATATATACGTGCAACACCACAGTCATCCTTCAGTTCTTACGCTCTTCACCTCGCTGAGAACACCTTACCGAGTCAGGCTAACTAGCTACTGCTAGTTAGCTTGGTCTTGATTTTGGCTACTGCCCACACGAAGTTAGCTTAACTGCCCCTGTTGGTGTTAGCCGCTGGCTACCCGCGGAGCGCTAATTTCGTGTGCTTCTCCGGTGTTGCGTCTCGTCATGAGCTGAGCGGAAATGAAGGAAAGTCTTCTGTTCGCCCTGTCCTCAGGGGTGCGGCTTTTCCTACACTATAAAGACCTCCACGAAGCCTGTCCTGTCTGCCTGGGGATTGTCCACGCCAGGAGAGTTGACTGAGCCGAGTCTTGTGAGTACTGTCACCAGCTCCGGAGCCCAACCCTGGGAAGGCGGTTCAAGTTTGTGAAGAAGGCCTCGGGAAAGGCGGCCATTGCTCGGGACGCACCTTTGCTGTCCGAGCTGCGAGAACCGGCTTCGTCCGAGTCCGGCTGCGAGGAGTGTTTGGTCGAAGACCCCGTTGGAAACTGGGCAGACCATATGGAGTGTGCTGACGGGTTAGCTGGGTTAGAGACGGGCCCCTCCGAGGGCGCTAGCCGACAGCTAGCCGAGCTAACATGCTACCAGGAGGAGGATGACGTACTGGACATCGGCCTGGATGTGCATGGCCTGTCGGAGGATGAACAGGAGCCGCTGTCGTCGGGTCAATACACCGCCGCTACTGCGCCGGTTAACCAGACCGACACATCCTTCCTCTCGCTGTACCGCCGTGCAGCTGAGAAACTGGAAGTGGAGTGGCCCTCCCCTCCACCGGCTCAAAAACCGTCCCGGTTTGCGGGGTTTTTTCTTCCCCCCGAACCGACGACTGTTAAGAACAGCCTGCCAATGTTTCCTGATTTTGTCGCGGAGCTAACCTCGACATGGAACAAACCGCTGTCTACCCGCGCCACTGTGCCCGGCTCTGGACCCTTTTTGGACCTGGATGGAGCTGAAAAAGCTGGTTTGGTTAGCCTTCCCCCGATGGAGGCGTCCCTGGCAGCTTATCTGGCCCCGACCCAAAACCATGGTGTGGGCGGCCCCACCACGCTCCCATCCAAGCACTGTAGGTTCTCCGCTTCGCAGCTAGAGAAAATCTACAGGACACAGGCTAGCACGGCTCGTGCACTTAGCTCTGTCACCATGCTGCAAACATATCAGGCTATGTGTCTGGCGGAGCTCGGCTCACAGCTACCTCCTGACAGCCAGCTGTCCCCGTTACTTAACGAGGTGAGAGTCGCCACGGATTACATCCTGCGAGTGTCCCGCTGTGCTCTCTCTCTGGGTAGGGGGATGGCTTCCACAGTGGTGGCGCAGAGGCACCTGTGGCTAACTCTCTCTGATGTTCCGGACAGGGACAGAGCTGTCTACCTAGACGAGCCTGTGTCGGCTGAAGGTTTGTTTGGTCAGTCGCTCGATGCCATCCAGGCTAAATTTGAGCTGAGGAAAAAGCAAACCGAGGCTTTGCGCTGCATTATCCCCAGGCGGGATGCAAAGCCCAAGCAGCCGGCTAATCCACACCGACCGGCACCGCCGCCTCCTCCCCACAAGAGGACTGCGACACCCGTGAGTTCGGGGCCCCAGCCGGTAAAGCAGCAAACACTTGGGCAGACTCCACGCCCCTCGGCTTGGAGTAAGGGTCCACCGCCAGGCCTCCAAAGAAGCTCAGCTTCCAGGAGGAAGAAGCCGCAGTCGTCCTAGCTGTGGGATTGACTCCAGTAGGGCTCCAGCAGCACGGAGACGCTGCTGCCCCTCAGTTATTGCCGCCAAAGAGGCCGCGTTTAAGTTATGTTCAGTGGTATGGTCCCGAGAGGCGCTGTATTCCCCTGACACAGTCTCCCAAGCACAACCTCCCTTCACATACAGATGCTCCGAAAACAGAGCCTGTTGTTCACAATGTGAATGTTCAAAATGTTCATTTATTGAACTCAATAAAGGTTTTGTTTTGTCCTCAAAACACTGTAAATCAAATGAGCCGGAGCGGGCAGGTCTCGCTGTTCCTCTCCGGCACGCCAGAGGGCGTCAGCCCCTCTCCCACAGTGCTGCAGGTCAGCCGGCTGGCAGTTCACTTCCCTCGGTGGCGCGCATGCGCAGTCTCACCATGGGTAGAGAGAACCGTTGCCATGGGCTACCGTTTGCAGTTCAGGGCTCGGCCGCCCCGTTTCAACTCTGTAATAAACACAGCTGTGAGAAACGAAGCGGCAGTTCTGAGGGAGGAAATAAACAACTTGTTGGCCAAGAGAGCGATACGAGTTGTTCCCGCTTCGGAAGCGAACAAAGGTTGGTACAGCCGTTATTTCGTTGTTCCGAAGAAAGGGGGAGGGCTCCGTCCTATACTAGACTTGCGAGTGTTAAACAAATACCTGCGAACATACAGGTTCAAGATGCTAACACTCAGACAGCTACTGAGCGCTATCAGGCCGGGAGATTGGTTTACAACTATCGACCTGACAGACGCTTACTTTCACGTAGCGATTCACCCGGACCACAGGCAGTTTCTCAGATTTGCATTCGAGGGCACAGCCTACGAATACCTAGTGCTGCCGTTCGGCTTGTCACTTGCCCCCCGAACATTCACCAAGTGTGTCGAGGCGGCGTTGGCTCCGCTCCGGGAAAGGGGCGTTCGCATATTAGCCTATCTGGACGATTGGGCTCTTATTGCGAGCTCCAGAGAGCGAGCAGAGGCTCAGCTGTCGCTGACCCTGTCGCACATCCGAATGCTGGGCTTTTCAGTAAATCTACAGAAGAGTTCACTGACCCCGAGTCAAAAGTTTTCTTTTCTCGGGCTGGAAATATGCTCTGTTTCGAGCCGAGCACGTCTTTCAGAGCACAGGGTGGCGGCATTTTACCGCTGCCTCGATCAATTTCAGTTGGGACGCAAACTGCGTTTCCGGACGATCTTACAGCTGTCAGGCATGATGGCTTCCATGATCGCTGTAGTACCGCTCGGGCTGTTAAAGATGAGAGCGTTTCAACGCTGGACTCTATCTCACAGGCTGTGCGCGCCACGCCATCTCCAGAGGAGGCTGGTGATAACTCCGTCTTGCATGTTGGCCCTTCTCCCGTGGAGGGAACCCGGTTTTTTACAACAAGGGTCCCCTATAGGGAGGGTGTGTTTTCGCAAGGTGGTCTCCACAGATGCATCCCTGACGGGTTGGGGTGCTCTGTGCGAGGGCGCAGCGGTGAAAGGAGTGTGGACGCCAGCGCAATGCAGACTCCACATCAACCACCTGGAGCTACTAGCAACCTTCCTAGCTCTGAAGCATTTTTGTCCCGTTCTGACAGGCCAGCATGTTCTGATCAGGACGGACAACACTACGGTGGTTTCCTATATAAACAAGCAGGGAGGGACACCCCTTCCCTGTTAAAACTGTCACAGTCTCTGTTGCTATGGTGCAGTGTTCATCTTCTGTCTCTCAGAGCCACACATGTTCCAGGTCACCTAAACCTGGGACCGGACCTTCTCCAGGGGGGACCCCTGTAAGGGAGTGGAGATTGCACCCACTAGTGGTGGCTCAGATATGGGACCGTTTCGGCAGGGCAGAGGTGGATCTATTTGCCTCCAGAGCAAATACCCACTGTCCCCTGTTCTTTTCCATAACGGACTGCCACGCTCCCCTGGGAATGGATGCGCTAGCGCACACATGGCCCAACACACTCCTGTATGCATTTCCCCCCGTGGAGATGATTTTGTCTGTACTCGAGAGGGTACGCCAGCAGGGGCTCTCCCTGATTCTGGTGGCCCCTCGTTGGCCGGCGAAGTCGTGGTATCCAGAGATAATCAGTCTGCTGGCGGCGAGGCCCTGGCAGCTACCTTTGCGCAGGGACCTCCTCTCCCAGGCAGGAGGGGAGGTGACTCACCCACGCCCAGAACTGTGGCGTCTACATGCCTACCTGTTGAGAGGTCCAACTTAATAGCTCAGGGTCTGCCTCCAAATGTGGTGGCGACGATCCAGAGTGCAAGGGCATCATCCACTAGGGGCCTGTATGCTTACAAATGGCGGGCCTTTGAGCAGTGGTGTCAGGACCGAGATGTACTCCCATTTCAGTGCTCTATTGCGGATGTTTTAACATTCCTTCAGGAGTTGCTGGATAAGGGTCTCTCTTTCTCAACAATTAAGGTCTACTTGGCAGCTATATCTGCATGCCATGTTGGTTTTGACGGAGTGACGCCAGGTGCTCACCCTCTAGCTATGCGCTTCCTGAAGGAGTCCGCAGGCTGAAACCTGTGTTTAAGCCCAGCTGCCTCATGGGATTTAGCTGGTTCTGAGGCTCTTTGTGGACCTCCATTTGAGCCTATTGAGTCTGTAGATATGAAATTTCTTTCATACAAGACTGCACTGCTACTTGCTTTGACTTCAGCAAAGCGAGTGGGCGACCTTCATGCTTTGTCTGTGCATCCCTCTTGTACCCAGTTCACTCCGGATGGATCTAAGGTTATATTAACGTCCCAAATGCGGCGTATTTGCCTAAGATTATTCCCCCCACTTATAGCTCTATGACTTTTGAGCTCTTGAGCTACTGCCCCCCTCCGTTTTTGTCGGAGGAGCAAAAGCGGTTGCATTCTTTGTGCCCTGTGCGTGCACTACGCACTTACATAGACCGCACCCAAGGTATGCGTTTATGCGACCAGTTGTTTATCTGTTTTGCTAATCCGGCTAAGGGTAAAGCGCTGTCTAAACAGCGTCTTTCCCACTGGATTGTGGAGGCTGTCTCCCTAGCATACAGAAGCAGGGGTCTTCCATTACCCCAAGGTGTGAGGGCACATTCAACCAGGGGCATGGCGGCTTCATGGGCCTTGTTTAAAGGGGTCTCTGTGAGTGATATATGTACTGCAGCCAGCTGGTCTTCACCGCACACTTTTGTCCGGTTTTATCGCCTGATGTGACAGCCCCTTCGTGGCTCACTCTGTCCTGTCTGCTGGGTCTGTGATGCACTAGAGTGTTGGAGGTTTGACTCGGTTCGGTGGCTGCTCTGTGGGGCGTGAATACATGTCCCATACTATATGTGAGTGAATCGACTGAAAGGGAACGAAATGTTATGAATATAACTTCTGTTCCCTGAAGGAGAGGAACGAGGTACAACACTAGGTTGCCCCACGGCAGCTAGGCTCGGTGAAGAGCGGCTATCGAACTGAAGGATGACTGTGGTGTTGCACGTATATATGTGCAGGCGGGGCCTCACATACGTCACCACAGGTCATCTGCCGTAAGGCGTGAATAAAGGTGTCTTCAGTTAGGCCACGCGGGGGCGTGATATCCCATACTATATGTGTTGTACCTCGTTCCTCTCCTTCAGGGAACAGAAGTTATATTCATAACATTTCGATATACTCATCACAGTGACTTCCAAGAAGTTGCTAATTACACTTTAACACTTTCTTTTGCGCCGTGATGTTTATATTTCACTCGTGGGCAGCTGACGCTTTACAGCTGGCTGCTGATATGTCACAAGGGGGTGTGTCTGTCAGTGAAAAGACTTCCGCGTAGCCTGCACTTGTGTTTCCTCGATTATACCTCCTCCAGATCAGTCTCCTCTCTCCTCTCTCCTCTCTCCTCCGAGCGCATTTGGCGCTTTGGAATGTCCTTCAATATGGCTGCTCACGAAGTACTTCCGGTGTCACGGAGGAGAGAGGAGAGAGGAGACTGCATTTTGGCACATTGGGAAGCACCCACAAACAACAATGGTGAATAGACACACAGAGATGCAGGATTTTTTTTTCTGGACAACAAATCAGTTTGGACAACAAATCTGTCTGGATAGTTTCGTCTGGATAACAAACCGAGCATGGTAAGATGCACACTCGTTACTCGGCAGACGGCCAAAGCTGTTGTTGTTCCTGGTATGCGCGCGCAGCCTTCATGTGAAAGAGTACTGCGCATGCGGTGACGTCAGCGTTTCACCCTGAAACGCTTTGATACGGGTTTACACGGAGCTGCATGGAGAGCGGATTCAAATCTTTCCACTCGGGAGCCCGTTTTCAAAAGTTTCCATTTTAGATGCAAACGCAACGCATTCTCATCTAAACGTAAGGCCATAATGCAACGAAAAGTTATTGGATTTGACCATATTTCTGCGCCATGTAAACGCAGCCTCAGGTGCAGGACGATATAATCCCATATTTGTCACAGACCACTTTCCTCATGAATATTAAAAAGCCCTCTCTAACCACGCCAATCGTAGACAAGTACCCCCATGAATACTAAAGAGCCATGTGCAGCGGCTAACGTAAACTTACTGTACTTGTTCGAATACGTTCGAATACAGCACTGTACCGAACTGAACGTCTTTTTCGAGTGGTTTGGTATGGATACATGTACCATTACACCCCTAATTACTATTGTATTCTTTTGTAGGCTGTACATGCCTGCATTCTTTTAGAGCTCTACCAAGAAGTTTGTGTAAATCTTTCTCTGTTATGTGAATGGACCTACAATAACAGCTTTTTTGTTTACCGGCAGACTATAGCATAATTTGTCAGAGGAATTCTTCTTTTGAGCTCTATGGACTACTCTCTAATGATAGATGGCAGGGAGAAAGAGAGCTGCTGGTCAAGCTATGCAGGGACACGTTGCAGGAAATGAAGGAAAACTGAAACAAGTTACCTTAGTGAAAAATAAGTCCTTTCCTTACCCCTGAGCCACTGACACAAGTCCTTTTGAAATCAACCCTGGTTTCAAAACTCCATTATTTTTTTTCTTTGTTCCTTGTTTTGGTCTCCTTCTTGAAAAAATAGATCTATCCCTTAGCCACACATACCAGTATTCACCCATCCATCTGTTCATTCATCCAGGAGTCTTCAAAAGTATCTTTAAGCCAAGACTTCTGTTTTAGCATCTAAAGAGATGGCAGCATTATTAACTTACAGTTCCAGTCAGTCGAGGAAAAAATAATCCCCCAGAACTACATTTTCAACTACTACAAGTAATGATTGGAGGAATAAGAAAGAACAGACAATGGACTCGAAAACTGTAAAATAAATAAGGTGAAGACTCTGATTTTGATGAATATTTCACGACATTCAGAAAGCTAACAGCAAGCCACTGCACAAGGGGCCATCTAGCATAACAAGGAAAATACGAGAGCTCAAGCAAATAATAAAAGAAGACATATTGACATTCAATGAAGAAGTCAAAGCTTTCTACAGATGGGAATTCAACACCTTTAAAGAACAAATAGATGTTGTTGTCAGCCAACAACAAAGAACTGCAAGAGCAAAAACATAATATTAGAGGCTCAAACTTGCATGGAAGAACTGGAAGAATGGATTATAGATGTTAAAGAAACCCTGCTGTCCGTGCTCAATGATCAGAGACGTCTGAAAGAAAAGATGACTGGCTTAGAGGGAAGGTCACAAAGAAATAATATTTGTATCTTTGGGGTTCTGGAAAGAAAAGAGAGGGAGGATCCACTACAGAGAGATCTGGCCCTTGTTGAAGAAACTTGTCTGATGGGATATATGTATGCACTACATGAAATTCAGCAGGCAATGTGTGGTGTATTCTTCTGAACTTATCCCTTTTAAACAACTGTATAGTTTTATATAGTTTAGAATTGTTGTTAGCAAGTAGGATCAAAATATGTCCAAAAATCCTTATTACCTTACTTACAGGTCTTACATTTTTTTAAATTGCCTTTTATTGTTGTTTTTGCGAAAAAATAACACAGTAACAAACAATAAAGGAACAAACAGCAGGACGAGGATCCATCACACAAGCAACATTTTAACCACTCATACCTATGACACAATTGCCCATATAACCATATTGATTTCTTCCTTTGCGATAAAGCTTGAAGATATGCCTCCCATATGGGGCACGTTGTTGCTAAACAGAGTATGGCCTTACTGTTAAAACCATGGATATATTATAAGAACTGGATAGCGTGGCTCCGCCCTCTACCATGTAACGGTTTTGAAGCCAGAATACCCCCCGTCAGGGCGCCGCCATTGTGCAGCCAGTAGAGAATCTGGACCATATCTGGACAAAGCTGTCGTAAACGGTCGCAAAACTCTGCAGCATACTGCGTACACAATCATTGTGGAACTGCCGTAAACTGTGGTTATTTTTTAAAGTCTATTAACTGATGAACAAGAAACTTTTCAGAAAAAAGAGGACTTGGAAAAAACACAGCCCAATGATACTTTCATATCACCACAGCATACTGACGGGAGAAATATTTTTACAAGGTGTATTAATTTTTTGAAGTTTCACTACGGCCCGTTCAGATGAAAGGGGGAAACGGAGATTTGACCTACACTGCAGCCAGTCACCCTGGGGAGCAGTTTTTGCGGCAGCTTCACAAAAGCCCAGCGACATGGCGTCCATGTTTTTTTACAGTCTATGGTTAAAACATAGGTGAGCCATTTTGACAAATTTCAGCAAAGATATTAAATTTTACATCTCAGTTTAAATGTGATTCTCTCCATAATGTATATACTGTAAACCACATCAATCCAGGCATTTATAGTTGGTTTGTCTCTTTTCAGCCACTTTCTGGTCAGAGCCTTCTTGCTTGCTACTAACAATAGTGTCAATAAACATTTGTCTCCCTTTGTACGTTTAAGTTCTTCTAAATCATTGAGGTACATGATATTGAAGTTAAAGCAGATTTTTGACTTAAAAACTGCCTCCAGGACACCATGGATGCATCTCCAAAATGGGGCCAAAGAGGGACAATCCCAAAAAATGTGAAAATGGTTTGCCATAGTACTTCCACAGGACCTCCAGAAAGCAGTGTGATCAGAGTACTTTGTTTTCTGTGCTGGAGTACAAAAGAATCCAGTCAAGTTCTTCCAGCTGTATTCCCTCGAGGAAGAAGAGCTTGTTGTCAGCTTCTGCTGCCTGCAGATTCTGTCCCAGTCCTTCACTGTTATCGTAATATTGCCCTCTGCTTCCTATCTTGCTTTAGTATCAAGAGTATGGTCTTCCTTTAAGTTCTAGAGAGCATGATTTAGTCTAGAAATTATTTTTTGTAGGTGCCATCCTTGCAGGCTTTTTGGGAAATATCCAGGATTTGGTCTCCAGTAGTTATGTCATCCTTATATATGCTTTTCTTAATAAAGTCTCTGATTTGTAAATACCTATAATAGTCCTGATTTTGTAGATTATAATTTCCCCTAAGGTCCTGGAAGCTTAATAATGTACATTTTTTTAGGAGTGTGGTATATGTTGTAAGACCCTTTACAGTCCATTCTTTGAACCTTGTGTCATATTTGCTAGGTCTTACGTTTTTGAAAGTATTTTGTCTAAGACATGTTTACTTCTTGATCAAATTCACATTGTCAAAATTAACTTTACACCCTTTCATGCATCCATCAACGTCACTGCCTATCACTTTTGAAGATCACAGGGGTCTGGAGCCTTTCTCACCTGACATTTGGTGAGAGGTTACCAGCTAATCACAGGGCTACACAGAGAGATAGACAACTATTCACACACTTACCCATCCTGAAGGAAAATAGTCACCATTTAACCTAAACAGCATGTTTTTAGTCTGTGGGTGGGGGCCAGAGTGCCCAGAAGGGAACCTATGCAAGCACATGGAGAACATGTAAACTCCACGCAGGAAGAGGCGACTGACATGAAGTTTGAACCATCAGCCCTCTTGCTGTGAGGCATATGCACTACCTGCTGCACCACTGTGCCGCCTGTTAGCTTCAAATGTATTCTTTAAATCAGTGTTGTTGTGAATTTGCTTGTTCATATGACAGTTTACCACAGTTAAGGTGATGCTAACAGCTGGGTCTTACGCTGACAGGAGACAAAATATGTCCTGGTTTAAGAGGACATGGCTTCAGAAAGACAATAAAGGAAATGGCTGGTAAATAGGAATTGTGTTCAAAGACATTCAAAGCTTTAAGACTGTACAAAGGCAATTAAAGCCGTTTAGTACTGTGTAAAATCTGAAAAGTACATAGATAAGCAGTGAGAAAATGTTTTTTAATTGTAGTTCAGGTCTTTTAATCTCTAAAACTTGATGTTGAAAAGTACAATCTTGTCTGTGGTTGAACTGTGCGTGTCTGTCCCTCCTTTTATAGGAACGTGACCGGTTGGTGGTGACAAAAAAGAACAGGAGGAAACCTCTGAAGCTGTCTAAAGTAAGTCCGCATTAATGTTTACAAACTCATCAAAACCAATGGTGTGTAACCAAGCAACTACCCGATCTGTGGCACAATTGAGTGAGTGCATCTGGTTTAGGTGTGTGTTTGTGAGTTTGTGTGTATGTGTGTGTTGGTTTTAATTGGGCTCAAGAGACTCTGATGACAGTGTCCCTCACAGCAGGGAGCATCACACTGAGCACATACAAATCATGCATGAATGTTTTTCAGATAATCAGGAACATTTTTTATCTGTAATTTTATTTTATATTGAGTGTTTCGAGTAGTAAATTATAAATACTTCTTAACAAGTACTTTGCACTCTTATTCCTCTGTGTCTGTTATGCGTGGAGAGGAAGGAGAACACATGCTAATTGGAGGATGTGTTTGTGTAAGACAAAAATAATCAGGTAAATGGGTATGTGGGTGCACTCGTGTGTGCGTCTGAGCTTATTCATGAGGGAATATCTAATTGTCTATGATGTTGCTAGGAGGAGTTCGTGGATGCTTATCAGATATTTTTCTCCACCTCTGCTGCTGGATTCAGTTAGTCACCTTAGCGAGGCGGATGGATCAAACATAGCGGCTTTGCTTTGAGACTCGTTCTTTGTTTTACATTAAGTAAGGCTGACTACATAAAAGCAGGAGCTGGCTTTTACATTTTCCTGTGGGAGTTCTTTTATTGTAACCAGAAACTTTTCCATCTGGTGTGGGAGAGCATCAGACAGCCACCACTTTTTTGGACATTAATGAATTTCCGCAGAGCACTGTGTGTATCAGCTCCTATTTTTCCAGATATGGCAACCAGCACATTGTTTTTGGTTTAGGGTTGATGCTTTTGTTCTGGTAGAATCATGACAGAGTATATCCTCCTCATCCTATACTTCTCCTCCTTCATCTGCCTCTGTGCTTTGGTCTGTCTCTACTTCTCTGGTTGCCAGGAGATGACCTATAAACATGATGGTAAGGAGTCTGTGGGCTTAGGGATCAATAATCGCAGGACTGAAGTGAATAGAAATGCATAGACTTTATCAGATATTAATTTTATATGCAGTAACTGAGTTGAGTGTTAGGAAAAATCTTGTGGGGAAAAATGATTTTCTGACTCAACATTGACATACGGTATCTCATAACATCTGAGCAGAAATGTGCAAGAAATCTACCATAATAATAAAGATTATTTTGCACACCCCAAGTTTTATATTACACTGATTGATAGGAGAAAATAAATATTTGAAAGAGTATATGATTTGTTACTTCAATATTTTTTAACTGAAGTACTATCAAAAGTGCTTTCTATGAATCCAGCCAAGTTAAAGTAGAAGTATCTACTTTAAGGTACACTTTTCTGTGACGTACATAAATGGGCAACAGCTGGATTGTAGTGAATTAACCAGTTATTTATTCATGATTGTAAATTTAAACATTTGATCCAACAAATTTGAAATAACCTTAGAAGAGCAATTTGCTCTGCTTTTTTTAAATAAATAAAACAAATATTAGTAAAAAAATTTATATGTAAGTCCAGACTGATTGTTTCGCATAAGCACAATGAATTTGACTAAATTATTAGAATGTCAAATGTAAATATACATCAACAGTGTTACCTGATAATAATAATAATAATAATAATAATAATAAGAATAATAATAGAAACTGCACTATATTTTTTACATGAATTGTAATTTATATCCAGTTTTCTCAAACATGTGACAGTTCTATGGTCCCATTCTATTCCATTCTGTTCCTGATAATTTGATATTGAGCATCTAACCAGTATAATTTTAGTTTTATGTATTTTTGCACTATGAAGTGTCAAGGTAGAAGCTTGATATCAGCTATTTCCATATCCTGGCAACAAAAGTTGTTCGAAAACCTTGATTTGTTTAGCTTTTCATTGTTTCACTTGTACTTGAAATATATATATTCATTTACTTTACCGGGTAAAACAGCAATTTTGAATCTGAGAAGAATTGTTATGACCTTATTTCTCTCCCAGGATTGCCTCAGAGAAACACCCTTCAAAGTATTAAATTAAGAAGGAGGATACTAATTTGGAAGTGAAAGGATTTTTAAGAAGAAGGGGATAATTTTTACTTTGTTTACTCTGTGTTTTCCTTTTGATGTTAAAAATACATTTTTATATAGATTTGCATAATCTTTATGTAAGAATGGAATGTATTTGTTATTCATTGTAGAATCAAATTAATCTTTTTTTAAAACCTGTTTTAAAAAGCAGAAGGAGGCTTGCAAATAAAGTAACAACATTTTGCATGCTTACAAAAATCAAGTGTAGTGCATGATGCATATTTTTTTATTTTTGAAAGACTGTGTTATGATTTTTATTAAATACACAGCCTATAGTGTGTTTAACATGTGTCCTCTGTATGTTACCTATATGGACAAGAAAGTCCTCAGCATAACCGCTTTTACCCCTCTTCACAGCACTGGTAGCAGCCAAAAACAGCTTGTTCCACTGGCCCCTCGAACAGACATACCAGAGTGACATCATACCGTTGTATTGCCTTGAGTTTAAGCCCTTTGGCTCGGGGTAGCAAGCCCAGTGCAGAACAAAGGCCATAGACAGAATGCAGAGTTGTTGACAAAGTAGCACAGCATCGCAGGACATTGTAGTCATCATTGAGTTGACAGGTCAGCCAATCAAAACAGCCTGGGCTGGGGTCAGGGGACTTAGGAGGAAGGAGCTCTAACAGAGTGCCTCTGCTAGCATAAGAACCCGCTTTGATCAGAGTTTTTAATAAATGAAAACGACAAGGTTTTTTTAATATCACTGATTTTTAACAACTCAACAGTTAATAACAGTCATTAAAACTGAATATATCAACCAGAGTAAAGTCAAAATATGAGCTGCTCTTGACTACAGGGTGGGCCAGAAAGATTTACCCATCATATATATCTATTTCGTTTGCTTAGCTTTTGTCCTAGAAACTTAAAATTTTGGATAGTTTCTCTTAAAAGGCATAGCTTTTGATGTACCTGAGTTCATTTGTTTACTCCTAATGATTGTCGAGTATGGCATCGAAGAGTAAGCGCGACCAGATTGTGGCCTTGAAGGAGGCTGGACTGACAACAATGCAAATCATGAAAAAGGTGAATGTTTGTCGTAAGACTGTCTACAATGTCATGAAATGATACAAGGAGACTGGCAAGACCACCAGCAAGCCAATCCCTGGAAGAAAACGTTCAGTCCGGACCAAAAGGGTTGTTGAGATGGTGAGGAAGAGAATCCAAAGGAATCCTCGCAGAAGCATGAGGGCAACAGCAAATGAAGTGAACATCTCGAGAACTTCACTGAGAAGAATCGTCAAACAGGATCTCGGACTGAAAGCACTAAAAATGCAACTCAGACAACTGATTTCAGCCGCTTCTAAGAAAAAACGGCTTGACAGGGGGAAAATGATGCTGCAGGAGATCCAGAGTGCTGCAGACAAAGTCCTGGTTTGGTCTGATGAGAAGATCTTCACCGTTCAGGTGGTGGTCAATTCCCAGAATGACAGGGTTTATGCACATAGTGCACAGCACCTACCCGAAGGCTGCAGAACTCATTTTTGTCGTCAGAAGCCAGCTGGAGTCATGGTGTGGGCTGCTGCTGCATCTGATGGCTCAAAGTCTCCTTTGGTCTTCATTCAGGAGGGTGTGAAAGTGAACAGCCAGGTGTACCTTCAAATGCTTGAAGAAAAAGTGTTGCCTTGGTGCATGCTCGACTCTCCTCAAGATGGCCACGACTGAGTGAACGTCCGCTGCAGACTCCAGATTGCTTGATTAATTTGGGCTCCTCAAACTTTTTAAAACGCCTCAACTAAGAGGACAGTTATTAGTTTATCTATTAAGTTTTGTCTCCTGCTGTTTTTCCTTTTATTGAGCCTTCCAGTGGAGAGATACGGCCTTCTGAAGTGAGTGAATTGTTTGCTCAGAGTCATGGCGGATGAGATCAATCTCCATTCCATTTCGCAAGCAATTCTACTGATGAAAGTGGAAATGACGGCCCACTTTGACAATAAAATCGAGACTGTTCAAACTAGTCTTAACAATATCCAGGGCTCATTATCATCATTGTGTGATCAAATAGTGGAGGTCCAGCAGCGAGTTAGTGCCAATGAAGACAACATCAGTGACCTGACAAAACGTGTGCAAGCGTTGGAAAAGGAGAACATCTACCTGAGGGATAAAGCAGAGGAAGCTGAGAACAGAAGCCGGTCCACTAACCTGCGTTTCATTGGCATACCGGAGCGCAAGGAAGGGGGAAACGTGGTGGCCTTCATGAACCAGCTGATCCCTCAACTCCTGGGGAAGGACAACTTTCCAGTGGCGCCGGTTATTGAAAGAGCCCATCGCACACCAACCTTCAGCTCCAACACAAGCTCCGCTGTTCCACGTCCCATCCTGGTCAGGTTTCTTCACTTCCAGGATAAAGTGAAGATTTTACGCCTGGCCAGAGAGAAAGAGGAGCTCATCCATATGGGTGCGCGTATCCAGGTGTATCCAGACTTCAGCGCCAGGCTGGTGAAGAAACGTCGGCAGTTTGATTCTATTAAAAAGTCTCTTCGCGCTGCGAACATAAAGTACTCTCTGTTGTATCCTGCCAAGCTGAGAGTGATCGTGGAGGGCAAGCCAAAAGTATTTGGCACTTCTGAGGAAGCTGAATCCTTCTTCAAACATCTCTCCTCTCCGTCCTCCTCTTCTTCCTTCTCCCCGGGATAAAGTCGTGAGTAACTTTGTCCATGTTTGAAAGTTGTCAGAAGCGACTTACTCCGACGGTAAAAGTTCTTTGAGTTTTGCATTGGGTTTGTTTTCTTATTTTATTCAATTTTACAGTCTACAAGTAACCATAAATAATATTTTCTTGGTGAAATCCACGTACGGAGACTTACTAGAGGCATCACGGAAACTGTTTGCCGTAAATTGGGGCATTCAACACTCTCCGTAAAGACTGTCGTAAAGACAAAACTGTCGCAAATCCATAGCTGGAAATGATCGGGGTTGTTGTTTATTTTCTGGACACAAGCAGAGGTATTATTGCAATTTATGATAGAATAAAGGAATAGAAAAAAAAAAAAAAAAAGAGAGAAAATGGAACAAAGTATCATTTCAGTTTATTAAAAATGCTCTTGCATAAAATTATTAGTTTAATAACTTCTTGTTTTGCGTGGTTATTGTTCTTATCATTGAAAAATAAAAAAGAATGATTTTGGTTTATTAAATTTCATTAGGATGATTATGCAATTATTTATGTGGTTATATGATGAGGCTTTCCCTTTCCCTTTACCTGAATATTTTTATAAAAGAGGGGCCCTCTTATTTCTTATTTTTTAAGTCAACCCAAGGAATTATGAAGCAATCTGATTCTGTGCTGGACTGCTAAATTGATTTTCATTTTGATGTGGCTGTGTGTAGGTTTTTGTGTGTCTACGTGTGAATCTATGTGTTGTCTGTCTTTTCTTTGTATCGCTCTTGCTCCTCGCCCAACATCTTAGATTTTTTCTCCTTTTACCAACTCTTTGAAATGGTCACATATGAGTGGTATTGAAGGTGAACACTTGACGTCATCTGAGGATGAGGTTGAGAGTGAAACTTCCTTATGCATTGACTGTGACAGTTTGGAACTGGAAACATTCATGTACACAGATTATAATCAGCAAAATATGGTGAATGAAATTGATCCTGATAATAACTTTTTTAGTAGCACAAATATTGATTGTAGATATTATACAGAAACGAAATTTAAAAGAATGATCAATACAGAAAATAAGATTACATTAATTCACTTCAACAGCAGAAGTATGTATAGTAATTATAATTCTATTAAAGACTATTTAGAGCAATTTGATTCACCATTCAACATAATAGCCATGTCTGAGACCTGGTTAAGAACTGATAGGGGCACAGATTTCAATATGTGTGGTTATGATATGTTTTTCACAAACAGACAAAGCAAAAAAGGAGGTGGTGTCGCACTTTACATTGACAAAAATCTTGACTGTAAAATAATAGAAAATATGTCTCTGGCTGTTGAAGATGTATTTGAATGTGTAACCGTTGAAATCCACTTGAAAAAGAGATATAATATCATTGTAAGTTGTATATATAGGGCTCCGGGTTCAAACATGGATTTATTCAAGGAGTGGATGGAAAAACTGTTTACTTTAAATAATCATAAAGACCTGTTTGTATGTGGGGATTATAATATTGACCTTCTTAATGCCAAGAAGCATAAATCAACTGAGGAATTTATTGATATGATGTTTAGTATGTGTCTGTTCCCCAAAATCACCAGACCTAGCAGAATAACCCCTTTTAGTGCTACCTTAATAGATAACATCTTCACTAATACTTTGGTTAATGATTCTATCAGTGGACTGTTGTTCAATGATATTAGTGATCATCTACCAGTTTTTATAGTGTATGATATTAAGTATAAGAAAGTAAAGAGTACTGACACATATATGTTTACTAGAGTTAGAACAGATGAAGCTATTAAAGCTCTCAAAGCTGACTTAAACACTCAGAACTGGGAATCAATACTTCAGGAATTTGACTGTGATAAAGCTTATGATCTATTCCTAGATATATTTAATAAAATGTATGACAAAAACTGTCCAATTAAAAAAATTAAGAAAACACAAAATCATGCAAAGAATCCATGGCTAACTAAAGGGCTAATAAATGCATGCAAGAAGAAAAACCTTCTATATAAACAGTTTATTTATCATAGAAGTAAAGAGGCTGAATCCAAATATAAAAAATATAAAAATAAATTAATTAATATCATGAGGAACTGTAAAAAAGACTATTACACTAAATTACTAGAAAGAAATAAAAATAATATTAAGGGTATTTGGAAGGTGCTCAACTCAGTTATTAGAAATGGATCAAAGGGGCCGAAATATCCAGAGTATTTTGTAGATAATGATAAGACTGTTAGTAACATGGATGAAGTGGTTGATGGTTTTAATAAGTTTTTTGTTGGGATTGGGCCGGATCTGGCACAAAAGATTAACAAAAGAGTCCCAATTGGACACCAGGCTCTGGACCAACTAATAGATAGAAATCCAAGTTCAATGTTCCTGAATCCTGTAGATGAAAACGAAATTATGGAAATTATAAAGAATTTTAAGAACAAAACTTCAACAGACTTCTATGGGATCGATATGGTAATTTTGAAAAATGTTATTGATGTAATATTGAAACCTTTTACTCACATCTGTAACTTGTCCTTTCATTCAGGAAAATTTCCGAACAATATGAAAACTGCTAAAATAATCCCTTTATATAAATCAGGTGATCAACATTTATTTACAAACTACAGACCAGTTTCCTTACTACCTCAATTCTCTAAGATTCTGGAAAAGCTCTTCGCTACAAGATTAAATATCTTCATAGAGAAACATAAAATACTATCCAATGGACAATATGGGTTCAGAAAAAACAGATCCACGTCACATGCACTGATTGATTTAATAGAAGAAATAACTACTAATCTAGATAAAGGGAGGTTTACCATTGGAGTTTTTATTGATTTGAAAAAGGCCTTTGACACGATAAACCATGAGATTTTGCTAAAAAAGATGGAGCGATATGGTATTAGGGGGAATGTTCTGAGCTGGCTGAGAAGTTATCTAGCCGATAGGAAACAGTCTGTACAGGTTTGTAATTATATTTCTAAGAAAAGAGACATCACTTGTGGTGTACCACAAGGGTCAATACTGGGGCCAATACTTTTCATTTTGTACATTAATGATATTTGTAAGGTATCAAGAAATATGAAATTTGTTCTTTTCGCAGATGATACCAACATGATATGTTCTGGTGAGGATTTACAGCAGCTTTTGAAAGAAATCACACAGGAATTGAACAAATTGAAAGATTGGTTTGACTCAAACAAATTGTCATTAAATTTGAACAAAACAAAAATTTTGCTTTTTGGGAGACGTAAAATAGACCTCCCGGTTCAAATAACTATTGATAATGTAACCATTGAAAGAGTGGATCATACTACATTTTTAGGTGTGATTATTGACGAAAAAATCTGCTGGAAACCTCATATTGGCCATGTTTGCTCCAAGATCGCAAAGAGTGTGGGCATCATGAGGCGATCTAGGTCAATACTTAATCAACAGTCTCTTCTTATTTTATATTATTCTTTTGTATTGCCTTATCTGAGTTACTGTGTGGAAGCTTGGGGTAATACTTACAAAACCAACTTGTTACCTCTATACATTCTCCAAAAAAGAGCTATAAGAACAGTATTTAATGCAAAGATCCGTGATCACACCAATCTACTCTTTTTAAAGGCATCTGCATTAAAAATTTTTGACCTGGTCAAATTTAAAACTGCACAAATTATTTATAAAGTAAATAATAATCTCCTTCCAAACACGATTCAGAATCTATTTCAGGAGAGGGACAGTTGTAGTAAATATGTCTTAAGAGGAAAACTTAGATTGAAACAACAAAGGGTGAGATCAACTCTCAAAAGGATGTGTATATCTGTCGAAGGGGTCATTTTATGGAACAGTTTAGACAGTGAGGTTAAACTCAGTAAAAATGTCAATCAATTCAAAAGGAAGTTTAGAAAAGGAGTGTTTGAAATCTATAATAGGGAGGAGAAGGAAAGAAAAAAAAAAAAATGTAAACTGATCGTATGATTGTGGGGATGTGGGTTTTTGGAGATCGACTTTGTGCTTTGTGTTTGTGACTTGTGGTATTTATGTTGTTATTGTGTTGTCAGGGGCTGGAAATATATAAGCTCTGCTTCTTCTAGCTCCTTTTCAAACCTTAATTGTTGTTATGTTGTTGTAATTTTTTTTGTCTGTTGGTTTCATGGTTTCATGGTTGTATGGTGTCCTGTGATTGTTTTGATGTCCGTCTTGTATGTGAAATAATTTGTTTGGTTTGAAATAAAATATCTATCTATCTATCTATCTATCTACCAATGCGTTTGGGAACCAGTATGTCTTCACACAAGATGGTGCACCAGCTCACACATCCAATGTCACACAGGCCTGGTGCAAGCAGCACTTTCCTGGCTTCTGGGACAAGAACATGTGGCCTCCGTCAAGTCCAGACATCAATCCAATGGACTTTGCGATCTGGTCTATCTTGGAGAGGCAGGTCTCAAGAGTATCTTACGGCAGTGTCACCGCTTTAAAGACAGTTCTGATGAAGTCATGGTCAAAACTTGATGCAGAGACAGTGCGGCGCTCATGCCAGGCAGTGCCAGGTCGTCTCCAGGCTATGATAAAGGCAAAGGGTGGCCATATTGAGATGTAAATCATTTTGGTGACAGAGAATAAAGTATAGAAACTGTGTTCAATGTTTGTTATGTTTTTCTGCCAGCATTTTTGGATAGTGCAGAAAAAAGGATAGGTAAATCTTTCTGGCCCACCCTGTAGATTTGGCAAAAAAGAGGCAGCAAAGTTGTGATTGTCCTCAACAATATCTAGTACTTTTGTAACCTCTTTTCTCTCTGCAGAGGCATGTTGTGGAGACGTATTTTGGATTTGATGAGGAGTCTATCGACTCGGAGACCTCCTCTCTGACCTCGTATAACACTGACCTCACTGACCGCACACCTGCAACTCCAGAGGAGGATTTGGAAGATGTAAGCCATTTCATTATGAACATTGTCAGAAACAATTTGTGCAGAAGTCATGTATTTATCACTGAACCTGTGCATTAGATAATTCTCATGACAGAGTTAAAGTCTAATGATGAAAAAAAAATATTATTGGATGCATAAGTTGGATAAACACGATTAGTTATGGTTGTTTTGTTGTGATGTCTTTGAAACTTAAAGTTGTATAGTTTCATATTCAGATATTCAACAAATTAAAATGCAACCCTTTTTGAAAACTGAAACTTATCTTGGGCCCACCAGAACCCTCACACAACATAAAGCTTGAAGTATAAACCACCTCCTCTGTCTGTTTTCAGAGGCAGATTTCAGTTTGTAGACTTAGTTAGAGCAGATCTTTGTTTACTTATTATATCTCCTTTTTGAACACACTCTGTGACACTGCAGTGGTTTTCCCCTGGCATCTTAATGCCTTTGAAAGCATGGATAAATTCTTAAAATCAGGAAACAAATGATGTAGTGATATATTTAACTATGTATCCACACTTAATTAATTCATTTGTTTGCAACAGTTCAATACTGTAAATGACTATCCATGGGAATTCTAAAGCTAAACAAACAGCCCACATATACAGGAGTGTAGGGTCCAGCCAGTTGTGCAGCTAAGCGTTTACAAAGTCAGTTGATGTGAAGGTTTGCATGTATATTAAAGCGCCTTCTTTATTTTAAATGACCTGATTTCTGTTTTTGCAAAACTAAGACTGTTACCCGTGAGGAGTCGGAGCTTCGCTTCCGTCAGTTAACCAGAGAGTACCAGGCACTACAGCGAGCCTACGCCCTCTTACAGGAACAGACAGGGGGCTCTTTGGATGCTGAGAGGGAGGCCAGGGTCTGTATAATCACTGTTACCAAAATGATGACCAATTTTTTTAGCTTTGCAGAACAAAAAGCTAAACTAAAGCTTATTGTACTTTCTGGCTGATCTTCACTCCCACAGACACGTGAGCAGCTCCAGGCAGAGTTGGGCAGCTGTCATGCAAAGATCACAGACCTGGAGAAGGCCCTTGCAGAGAGGGGGCAGGTAACAAAGTCAAGGAATTGTGAAAGGGACTCACTCATCCTGCTCTCGCTGGCCTGCATGCTCTGCCCTCATCCTCTCTTCTTCCTGTTGTTCTCTCTGTGTCTCGAGGCCTCTGCTGCAGTCGAACCTGGAGAGGACTGTTAAAGCTTTGACTTAAAAAACATATTTTTACCCATCTTTTCTATATCTGACAGTGGAGACCTAGTATGGATTTTCTTGTATTTATTTGTACAAAAATTGGTAATGAATTAAAAAGTCCTTACAAGTAGGAAAATCTTTCGCTCTTGTGACGAATCTAGATAGGTCTTAAGATCATTTTGACCTATTGACCCCACATTGATACCATACACAGCACTAAAATATTTATGTATTCTTGTAATGTTCATTTTGCCATTATGTCTTTAACATTTCCTTTTCATGGCATGTTGCATGTGTTACTTGATCAGCTTCTGTTGATTTGGTTTTCTGCTCTGCTGTTTGCACCTCAGACTGTCTTCTGTTTCTTCCATTATAGTGAAGTCACGTGACCTGTGGTAGCTTGTTATCTGGGAAGCCTCTTTATTTCTTGGGATAAATAAACTTTTTTCCACTCCCACTGCTCCTTCTTGTCTATGTCTGTGGAAAATTTGCATGTGTCATTTTTAATTGCAGCAGATGGTCACCGTGGGTTTTGTTTTGTGCTGGCTGACAGCTTCCTTCATTACGTCCTGATGTGGGCTCCTTTCCTTCCTTTTTTCCCTTTTCTTCCACTGACTGTTCTTGCTGATGTTGTTTTTGGTTGTCATGGCAGGACTCAAAGTGGGTAGAGGAGAAGCAGTACATGCTCAGGACCAATCAAGAACTTCATGAGAAGGTAGGCTTTATGAGCACACAATCGTGTTGAATGGGTTCATAGTTAAAGGCAAATTTCTGCATCATTGTTTCTGTTCCTCTTAAGGTGCGTTCACACCGGACGCCACCTGTACTACCTCAGCGATCACTCTCCGTGCAAAGTCAATGTACAGCCGCGAGGGGGCAGGGCTAACCCTCCCATGATGTGACAGCCGCTTTTCACACTACCACATAGCTTGTCGCGCGATGTTAAAGTAAAAAAAAATTGATCTTTTCAGACAATGTCGTGTGTGGCTGTGCGGCAGCAGCCAATCAGCGGTGTGTGCACGTGTGACGTTGTCGTGACAGACAGTTTTTCAACTGGACTACAGAGTAACAATCTATGTCCATGTGGGCAACATTATTCAGTTAGGACAGTGATTCCCACACTGGGGTATGCGAAGAGATGTAGGGGGTATGTGAATACCTGTCAGGTTTCAAACAGTTGTTTCAGTAGTTCAAGTTCAAACTGGTAAATGTTGTATTGTGAGCTTTGATAAAGGCCTGAAGTGTTGGCAGAGAGGCTGGAGGATAGATTGGTGAGGCATCATGGAGAAGGAAATCTGTCCTGAATCTAAGATTCTTTTATTAACATAAGTTCAGTCAGATAGCCTTCTCATTAGAGCTGTGGTGAGTTTGTAACAGTTTCAAGTTTATTAATGAATATGTTCCAGAAATGTTAATTTCTTTTTCAAAAGTGAACTGGCTTTGTCCACTGACATAGCTAGTAAATGTATTTAGTGAAAAATAATACACTTTAAGAGATTTTATTTTTATGTTATGCATGTTAAATGTGGGAGGCAGGGGTGGCGGTAGCCTTACAGATGTATTTGTTTTTCTCACCGCTGTAAGTGTGTGAGAGTCGGAGGTACATGGCTGGAGGTCAAGTGACTGAAGGGGTACAGGCTGCGAAAAGTTTGGGAACCACTGAGTTAGGACATTAGTTCCACCTAGACAGACCGCAGAAAACTCACAGATGATGCTGCTGCAGGGCATCAGCTGCAGTGTTTTGTGGTTGATAAGTGAATGAAAAGGATACAGCTGGAATAATGTCCGCTTATACATCCTATTATATGATATATGATATGATCGCGGTGAAACTCGAGCAGACATGACGTCACCGAGCGACGGCCAACGGCAACGGTGACCAAAATGAGGTATTTATGGACCCACGACGATAGGTCAGTGGGTGACGTGATTTTGGTAGCTGGGTCGCTTGCGGTGTGAACGCAGCATTAAAGACAAGTAGAGATTAATGTGCAAACATCTTACTAACCACTCATTCAACTGCTCATTAACATGAAATCCTAATCAGCCAATCACATGACAGTAACTACTATCATGTAGACATGCTCAATATGACATGCTGAATTCTTCAGAGGATTCTCAAGATACTGGTCTGACAGAAAATAGAACAGTTCACCAGTCAAAAATGTTTTACTGATGCCAGAGGTCTGAGGAGAAAGGTTAGAGATGATAGAAAGGCAACAATAACCAAGAAGTCTCAGTCAAGGCATGCAGAGGACCATATCTGAAGACACAACATGATGAATCTTGAAGCAGATGTGCAACAACAGCAGAAGACCACACCAGGTGCCATTCTTGTCAGCCAAGAACAGAAAACTGATGGCACCGTTTGCACAGGCTGACCAAAATTGTACAAGAGAAGTTGGTTAAGATAAGCGTTAAGTTCAGACAGAAATGATAAGGAGCTGCATTTTTGCAGTAATAGTTTAAAGAGATCAAAAGCTGGAGCATGCAACACATCAAAGCCTGGACAGTAAATCAGATGTGTCAATAAAGTCTACGTTTGGAAAGTCAAGACTTTGAAAACTGAAAATCTAGATTCTCTTGAACTTCTATGTAATTAAACAAAAGTTAAAGCTACTGTCATCAACTCTCATTTTTTGTTAGTTTTAGTGACCTCTGTCTTAAACTTATGTATCATTTGTTTACATTTATAACTAATAGAAAATCATCTTACTGACTTAAAGGAACACTACACCCAAACAACGATTTGGCCTCATTTTCTACTCACCCTCATGCTGAACAACACTGTGGAGTAGTTTTGGAACATCTAGGATGCAGCCGGAGATCTGTGAGGATCCTCGCTGTCCACTGATATTGATATCATGACTTCGGTCAGAGCCCGAACAAACAGAATCCTTAAAAGTCCACAAAAAAGTGGCAATATTCCTCCATACTGCTCGTGCGCTGTAATCTAAGTGTCCTGGTGCGTCCATTTACTCGAAAGCGACATCATTTAGCACATGTTTATAGCCTAAACAGTACTACTTGGCATTTCTATGATACACTTACGGGTGCCTGCGGTGTAGAAGATGAGCGATCAATACTGGAACAATCCATATATCTTTCATGGTCTTGATTCTTGCTTGCTTTACAGAGAAATCATCTTTAATCTTAACTGGAAAACAAGAATTGTTAAAGGGTTTATTTGGCAATATCCTCTGCAGGTGATTTGTCTTCATGGATCATGTTGACAATTGAAAAGAAAGGGAAAAAAGTAAATTAGAGAAGTGATTTCAATAGTAAACCGTGTTCTCCTTCTTAATTGAATTTAAGAGTATGTCTTCAAAACCAAGATTCTGATTTGGGTTATTCGTACAGGTTTTTATTCTGGTCGATTAGACTTGGGGGAGGTTGAAAACAGGAGACTGCAGTGAGTTTGATGTCGTGATTTTTAAGGATAATTTGAAATAAAAAAGAGGTCAGATCAAGTTTTTTCACAAATGCCTGTCTGGGTCAATGACATCCTTACAAGAAGGGAAAGTCTTTTATACCATTATTTAAAGGAACTTTTAATTAAACATTACTTTATTTATATGTTAAAGCTTCAGACTTGTGTAACACAGGCTTTTTTATTTGCATCTGTAGGTGTGTGCTCTGCAGCAGTCCGAGTCCCGCCTACAGGCCGAGGTTCAGGATGCTCGTGATCAGAATGAGCTGCTGGAGTTCAGGGTGCTTGAACTAGAAGTAAGAGACTGCACCAACGTCATTCTGTCACCGGGAGGCGACAACAACAACATTAGCTCCAAATTCAAGGCTTACATTCAGTGACTCACCACAGAGACAAACAAACTGTGTACACAAACCTGAGTCCTCTGTTTGCATCTGTGTATGTTTGGTTATTTTTGCATGGCAGCTGTTTGTATACCCTGTCCTCTGAACTGGAATATTTTTAAAGAACAATGTTTTAAAATAAATATGATTTAAAAATGAATAAAAAGTATTTAAGTTCACCATTTCATTCCATCTTTGTTAATTTTGTCTCTCATTTCTTTATGCATGTTGCACATTTGTTCACCATTTCCATCAGATAAGCTGACTCTCCTAAGTTATGAAGGCAGGCTTAACACAACAGTGCGATTAAATAGATCATATTTACATACATTTTTGTTACAGTAGCTTTTGTGGCTTACCAGGTGGGCATATTCAAGACATCTTTTTTGTTGGTTTTGTTCATTAGTGGAGGTTATGCCACATCTGTTTGAATGTGCACTTTTTTCCTTCCCTGTTGCATTTGTTTGTTTATTGTCCCATTTACACCTGTTGGTTTCCACCTCCCTCATTTTGACAGATCCTGGTCATATTTTCAGTTTCATGTAAGTAAATCCCATATTTTCTCCCTTACGGCTCACATTCAATACATAACATTCAGTGTCATCACCAAGTCTCACAGAGAACCTCTGACCAATAATGATGAGCATTTACAACTCTGCATGTTGTGTCTCGATGAGGGTATGAAATTAATGAGTATGATCTTTCTGTAGGAGAGGGAACGACGCTCTCCTGCTCTAAATCTCCACATGTCTGCGTTTCCTGAGAACAGCAGCAGCGCTCTACAGATCTACTGCCACCAGGAGGGAGTCAAGGTGATCACACAAATATTAAAACTTCCTCACTGTAAACTGAAAATAGTGCAGTTTTGAACTCTCTTAAAAGAGGAGGAGGGGAGGACTCTACTTTGGGAGGTGGTGAACCATGGGCATGGGGGTCTGGTACCTTGTGAAATAGGCAACAGTCAAAAGGGGAACTGAGACGTGCCGACCTCTGTAAATAAAATGTGTTTTTTGGAACATAGAAGGTCACCCCACTGGTGGGAGGTAGAGGAGTTCTGGCTAAATATAGTTGAACTCTCCTCCATGCACAGCATCAGCACTGGAACCAATCTCCTTTAGAGGGGCTGGATGCTCCATTTCTCTGCAGCTGTAGCTGTAGGGTGGGGATACTCACAAGCCCCCCAAGAGCCTCAATGTTGGAGTTTTCCCCGGAGAACAAGACAGTCACTTCTTTGCCCTTCAGGTTGCAAGGAGGGCTCTGACTGTTTTCAATGTGAACGGCAGCTCAGAGTGGACGGCCTTTCTGGAATATGGATGGATTGAGAATTAAGCTAATTCAGATCGTAGCTCTTTTCATTGTGACAGGCTGTGATAAACTGCTCAGGTGTACAGTTAAGAAGAAATCAGAATATGAAGTCTTGATAATTTTGTAAGAACATGGATACAATTTTTACAATTACAATAAGGTTACAAAAGCATTCACTTCTTTTGAACATTTTGAGAATCTGTAAATGTCTCACAGAGGTCTTTTCAAGTGCCACACTGATTTTACTTAAGTACTTTCTAGCCTGCCAGGGGTGGCTGACAAATAAAATCTGCAACAGAAGTGCCTGAAAGTGGGGATCTGCATTCAGATCATCATAGAGCCCAGCATGCCTTACGAAACAATGTTATCAGGCTTTGTAAGTGGCAGTCAGTGTGAACACACTGAAAATATCAGGCTAAGGCAAGTTTATTTATTTGATTTATTTATGGCATCTTTCAGCAGCAGGTCAAAATGTATTTCCACAATACACCAGAACACAGTGACATCGGAAAAAAAAAATCTGAATAAAACAATTAAAACTAAACAATTAAAATTATTCAAAAATAATTTGAAACCACAAAAAAAATAAACCAAGACTATAAAACAAAAACAAAACAAGAAATGGTGAGATTAAAAAAAGCACAAAAAAAAAAAAAATTCAAAACAGTAAAAAATTACAATGCAGTGTTGCAGTTGAAACGGTTAATAAGAGTTCAAGCTGAGTTATAAAAGTTATAAAACTCTGCTCCTTTAGTTTTATGCTAAAATCAAGCTACCTTCTTGCATACAATTTTAAGTAATAAATAAATGTACAAACTTATCATATTTATTTTACTATGATGGGTGACAGTCATTAATGGTTCACTCATAGTTACAAGTTAATGCAGCTGTGTTTTGTTTTGAGCTCATCATCTGGGCTTCCATGAGGTATCATCAATTCTTATTTTAGTCCCTTTGTCGGTGCCTACCTCCGTCCACTCACGGACCTAAAGGGCTTTGGCTGATTTCTGTTCAACATGAGTCTGGTGAAGGCTCCAAGATTTCCTGCTGCTTATTTGAGGTTTTGTCTTGCCACTGTAACTGTAAGCCATCTGTTGTGGCACAATGTTGTGCTCGCGGTGGATCCATGTTAGCTTTGGATATATGTATTCGTCAGTGTGTATTTTTATATATACACACAACACCAGTAAAAGTCTGGACACACCTTCTCATTGGATGTTTTTTTTATGTCCATGACTATTTACCTTGTAGATTTTCACTGAAGGCATCGAAACTATGAATAAACACATGGAATTATGTAGTAAACAAAAAAGTGTGAAATAAAACATGATTAATGTTCTAGATTCTTAAAAAAGACCTCCCTTTGCTTCGACTCTTGGCATTGTCTCAGTGAGCTCTAATAGGTAGTCACCTGAAATGGTTTTCCAACAGTCGAGAAGAAGTTCCCAGGGATTCTAAGGACTTTTCATCCCTTTTGCCTTCACTCTGCGATCCATCTCACCCCAAACCGTATCAACTGGGTTTAGGTCAAGAGACTGTGGAGGCCAGGTCATCTGGCATCACTCCATCTCTTCCCCTCTTGGTCTGATAGTCCTGACACAGCCTGGAGGTGTGTTTGAGGTCACTGTCCAGTTGAAATATCAATGATGGTCCAACTAAACACAATCCAGGTGGTATGTCGCGGCAGGATGCTGTGGTTGCCATGCTGGTTTAATGTGTCTTCAGTTTTTAATAAATCGCTGACAGTGTCACCAGCAGTGCACCCCCACACCATTACACCTCCTCCTCCATGCTTGTGGGAACCATGCATGTAGAGACCATGTTTTTGACTAAAATCAACAGGGGAATTGATGAAGAACTTGATGAGTAGGCAGATTAGACATGGACATTGATTTCAGATCTAACTATATTTCATCCTTAGTTAAACACATTCATTTTGGATGTCTAACTCTGAACTTTATGCAGGATGTAATCATTCCTGAGCTGATGAAGAAACTGGATATCCTGGGAGATAATGGGGTGAGAATAAAGTTCAGCTTGCTTAATGAAATGCCCCTGATAAAGCTGGGACAATTCATAAATGCTTAATTTTATATACTGTTTGATCTTCTGTAGAATTTAAGAAATGAGGAGCAGGTTGCAGTAATCCAGGCTGGGACGGTGATCTCGCTCTGTGAGAAGGTGAGAATATAGCCCTCTGATATAATGTGTCTTTTTACTGACACCTTGTGGACAAACATCACCATTACATGTACTCTACTCCTCAGTGAGTCATCTTTGGTGAACACTAATATATGTTTTAGAACGATACAGTAATGTTATCCATGAATTGATTATTATTTTTACTCCTTTCTTCTCCCATCTTAACCTCCTTGTGCAGTGGTTAAAGCAGATAGATAGCACAGAGGCGGCACTTACACAGAAGATGATTGACCTGGAAAATGACAAGGTGAAAAAACAATATACACTAGAAAACTCCATCTCATGATGTTTTCAATGTTGGAGTGGTCTTGTTTACAACTGTATTTACCTAATATTGCTACATGACAGTAAATACTTCTGGCTCCAAAGTCTTAGTTATTGATGAACAATAAACTGTATGAAGCACTAATAAGAGTATAACCAGAGCTGGGTCTTTTTCCAGGAGCTGTTCAGTAAGCAGAAGGGATTCCTGGAGGAAGAACTGGACTACAGGAAGCAAGCTTTGGATCAGGCCTACATGGTACAGCAGTTGAACTTATTTCTAGAAACAAACACAGTTTTTCAGATAAACCCCATGCTCTTAATTTATGTAACTGAAAACATTCACTCAAGTTTTGCACAAGGCACAACGGTTTATGATCAAGGAAGCTCATCCCAGCATGACACATAAACATTTGAACCCATTCAAACATCATGCTCCATGAAGGTTAAATTTGTTTCAACGTGTCGGGATACTGCATCTTTTACCTCTGAAGTCTAAATTCTCTAAGTTAAAACTGAGCCACTGAATAAGTTGGGATATTGGGCCTCATTTGATTAAATTTAAGCGTAATTGTATTCCGAAAAAGGCTTATGATTGATGCTTCTTGTCTGGATTACATAGTATTGGGCTGTGTAGGCCTAATGAAGACCCTGTTTGACATGATTAAGTGATGGAGGATTTTGGGACAATTGGCTTTAGAAAGATGTAGATGATGAATCTTGAAAAATTAAACAAAAATTTAACTGTCAACCAATAAGCTGTGGTTACCACTAAGGTCACTGTCCATGAATAATGAACTTTTTGATTTGTTCAGTTTAATGTTGGTTTGTGTTAATTCTTTCACTTTATATTGTGTGAAAAACTGTGGTTTTCATGTGGTAACTTTCAGGAACAGTTTGTCTGCAGGAGACAAAAACTTCAGACATGTTTGAGTTATTTTTAAAGCACTAAAGTTACCATGTGAAAGTCAGAGCTGAATAACCCTCAGTATAAAGTGGAACAGTGTTCACCATATCTGCCATGGTCACAGTGATGTTTGTGTGTGTGGCTGTGTGTGTATCTGTGTGTGACTATATGTGTGCATATACATGCATGTGTGTGTGTCTGCATGTGCATGTGCACGTCCTTGTGTATGTTTGTGTACCTGTATGTGTGTGTATGTGGCTGGCTATGCAGAGGATCGAGGAGCTGGAGGCCACGCTGTATAGCGCTCTGCAGCAGGAGCAGCCGGCATGCCGGGAGGTGGCCGAGTCGCTGACAGACAGGCAGAGGGAGGAGCTGAGGCTCGCTGTGGAGAAGCTGCGGCGTCAGATTCTCCGGCAGAGCCGGCAGTTTGACAGTCAAATCTTACAGGAGCGCATGGAGCTCCTACAGCAGGCCCAGCAGGTAAGGCTGAAAACAAACTGAGTCAGGTTACTGAGTCCTGCCCTCCCTCAATCTGACCCTGGCCCCCTGTCTGAAATATCTGACCACACCAGACCTCTGGTGTTCTGAAAAAGATGCAGTATCCCTATGTGTACTACCTCTAGCTGTACCTGTAAGTGCTTCTGTAGAGGTGGAAGGCTGAAAAGACGAGACAGAGTGGCTGTGAGTGTGTGTGTATTTCATTGTGACCCGACCCCCTCCACTCTGAAGCCCTCTCAGTAACGCACATCCATGCCTCGTACAGTAAATGTTATCCATTGAGTTCATCTACAATCACAGCATCATCAATCCCATTTGAGTCAGTTTAACTCTGAATCACTAACAAGGTATGCCTAGTCCCCTTCCCCAAACACTTAAACCAACAACTCATTATATTCACAAACAAACCAATATTTCACAAACCTTATGGGAAACTTTGAGGGCAGTGTGCATCATATACCAGTTTGGTTGGGAAACATAATTCACCTTTTATTCTATATGCCTTTCTCATGGAATATTTGAATTCTTGACTCACCGTTCAGTTATTGAGAACAGAGCACTTTGGTTATGGTTATAGGTAGAAGTAAATGCAAAAGCACAAAAAGCTTGTTTCTTTTTCGGGAGTTGCAGGAAGAAAGATTATTTGCTGTTCAATCTTAACATCATGTTTTAACCTGTAAGATTCAAAGATATTTTGGCTTAGGTAAAGCATTTTTAATGCTAATAAGATAAAGCCTGTTTTCCAAGGTTAGGTAAACATGCTCTATGAGTTTAAAACCCCAGTTACAAAGTTTACTGTGAAAACTCTTCCTTCATTGCCATGTTAGTTAATTTCAACCTAAAACAGCTATCATGGAGAAAGTGGGTATAATGGGAACGAGGGAAAGTTGTTGAAGTTGACACAGAACTAGCTTGATAACAGCTTTGTTCAATGTTAATGCTGAATTATGAATGACTGTTTGATATCTAAATAAATGGTCTTAGCCTTGAAGCTGATAGCATTTATACATCCTAACCACTTCTTTCTTTGTCCTGCAGAGGATTAGAGAGCTGGAGGACAGGATTGACTTACAAAAGAGACAAATAAAAGAAATAGAGGAAAAGGTAAATGCATTTTTTGCGCTTTTTTGTGCTTTCAAGAGGTATTTCATTTTTTTGTTGTATCACAGGATATAAGGAAATGATTTAAAGGGTTCCTGCACATCCTTACAAAGTGTTAAATAGCCTTAACTTTGTTTTTTAAACATAAGTCCATACAAAGTCTTGCAAACTCTTATTTCTATCTGTGACAGGTCCTAACAGTTTAGATGGCACGTGAACTAAAGCATTTTTACCAATTTAATCTTGCAGAATTTTAATTGCTGCTTCAGAAAATGCCTGAGATAAAAATGAAAGAAGCAACATGTTTTGCTCGTGCCTAGAAATAAAAAAAAAAAATCTGTCTTATGCAGTGGTCACCAACCTTTTCCAACTGAAAATCTCCTATGATGCTATTTGAGGAAGCAAGATCTACCCACCCAAATTCACACAGATCCTTAAATAAAAAGTTATTTTTTCTGTTGTCTTTGTTTAATTTTAGCCAACTGATAAAGTATTACACTCCTCAATTCAATAAAAGGCAGGAACAGAAATATGAAATCTATGGATTTGAAGTCACATTTGCATTTTACAACTTTTGCAGCTTAATACAAAACTAAATTTATAACTCAAAAGAGTTGAAAACTGGAACAATTTAAGTAAAAAGCATATTTGAATCAGTTAAAATATCTTGCCAACACAGAAAACTTACAGGGTAGAGGGAAGTCAGTAATACCCAATTAATCCTGTAAAGCAGCTGGATTCACCAGGCCCATGTATGTCATGGATAAGTGCAGTGCTCCAGCCTTTGTGACAGATGAAGATCAAATCATCCAGTAATAATGATCTACTAGAAATGTCTGAAAGATCTACCAGGAGATCAAGATCTGGTCAAATGCATGTTTTTATCTGTGTTGTCTGCGTCAGTCACCCCCTTTGAGTGAGCAATGCAACTTGATATCCTGTCATTTGCCAAATAACTATTGAGCACCGTGACTTTTCACAATGAAGTGAAATAACAATCTAACTTTAACAAACCAGCACTCATATACATTGGAGAAAAAAACAGTTTAATGTACCAGGCCCATGATAAATGCTGTTTATTTAACAGTGCAAAAAAGCAATATTTATTAGTTGAATGTTTAAAAGTGTGTAGGAGCCCTGTTTTAATCAAATGTACTTAGGAACTAAACAAATGTGTGAATTTATTGCTGGCATGTTTCTGGATAATTTTGACAGAATGTACCTCTGCTTATTGATGCTGTGTGATATTTTATGAACTTCTTCTCACTTCTGCTTCTGTCTTTTTTTGTCCATTTAATCCCCTGTGTTCCTTTAGTTTTTGTTCCTCTTTTTGTTTTTCTCTTTAGCGTTTATTCTTTGGCCTTAATGAAAGTAATGAAACTCTGGACCAACATCAGGTACCACCATGACTCATTCATGTTTTTCATTGTTCAGTGCAATTATTGTGTTGATTACTAAAAAAATAATAATTTTAACATGTTTTTTTCTTAGGTGTTTTGGTGCTGTGGATATGAACCAGGACTAAACAAATCCTTATTGTTTTTTATGCATTTGTAAACAGCCAATGAAAACCTTATGGCCTTTTTGATAAGTGTGCACTTTTGCAGGAGACCCTTGACTGGAATGCAAATATATTTGAAAATATGCTAAATAACCTGGTATACATGAAATTAAAGTGATATTTATTTATGAATATAGTTAACTAAAGAGGTTTTGAACCTGGAACAAAAAAACTCCTCTATGAGAAGCAAGCACGCTGATGTACTAAGAGAAAACTCTGAATCAGAGGATTTATCTAAGGGAGAAAAGCCACAGCCTCAAATAAAGCAATGCCCAGTGGGACAATGAAGAGGGAGAGAAAGGGGGAGTGAAAGTAACATTGGCAAGCAAGCAGAGTGCCAGCTGGATTAAGGATTTTTGGTAAAGTCCAGCATCTGTGGAGTATCCAAGGAAACAAGTGCACAACCAAGTTCACAAAGCAGAGGCTGAACTCGCTGAAGGCTCACGTCTGCAGAGGACCAAACCCAGATGACTGCAGCAGAAAACCAGGTTAATCTTTTTGTGTACCTTCGAAATATATGTAATTTTGAACATTAATAGCTGTGTAGGTACATGCAGATCCTTTGGGTGTTGAATCCATGTTTTTAAGTTAAAGATATAATAAGCCAGAAATAGCCAGAAAAAGTCTTAGTTTACTTTTAAGAGTTTTTTAAATTTGGACTGCACTTTGTTAAATAATCAAATCTCTACTCCTAAATTATGGGTTTTTCATCATTCATCTTCTTGCTCAACTAATGTAACACAGCACGACAGGGAACTTGGCTTCTAGACAAAGAAACGCAGGAACTTAATGACAACAGCTAATCAAATTTATAAGATGACCTGCAAGATGAGCAAATAAAGGGAGTATTTTTAAAAAAGATGAATTTGAGTCTAACATTACAGCTGAAAGCCTCCATGCAGTACTGTGCAGAAGTGTTCCTGTGTGCAGAGAGACAGTTGTTTCTATCAGGCAGTAAAGTCTGAGTAGTTAGTGATCTGTTCCCCTTGTCTCTGTCTTTATTATCATGAGAGAGCAACAGCCCAGATGGGCCAGGGAGAGTGCCAGCCCAAAGAGGGGCCCTTCACCCAGGCTCTCATTTCTCTGGCCACTTTTCAAGCTCTCCCACCAGACTGTTTTCTGCCTTTCTTTTCATTGTGTTCTCTTTGCTGTAGCTTTCATGGCTAATGCTGAAACCAGATATGATTACCATGATCCTCAAAAGTTGGAGATTAATTGCATAGGATTTGTCAACTATCCACAGCACCTGTAACTAGTAAAGTAGGAATTACAATATTCCATTTACTAAACAGAGTAATGCTTTGACGCCTTTAATCAGCTGGCTAAAAAGTTGCACTCAGGGAATGAGAGGGAACGAGTTCATTTACAAAGGGCACTACTGTCCGTTGAAAATCTCTTAACAATGTAATGAATTAATTAAAATAAATTGTGTAATAGACTAAATACATTCTTTGTTCAGAATAAATGAGTAAGAAGTAATATTAACATCTTAGTCATTTGTCCAGTGCTGCTAGTATGATGTAACAGGTAGCATCAGCACTGACATAATCATGAGCTTGAGGGCTTGAGTGTGTTTCAGGTGAAGCTGTTTGTTCAATGTCAACATGTGGTAGTAAAGGTAAGAAAAATGCATGGTGTGCAGAGAGTGGTGGAAACTAGCAAGGAGAGGTTTGGCTCTTCAGCTCACCATAGTCCTCTGGAGGATTGTTTAACATTGATATCAAATCCTGATTTGGCTCTTAGTGGAGCCTTACATTTCTTAAATGTGACTGTAAATTGTTCATTAACCCTGTTTATGAGTTCACTGTTTTAGAGCACAGAAAATAGAAATCAAATAAGTGAAATGTTAACTTCAGATCACAATAATCTTTAATTGTTATTATGCACATTGATCGTGTGTGAACATTTAAAACAGGAATCATGAATAGTGATAGCTGATGAAAGATTTCTACCCCACGCGAGTTTGTGTGGTTATGACTCAGTTGAAAACGTGTAAAATGCATCTATTTTTTATTGTGGTATTTGTAAAATGTGACATGAAGGTGGTGCTAGTGGTGGGGGACTTGAAGGTGGAGTAACATGAGAGACACCCGTGCTGGATAGCTTGCCACCTAGCTGTTGACATGGTGAATAATAGATGATTGTATTTTGTGCCTGTTTGTCTTTTTATCAGTTTGTCTTTGTGTGCTAAAAGTTTCTGTCATGTTAGAAAAGAAAGCAACAACTTTTTTTAACATGTGCACCTCTATAATGAATATACCTGACAATCTGTTACAGGTAACTCTCACCCAGTTGGCAAAAGGTACCCTGAAGCATCATATGTCTTCATCAGACCAGAGTACCAGAAGCAATTCTGTTACCACAGTGATGGACTGGCACAGACCAAACCTGGATCTGAACTCAGGATTAGTTGAACACAGTTGAGGGGCTGCAGAATGTGAGGCAGCAGCCTTGCAGACCGACAGTGACCTTAGCAACAGGTGAAAGACTGGAGGAGATCCAGTGACACACACACACACACCTATACACGCCACCACACACACACACCTGCTACTATATACTCACTTTTTGGCTAGGTGCTATCACGTATCACACACTTTGCTGCACACTTGCATGCAACCACCCTGCTGCTAACGTCTACCCTGGGATTACTTGCTTAATTGCATGTTATCACTTTTTCTCGCCAAAGAACTTGATCAAATTTAGATTTTTTTTTCCAATAGATTGAATATCAAATGTTCATCAAGACGTTGTTTTTGTTTTTGGCTGTCTTCTCCTGCCATAAAATGATGTAATCTAACCTCGTCTTTGTCATGCCATGGCATCAGGATCCCAGTCAGAGATGTCAAAGAGTCACTTCACCAGCTAGCCTCTGCCTTTAAACTGCCCAGCATGCAACACTCCTGGAGGCTGGACCAGAGACTCCATATGCTCAGAGAGGAGGTCAGAACCATGGTGAGTGCTCAGGTGCTTTAAATGTATCAAAAGGGTTTGAGGTAAAAAAAATAGAGCGTGGCAGAGGGCTGTAAAAGTCTTAATGGTTGAAATTATTCATACAGGTTCAATCACCAAATAACAGATCTGGACTGTATAGTTGTAATGCGTATAAGAGAAAGTGAAATTGCAGATGAAAAATTAGAGTTGTGTTATTCTCCCTTTACTTAATGTGAAGTACAAGAATGCAGAACAAATTTCAACTGGTTGATCTAGTATTTGTTATTTGTCTGTATTTGTTATTAACCTACAATTATATTTTCCTTATTTTTTTGGTTGCGTTTCATCACTGTGTTGACCATCATGTCATATTTTGCTAATATTGTATAAGGTCTGTTATTAAATGTATGTATATATTAACAATGTGTTCCAAAGATACATAGATATATGGATGGATGGGTGGATGGATGGATGGATGGGTAGATAGATAGATAGACAGATAGATAGACAGATAGATAGATCCTGAGGTAAACAAATGTAATTAACAAAAAGATTAGCTCTGGGCTAGAGCCGAACAAAATATCCGTTGCCCAACGCAATTGCATTTGTCACACTGCAGGGATGTGCGATGTGAGTAATGCGACCTAAAGCACATCTTCCAGCAACTTCTGCTCTGGTGCTTGGAGAACCTGAGCAATTTCTTTACTTTTTGTGACATATAGTCAGTGGAGAGGTGTCTGATATCTGAGTTGTAAGCTAACTGAACACTATGCATGCAGAAACTGTGTCCCTCCTGTATGCATGTTTAAAGGGCTGAAATCAGCATTTGACAACTATTGTTCAAAAGTAACCAAACATAAGCTGGTGGTTAAGGCTTAATAATTACAGTTAAATTGTGTAGCATTTTCAGTTTGTCAGTCCTTTTAGTTTTGAGCTTTAGTCACCTCAAAATAAAAATGGGAATTTCTCATGCTGTTCATGTTGACTAACCAGGAAGCAAAGCAAAACATGCAGTCTTTTAAGAAATACTATTTTTATGGAGTGCATTTATTTTTCTTTCATATCAATTTTAAACATTGATAATGGGAAATAAAAACAAACACAAAACAAACCAACAATCAGACAATGCTGGTAAAAACATGACCTCCTTGGTTGGGGTAATAAATGTACTCTAAACATAAGTGTTACTGAAATTAACCTTTTTAATGCCCAGAGAAAACTAAAACTTGTTTGTTCAAGAACATTTAGAATCCCAATTACACAAGTGAAACACAAGTACTATGCACTGCCCATTGTTGTGTAGTTGTTTGCTTGACATATGAAGTCAAGCATACTGACAAAAGCAAATCTTAGAGTTAAAGGTACATTTTGTCAGTTTTGAATAGTTGTAGGACAGGCCTTAAGTATTAGTTGTTATTAGGGTACTCTATTTGTTTTTTCCAGACTTAGTGGTGGTATCTCAGTAAAAATGTTGTTTTTCTTCATCTCCATTGTTTTCTCTTTTTTGAGTAGACTCAGGAGAAGGAGCGTGGAGAGCAGGTTTGGAGGGAGCGACTGCAGCGCTGTCAGAGGCAGCTGCAGGCCAAAGAGGACGAGTTGGGTCGCCAGGCCAAGTACTTTGAGAACTTTAAAAACCAACTCCAGCAAAAGCTCACCTTGACCCGGGACAGAGAGCAAAGCCTACAGACCAGGATCTACACTTTAGAGAAGCAGCTATTAGACATTACTGTGAGTGCTGCCACAGGCATGACGGGTATCAGTGCAGTCAGAATCACAGCTGGGACGGTGACATGCTGGCAAGAACAGGAGAGGCTTCCTCCCATGAGAGGGGAGGGTGAAGGAGAGGAGGAGAGAAATGAGGAGAAGAGGAAGCAATGGCAACGGAGTGAGGGCAACACCGAGAGAAAAATCCATGACAGTCAGAACCCAAATGAAGTTAGACTGCAAAGCTTCATCCTGAGCCTACAGGAAGATCTCAAGGCACTACTCGAGAGAGAAGAAGAGGGGATGACACAAAGGAGGGGGTTGATGGAGCAGCTTCAGGAGGCCCAGGAGAACACCCACCTCCTGGGCTGCACACTGGAGGAGATGAAGGTGGAGGTGGAACAGCTGAAGCAGGCTGAAAGCACTTTGTTGGAAGATGTGGAAGAACTAAAAGAGGAGAACTTTAGACTTCAGCAGATTATTAGAGATGCAGCTAACCAAACATCTGGCCTGTCAGCTGAAGATCATGACTGCACATATCTTAATCCTGAGAATAGCTCACCCACTTCTACTACTGCTACTCACACTGAGCCCCTCCACACTCACTCAGATGCCTCTGCCATGGATCATCCCTTGGAGCATAGCTCTGGTCAGGTGTGTACAACATTATTGGCAATTTCATCATAACTTTGATAACTTTTCCTGTGTGGACAGCACTCTTATTCCAATGGTTAATTATACTTCAAATAAGTTCAAATCTTATTTTTTCATATTCCAAGTCATTGGTCATGTTACCCTGACGATTTTGAATGCTGTTCTCTTTCTGAAAAGGGGCTACAGAGAAAAAGCGAATTTAAAAATCCATGGAGAGATTGGATCAAATCTCTTGTTAAATATCAAGTTTATGAACTGTTGGCTAACATCAGATCAAGGCTAACATTAGGGTCATTCATGTCCTAGTTATCAGTAACTGTCACTGATTTAATATTAAAAGCTTGTTATAATAAAATATGTTTACATTAATTTTGTAAAAAATAATGTTTGAAATGACTCACTGGATTTTATACTCAAAAGCTAACATTTGTTGTGAGTCTACAAGCTCAGCTGTCTGTTTTGCAGACCTTAACAGGTTTAATTACCTCCAAGTAGGTTATGTTTTGGGGGGACTTTGTTTGTCTGTCTGTCTGTCCGTCCGCCCATTCGTCCGTCTGTCTGTGAACAAAATAACTCAGAAGTAATGGATGGATTTTGATGAAATTTTCAGGAAACATTCAGCATGGGGAAGGGAACAAGTGATTTAATTTTGGTGTTGATCCGGATCAGCGTCTGGCCGCCATGACAAAAAATGTGATTTTGGTGAATAAGTACTAACTAAAATAGATATCATTATGAATCCAATTGCTAATGCTATGTTTTCATGGTCAATGAATTTAAATATTTCGATGAAATAAAGGTAGGACTAATATTTCTGGTGAAAATCACAATATGGGTGAGGACTGTGGCACTGGCAGAGGTCTGCGCTCTCCGAGTGCTTTTCTAGTTTATTATTGTGTTTGATTTCATCCATTTTTGGATACAGGCAAATTCATCTGACCAACTATCAATGAAAACATACAGAAAATTGCATTGATGATAAATTAATTCACATTAACTGTGAAGCATAGAGCAACTAATGTTAATTTGTGAGCAAACTGACAATGAGCATGTTGTACCCAAGGCTTAAATTGATAAGTTTAAATGCCTAAAATTGGTGTGTGTTTGTGTGTTTTTTTTTCAATGCATTGTCTTAGCAGTCACCTTTCTATTGTTTAATAAAGGAGCAGACACTGTCATTAGAATCTCAAAGTTTATATCAGTTAAACTTTGTTTGTACTTTTGTATATGGGCATTTAAAAATAAGTGTTTTCTCAAGGCACTGTACAATAGAGCAGACTGAAGCTATATCTTATGTAGCTATACAGCTATATGTTTTTTATATATACACATATTTACATACACATATATCATCCAGATGTATCCATTTATCCATCCAGACAGAGGATAAAAATAAGAATTTATGATTGCTACAAACCCATGGACACCCACATCATAAATCTTTCCTTATCACATTTGTCTCTGCTGGATTTATACTTATTCAACGGTAGTCCCTTGAGATGTGGCATCTCATTTTCAAGAGGTTGTCATGTCTTTATGGTTGTAAGGGTATTTATTCTGAAGATAAGATCAATAACAACCGCGGATAGAGAGTTCATTCTAATTTCAACATAAATATCTATAATGATCTTACACTGGAGATAATTGATGTTGGTTAATATAGCGACATCTAGTTGAACTGCTGTCAAACTGGACTTAGCTGGTCCAAAAGTGAGGGCGACTCGGTGGTGCAGCAGGTAGTGCACGTGCCTCACAGCAAGAAAGTCACCGGTTTTATCGATGGGTCGGCTGAATGTGTGGGTTCTCTCCAGGCACTCCGTCTTCCTCCCACAGACTAAAAACACGCTCATTAGGTTGATTTTTTAGCTAAATTGCCCTTAGCTATAAGTGTGAGCATGACTGGTTGACCATCTCTCTATGTAGCCCTGGGATTAGCTGGCGACCAGTTCAGGGTGTACCCCACCTCTTGCCCAGTGTCAGCTTGGATAGGCTCAAGCCCCCCGGGACCCTGAAAGGAATAAGCAGTATAGAAAAAGAACACATGGTCTAAAAGTTAGAATTTGTGTTAAATGATGTAAGATCTGTTAATGGTTGATGCAGGATAAAGCACTTGAGGTCGAACAGGTCTTTTCCACAGGGTTGTTTGCCAAGGTCATTTTAATATATGTGTGCTGTTTGTAGAAACTACCATGTATTTAATTTTGTTGATCTTCTCATAGTTAAGATCAGAAATATAGTCATTATAATAGACTGGGCCTAAAGGAAAGGACAAATATTTGTAATTGTCATAAGTGAGGCTTTGTAGGTCCATAGCAGCAGGCCGTCCACACCAGTGATCCTGAGTTGCCTACAAGGCAAGAACTACGGAAAAGTACAGGAGTTTCAAGTCTAAACTTGAAAGGTAGAGAGGATATCTGCCTCTCGAACTGTGGTTGATAAATGATTCCAAAGAAGACAAGCCTGATAACTGAAGGCTCTACCTCCCATACTATTTTTAGAGACTGATGGTACCATAAGCAGGCCATCATTTTGGGAGTGTAATGTGCTAGAGGGGTTGTACGGCACTACAAGCTCTTTAAGATAAACTGGTGCCTGCCTACTGAAAGCTTTATAGGTGAGAAGAAAAGTCTTGAATTCTATTCTAGATTTTATGGGAAGCAAATTCAGAAAAGCTAAATCAGGAGTAATGTGGTCTCTTCTCCTAGATCTTGTCAGTACACATGCTGCAGCAGTTTGAACCAGCTGAAGTGTCTTAAGGGACATGCTGGGACAGCCTGATAAAAGAGAATTACAGTAGTTCAATCTAGAGGTAACAAAAGCATGGACTGGCTTTTCAACATCGCCCTGAGACAGGACAGGTCTGATTTTAGCAATGTTATGAAGATGAAAAAGGGCTGTTTTTGGATCATCCCTCACATGGATTTATTTTGTGTGATGTGAGAGCGCTAACATGCATCCTGTCTTCTTTTACTGAATGTCTGTCTGTTTTCATAGATGATTTAAATCAATCCCAGGATCTATTGATTATCTATGGATACATGAAAACTGAAAGCAAAGACACTTTTTTCAACCCTTTTACAATAAGGTGCCTCAAAAGTCAGAATTTTACTTTAAAGATGTGTTTTAACCTTGTTCCTTGGGACACAGTTATGAATCAAACATTTGTCAAATGTTATATAATCCAGGGCTCAGAGGTTACAGGATCAAGTTCCCTTGAGGGAGAAATAAGTAATGTTTAGAGAACAAGTCATCTCCCTGTAAGTCAAGGATTTAATTTTAGTTGAATTTTTGCATTGAAGTATAACTTTTGTGTCTTTGATAAGCGTCTTATGGTCTTTTGAGAAACCCTTTTCAAATGATTTTAAATGTAAGACTTCTCTTTTATGTAATGAATTCCTTGTTGTATTAACTTTCCCCATTCCTGCACTATTGTGTTTATTGATGTCAGGGTTATTTGTGTGACAATGTTTGTCCTTGTGAGTGAAGCATCTAAAGTGAAAGCTTTGAATAAGGATTAATAGAGACAGGCATTTTAATGATTTATTTTCTCTTCTTTAGGTGTAGGCTAAAGGCTCAATAGACTTTTTATCCACTGTTATTAAAGGCTCAATGCTGTCAGTTGCCTCTCAGTATGTTACAGGAATGCAACAAAGCCTAAAAGTGAAAGCTCCCAATGAGACCATAATGTTCAGTGGGATTTTGAGTGTAATCTTAACACCATCCATGTTGAACAAGCTTCCAAAAAGTGAAAGCTTAGCTTGACAAAAAATGAGACATGCTGTTGAGAATACACTCTTTATTGTTAATTTTGTACATTTGTTGTACTTAATGTGTTTTGTGTCTTTTTTTCCATGATAGATAAATCAAAAAGAAAACAAGGGAAATGGACATCCTCCCTCATCCGCAGCTCTTCCTTTTCAACACCAGGAGGCAGCAGAGCCCACCACCAAGGATCAGTCTCCACCTGCCAAATCAGAAACTCCATGTGAGGTCGACACTCTGACCATCTTTAACCATTTCAACTCCAGCGCCAGCCCCAGCTTCCGGCCTCCGTCCTTCACAACAGAGACTATTGATGACTTGAAAATAGGGACATGGTGCTCCAGAGGGATCCTAAACCTGGAGGAAAGACCCAGTGAGGAATCTGACGCCCTAAGGGAAGCCTATAGGAGCCTGGGTTTTGGAGATGAACTTAATGCACTCAAAGAGCAACGTGATCACCTGAAGGCAGCCCTGAAGCAAACGCATGAGGAGCTGAAGGTGATGACTCAAGAGAATAGTCACCTGAAGTCACTGCTCAGAAAAGAGGAGGAAGATCAAGAAGCAGAGAAGCCTTCGGGAGCAAAGGTATTTCAGAGAGGTTACAGTGATGATAAAGATTTTGCACACTGAATAAGGAAGTCAGAAAAGTTTGATGAGCTGTCACTTGTTTGGTTTCCATCCATTTGTCTGTGTGCATTTTAATTTTACACTAAAAGTTTTGACATATGTAAAAGCAGAAAGTTAAGCTTTCTTTTCAGTGAAAACAGGACTAATAACAGATGTTTTACAGATAATCGCTACAAACTCTTCATCTCTGGATTAACAAGCTTGTTTAGCAGGAAAAAATGGGTGTTCCTTGAACTCTCAAAGAGCACATTTGTTTCAAAGCCTAGCATTTAATTGCAGCACAAAAAATACCCCTCTATTGTTTGTGCCTCTTCTGGCTTTAAAGACAGCGATGCAGTAGAGTATCCAGCAACACTGAAATTGTTTTGTATTTTTTATTATTGTTATTTTGATAGATTTCTAGACCTAGATTACAAATTTGATTAATCTTGGGACTGAATAAAGAAGCTAACATCTAGATAAATATTAGAGATATAGAATTAGAGAATAAGAATTAGATTAATAAAGGGATTACTTTATTAATCCCTTTGGGAAAACTCCCTCAGGGAAATTATGATTCCAGTTGCATTATATTATAAATAAAAGATAATACTTGTAGGCTACTGCTGCTGCTCCTTCCCATCCTCTGTCTTCCTCTTACTCCTCATCCCCCCAATTGAGGAGTTATACAGTCTGATGGCCTGAGGGATAAAGGAGTTTCTCAGTCTGTTGGTCCTGCTCTTGGGGAGGAGCAGTCCTGCGCTGAACAGGCTCATCTGGTTGTTGATGGCCATGTGTAGAGGGTGATTGGCATCATCCAGAATGTCCAGCAGTTTGTCCAGTGTCCTCTTCTCTGCCACCGTCACCAAAGAGTCCAGCTTAAAGGGATAGTTCAGTATTTTTGAAGTGAGGTTGTATGAGCTCCATGTGGTCACTAAGGACATTAGATACAGTAGAAAGTTCTCTCTTCTCCACCAGAAAGCCACAGTCTGTAAGAGTTGGTGACGAAGAAAAGACGCTAATGGAAAAGTACCGTACTGGGTTTAAAGGCTATTTTCTCTGCCCACAAGAACTCAAATCAAAAAGTAATACCACAGTTTAAGAGTACGTTACATATACATTTTTTGAAGTGCATAAACCGTTCGGAAATTTAAAGTTTATCCGGACCTAAGCCAGCTCACGTCTGTGTCCTTCCGCTAAATCCCTCCGCCATAGTTAGCTAGCGGAGAGCTAGCGGCTTAGAACACCTTTTTAGACTAATTAAAAGCACATTATAAGAAATATTTCTGAGATGGGTTTTTGTGATGCTTGATGCAGAAACAGATGTGCATCATCTAGAACTCAGCTTCACAGAAATCGTTGCGTGTGTGTGCGTGTGTGAGAGACACACTCACACTCAGTAGTAGTCTGCACTGTGATATAAACAAACAGCCTCCTCTACTCTGCTCATTTGTCTCTGACATATCACGGACTGATTTAGCGGAGGGACACTCCGCCCCCCCTCTCAGCTGATCAAAACATACATGCTAGTGGCTTCAGATGCTGCCTGTAGCTTAGTGTAACTTTTATCAAGTATCATAACTCTTCTGTTTTGACTGTCAGCGGCGTGAGGAAGAGACAATGCAGGAAATTAAAAAAGGGATGATTATGACAGCGCCGATGAAGTCCCATTCACTTTGGAGTCAAGAGGATACCTGTATGTACAGGAGTTTACAGAGGACGAGCTGCTAAAATGGAGACAAACCCACCGAAAGGAATATAGAGGAAACATCCACGGACACTGGACATCAAGATAAAGACGTAAATAAACAGTGGGGCGAATGTTTGACCTGGAAATATGTGACACGGACAGCGGTATTACTCGTCAAACGGACTTTCCTTTCCCGGAGTTTTGTGGACATTCTTCAATTTCCTGAAGATAAACTGGAAAAACGTCCCAAACCTGAAGGACCTAATGACAGTTTCTGCTCAAAGTAAGTAATAGTGATATGTCAGAGACAAATGAGCAGAGTAGAGGAGGCTGTTTGTTTATATCACAGTGCAGACTACTACTGAGTGTGTGTGTCTCTCACACATGCACACACACGCAACGATTTCTGTGAAGCTGAGTTCTAGATGATGCACATCTGTTTCTGCATCAAGGGAAGCACAAAAACCCAAAAAGACTTCTGGTGCCGAAAAAAAGGAAGAGGGAGAGGCCCTGATTCCACAGACTTTTGTCTTGTTCATAGAAGTGCTCTCACATAGAGGAGACCTGTTAAATACACATAAGTGTTTGTGTGCAGATATGTCCTGTAGCCATTTAGCTGATGGATCTGTGCAGAGTTCTGTTGATGGGACTGAGGGGGATGTGAAAGGGACACGACTTTGATGAAAGCAAAACTCAGAGAACTTCTCAAACATGTTTGTGCATCTTTCCTTCATCCATGCCAGCCTGTGCAGTGTCTTAAGTATCTTGACCCCAGCTTTCTTTCACTGCTGTCTATGATCAGATAATAATCCATAGACATCACAGAAAAAGGAACATTTTAGGGAACAATAATCTTATCAACACAATATCAGCATCAGACAATACTGAACATTTTGCAGATATTTACTGCCTATATTTCAATTGCATGTTGGCCATGTATTGGCTATAATATCGCCACAATTCCCAAAGTACCATATTCCCAGCACATCACCACTGCATGGGTACATTTGTAAATCTTGAATTTCATTTTTTCAGGAGTTAAATTGTGATTGTTTTTTTTGTTTGACAACTGTAGAACAGTTTAGACACTTTAAGATGTGCTCTCAAAGAAATATGAACGTATCAGAATTGATAATGAGTTCAGAAATATTGGGGAAAAAAAGCAATATCATGCATCACCAGAAGAAAGCTCCTAAAAAACAGGATGTTTGGTCTTCATTTGTCTTCATTTGTCTTCACCAGCCATGGCAACAAATAAACTGGATGCTACTTTAATATTTTCTAAACTCAGCATAACTTACATACTCATGTCAGCTTGAATAGTTTATCCACTGTTAGCAGACAAATAGAAAGATTTCAGGCCTACTTATGTTTTGGAGAAAAACCTCAAGCACATTTATTATAGGTGTCGATAAATAAAGGGCAAAGAGCAGCCAAGGAAGAAAAAAAAGCTAAAAAAAAAGCTTTTTAAAGTTTTGATTTTTTTTGTGTTGTTTTCTTTTTGTTTCAGAAATCTTACTAACCTTCACCAAGAAAGGATGTTTTTGCCAGCATTTGTCAACATGTTTGTTTGTTTGTCTGCAAGCAAGATAACTCAAAAAGTTTAGATCCATTTTGGAGATGTTTGGGGAAAGTTGGTTGTAGAAAAAGTGATGAGATTTGAGTGGTAAGCTGAATCCAGATGTGGATCGAGGCTTTTTTATAAGGATTTGTCAGTTTTGCGGCATAGGGCAGTTTTCCATTTGTTTCAAAATAACTTGGCTATAAATGTCTACTGAGGGGGTTCATGCTCTCAGAGCACTTCTACTTTAATTCTATTTAAAAAAAAGTCCAGCTTTGATGATTCTCTTAAATGTATTAGTTACCTTTATTTTGTTATTTTGTTATGAGGTTATTTTGACCTTGATTGAGTCCTCCTCATTTAGTGTGTTCTTAGCACCACCAACTGCTTAAACTATTGACTCCTAATACTCTCATAACATTAGTGACTGAAATCACTCCTAAATCAAAACTTTTATCTCCGCACAAGGAGGTTATATTATGTTAGTCTGTTTGTTTTTTTGTTTGTTTGTTTCTCTGTTAGCAACATAACTCAAAAAATTATGAATGGATTTCAATGAAATTTTCAGGAAATGTCCAGATTGGGACAAGAAACAAATGATTAGATTTTGGATTTTCTGGATCTCTGAATTTTTAAAAGGATTCTTTAACATTACGAGATTGGACCATTTTCAGCATTTGTGCATATTTTTCTGTTTTTATAGTCAAGAAATCTAAATATTTAGATGAAATAAAGGTAGGACCAATATTTATGGTGAAAATGCTAATATGGGTGAGGACTGTGGTGCTGGCAGAGGTCTGCGCTCTCCGAATGCTTTTCTGTTCTTTATTGCATTGTGTTTGAAATTCATTTGGATGGAAAACCTGATAGTGATCATTTCTCATTTCTTTTCCAGATGAACACTCTGCTCTCTAGTAATAAAGCTGAAAAAACCTCCCTCCTCACCCTCGCTCAGGAGGATCTTGTCCAGGGCCTCAATCAGGAGAACCGGGCACTAGCAGACAGGATTCAGGAGCTTCTGACTCACATTGAGCACAGAGAAGAGGAGATCAGGTCAGAGGAGACACAGCTGAAAGAGCAAATTAGAAAGCTAGAGGCAGAAGAGGTCAAATTGGAGCAGGAGATCCAGGAACAAGGGAGTTTGATTACACAACTCACAGAGAAGACTGAGGATGATCTTAATACAATAATGGATCTGCAGCAGAGGTTAGAGGAAAACAAACAGCACGCAGGAGAATCACAGGCTGAAAAGAAAGAGTGTGTATCTCAAATACAACATGAAAATACAGCTTTTATAGCAGGACTTTTTCCTCTAATTAATCTTGAGAAATGTGTGGAAAACGTGGTGGACAGTGTGCTAAAAAGTGACGAACCAAATCTGATGTCAAAGCAACAACTTGTGCCTAAATCTCAACAAATCTGCCAAGATGATCTTTTGCAGGAAAATCCTCAAATCAAGGCAATACAGAGCCTCAAAACAGAGCAAGAGGAACTATTAGACAGCATCAGATCCCTCAAAGAGCAGCAGAGAGAAGCATCTTCATCAGTCAAAACTCAGACAGAGATAAAGCAGCATTTAACCCGGGCAGTTTGGGGCATGAAGGAGGAGAAAGACAACATCTCTCAGTCTTTGGCTGGGGTCAAACAAGAAAAAGAGCAACTCACTAGGACTATTTGCGTGTTGAGAGATGAGAGAGATCAGTTTTTAAGGTCTATGCGTGGCCTTAAAGAGGAAAAGGATCAGCTAACAAAGTGTTTACTGGAACTCAAAACAGAAAAAGAGACATTGTTTGAGTCTCTCTCAAGGGGGAATGAGGAGAGAGATCAAATTATGCAGTCTTTGCAGAGTTTACAGACGGAGAAGGAGCAGTTAAACCAGGTAGTGTTGGATTTAAAAGAAGAGAGAGGTGAGCTAACCACTTCTCTTAAGCCTTTGAGGGAACAGAGAGATGAGGAACAATCACGCCACACTCTGCAAGAAGAGCAGGACATGCTGAAAAAGTCAGTTTTCAGTTTAAAGGAAGAAAAGGAGAGAATTGAACAATCAATCAGGTGCTTAAAGCAGGAAGAAACCCAAACAAAGATGTTACTTCAGAGCCTAAGAGAAGAAACAGACAGCCTGCAAGATGCACTCTATCGCCAAAACCAATCAGAGGGATTGAACCAGAGGAATAGCATTACAGCTAATAAACCTGAGACTTCTGTGGGGACCGGAGCTGCGAGACAGACTGAAGCCCAGCAAGTAAATTCATTACAGGTATCCAGACTGGTACTTTAAGCTTCATATCCATTTATTTATGAGAAATTATGCTGATTGCTATCATTGTCATTGATAACTGTGGGCTTACAAAAATGTCTTGTTTTGAAAAGGAGGGAATTAATCTTCTGCCAAAGATTGAAGCTCTGAGTGCAGAACTGAAGAGCTCACAAGAAGAACTGGAGAAATGTGTCGTGGATGTGAGTGTACACAACTTCCCTGTGTTTTAATGCGCTTAAGCTCAAACATGAATACAACTTTATTTTTATTAAACCTATCATGTCATGAGTGAACTTCTAAGGGGCTTCAGATAGGACGTGGTGGGTGTTCACAATGCCTGAGCTAATCTGAACAGCACCAAGGAGAGCGCAACATAAAATTTCATTCTCTGCAACACACAACGTCAGATATATGCGGCAGAAGTCAGTGCTCATACTATGATAGTGGATGAACAATTCATATCCCATTTTATTTCCTTACTTCAGTATTACCTGTTAAAAAGTGTATCAACAGCATCCATTAGATGGATGAGAGGGGCATTACGGCTCACAGAAGTGAATATGACGCAGCATCACTATGAACATGACCATCACACCAGAGAAGGAAAGCTTCAGTTTCATATCCAACAGCAGCTCTTTGGATGTAAAGAGACCCTGGTGATGATCGTTTATGTGAGGTGGAAACAATATTTCAATGTCCAGACACTCAGCGAAGTTCATGTTATCCCCAGTCAGATAAATGTTTTGATTTATCCTGTCAAGTCTCTTTTTTTTGGTTCTCGGCGGTCACACAGGATGAGGTCATCAGCCCTCCTCACTGTCTGCTGTGAATCGCCCTGATAATTGACTGCAGTATTTGGACATAAGCCTCCTCGGATTATATGTGGATAAGAAATACTTGGAGATGGTGCGAGGAATTTACCCGCATAAAGTCCAAGTAACAAACGGTTTGCATTCACTATCGCTCAGATGTGTTCTGCCCTGGGTAAACTCTGCTTCTCACTCAATGTCAGCAGGGATAGGCTTCAGCCCCCCGAGACCGTACAAGGGATAAGCAAGTGTTTTTTGGAAAGGGATTTATTAAGTTGTGGAATTATTGATTAAAAACTCTTTTGTTTAACAGCTAAAGTGTTTGTGTGTGTGTGTTGATATGACATCATAAAGGTTTGATGCCAAAGTGTCACTGTTTTAAGGGCTCACATGTCATAAACTAAAGGCACTGTAATTGTTTGTTCTAAGTTTTAATTGTCAGAGCAATAGGTCACTGTAGCATACAGAGCACAATACAATCTCAATATTATTTTCATGTTTGAACACATTATGACTGAATACTGTTTCTCAAATGAGTTTATCTCAAATGAACTGTGTAGTAAGTAGATGACACAAGTTTTTTGGCTATTTTTTTAATTATTGGTAACATTATTATTGGTAGGAGTGGGTATTAGATTTTTTTTCTAAGCTACAGTGTTCCATTGCAGTTAAAAAAAGTCTTACCTTTAATCTTATGTAAAGTAATTTCTGATTTTAAATGTTCTTACCTACAATGTTATACAAAATTTTCTTTTGGCAATGTTCCACAGTAGGTAAAAAAATGTGAACCACTCTGTTCCTGATTATTTTCATGTCCCTGACAGAGCCAAATGCTTCACTGTGAGCTGCATCAGTCAGAAGTCAGGAGGGAGGAGGCAGAGAGGAGGGCAGCGCTGGCAGCTGAAAAGTTGATGAAACTGACGGACAAATCAATTCAGATGGAAGAACTCAGACAGGAAAATGACAGCCTCAAAGCCCAGGTAATGCACTTAATGACTGCTAATAAAGCTAACATTTTTCATGGTCTTGTTATGTCTGATGCTTTGTCGCATAACATTAATTAACCATTTTCTTCCAGGGTCAGAGACTCATTCAGCACACACCTTTGAATCACTGTAAATGCATAAAGTTAAAACTCCTAAATCCAGTCAGGTTTTTGGAAAGTTTGTTTTGGTACTGTTTTCAATCGGTTTACCTCAAAGTCAAAAAAACACATCTCTTTATGATTTATCTTGTAAGACTGATGATTTCTTTGATTTGCTGCAGGTTAACGATCTGCATATGAAACTGAAGGATGTGCTCAAAGAGAAGGCCGACGCTTTATCACTGAAGGCACAGACAGCGGAGCAGCACAGCATACTGACAGCTCAGCTCAAAGCTAAGGTAAAGCATTTGAAGATGCTTAAAATTTATTAATTTCAACCCTGTTCTGTCTTGACCTTGAAAAATGTATCTTATTCTCAAAGGGCTAATTCTTAAATAAAGGTTAGATAAATAATAATGTGTCAGATCTGCACAGAGAAACCAAACTGACTAAAATTATAATGATAGTATGATTTTCCTTATATTTAGACATTGGCTAAATTGTAAAGTATTTCATTACATGATTTTTTACATTTTTGTATTTAGATATAGTACACTATACACCTAATGTAATTCAGCTCGAAGCTATGCTGAACTTATGAGACGTTGTCTTTGGCTCCAGTGCTGTTTGCATAGATGATGTTCTGATGACTTACTTCTGAGCAGTACAGAAAAAGCACATGTATAAACATGAAATGCATCAGCATCAAGAGGCAATTGTCATCACAAATGTTCTTGTGTGTGGCCTGTGTGTGTTTTGTGTGTGTAAATCCTCATAGACAGTGGCCCTAGAGGAGCTAAACTCTGCATATATTGCTCTGAAACAAGGATGGGACAGCAAAGAAGACGCGGGCACTGTTCTGGTCTCACTGAGGACACGCTACAATGACATCAAGGCTAAGGTTGGTAACTAACAATCTGAAATGTCAAAGTAAAACGTTTTTGTCTGCAACTTAAGATGTTTTTAATTGTTTATGTCTTGGCTGTAGTATGATGCTCTCCTGAAAAAGAGGATTACAACAGATTTGGATATAGCTCCTTTGAAGGTAGGATAAAACAGAAATATTTCTTTACCTTATTATATCTATATATGTATTTTTTTTTTTTCAAGTTGGTTGTAAAGTGCATAATGTAACAGAAATAATACAAAATATATATAAAAAGTAAATAAGAAAACAACATAAGGGATGAAAAACACACCACATGAAAATCTCAACAACAGTAGTAAATCATGGCATTTAAAAAGCAGAACAACAAAAGAACCACAACAATAAATAATTATTTCCAACACATCAGAAAACCCAACACTGATTCATAGACCCAGGAATAAAAATTACAAAAAATAAAAAAACACTGAAAACACACAATGGCAAATAGAATAGCAAAACAAATAAAATTGCCATAAAATTCACATTTTTTCTTATTTGGTATGTTTAGTTAGTTGTGAGTGTATCATCTTATTTGTCCTTGTGTTATCTGATTTGTTGTTTTTTTAAAGTGAAGCTACGATGTTTTATTTGCTCTGTTTTTGATTTGTTGTGTTTTTTGTTTTGTTTTTGTCTTTACTTTGGCAGTGTTAGGTTTTCATTATTGTGTTTCCTGATCTGTGGTTGTTTTTGTTGTTATTGGCATGCTGTTGCATTGTCTCGGCAGATGCAACATTCAAACTTTTATTTGTTTTTAAATGTATTTAATGTGCTTGGATTTGTCAAAGTGCTCTTCATTTTCGAGTTTTCATAGCTTAACATGAACTTCTTTGACGATCACAGGCTAAGCTGTCTTGCCTGGTGGTGAAGTGTCAGGAGAGGAACAGTCTGTTGGCTCTGATGATGAAGACCTTGCACAGACGGGGCTGTGTGGACCCCTCACTCTCCCAGCAGGTAGAGGAGCTGCTCAGCGACCCTGTGCTGCTGGACTACACTGCAGGGTTTGCACTTGCATCAGGGAGCAAAAGTCTGGATTACAGTGCTGAGTTTACACCAGGATTTATTTCAAAACTTCAGGACTACTCCAGTGGATTCACTCCTGATCAGAGCTGCTTCAATGGACCCTCAGTCGTGGGTCAGCAACACCAAAATGTGTCACCTTCTGAATCTGCCAGTAGATGTGAGGGAAAGAAAAGTCCCTCAGTCCCACCTAAACCCAGGATAAATAATCAAGTTTACATCAGCAAAGCAGTTTCTTCACCTACAAGGACACTAAAGAGAGATGCCAACCCCCCTCTGCCCGAGCCAGCCAGTGTCAAAGAGACATCTTCACCTGTCTCATCTCCCAGAGAGAGCGTTTCGTCTGATACAACACAGGTGAGGTGATGTTAACTACTCTCTGCTCAGGGACTGTATACTGCTGTAGCTTTTAAAGATCTAATCAGTGTTACATGTGTTTTATGCAGCATTGAAACAGATATAAACCATTGCTTTTTGAGCTGTGTGTCCAGGGAGCCCAAACAGACTTTGCTGACATTCTTAACCAAGTTAGTGGCAAACATGGAAAAACAATACTGCTGTCATGCAAATGTTAACAAATCCTTAAAAGAAAATCATGGATCTGTATCTGGATTCAGAGCACTACCAAACTCAACTCCCTCATGCCATGAATAAAGTTTCCTAGAAATGTCATCAAAAGCTGTGGAGAACTATTGAGTTATCTTATCTTTAAAGCAGCCTGACAAACAAACAGACAAACAAGCAAACAGATTAACAAGCACTGGCAAAAACATCACCTTCTTGGCAAAGGTACTTTTGAAAGAAATCATCATAGGAACACTCAGCAACAATGTAATTATCAGTGTTGTGAATATAATTTAAAAATGTTAATAAGTTGGCTTTTATGCATCAATCCTTTAAAGTTACTACAGTATTTAAAATATCAGTTACTTATTACTTCGCTTTTGAGTTACTTGCTTCATTTCCCCTTCTGAAAACTGATGAAGTGGTTAAAAACAAATTCACAACAAATAACAATGTTCTCTGCATCCTTTACAGACATAAACCCACAAGCTTTTAACAACTCAGTGTTAAGTAGTTTAAAGCTCAGCTTACTCTATCCTCTCATCTTCATGTTTCGTTGATATCAAAGCGCACATGTTATCATGATCGCAGACCTGCTCAGACAAAAGAAACTTAGCACTATTAGTATTACTGTACTTTGATTAGAGACCATTATATCAGTACTGTTTTAGAAAATACAGCTTCTACATCACTAGTTACTCAAAAAGCAGCACTGTTACTGCTAAAGCAGTAGTAGATATACTTTGAGGTTACAATTTGACCATCGTACTGACAGTTCAACCCACAGAGGGACAGATAGCAACATCTATTAAATGAAATCAGTGGAAAAAGCCAAGGAGATGCTTTAATTTACCTTAACAGTGCTGTTTATTCATTTTCAGTTATCTTAATTTTTTGGACCCATAAAAGATAAAATACGTTTATCTTAATATCGATTAGCCTAAGCCGTACGATGAAGCCCTGTAGAGACTGAAGCTCTTTACCTGTGTGATTTTTTTTCAAAGAAAGATATTATTTATCTGTCATTAAAATATTTAGTTTAAATGTTTTTGAAGCATTTACGGTCATACCAGCGGTTATAATCAACAATGTCATGTGCTATACCCTTCATTAAATGCTGCCATACAAGTTACTAGTAACTAGTCAACACTGATGACTGCATTACTTTCTTATTTATTTGTCTGTTTTTGTTTGCTTGTGTTTGTGAGTTTCAGTTTTCAGTTTTTTGTTTTTTTTTACCTTAGGTAATATTTCATCTATTTTTTAGTGGAAGAGGACTCTGAGCAATTTAATACATAACTTTTATAACAGACAATCAAATCTAACCAAACGTAAAACTTTTTAAAGACAATATTTTGAAAAGAGAAAGATTAAACTCTTTGTTGTTCCCGTTCTTTTTTAAAAATGCCTTTCTCCCAATTTGAGAGTCTTTGTATGAGTTTTCAGTGACATTTCATGGATTACCTAAGTGCTCTATTTCTAAACCAATAATAAATAAACTTTGTTTGGACTGAAGACTTAAAAGAAGAAAGAGCCAAATCAAATTTGGGGGGATTCCTGAAAACAGACTAAACAAACAGCTGCCTTGGGTTGATATGGAGGTAGGGGGGACAAGAAGTGTATTAAGGGACAGGTTTGTTTTGATTTCAGAAACATGTGCTTAAGTGCATCTTCTACTAGACATTTATTTGAAAGTGTATCTTAAAGGGACTATGAGGAGTTTCTAAGTAATTACAAAAAAGTCTCACTTTTAGATATATGCCTGATCAAAATGCACACTTTAAGATGAGTTTTATAGCATCAAAATAGGTTATCTATAAAGTGCTGTCATGGCTTACATGATTATCGGGGCAGGGCCGGACTGGCCTGAATACTCAACTTTGGGAACAAGACAATTAAAACTAGAGCAAATTTATATTATTCAAACACGTCTTAGAGCACCGGGCTGTGAGTAGCGATATATAGCCGGCTACAAAACTACGATACTAAGTTTTCCAAAAACTGCTTGTTGTCACACATCAAAAACTACTGCTACGTAACTAGAAAGAGATACATTACCTCGTCGCTTTGCATCCTGTAAATTGTTAAAAAATGAAGTTGTAAAGCAATGCAGAATTCTGAGGAAGGTCAGGGCTACAACACAACAAACACACACTTTGGCTTGGGTCACGTCTTTTGGTGCGTTCCAGTTGTAGTCAGAATTTCCGTGTTCCGAGTAGGAAACTGCAACTGGAACGTCCCCCAAAGTCGGAATTTCCTACTGGGAACCGGGTGAAACCTCGCCACCCCGAGTTGACAATCGAAGATGGATGCCTCCAGTGTGAACAGTTATTTAGCTCCTGTAATAACCAATTTATTTGCACTTCTGACTGGGGTGTGTCGCTCTAGATCAGCTGTATACGTAGTATTGTTAGACTTATATTTACAAAAATGCTGCCATAGTGATAATCACATTCTTCATGTGATATTTGTGAACAAGGACGCAGGGCGTGCTAACAACAGCTAACAATAGCCTGGTAGATCGGCTTTTTTTTCCCGACTTCAACTGGAATGCCGAAAAGTCGGAGATGATGTCACTCCCAGTTCCGAGGTTACTGGAACGCAGCATTACGACAGTCGCCGCGCATGCTCATGGGTAGCAGAGTCTTAATGTCGCTGGTAATAGATTCTCCTCATAGCACCTTTAAGACAAAAATGCAGAAAAGTGAGGTTAAACATGTTAAAGTCTTAATTGAAACTATTTTCAGGTGACAACATTTAGTAGGTCTTCTACCTGTAATACTTTCTCCCTGTCAAGTTCAGTTCTTCGTGGCCATAAACCAATAAACAGGGGCCATATCATCAGTCCTTTATATGCTGGATAAGCTTTTATGATAGATTATCACCACAGGTGCATGCATGCTAGCTACTGGCGCTGGTTACCAAAAACCTGAACTGTTTGTACTTTAAATCATTAAAATAACTGCAGAAACACCGGAAAACAAACATGAACTATTTTTTTTATTACCACCACAGCTCCATTCCTCTGCCTGTGGACCAATCCAAGCATCGGGAGCCTCAGAGAAATCAGGACTTCAACCAGATCTAAGGAAAGAGACCTCTCCAGACCTTACAAGACCGAGTGGATCCTACTCCTTGAATCACATCCCTGTTTCTTCAAACAAATGGGTCAGTGTGAGCAGGAGGCTGAGCAGCCCTGAGAAGATCCTAAACCTTCAAGAGCAACTCCAGAGGACTCTGAAGAGCTGCTTTCAGGTACAGTGAAGACCATGTGAATGAAACACCAGACTAGTGTTGCACTTTTCTGACTTGATGGAATTATTACAAAAACACAAAGACTATGGGCTCTAATTTCGTGGCGCAGCGCAGAGCAAACCTGGCTTTTTTTCCAGCGCAGTGTAATTTAAATCCGGCGCTACCGCCCCGTGTCGCTGCCAGTTTGACAATTTGGTGAACCGCCTGCGTGAAGATGGGTGTGACAGGCGCGCAGGCAGAGGTGTTGGCAGATTCATGTTGGCGCGTGGATCATTTAGAGCAAAAAATGTTAAATCTGACAGCATATTATGGTCACTTTCAGTCACTGGTCTATTCTCGGTGCAGGCCGAAGTCGCCCTCCACAGCTGTAATTTGGTGACAGGCGCTGTGTCTTGCTGCGTCAACAAAAGCCCTATATGATTCTTCCTGGAATGTAGAACATCATTTTACAGATTTGGCTGTGCCTGTGTTCTTTTTGATTTTATGAAATACATTCTCTGCAGTAGAACTCTGGGATTCAATTTTAAAACATTTCTTAATAATAGACATAAAATCTAACAAATATGAAATTCTTTTTTATTTACTCTGAATTCACACATATTGCCATTCAATAAATAATGCGAAGGTTTTAATTGGTCTTGTGGCTGGGGTTTTTGCATGTTGTCTTGTCCTTGCTTAAACTCAGGATATAATTGATATCAAGGAGCAAGAAAAATGTTAAAATCTGACAGCATATTATGGTCACTCTGGATCACTCTATACAGTATTTACCCTTATATTTTTTAAGATTATAAAGTTTGGATTTTATGAGAAATCCAATGCAAAAAAATCTTCATTTATAGAGTATAATTTATATAATGGGTAGAAAATCATACACAGATGAAGCACAACTTCTGCAAATAGGAGCCCGATAAAATCTGACTTTTAATTTGAATGACTTTGAATTTTTACCCCAGAGTTATTACATCATTAACATCATGGCTTTAATGCATTGTCATCAAATGTGAATATTCATAAAGAGATTTGACAGATATGTGGTAGATGATTTCTTTGTTCATCAAAAACTAAAGCACACTAGATAAATGTTTGACTTTTTTTTCTAAACTTTAGAATTCAAGACATAAAACCCCTTTAAAAACTCAAAATTTGTGACTTTATGTAGCAGACTTGAGATGGATAGGCACATACACTCAGGCGGGATCAGGATCAACTGCACAAAACTCATAATAAAAGTCACATACAGGCTCAAAATATGTTCACAGTTCATTCTTGAGTAATTTAAACCGGATTCAACATTTTTTAGCCCTACTAGCTTACAACAAAGAGAGAGAGCGTAAAGACATGTCTTACCACAACAGAAGCTGTCTCATATCTGGTGGGAACACGCAGCTCTCCTGTGTATGTATTCCTGAGTGTCCCATTAATTTGTTTCCCCCCACTACAACGGGTGATGCGGAACTAAAAAAAAAATATTTACAAAATTGTTTTCATAATATGGATTAAACACAAAAATAGCCTTAACACTGTCCTTGACAGATCAAAATTAGTTTTGAGAATGTTCATGAAAAATAGTGATGTAAATATTTCAAAAGCAATATTTACTCAGCTACATTTATAAAGTTCAGAATTTTGTCATCTCAAAATGTAACTTAGTAATCAGGAAGCATGATATTTTTCCTCCAGGTTTCTTACTCCAACAATTTATGATGCAGCCCTCAAATTCGCACAAAACTGTATCTTGCATATGGCTTATAAATCTGTTTCTGTGCGTTTAAAGGCTCCAGAGAGCAGAGGACGAGGACAGCAGCCAAGGAAATGTCTCTCATTCTCATCTCAAGCTGCAGATCGGGGACCAGCCTCTCCAACAAAAACACAGAGCCTCATCGTCAGTAAACACCAAACCAACTCTCTCTCTGCCAGCGCTTCTTTGAACATGCCCATGTCCAGTCCAGTGGCAGCCACATCTGTTGCCAAAACAACACTTTATACTGCAGTCACCTCCAGATCTGCTCACGTTAGCTTCAGTCCTAAAGTGTTTTCAAACCACCATGTTAAAGAGGACGGATCTAAAAATACAGCACCTTTGCTGTGTCACTCCCCCTCAATCAAATCTGACAATGCTGTACAGAAAACAACAAATGATCTAAAACTGACAGAGAAAACCGCTGCCTTCACTCACATGCCTGATGATAAACATTCAGCTTCTTCTGCTTCGAGTTCGAGGACCATGAGCTTCGACTCTGATGTCACAATCTGCTCCAACCCAAAAAACACTGCCCCAGACACGACTCCCCCAGTGGTTAACCATTTCATCACAACTTCTAAAACCAGTGATGATGTCCCTAAAGATGAGGAGCGTTCTTCTTTCACCTCCTGGACTCTGTCACCTCACTGCTCCCCTGAGAGATCCATCAAGTTTCATCTTGGTCCAGAGAAGACCAAAACAGCAAGACCCAAGCCAGGTAATGCGTTTACATCCAATAACAGATCCTCTGCACACACAGCATCTTCAAACCCCAAGAGAAGAAATGGTTGTTTTGTAAAAGGTTAAAATGGTGTTTTATTGATGTGACAATAAAGCAGCATTTCCTAAAAGCTCTTTGCAAAGCTTTTGTGCATGATATTGTGGGTAATGATTGCACAATATTACTTTTTGGCTTTATGCTGCAATAATGTCATTACATCCAGTCTAAACAGGGGCTGTTCTCTCTCTTTGTGGATTAATATTAGAGGAAATTTAAGCACAAATACATACAGTGTGATGTTTCTCTGTTTATTGCAAATGCAGCAACACACTGCGGTGCAGGGCAACAAACGTGTACACCTGGTTCATTTTGCTGCCGGTCTTTCTTTCATTACAGGTAATTTAGATGCAGCCCACAGCAAAGCGGTTTATTGTGAAAGTAGCCTTCAATTCAAACAAAGAAATAAATAAAATAGAAGGTCCTCTAGGGCTGGGAAATAGGACAATAAATGTAGTTTTTAGGATACATTTACAACCTGGTTCAACAAAAGGCTCCAGTTTGAACATTTAGTATATCTAATGCAGGTATGGGTAACTTAAGTGATGTAGCAAGGGCCATATTGTTCAAATTGAAGGAAACATTTTTGATTTGTCAATATAAAAGAGAATATAACACTTATTGGCTTGTTTAATGTTACCTTGCAGTGCAGCTGAGATGGCCTGATTCAGTGTCTGTAAGGTACATCTAACCAAACTCCAATCTACAACCATTGTGCTCAGCTGAAGCAGCATTGACAAATTAGCTTTCTATAAAGCAGAAAGTGGAACGAGCTACGAGTGAGACGACAGCAGGAAGTAACTGCATGTACCAGGACCAGCATAAAAGCTAACAGCTCGAGTAGCTTTTCTTTTTCTCTGGACCACATTTCTTTATGAATTAAGAACAAGTAACAACACTGAATACATTTCTCAAGAGAGACGATATTTTTGCAATGCATCTTCAAAGAAAAGTCCCTTAAAAAGGTTTTTACTTCCTGGGGTTTACATAGCCTCCACCTACATGAGTGTTTTCTGCTAAGCTGCTGCATTATGGACCAGTTTGAGGAGGAGTGAGGGATTTGTGAGATATGTCGGAGAAGAGGGAGTTTCAGTATATAAGCTTAAACATCCATCCTGGATTTTATTGACTAAAAGACCTGGTGATACAGATTAAGAGATGATGAATAAACAGGTTACACTTCTTCAGCTGTTTTTTTATGAGGCATGCATTCTGGTCATAATTTCTCAGAACCTTTAGCAACATGTTTATGGTCAAGAGGTGACAAACGAGGTGGGAAATGTTCTGTTAGTAAAAAAATAAGGGCCAGGTGCCTAAAGGTCCATATTAGAGTTGTATAAGGGGTTCTAGGTAAATTTCAGGTTTAAATTGGCCGCAACAAATATATATTAGGAACACATGATCTATATTAAATCCATAGACAGTCATTTACTTATTAACTACAAGATAATCAATTTAAGATCTTTGTCTCCATGAAAAATCATATTTTATATGATTTTATTTTAAAGGAATTAATATTTCATGTCACTGAAAATACTATTGTTACCTGTTAATGATACTACACAAATTTACAGTCCCAAACATTGAATATTTTTTTATAATTTCTTTGGTTCTCCAAAATTTGGGCCATGCACCCCTCTAAGAATACACTGGCAGCTTCTTTCTTTTAGCTAACAACATGACTTGAGATCATTATGTATTTTCACGGTTTGATGTTACTCATCTTTAGATGAAAGCAGATGTGTTATTCATGAACACGTCATGTTCAAGCATAAAGATAATTATGATGTGACAGTGTGTCGAGGCTTTTCTGCAAGTTTTGATAAATAAAAAAAATATTCCACAATACGTGTTGCAGAACTTTTTTTTTATTTTGTGGTGTTGTAATGTTGAGGATCTACTGCAGCTCAGTCTCTAAAAGAAGCAAACCAAAGTTTATTACTCTGATGTCATACAACCAGTATTTATTTTTTCCCTTAAATTTGTTTTTTTTCTTTTTTCTTTGCCATTCACCCAACAAATATGGACATAAGATTTTTGGTCCATCACCCAGCCCTAGGGTGAACTGTGCCATGGTTTACAGCATTACATTTGGATTGTAAGACACTGTGCTTTGTCTTGTGCTTTCTTTAGGTGTTCCAGCCGAGGTTCGCTCCATTGAGATCCTCAAAACGGTCGGTCAGAGCAGCCTCCTCATCGGTTGGGAGAGGCCTCCTTTGGATGAGCTGGGCTGCAGTAACGGCACATTTGTGTATGGATATAGGGTAGGCAGGACAAACGGCATCGTGCAGGCAGGCTGACACAAGGACACTAAATTGTGAGGATTTATTAGTCTAAAATAATTTACTGTCTCCTGGCAGGTGTTTGTTAATGGAGACTTCCACAAATCTGTCATGAGCTCGGCGTGCACCAAGGTATGAGAATTTCTGCTGAACATTTTTGCATCCCCTGAACTCCATTTTAGCTTCTCATGTGCTGCATGTGTTTTTCTTTCTTCAGTGTATTCTGGAAAATGTCGACCTGAGTGCACCGGTCCACGTCAGTGTCCAGACTCTGGGCTCTAATGGTCTCAGTTCAGACAGTGTGCACACATCGTACAGGAGTCCAGTCAGGACAAACTGCAGCGGTCCTGATTAGAGAGAAAGCAGCAGTGGAAGAGCTTAAAATGTAAGTAAAATGTAATAACTATATTAGACATCATTTCCTGTCTGTTTTTGTAGTTGTACTTAAGAGTGTATGTTTTAAATAGTTTCTTTTCATATTGCTAGCTCAAATCAGACCTTACAGAAGTGATGCCAAAACAATTTTAAAAAATTAAACGGCATCTGTGAACATCAGGAACAACATGATTATGCAACATTCCTGACTATCTCAGACCCAAAGTTTTGTTTGTAATGTTTGATGTCTATGAGTTTAAACCCAAACATGGTCTTTAAACACAGAGTAGTCTCCAACTAAAAGAAAGATGTTCCCCTGCCCTAGCACTCCTGCCCTCTCCCTTTTTAGGTTTTTATTGTACTTGGGTTTATTTTGCCATTTGTGTATGTTCGTAAGGGCACTGTGATTTAAATTTTGCTTTTTGTTGCTTGGTTCATTTGTAAGTCGAGCACTTGAGTTTTGTGTATGACATGTTCTGGTCTGTTTGTAAAGCACCTTGACAGACTTTTAAACTTGCATTTAACAGACAAATTGGGGTACTCTTATTCTTATTCTGATACTTTGTAAGTAAAAACAGTTTTCACAAAAACCATTAGTTCCTTTTAGCCTAGCAGACGATGCATCAAATAATCAGCCAGGTTTAAAGGAGACATATCATGCTTGTTTCTCCTTTTCACTATGTCAGACTAGGATGCCTGTAAAGCATTTCTGCCCTCAGTACAAGTCATTTACTTCCTTCATTGCCCCACAATTGCATTCTCAAAATCCTTATTTTGAGCCATTATCAAGCTTGAGTTGAAACACTTGAATCTCCGGATGACCTACAGTTACCTTGCAACGTCACAGCCCTTTGTGCTCTGATTCGTCAGTTCTATCGGGAGTTGAGCCAGCCTGTCCTTCTTCTTCTACTGTATTTTCCGGCAGGCTCAAAGCAGCGACCGCATATTGAGTCCCCCTACGGGCCAGAGCTGGGAATGAGTGAGTGTGAGCTAGGGAGCTATATACTGCTGCTGGTGGATGTGTTCCTCTGTGACGGTTTTGTGGCTAACGGATATCACAGAGGAGGAAGTATTTTATCAGATTACTCCAATAAAAAGAAATGTACCTCGTGTCGTCACGACGATTTAAATCTCACGGACATCTCGCAATGACCTATTTTCAGAGGCATCAAATCTCGTTCTAGGATATCAGAAAAAATACAATATCTCATTTTTTGAAAATTAAGGGGGTGTAAGGTGTTGTTTTCAAATTTATTCTATTATATGTAAGTATTAAATCATGCATCAGCATGATATGTCTCCTTGAAGTTTCATACTATAAATAACAAATTATGTTGTATTTTTTGTTATTCTAATGAAGGAACACAAAGAATATTTTGAGACGGAGAGACTGAAAATTGAAAAAATACATTTCACAGTAATGTCACAGGTTTAAGGACGTCACAAGTGTAGCAGAACTAAGTCTTCATTGCAGTTTCTCATAGGGCAAACAGCATTGTCCATTTTCTTGAATTAAATTTACAACAATCAGGATTTTTAACCTGTTAGCTTGTCAGTTGAATTCCATCATGTTTTAATATCAAGCTAAAAAAAAGCACATCCTGAAAGGAAAGCAATTTTGCATTAAATAGACATTCCTCTCCTGTAGTGGACTTTGCAGATTTCCTTACAGACACTGAATTTCTTATGATTTTTCCTACAAAAAAGTATTAGCTGTTAGCTATTTCGTAAATTATTAGAAACTCCTCACTGGGCTTCAAGAGTGGTGTGTTTTTAAAGTAAAAAGCCCTTGAAAGTATTTTATGTCAAACCTGTTTCACGATCCACTTTCTCCTGTTCCCTGTGTGTCCTGTGTGTTTCTGCCCCTCAGCCCATGGCCATTTAAAGCTGCAGCCCTCTGAGGGAGCGTCCTCACCTTCACCTCAGCAGACAGCGAGGAAGACTGTCACACTGCTGGGACATCCTCAGGCTCAGGTCAACCAATCAGAAAAACTCCTCACAATGTCAGTTTTAGCAACGCATGTAAAATGAGCTGTGGACATAAAGACCTCACCACGATTTACTGAAGATGTCAAAAAGAACACCACGTAAATAATCTGAATCTGCTTGTACAAGCAAATGAAGATTAGCCTGTTCAGAAGAGTTGCTTTGCTGGATTCACTCTTTAAATGGACGAGACGGAGTGTTTACAAGGGGACATGCCAATGGAGCAAATCCTGATTAAGTGATGGACTTGACTAAGATGAGATCAGTTGTGTTGTCAAAGCTAACTGTGACACGCAGTTCTCTAAACTTAAAAAACTTGACTGGACCGATATCTGAAGGACATCTGCATCTGCTGCACATTTTAACACTGTGTTTACTGGGAAGTCACATTTGTACTGGATTTTGTGACAAGAACACCAGACTGAAGGACGTTCACTTTATAAAAGCCTTTTTTAAAGTAACTCACTGTCTGAAATGCCGACACCACATTAAACTGAAGGTTGTTATACTTGATTTTTACACATGAAGCCAAAAACAAGAACAGTTAATTCCCTCCAAAGACTAACTCTGCATTAACTATAGGATTACTTTACTAACAGAAACCAGGTGTTATTTCAGTTCTGCTATTTGCACATGATTACTATTAATACATAAATGATCCAATAAGAAAACAGATTACTGCTGATATTTTTTGTAGAGATAATTCTAAAAAAAATGCCAATATACCACATTCTGGATTTTTGTATAAGTGATATTTTGTTTTTCATAGTCAATTGATGTTATGCACACTTGTTTTTTTTTTCTTTTTGTTATATACAATGTATATACACATGTATGTATGGCTGTGGAGTGATCTTGGTGCAGCAAAAGTATTTTTCTAACAGCAATGAAAATATTGTTTTCTCATTAATTCTTAAAGGCTGTACAGAGAATAAATGTTTATAAGACATGAAATGCTGTTCCAGTTTCATTATGCACATATGAAGGGATGTCGTGAACAAGAGTTGGTGTAGGAGGCCCTTTCCTCCACAATGTACTTATCTCCACATTAACTGGCAAAAATGAAGGCGAGCCTTTACTACATAAATGCTAGGAGTTTGGAGGTGAGTTGTTATGCTATGTTCCATTTACATTGGATGGGGGAACTGGGGATGACGTCATATTCAAGTTAAAGCAGGTTCCAGTTTCACCTGTGAGCAGAAGTTTGACCGAACTTTTGATGTTCATAAAACTGACATAAAATTCTATTACTTCTTTAACGCTAGTGCTAAAACACTTACTTTCTGAGATCATGTACAATTTGGACTTACATGAAGTTATCACATTTTGAAACATTCAATAGATCAACACCAACCCATTGGAAGTCCAGTTCCAGTTAGCATTGTTAGCTTGTGTGCAATACTGCTGATGTGATTGATTTTAATGCATAACAACTCTGAGCTGTTACTACAGGGAATAACTTACTGCTTTTACTTTCTATTCAATAAGCAGCCATGTTTGGTGATGAACATGGGAGTTGACAGAGTTTCCCAGTACGACTGCTTATGCTTCCAGATGATTTTTTTCCAACAGTTACATCAGAATTTCTGACTTCTGACGTAAAGGGAAAGCACCACTATTAATAAGTGACCGAATTTTGACTAGTGTGATCCATTTTACTGTTTCAGATCAGTGGTTCTCTAGTGGTGGATCTGAACCCAGAAGTCACTCACAGAGCTGGATTCATAGAGCTGCACTGTAAGCATTTTTAACAGTTTGAGTTATGGTCAAAAATGTGCTATCTTGCAATGATAACAAATCAATATTTGAGTTAACAAATCATGTGAACTCAAATATTAAGTCACTTTTATCCATGTGCGTTTTTTCCTTGTGTCATTACCAACATTCCTTAAAATTACAAAATAATGTGTTCATAACCCTTGGAGGTATCCTCTTAACAAACTAACAAATGCTCGCAAAACATCACCTCTTTGACAGGGTCATTTGATATCCAAATGTTTGGTATGCCACTCGTGTGCGACATGAGGCTCTAATTTCGTAGCGCAGGTGCCAAAAGCTCTGCTATTTGGCGATGACAAATCAGGAGTGCAGGTGGATCACAAGCATGAATGGAAAAGCCAGCTGCTGTGTAACTGTCTCTTAATTTTTTACTCCTATAAATGACAAAGGAACAGATTACATCTGTCCCAGGAGCTGGCCCACACGGTGATGCACTTCGTGGCCTCCGATGCGCCTTGATGGCCAGTCCCTTCTACCACTTGCTGAAGGGACAGTGGCTGTGACCATCTCTGCTACCGGGTCTTTCCAGCACACTGTTTCCGCTGTGGCGGGGATCATTCAGACCAATCAGACGCTGCGCCTCGGCCGCAGCGCATTAAAAGGCAAGGAGAGGCGGTCATTTGATTGGTGAAAACAACACTCGGCTGTGTTAAACCCACTCATGCCTTTTCTCCTCCCTCTCTGGCACTTGCGCTGAGGGGCAGGGACGGAGGCGTGGATGCGCCTCTCTGCACCTGCATGTGCGCCTCTCTTCCCACTGTAGGAAACTTGCAAAGTGTGCTTGACACACCCTCTCGGCAAGGAGCAGACGCTGCACACCTGCCCTGCGTCGCGTCTGCGCCTGGTCTACAAAATTAGAGCCCTTAGTATTGACTTCGGGCAGCATGGTGGCACAGCTGGCAGTGCTAGTGCCTCACAGCAAGAAGCTTACCGGTTCAAACAGGGCCTTTCTGTGTGAAGTTAGCATGTTCTTCCCTGCATGCGTGGGTTTTCTCCGGGCACTGCGGCCTCCTCCCACGTACCAAAAACATGCTCATTAGGTTAACTGGTGAGTTTAAATTGCCCTTAGATATGAGTATGAACGTGATGGTTGTCTGTCTCTCTATCCTGTGATCCAGCTGGGCTAGGCTGGGGAGAGGGATCTCCACCCTGTACTGTTAGTCGCCTAAATTTAAATATTCACCACAATAGCTAAGGACAGAGGATAAATAACCTTCTTTGAACATGGCAAAAAGAAGTGTGAGTAGGGATAGAGAAAGTTCCATCCATACAAAGGCAGAAATATTAATCATGTTTGAACTTATCAGTATGGCTAAAATTTGTTCCCACCCTGAGGCCTGTTTGCTTTGTGTCCTCTGCTACTCTCTCCCCCCTCTGAGTGTATTCACTGTCTCCACCATCAGCAAGGAACCAAAACCAGAAAAATTGTCTTAAAAATTATCTATTCATGGTGGCCAGACTTTGTCCAATGGCCTGTTGCCTAAAGTTATTGATCCAGTGCTGAAATACAAACTGGATGAACATCAGTTAAACAACCTCACGACTGGACTACTGTTACATTCTAATGTGCTTTATATCAACACAACAGATGACTGTGAGTTGAATAAGTCAAATATTAACACTTATCCATATATCTTATTTATTATTTGATTCCTTTTATCACAATAATGAGCTAAGATAAGTCATCTCATTTTGGGGCTTCTTTAATGAGCTGTTTTTAATCTGTTTTTTCATGCCCCTCTCTTCAGATCAATCTCCAAATCACTTAAGCTTTTTATCTGTTATTGGGATGTGGAAAATTTTGAGATACTGTAAGTCTTGATTTTTCTTTGAATCTGGTGTTTGTGATGATCACTTGCTGTGAGCAGACAGTAGGGGGCAGCCTACTTGGTTGTCTTCACAGGTGCAGCAGGTACAGTAGCTGTGCGTGTGTGTGTGTGTGTGTGCGCTTAATGTGAGTGTAACTGTCACTTCCTCTGACAGGTGCTTTCACCTCAGATTTAGTGGAGTGGATAATGCTGACAGGCTCAAGAGGCCTAAAACATCTTAGCGTCGACTTTCCCATTCATTACAAACCAGGCGCAACACCAAAACCTGACGTGAGAGAAGAGGAAGAGAAGGAGGAAGAGGCATCAGCAGGTTTGTGAAAAAAAATGAACAGAGCTTCAAAATCACCTGCAGGGCTCAGCGGATTTGGAAGCTCCTCTGAGGACGTCAATGTTCTCTCTCAGCAGAAAGATGAGTATGAACTGGAGAAGGAGCAAGAATCGTATTCCTATGGAAGATTCAACAAAGACTTCTCTAACTTGTTTTTTTTATTATTATTTTACCCTGGATAGAGTGTCTGTGGAATCTACTCAAAGATTATTATAAACAGAATTCTAAATTTCAAGGACCTTTACTCAAGTTTGAAAAAATGACAATTTTTGTGAAAAATATTTGTGGTTGCGCAGTATGTAGTGAATGTGCCTTATTGCAAGAAGGATGCGGATTCAGTCCCTTTGTTGGCCAGGGCCTTTCTATGAGGAGTTTGCATGTTCTCCTTGTGCTTCTGTGGGTTCTCTCCGGGCGCTCTGGCCAAGGAACAAAAACATGCTCATTGGATTGATTGGTGACTCTAAATTGCCTCTGTAGGTGTTACTGTGAGCATGAATGGTTCTCTGTCTCTTTATGTGGCCCTGTGACAGACTGGAGACCAGTTCAGGGCGTACCCGGCCTCTCACCTGATGACAGCTGGGATAGGCTCCAGCCCCCCCTGTTATACTACACAGTGATACGAACACTTGTGACAGTTTAACATATCTCACTCAAGTTGGTATCCTTTTTGTACATTCCCAAAAAAATATTTTAAAGACTCAGTACTTTGCACTTTAAATAAAGTACTTTTTTCACTTTGACTTGAGAATATTAATAAGGGTTTCCTCTATGTATACTTGAACAAAACATTATTCAATAACTAAACTTAACTTGAACACCATAACTGTGCCTGTCCATCCCTGGACAGTAGTGGGCTAACCTGTGAAGCCAGATGGACAGCTCCATATTTCAGCCACTGAAATATTTCACTAGTCCATCTGGGTAGGAGCCCTTTGAATTTGTTTTCAGGGGCAGAACAGTAAAAAAAAAAAACACAGGCTTGTGATTGGACAATCCTGTGGCTCGTCACATTCATCACAGACCAATCCACATCAAGTAGGGTTGCCTCCTATAATGTAGCATACATAGCGGCTAATGTAGCGGCTAATGGCTAAACAGTTAAGAACAGTTCATGGATGTTAGCTATAGCGGCTAACTTAGCCACTAACAGCTAACAATAGTTAGTGACCATTAGCTGTAGGCTGCTAACTTAGCTGCTAACAGCTAACAACAGTTAATGACCATTAGCTGTTAGCTGCTAACTTAGCTGGTAACAGCTAACAGCTTTTTACTATCATCTTACACTAAATTTAACCACACAGATGATTCATTTAACACTTATTTGTAACATAAACCTCGTCAAAGACAATCCCTACCAGTAAACTTCTGAGGCAGATTTCACTAGGTAGCCATGAGGACAATAGGCTACTCGGCATGTCCGTTCTCAACTTCCGGTTGTCGTCACGTCCGCATTCTGCTGCTCCCTCCTCTTTTCCCTGATTGGGCCGTTAAGAATTCAGCCGAGTGAATTCAATGGACAACGGAGGCCGACAAGACGGACCTGCAGGATTTTAGAATCAGGCAGGTCTGTCTGCTCTGCAAGGCTAGTAGTAGTGTAGCTGCAGCCTTTTTCATCAACTTCTTTGATGAAAAAGGCTGCAATAACTGTATTCCTTCTGACAGATGAGTTGAAGGATATTTCTGATAAATGCTGATAAAATATTTTAAACAACATTTTATCATAAAGACATAGTAAAAAGAAAACTTTCTTTAGGATCTGATGTGCAAATAATTGCCATTGAAATTTTCAAATGCAACCAGTGAAGTAAAGTCTGTTTAAAGCTCCTTCCCAAATTCAGAAATTAATGACCAGTTATTAAGAAATAAAATAACACTTTTTTTTCAAGTTATTTATAAATTCATCACAAAAGAGTTTCACCCTGAACAGTTACATCAAGTTAAATATACTAATTCATTCAAAAAAAAGCTTTATATGAAACGTAACATACTGTGCGTAAAGCTGATAGAACTCAGGTTCACTTTCCAGCTATTCTAACATCAACAGTTCCTCACCTAAAAAAGGGACCCTGTCAGAGATGTCTTTAATATACAAAAATCAGCCCCATATTTACTTTGTGTGTGTACCATCAAATTATGTTTTGCATTCACAGATGTTTTCAAAGAGCTCTAAATGGAAAAACGTCCAGGTAAGTCTTTTTTATCATTCAGCTAAATAATAAAAAGCTTTGAGTATCAGTGTAGGAGTTGAGCCAAGCCTCAGTGACCCTATGTTTTGGTCTCTGACTGAAACTTTTGAGGCCCATAGATGACATTTGTCTCATCAGAGAGATTAACACAAACTAAGCATCTGGATGGTTTAACAAATTAGCCCCAGAGTACTATGCTCTATCTTTAATTTGGCTTTAATGAGAGCATCACAGGGTGAAGAAGATGTGGAGGAAAGGCTTCAGAAAAGGGAGTAAACTAGGGGGACAGCACAGATCTGAGGTGAGTCTACTGTATAAATACTACAGATTACTGCTGATGAACACCAATGCACATTTATCACCTGTTTTGTTTCAAAAGCAGCACATAAAGTATCTAAATATGGTAAAAAAAAAATGACTTCATTAAGGCTTTAACAGCATATAAGCGTGCTATGGGATGAAGCAAATTTCAACCACTTTGACAGTCTGAAGTGTTCATAATACAGTATTTTATTATCAGGACAATGTAATATACATTTATTCAGTGTCATTTTTTTCATTTTCATAAAAAGTAGCAGTTTTGGAGTTAGGAAGTTTTTGCCTTACAGTGATAATATACCCAAGGGTTAACTGAAGTTCTGCATCTTTACTGTAATTAAACTCTAACCCTGTAAGTGAAAAATGAAGTGTTTAACTTGACTTTTTGTGTCTAATGTTTGAAGCATTTTCAGCACATCACAAATACAGTGGGTAAGCACAGGATCAGCTTTGAAGATAAACTGTTGGTCCACTGTTGTCCTACACTGCACCACATAAGGAGCTTCAATTAAAGCTGCAGTGCAGTGGTTTGAAGCTGAATCAGCCCGAATAAGATCAGCTTTGCCCTGAGGACTCTCGTTACACTCTCGAGGGACAATCACCTTCATTATTAACACACGCTCCAACATACATGAAGCATAGGCTGCGCTGAAGCAGTGCCCGTGTACTTGAATGTCTTGTTTACATGACTTAACGACCTCTGTGGTAATTATTTTTTCATACCAGATGTTAATGATGCCAGGCTGACTGACACATGTAGGCCGACATGAGGAAAACAGGACAGCAGGGGATAAAAGGGGTCTCACAGCTGAGCTCAGCCTTCCTGGAAATAATACACTCAGTTGTGACGTTTAGAGACGCTTCTGCTATCTGTGTGTGTGTGTGTGTGTGTGTGCGGGTGTGTGTGTGTTTTAACACTGCAGGGGACATCTTCATCCACAGGAGTGGGTAGTGTTTGCGCTCACAGTTGTCATCAGCAGGGTTTCCATAGAGTGGGAGGGGTGAGAAAGAGGAGAGGAGAGATGCTTGTTGTGGTTTTCATTTCACCCATAGGGGATTTTGTCACTCCATCAGTGTCTCTAACACCTTGATTGGCCCAGGGCTCGGGTAGTGCAGAAAGCTGGAGTCGACCTCAGAGCTCCAGGGTGGCTTCTCACTGCTCACGAACACAGATGAGCTCTAGATGTGGGCTTTGCCTGCTGCTCCGTCTGGGCAGATGGGTCTCTGTGCTCCAAGCAATCTCATTTGCTGATATCGACACCAATGTATATAATCTCTGCTATCAGATGTAGAGCGCCAAGTCTCTCCTGCAGATTAAAATGTACCACTTCTTATTAGTGTGTCTGTTTGTTTTACAAACTGACATGAAATTTAAAACATTTCATTGTTAATGGAAATGTTGAAAAGTTGAAGATATGGTTATAATGTAGATTTTAAGTTACAGAAACTAAAAATTTTTGGGGGAAAAACAGAAATGCCCCATTGTACATAAAAACAAGCTTATCTGCCATTATAGAGTCCTAAAATACTACTGATGAACAACAAGTCTTCTGTGCAAAAAAAAAAGATTCTCTCCCCTTTAATTGAGCTTATCCTGACAGATTGAGATCATACTTATAGATCATATTTATAAATCAAATATGTCTGCAGGGTGGTTCTCTTTATACAACTGTTGCTTGCAATAATACATGTGCAAAAACAAATTGTTGTATTTGGACCTAAAAAAACTGGCTGCAAGTTGAATGCAGTGCCGCATGAGATTTTGCTCATGATCAGTCTGGAAGATCAACATGTTTAGCTGTGTTTCTCGCTTTCTTTTCTTTTTTCTGTTATAATTACAAGCATGATTTTGATGTTTTCGTATTTTACAAGTATATTGTGTAATAATATAATGCAGTGCCTTTTCTTAAATATACAAAAGTATTCTGTCAGTTGTACAAGCATCTATGAAATCATGTTGCATGTTTTAAAATCAGAAAGTAATTTTCTGAATCTTTAAACCCTACGTACGAGTGTTAATAATAACTCTGGTGGTGTTAGTTTGACCACACAGATTTTGCTGCGTACTCTGACTTCCTCTCGGTTGATCATCATCACATGTTAGATTGGCTGGTGACAGTAGAATTTCCTTGAGGTGTGAATGTGTGCTCCTGATTGTTTGTCTTTGTATAGCAGCCCTGTGATTGATTAACAGCCCAGCCTTTTGCCTTGCATTGAGCATAGGTTCCAGCCTTCATGACCCTAAAATGGCAGAGCTGTAGAGGTAATGGATTAAAGATGGTTAAATCAGCTGAAATGTTCAAACCTGCCAAAATAGATTTAACTTTTGTGATCTACCATCTGCTGGTCTACTGTGTTATTCCCTGCTGAGGGTGTTTGTTTGAGTTGCATCAAACTAACACATCCATAAATGCTAAAAATGTCCTCACATAAAAATTAGCAGCTGCTGAGGGCTTATCCCTTTTCCTGTGAGTACAGATTTGGTGTCTTTCTCTGCCCCCCCGTGATGAAGCCTCCTTTCTTCTCACCATCTCTGAGTCTGTTGTTGTGTCCGTATCAGTCCATCTCAGCGCCTGTTATATTTAGAGGCAGAGCACTATCAGAGCTTACAGCTGGCCGCCTGTGATTCAATTCTGACAGATCTACAGCGGTTCAAAGCAATCTCTCTGCGTTTTGTCTCGCTCATTTTTTTCCCCTTAACCACTCTCCACACACCCCTTCACGGGTTTTTCTCTTACCTCCTAAAACTGTCTCAACGCTTCACCTCCCTCTTATCAAAACAATTCATGTCTGCTCTCTTTCCTCATACATTTTAGCTTTATCTCCAGCACTTTCCCACACAGGAAGCATATCTTACCTTAATTTCTTTAGGTTTTTCTTTCCAAGTTTGCTCCTTTTTCACTTGAATTGAAAGGACTTGAAACTCTTTACTTTTTTTATCCTTGTTCCCCCAATTTTCCTCCACTATCAGGAACACTTAATTCTTGCCAGTAGAGGAAAACATGCAGCTTCTTTCCATGCAGATCTAAATTGAAACAAACATCAAACATCACCACTTCTAATTTGGGAAGAGACAAGCAATTAGCTGCTATTACATCCTTGAATCTGTGCGCAAAGGCAGCCATAATCTCATTAATCATGAACAATGGGGGCGGTAATAGAGAAGCATGTTTATGCAAATTCCCTCTCTCGGTAATCTCCTTCATGCTTAATAGCCAAAAGAGTAGTGGCGCCTCAGAAAACAAACCTCCCCCTTCTTTTTGCATACTCCTGCTCCCCTCTTGTTTCCTTCCTCTTTTCTTCATCCCACCTTCCTCTTCTGTAATGAAGCCCAGTAATCAGAGTCTGTGAGGAAAGTATTGATTCCATCCAAAACTGCTCAGTTCAATAGCAAATAACCTGGAGGTTGTTAAGGACTTTACATCCCTGCTCCCTGCTCTTGGCAGACCCCACAGCTCATTCTTCCTCTCCTCCATCAGTTCTTTCCATTCTTTGTGTTAACTGCCTTTATTTGCATTTTTATTGTTTCATTGCTTTCCTTCCACCCCCTTTTCCTCTATGGTGTCTGTTTACGTTCATTCCTTCCATTCTTCCTCCAACTTTCAATGTACTTTCTGTTCAGGCTCTCACTCCGGTCCAGTAACCACATACAGTTTGATTCAGGACTAAATATAGCCCAGCAACGCACAGAAAGGACATTATAAGATTATGCTCCTGCCTACTATTTCTCCTTCATCCCCTCGCCCGTGCTTGTTGTATTTTCAAGCTTTCCTTCTCCATTTCTATCGAGTAATGTGCAGGCTCAGATGATCATGAAGCAGTTCTGTCTGAAGACTGGACAGGATGAGATCAGAGGCCATGTAAAGGTCAACAGAATGTGATCCATTTGCATGTTGGTCAAATACAAACTGTAAACCTATCTGTATGAAGATTTATGTCTAGATTAGGTCAGGAGTCAGTGACAGATAACCAATAAATAAAGGGAGATTTAGTGTTTGTCACCAAGTACTAACCTCAATCCCAATGAAGTTGAGGCATCGTCTAAGAAGTAAATGAAAACAAAATACTCCATCCATTATGAAACCATGTATCCTTTGGCTGGAGCCTATGCCAGCTAAAATTGGACAAGAGGCAGGGTACACCTTGGAGCAGTTGTCAGCCAATCCAAGGGCCACGTAGAGAGACAAACAACCACTCACAATTAAAATGTTTTCATATGGGAAATGTCTACAAACACTGGCACATGCTGTTCTGTATGTCCCCTTGTTGCTCAAGGTGGTTGTAGAGGAGCAAAAGTTTTTTTTTTTTTTATCATTTATTAGATTGAACTTGGAACATCATGGTTTTGTTGTGTATTCAATTGAAAGCAGAACAAAAGGGATTTGCTAATCATTACATTCTTTTTTTATTAAATGTTTTATGTTTGTATATCTAAAAACAGAATTTCTTCTTAAGCTTGGCTGGAAAACCTGAATGAACACACTTTCTAATGACTTGGCCGAGAAGAAGGAAGAACAAATTTGGCTCTCAGGTATCCCCTCATTTGGTAGTATTGGATCCTTCTCACCAAAAAAATGGAAAAACTGTTATTCAGACAGACAGCAAGTACCCATTTGCCACACCTGTCAAACATATATCACTTCTAGCTCCTTATTTCATTTGAAACATTGTCATAGTCTCAATCTAACAGCCCCAATGTAAGATTCATTCAATGGTATGATATGCAGATGATATATCACTGTTTTGTGGCAAAGTGAAGGAGAAAAGTTATAAAAGAGTGTTACTAGCCTCTCAATAAATTACTTTTTTCCATTTAGTTATTAATTTAACCTCACTTGCCATATAATACAGCGGTAGCCAACAAGTACAGGTTGGACAGAAGAAAATAAACAAGAGCTTGTCACTGAAGACATACTTTGGTGATTCAAAGTGTGATTTCACAAGAAGGTCCTCACATACTGTATTTCCCCAGTGTGCATAAGCCTGTTCACTGTAGCTGTCTTGATCATTCTCTCTTCTCTTCCTACTGCCATCATCACGGTTCAATAATTATGTGAAACAACAACCAAACAGAAACAGTGGCTTCTTTTGAGCAAAGACCAGATGTGACCTAGTTCTACAAAGTCTCAAACAAACTTCTTGTCAAAGATACCTTGTCCTATAAGCAGGCACTCTGTGGAAATAGAGTTGATCCCACTTTCTCTTTGGAAGTTTTTGTCTGTTTGTTCAACTCTGAAGCATCTGCTTTCAGATGGGAATGTCTGAAACTGATGTTCAAGTACAATTTAATTTGGGGCCTCAGACATGCTGTATCTGAAATGAACAACTGCTTCATGCAACAATGTCCATCAGTAAAACCCCAAATTAGATAAATCCTATTCTGGATGGTGAGTTCTGATGAATGAGTTATTCAAAATTCTGATTATAAAGCTTCATTTAACCCTCATAGTATTTCAGCTGTAATTGCATTTCATAGACCACATTATATCTCTTATAGCAACAACATTCTCCTTTAATTCTGCAGCAGGAAAACTCTTATTTGCATTGGAGGCTTTAAATGCTCCCCTTTGTCTCATCTTTTCCATTTAAGGATTAGATTAACTAAGAAGAGGCAATAAAATTAAAGGAAAAGTCACAAAATAGCTAAGCTGTGGGATGCATTAGAGGACAAACAGTACAGCTTGAAAACAGCAGCAGCTGCAGCATTATCATCACCTTAACAGTGCTGATCATAAAATGAGTCATAGGTCTACCATCTTTGAGGATCTGAATTTATGTCTCTCAAGTTGTAGAACCACTTAAAACTCATCCTTGCTCTTTTTCTTCTTATAAAAACTAAACTTGTCAAGAATTTTGCTTGAAGCATAGTCAATGTTCACAATTTACGTGTATCGGGATACGTATCGTATCGTGAAGTTGGTGGAAATACCCAACCCTAACGCACACGCATACATTTATGAATGTATATTTTAATTTAATTTATTTTAGACAAGTTTTACTTTACCTTAGTGCAATTTCGTGAAAATCATCATGCAGTAAAGTGAATACAACAGATTTTAGCCAATGGCTACTTTCCATCTTTTGTACCTGATAGATTTTCCCTGAGGAAAAACAGCCAAAAAAAAAAACATTACATCTTAAGAAAAAGCTAAACATAATTTAACCTAAAATAACATACATAATAACAAACAACATCACTTAAGGTATAACATACATATTATTTATAATTCACAAAGTATTTTGCACCAAACAGACACACCAAGTACTACTACATATCAAGTACTACTTCAATAGTGTATGAAGAAACAAATAAATATACTACCAATGTGTCACCACAATAAATAAATTACATTCCCAGCTATGCAGGAAGAGATGATGTAGTGTGGTGTTACACTGATGGACTTAACCCTATAAAGCCAGTTGTATCATATTTGATTAACTATCTACTCAATATGATCAACAAATTCAAAAAAACCCCATCTGAATACAATCAGATAAATGATAAAAATGTCCTCAAATGGATTATCAGTTGCTGGGAACACCTAATGTATCAAATGAGATACGAAAAATCTATATGTTGAATTTTATGGACATTTAGGTTTTTATGGATTTTAGCAGAAAGTGGAACAAACATTTCAGCTCCAAAAAACTAGAACTTTCTGGCTATAATCTATGGTCTTGGGCCTTAAAGGGTTAACATTTAAAGATATCAAAGAAGAAATTCTTTAAAAAGGACTTACATATTAAAGGCTAAAGTTCTGAAAATAAATACGTAGGTGAAAATATTTCATGGATTGAAAGCAGTAAAAACTGTCAAATCTAAAAAAAAAAAATTTGCATTTCAGCTTTTGGAACATATTGGACAAGTATGATGCTTTTTTCTAAGATGACATGACGCATCACCTCTGCTCAAAACAAAACACAATTAAATAACAAAGAAAAAAAATAGATTTTTTGGTTTTGTAGAGGGAAACTAAATAGCTTTCGTAATTGTTTTTTTTCCTCACAAAAGAAGATTCATTTTACACAAGGAGTCAAATCAAGGGAATTTCTTTTATAAGAAGGACTGAAGTGGATGAAAATATTTAATGCAGTGGAATAAGACATTGTATGCAAATATGTGATACACTTATGAGACTTTTAGGTGTATCCTTTTTGGGACACAATGTGCCATGTGTGGACATTTTTCTTACACTAATACATCACTAAACAAAAAACAAAGATATCTTTGGATGATGTGTCTTTTTCTTTTTGAAGGGTTACACTTCTAGAAAGAGTTTTGTTTTCCTTGTTCACTACAGGAATACAGTTGATTAAAATCACTGATATTGTGAAAGTGGAAAAACTGTTCTATAAAATAACACAGTGTGCCGTGTGTCACTTTTTAAAATGTGATGTGAGAGTTGTATGTGTAAAAGACCCTTGCATTCCCAGCCCTATAGGATGCTGTGGGAGGGTTTGAAGGAGGAGTGAGCGTGTGTTTGTTCACAGAAGAACACCGAGTGTGATCAGTTGTGTGTGCTCTGCACTGAGAGGGCTGTCCATTGTCACTTTGAAATTGGGTTACTGCTTCACCACTTAGGAGCTGGAAGAAAAATCTGATCAGCACCAGGGAAAACAAGGAAGGAGAAAAGGGAAGAAAAAAGGAAAAGCTCGAGGGGATTGCTTGATTACTGGAAATCTGGAGGCAAGGAACACATTCTGAGAAAGTTTCTGTGGAAACTTGGATTGTAAAGAAACAACTAATAAGCTGTGGTTGCTTTATTCGGACACAGCTCCTCTCTCTCCTCTCTCTCTGCATGCACACCTTATTCTCAAGCAGCCACTACTTTGAAGGTGGGATGGAGAGGGAGGGGTGGTGAAGGGGGGAGGGAAGCTGTAGGGAGATCACCAGTTTCTTTTTTCCCTCTTCCAGCTCAGCTAGAGGAGCGGCAACACAGAAGGAGGTCTCACTCTACCTCTGCTGGACTGACAGGCTCCTCAGGTGAAAAAGAAGTTGTCCTGGTTACTCCATCTGGCTGTTCATGCTCCTGTACTGATTTGGACCTGAAGAACCCCCTGTCCTGTCCTGCTTTGGCCCTGCTCAGGATGACGGGCTGTGCAAAGCGCTGCAAACAGGGAATCATCAAGTTTGCCTTGTCCCTGCACAAACTGGTCACTGGGACGCTCTCCAAAGGTAACTTTTCCTGCTTGTATTTCTGCAGGTTGAGGCTGCATGTTCTCTCCTTGTGTTTTAAGATGACTTTTATCCCAGCAGGCAGAGGCTACAAATAAACACCAGAATCACAAAAGCAGAAGTTTAAGTCCAATCCCCTTCATCTTTCATCTCCATCTCTTTCGTCTTGTCGGTTGCTGACCTCGTTCTGTTCAGCATGTTCTCCACAGGGAGGAGTGAGGAGACAGAGATGAAGGAAGAATGCAGCTGATAGAGAGAGAGAGATAAAGTTGATACGGAGCGGTGTGTGTGTGTGTGTGTGTGATGAATGTGAGTAATAAAGTCTATTGGTGTGGCACTGGGGAAGACGAGGCAGAGAAGGGGGTTTTACTGTTGTGATTCATTAGCCAGTATTTAGTGTATGTGTGGTTCACTGCCTGGGCTTATACATTATGATCTCATTCCTGTGCTTTCACTGTAGGAGTGTGGACTAAGTGCAGGAAATACACACAAAGACATGCTTTGGAAACAGCAGAAGCAGCTCAAGGGCACACACATATACACACACACATGCCCCCACACATAAACATATGCACACTTACAGTATGAAGCTTTTCCAGCCAGATGACTTTTTGTCTTCAGGGATGGAAACATCAAAGATGTCAGTGGCACACATACAGTACAGCACTTACACACACAGATGCACATCCATACACAGACACACATGCTTTTTGGATGGCTCGAGCTTTCAGCCACAGTAGGGAGAGTTGCCCTCGGGGTCTCTCTCTCTAGTGCTCACACACATAGACACAAACACAAGTACACTCAACGTCATGTGGAGGCTGCTGTTGAGGTTGAGTTGCATAACAAAATGCTCCTCAAAAACATGTATAGTGAAAAAGATAAACATTGAGTCTTTCCTTGGCAAATTTAAGAAAACAAGTAAAACACACATATGTTCATGTGAAACGAAGCACAGCGAGGGCTGGTTACTTTTTTTTAGTTTTTAAGATGTGTCAGTACATCTTTAAGCAAGGTATCATGTAAGACTATATCATTCTAGTTGGCTTTCTGTTTGATTTGTTTATGTTTTCAGCATGTCTTGACTCAAAAAGAAATGCAAAAACTCGGCAAAATGCTTCACAGCAAGAAGACTTTTGACAGCAGTGCATCACTAAGTATGGGCCACGTCCTCTGGTGGGCCTCTGTGGTCATTTACAAAAAGATATTTCAAGCATGATTTATATTTTAATAGAGACCTAAAATTCCCTGTAGGTACTGTTGACTAGTCCAGGGTGTAGTCTGCCTCTTCCTCAATGACAGCTGTGATAAGCTCAAGCTCCCGGGACTCCTAAACGGTCATCTTCAAATGTAAGGACGGATGAGTGTTTTAAATCCTTGGTTCCCAACCTGAGGTTTGGGCCCAGAGAGGGTGCAAAGTGGTTCTCAAGGATGGCCTGAAGCTCTGCCAGCTGATTTTGTCCATGAAAACAAATAAAACTGATTATACAGTCATGGAAAAAATTATTAGACCACCCTTGTTTTCTTCAATTTCTTGTTAATTTTAATGCCTGGCTCAACTAAAGGTACATTTGTTTGGACAATTATAATGATAACAACAAAAATAGCTCATGAGAGTTTAATTTAAGAACTAAGAAGTATTCTTTTTCCATGGTTTTCTTGATAATAACCAAAATTACTTAAATTCTTACATCAATAGCTATGGCATTGTACCGCCAAAACACTACTTTTAAGCATTCCATGTTTTCTTTTCTGTTTGCTTTAAACACATGATACACACAAGAGTTAATACTTGATTGCATAACCATTGTTTTTGATGACTGCAGCCATGCGTCTTGGCATGCTCTCCACCAGCTTCTGACATTGTTCTGCTGTCACAGCAGCCCATTCCTGTTGGACAAATTCAAACAAATTTTCTTTGTTTTTGGGCTTGTGGTTCTCCATTTTGAGTTTGATGATTTTCCACAGGTTTTCAATTGGATTAAGATCTGGTGATTGAGCAGGCCAAGGCATGGTGCGAATGTTGTGGTTCTCCATCCAGGCTTTAACTGACCTTGCCGTGTGGCAAGGGCATTGTCTTGTTGGAAAATCCAGTCATTCGAGGCAGGAAAGAGTTTTCCAGCTGATGGAAGAAGACTGTTTTCAAGGGTAGTCCTGTACATGACCTGGTTCATTGCCTTCACACAATTGCATTTGCCCTGTTCCACTCAGACTGAAACAACCCCAGATCATGACTGATCCACCCCCATGTTTTACTGTAGGGCAAGACAGTCTGGGTTGTAAGCTTCTCCAGGCTTCCTCCTAACCAGTAAGTTGGCTGGAGTGGGCATCAATTCAAAATTGATTCATCACTGAAGAGAACCTTAGCCCAATCATCAACAGTCCAATCCTTGTGGTCTCGAGCAAAGAGTAACTGGCCTTCCTCTGCCTTTCATTGATGAAGGGCTTTATGCGTTCTGTGTGACTTCAAACCAGCTTCAACAAGTCGGTTTCGAACTGTCCTTGCTGAACAAGTCACATTTCTCCACAGTGCCCACTCATTTTTAAGGTCCCTGGACGATTCCTGACACAGGAGATGAGTGCACGTCATCTTGTTTTAGGCATTATGTGAGAGCTGACAACTTCTGAGTTGTGCTACGGCTTGAATGTAAGCAGGAAACCACTCTAGGCCTTTGCATGTGCAGTGCTGCTTGTGACATGAAATGGCCTCTTATATACCCTGGGAATCAATTAAGCTTAGGAATGTCAAATAGGACATAAAGTATTATGTGACCAGCTGCATTTTTTGTTGTGTTCATTGTATTATACGTTTAGTGGTACCAGATATTAGAATGAACAAGAAATTGAAGAAAACAAGGGTGGTCTAATAATTTTTTCCATGACTGTATTATTGCACAACAATATGTCACATTGTCCCATGTTGGCTCTTGGAGGGCTTGACTCCTCTGAAGTATAATTCAGGTGGGATTATTAGAGAAAAACAATAAATAACTTTTTAAATGATCGTATCAAGCATTTGGGGTTACATGTTATGCATGATACCCTTTTTATATGTGTAAACAAAATTAGCCATAGTCATCAAGCCACCTCAACATAAGGAAAAAATCCTGACTCGACCTCTTTTGATTGCTCCCCTCCGAAAATGTGTGCTTCAGGGTCAATCCCAATTGTACCCCTTAGCCCTTGTGTTACCCCGTGTTTACATATTATAGTGAAGGGGTGTCCTGAGTCTCCGTAGAGCTAAGACCAAGGGCTACACAGCCCTTGAAACTGACAGACAGACCAGGACTTCACTTGAAAGGAAGTGGTATGAGGGTTTCCCACAATACTCCGTGCTCGCTGACAAGAGAGTAGAGCGAAGACAGAAGGAAGCACATAATTCTGTGATTATTAAATAAACAAGCAAATATTACTCATGATTTGAATTGTTGGTTGTATTTTAAAATTGCTTGTTAGAACAAGCTAGCTTTTGCAGCTGTAGCTAAGGCTACTGTCGCATCTGCCCATGACACAGCTAGTGAGCGGCTCTGGGTGATGATGTCGTGGGAATCAAGTGGCATCTCGTTTCTTAGGAGCATGTTTTCACCTTAGAAACAGCCAAGGGAAAGAGGTAGACAACGGAGTAAGATGAAGGGGTAAGATGAAGGGGTACAATTGGGATCCACTCTAAACCAGAAGGGAGACACTCCCTGAACCAGTTTTTGGTCTAAGCTCATGGACCGCTTAAGTGGAAAGAACATGTAGGTGCAGCGCAGTAAACATGAGAGTACATCCACTTCTTGATAGTGGAGTGGTCAGGCACTATGCAGCTTTTACACGAAATACACACAGTGATGTACGTCTTAACTGAGAGGAGTTAACCACCCGCACTGATCAAGGCTGAGACAGAAAGGTTTCCAAAATCTGAGTGGACGTTTAATCAAGAACCTTCTCAAATATGTTCTCAGAACATTAAGTATGAAGGTTGATAACGGTAGGTTTTTTCATTTATATGTCGACATTTTGCAACTGTCCTCTGAGCCATTCTTGGTTATTAAGTAACTTTCCTGTGCCAAGGTATGTCCCATAGTGTAAATAAATTAATTTGAAAAGGCTTTAATTTTAGAAGCATGTCGATGTTTTGTGTTTACTCTTGAAATAATTTATGCACACATGCTTTCTTTATGAGTTCCTGAACACAATTTTTCTGTTTTAAAGAAACCCTTTTGGAGTATCTTGAAGGAGTGCCATGTTTTGTTAATATCATTACTGGCAACCTTAAACAATATATTTTGATATTATTGTTTTGTGCAATGCAAGTCATGTTCCAATATGATTGTTTTTGTTTCTTCTGTCTTTAAAACTAGAAAGCATCTTGAGAAAGCAAACCTCCAATAAGGTAGCTCACACATTGCTTTTACATCCATCATTTACATTCCAGGAACTCAGAATCATGTTCATATCACTGTTAGACATTTATTGAGCAAAAATGATTCTTTGCTAATGGAGGTTATCTGGATTGCAACCAAAATCTAATCATTTCTAAGTGGGGCCATTACCAACATGGTCTGAAATTTCAACAAAATCCATCCAGTATCTTTGTGCTAACAAACAGACAAAAACTCTGGCAAAAACATGACCTTCTTTGTGGAGGTAATAATGCAAACAACACTCCATGTCCCAGATATCCACATAGAAAAAGTGACTTCACATGGTCAGAATGTTTTTAGTAAGGGTGAGACCAACTTGTTTGGTTTGCAGGGTAGAATGTAGATGATTCAAAATTCATACAATTGAACACATTTTTATTTACATACTGCATATTGTGAATTCTAAATACCTAAAAAATATTTTAATTACAAATTCACTAAAAGGCCGGAATGACCATTTAAAAGTGTCTGTGTGGTATTTGGCAACTAGACCATGTGAATTTAACTCAGAACCTACATTTTTATTACCCTTTAAGAAAAAAAAAAGTATTGTGGTATCAATTGTGTTTCATGATTCAGCAAAGAAATAATAGGATAAAGTAGGCTCTCTTTAGCCAAGCCCTTATAAATCTATTAAATCACCCACACATTCACTGAGGAAATGAGCTGCAGGAGCAGGAATCAAGTCTGCATTATGTCAGTAAACACACATCCTTCTCCGCAAACACACAGCGATAAGCACACACACATGCACAAACATCTGTTCTTATTCACAGCTCCGGTGGGAGCAAGAGCATCATCTCTAACCACATTAACCATGATCATAAAGACAGATGAGTAACACACGCACAACACTGTCCAGCTCCTGATAGCACTATTTTACAGATCTCTGGACTCAGATTATTTCCAGTTTAGGGTGTTGGAGTTTTAATCAGACATGAAGAAAAGCTGTCTTGTATCCTCTTTGCCCAAATGAAGGAAACAACAGTCCTAATGTTTTTCCTCCCTTTTAGTCTAATAGCAGTAAATTAGCACTTTTTGGTGAATTATCATTCAAATTTCCCTCTGAGTACTGTGGTTCAATTTGCTTTACAGATGTTTTCTGCTGCAGTAAGTGGATTGTGGTAAATTGGGCAGTTATGAAGCCATTTGGAGAAAATGATATGAGCGACATAATCTGATGTGGCTTCTCTGGGGATTTATTTTGAGCTATTAGTATCTCATGGTTGCTGTTTTCATATATGGAATTGAATTGAGGCTTAATTTTGAAAAGTTGGTAAGAGGACAGTAATGCTGCATCGATATGTGTCAGAGAGTGAGGAGATGTGCAGGACCTTATTCTAAACCAAAAGATAAACACGAGCACAGTTCAGCATTTAGGTCCTACAATTCTCATGATTAAACTTGTTTAGCTTCTTTTATTCAACTTTGGCAAACAACCAGAAGTATTTGGCTCAGTTCATTTTGAATATGTGAAGGGATGTACAGTCAGTGTCCCTTATGTGGAGTTTTTTAGCTGTTAAACAGTAACTGTAAAATGTCACTGCTGTACACATGTCGTAATAATGTTTGAAGGAGGAGGGTCACACTAAAGACAACAAACATGATAGCATAATGTGTAATACTGGTTTGATGCTAAATGATTACGCTGTTTCTTTCTGTTTCTATTTTTCCAATCTGTTGTAGCAGGTTCTCTCCAACTCTTTTTTTAAGACAAAAATGTTGTTTTCAGAGTTTGACATACATTTCTCTTTCTGGCGCACAGCAAAATCTTCATAGACAAATTAACACTATCAGAGTTGATATTAACACTTCTTAAGGGTCCACACCATAAAGTCTTATTTTCGCTCTTTTTAGGGAGTTTTTAACTCTCATCAAATGTAATTGCTGAGTCTTTATGAGGTTAAAATGTAAAAGTTTTTACACTTGACGGTGTGATGTTTGGTCACTTCTACAGTGTTTGGCATGTGCTCTCTCAGAGTATTTTTAACATTATTTTAACACTGCAAGATTAAATAAGTACTTTTTATGTAAACTAATGGCTATATTAGCTAAAATAAAGGTACCATATTTGGTTAGTTGTTTGGTTGTTTGTTTGTGACAAGCATTGAAACTTGTCCAATGATGGCGGACTGGCGACATGACTAACTCTACAAGTGTGACTTACATGGTCATAGTGGAAATATTACAGTTAAAGATCTGACAGTGACACATATGGATCTAAAATGTCATTTTTACACTAGTTTTTGACTTCTAACTCTGCTCTTGCTGAAATTTTCCTAACACCAGAATTTTAACTCTTTTCAATTTGCTGTGTAGTTCCCATGACAACAGTTTTATTTGACTTTAGCTGTGCTTTTTGGTTAGTTTACATCTTTGACTATCACTTATGTACTAGTCAAGATTTCTGACTTAAAACAAAACATAGAAGGCAGGACAAAGACAAGTATGACTTTTTGCCAGGAGGCTGTAAAGCCTTGATGCACATTGAAAAGACTGAATTGTTTTTTGTGGCCAGACCTATGCTTATTGTAACTGTGCTTATATTTTGTAGTCTGACTTTGGCCTTAAATTCATAGATTGTAACAATTAGTACTGAACAGTCTAAGGCTTCTTTTTAACTGTTTGCTGGTTTGTGAAGTAGTGCTTTAAAGTCGTGCATACTTCTCGCAGGAGTGCTGCAGCCCTCTGTCTGAGTTACATAGTGCTAAAATCAGGAGCCAAACTGATTCTCTCAACTGATCAGCTTCAAACCACCCTCACAGACTTTGCCATAATCTGAATCAGGGGATGAAAAATTGCAAGAATGTATTACTCGAGTAAAAGAACACTTTGTATGATTAAAAAAATGAATGCACTCAAGTAAAATGGATTACATTTGAAATGTAATCACAGTACTGCTTATTTAAAGTACTCTTGTCTGTGCCATGCTTAAAGAACAGTATCTGTAGTGAGTATCAGTATATCCTGACAGAGAACATCATAAAATTGTCCCTGAAGTTCATTACATCAATGCTGATTAATAAAATAAAACTTGTATAGCAAAGTACAAATGTTAAGTATACTGTTTATGAATAAAACTAGACATTAAAGAGAAAAGTTGAATGGATTTTGAGCACTGAGAGTTGTCGTTATGCCTTTAACTTGTAAACATAGCATACAAATAAACGAATAAAGAAAAACTATTTGTCCTGATAAATTTAGGTGTTGGAGGGTGCTGGTTTGGTGGAGTGGTCAGCAACCAGGCACAACCCATGTTCATGCTTCTGCCCGCCTGGGTTCAGATCCACCCTGTGGTAACAATCGTGACAATCGATTACACCCTGTGTAATCGATTGTCTTCGATTGTTTGGGTGCATGTCCGAAAACCGTTCGGATTTGATTTTTTGGAAAAGTGACAGCCTTACCTATCAGGGCCAACTTTTGCTCACACAGAAAATCCACAGAAATTGACAAGAGAATTGTTTAAGAATCAACTTGATAAGCAGAATGGATAATGGGGGTTTTGGTCAATAAAATGGTATTCTAATCCTTAATGAATATAAAATCATTAAAACAAACTGCATTTTTTTAACTCTTTCATATTGTTAATGAGGGTATGATGCTGTGCTGGTGTTTCACAGCAGGGATCAACCTGAGCTGCCTCTCCCAAAAGATAAAAGCTTAGATAATAAGAAGACTGTTGTTGATGAACTGTCAGTTCTTAGGGTGACCAAATCTTCTTGATACCCTTTTTTTAATATATTTTCTATATCTTTTATTTCTCTTATATTCTCTTAGTTTTGAGACACAGCATGTAATATACCAAATGAGAATGAATCCACAAAAGCGGTTCAGGTACAGTAACTTCAGTGAATATATTTAGTTACTTGTCAGCTCTGCTTTAAGGGTTGATTGAGCATGTTAAAATGAAAATTACCCACAAGGTCACACTGTGCAGCTATCTTGCGAGCCTTCTTTGAAATTTAAACAGAACCACAAAAAGCCATCTGCTCTTGTCAACCTTTTTCTTTTTGAGTGCCCTGGTTTAGAAATGATCTGACATGACTCTGTTGACGTGCAGAAGACAAAAAGCACAAACTTTGCCGAATCCAAATCTCTAACAGCAAAATACTAAATAACAACCTTCATGCATAATTTATTGGGGTTAAAATACATCCAGACTGTAAATTTCAAAGTATTGATCCATCCATCGATCCATTAATTTTTGCCTCAGTCTTCTAAGCGAGCACAGCAAGCAAATCCATTTCCCTTGGACTAAAGGTTAAACTGGGACATGTCTTTTCGCTGTATCCATCAGAGCTGCCTGTCCTCTCTGCACTTTGCTGTAAGTTTTAAAATGACCTTTTAGAGTAAGCAATTCAGGGCAGTTTATGAGAGGTGGTATTGAATTGTCAGAGCTGAATGCTTTCATTGCACTGCTCTCTGCTTCAAAATGAGATTTTAAGAAAACCCTGCATGGGTGTTGAAGGAGGAAATACTGATGGTTTGTGTGATCAGTGAACTGAGAGGAAGAGAAAATCCATGAATACTTGAAGATCTGTGGAGAATGACAGCCAGAGCAGCAGTGACCTCTGCTGGATGATCTTCTAAAATACAGAAAATCCTTGAGAAGATCTCAAACATCCTTAACAGAGAAGAAATGTTTCATTAATGGTAAGATTTTGTTTGTTTGTTTAGCACTTCCAAAGGGAGACTGAATGTCCTGTAGAGGTCAGAATATTGAGAAAAAACTAAAAATTCATACAATTAAAATGAAAGAAATTAAATTCTATTTTGAATTGTAATTTAACTCCACTGACAATTGAATTCAACTTTAAATTTAAAGTAATTTGAAGTCTCTAACTCTAATTATCAATATTTCCATTTTATTCTGAACTGTCCGTCCATATTTTTTGACTTCTGTTTAGAAGTGCAACATAAATAAGCAGTCTTCCCACTCTTCATACTTTCATGCCTGACGTTAACGCTTTTCTTTTTATCAATACTGTTTTCACTTCAGCAGGGGCCCTGGTCACTCACACAAGTTGATTGGACCAGAAGAGGTTGTTAACAGGTGGGACTTTGGTGAGCAAGTTTGATGTCAAAAGGTTTTAAGAGACGATGTAAAGATAACAGGTCAGCAAGTCCTCCCACAGATTCAGGTCCTGCAAATTCCACAGGATAGTTGAGCTGTCGGTCTCGCCCACACAATCCTGAGAAGAGGTCGAATAAAGGTTTCAGCTGCTAACACCTGTCGGGGTTCTCAGGGCTTTTAAATATGGGTGATTTAAATTTATGCTAAGCTAACCGGATAAAGCCTTTTCTAAGCAATTTGGTTAAAAAGTTTAAATTTTGATGTCAAAAAACTCATTTACAGTTCCATTTGACCTTATGTTTGATAATATGTTATTACATTTGTCATGTGAGTGCCAACATAGTCTCCCATCTTTGCTCATAAACAGTTTATGATATCTAAAGACCAAAAGTGCTGTATTGTAGAGAGTCCTTTACTGCAACTGATGTTGTCTGTCCCTCATCAGTAATAATGTTTTTAAAGCAAATCCATTACATTCCTTTCTTGGCCTGTTAAATCACAAACTTCAGTTACTGCCTCTTCTGACTCTCTACTCACCTCCTTCACAGCTTTTATCACCCTTTCCTCTTTCAGTTCTTCTCTCTGTCTGTTGCTCCCGACATTACCTCCATCTAAATTATTCCTCAGCCTCCCTAAAAAATCCCTGTAAACATTCTGTCAAGTTTGGCCATGTAGTAAACATCCTGCATGATTTAACTTATCCTCTCTGTGCAGGCCTCCCTTCAGGTGCCCCAGGGACATGCAAAGCCATCTGCAGCACTGAGCTCAGAGGGGGTCTAGGCACAGGTGACGGCAGCCATCAGCAAACAGAGGAGTTAGCTAAAAATCCCCCTCAGAACTTAGCAATGTCAGACTTTTTAACTTTTTTTTAACAGAATAGGTCTTATTGTCATCCAACAAAAGCACCTGAGACAGTTTAGTAACTATTTGTAAGTTTAGGCATGACCAAAACACACAAAAAAAATATGATGTAAAAACAAAGAAACACGTTAATACCACCCAAATACCCTATGGCCTGTGTGTGAATCTAAAATCATGGATCTCAACAGTGGGGTAGGACCCAGATTGTGGCAATAGGCAATAAGACTAGTTTGTGGTTTTATTTCAAGAGGTGATGCTATTCAGTATTTTTGAACTTACAGTATATGGCTTTTAAATAAATAGACTGTGATTATGAGGCCAAAACCAAATACTGTAGTTCACAGTCACATCGAGTGCTATATATTAAAGGTTAGGTATTCATGCATAACTTCTGTTAGCTTCCAATGAATCACATAAAAGTTCACTGTAAGTTACAGACTTAGGTGTACATGTTTTTACAAAGGCATCTGGAAATGATAAGTTGTAGAAGTTGAGCAATGCATTAACTTAATGTTTTTGGTGAATTGAACAAAATAGCAGCTGAATCTTTGGTAAATTAAAGAGTCAGTTCAGATTTTTTGAGGAGGGTTTTGCCCAAGGTCTATGACATGGGCGTCGCCACCATTCAATGTGAAGGGGACGTGTCCCCTCCAGATTTCAAAATTCTCCATTTGGACCCCCCCACATTTAACTTAAAATATTGGTTCATCCAGCGCCGTTTATATTGCCTCGTAAAAGAATCCATTCCACTTGATCGCTAATAGAAAATACATGATCGACTTGTTAATCCACTCCGTGTTTTCCGGACAACCTTCAACGACCGCAGCATGAAGTGAGTGAGTGAGTGACAGCGAGTGCAGCAGGAGGCTGCTCGGAACAGGAGGTAACGTTTGTTAGCCCTCAATATTAACACGAGGCCACGTTATATTAATGTTCAGCTAAGAAATGAAAACTAGAAGTAAGCTAATGAATTGTTGCAATATTTGCTCCTTCCCCAGACATCATGGACATTCGGAATTTTTTAACAAAGAAGCGGAAAGTAAGTCAACATGTCCCCACAATACAGGTGTTTTGCTAATGGAAACGTTAGCCGACTTATTTCAGTTGTTGATAGAAAAAAACAATGCTTAATTAATCCATCCCGATCCCGTTTGACAGCAGCTTGAGAGTGAGTCAGAGCAGGAGAAGGGTCAGCAGCTTGGGACGTGAGGGACAGTGCAGAGACTTCAGTCACGGAGGTGAGGGATTTACGGTGCTGGGCTGGTAGTTACAGGATGTCCGGGCAAGATAACGTTACATTACTCCACACAGCTCTTCAAACATCTAATATGATTACTGATCAGTTAAAGTTTGTTGTATTTAGTTTCTGTGGGCTCCAGATCAAAAGTTACTGTATGTATGAATGAATAATCATTGTAGCTAGAGGTGGGCAATATGGCAAAAATATCATGTCACGATTTTTTTAATATGAAATCATAATCACGATTTTATCACGATTCTTTGATTTTTCTAGACTAATTTGCATGTTTGACCATTTTTTCCCTATGTTTGACATATAAAACATGTAAAACTTTAAAAGAAAAAAATGACAATTTAAGCCAAAGAAACTTTCTGGACAGGCTTTAATTTAAGTAGTGCAGTTTTTATACAAATGTGCAATAAATGTAAGCATAAAAGGTAATGAACAACAATAAAGTGACCTTTGGTAACATAAAAAACTAAACACACCAAATAGCTTATTGAAAAAGGGTCAAATATAAATGCAAACTCAAGTAACTGTTTATATTTTAAAGTGCAACACTTTAGAACAAATGTTATCTAACTGCAATGTCTATAATCTGAGTGAATAATACAGCTGCTTTAAAACAGAGTTTTGTTCAGACATCTTCAAGCTTTTATCTCTTTTTTTCTTTCCACCATGGCTTCACGCTACATAACCAAACAGGAGATCCCACCATGCACTGCGCGTATGTGCTATGATTGGCTAGTCGGGTGCACGTCAGAGACTCTGCACCCAAACATACGATCTGACGATATGTCTGCTTTATGAGATCATCCCCACATTATAATCCTTAACAATTTAATATTGTCATATCGCACACCACTAATTGTAGCACTGTCATTAGGCTACTGATGTCAAATAATACCTATAGACTGCAATAATTTAATCAAAGTTGTTTGAGGAGGAAAAAGGTTGGAGACCCCTGATCTAAAGCTACTTAAACTGTACTTTATTTATTACCTTTTTATTTGTATGAAAATGATAGGCTTTTTTATTGTTAACTCTAATTTCCAGGAGACATTAGACAGAGGAGAGGGAGCCATAGCCACGGTTCATTCTCTGAAGTTCTCTGCTTGACAGAGTGATTTTGTGTTATAAAGGCTACATAATGTCATGTCATACCTGTTCATTGAGTGAGATTATGAATATTCTTATATAAATACAGTTCACTGTCACTATTGCTTGGAATGGTGGCATGTTGTGTTACATCTAAGGCTAAATAAAAAAGAATACACAAAATAAAAAGTAAAATGCAACCAAAAAGTCATTGTTGGTGATAAATTTGATCATATTCATCTCATTATCTTAGGCATGACAGTGAGTTTTAAAAGGCTGAAAGTTGAATGAGGACTTAATGTTGAGTCTGAAAAATGTGTCTTATAAGTAAAATTAGATGTTAAACAACCTGTTAAAATACATTAGAATGCAGAAAATGTCATCTAATTAACCCCCGGAACCCATACCAATGTGTCCCCCCCACATTAAAAAAGCTTGTGACGCCCCTGGTCTATGACACTAGTAATGGATTGCCAATAAAACAACGAGAGAGCTTTGTCCTTAAAGAGGGTTATCAGGGGCGGACACTGGTAGATATAACAGTCAATGGTGCCAACAAAAGCCTCATAATTACTCTAATTACAGGTTAATACTACTAAAAAAACAACATTTGCTTGACGAGACACTACAGAATGATTCCTAACAGCGTTACACCCTTTCTGTCAGTAACTCACAGCTGTCCTCAAAGAGATGCAGCAGAGTCAATTAATAGTCCCTGAAGCAAAAGGGCATTTAATTCCAACTCCCTGGATATTACAAAGATGGCTCACTTTTGTAAAAACAGGCATAATAAATTGTCGATTTTCCAATAATCATTTAACCAACTATGGCTTGTTGTTTAAATTATGACCATCAGATATCCTCCTTTGCTGTGACAGAACATCTTTAATGCCTGTTTTACCAATAAGGACAACAACATACAACAGCAGTTTGGAGGCTAACCAATATTTAAGCCGCATTGAAAGGTCCAGAAGAAGCATTGTCAGAAGTTCCACATGTGACAGTGACAGACTTCCTGGTTTGTAGGCATGAGCTAATAGTTCATTTATCTGCTCCGCTTAGTGACTTGTGATATGTCCTGCTCTTTAGTCTACAAAACATTTCAATCCAATCCTTCTTTTTATAGAATAGAATAGAATAGAATAGAAAGCTTTTATTGTCATCATACACAGTGTACACACATACAAAATGTACAGCGAGATCTGTGACTCTATCTGCAAACGTTCTTTCTGTGTACTCTGATTCACAAAGATTTCTAGGACCCACGACTAATGTCATGTCCTCATCACTTGAAACAAAATCACTTATTTTTGTTCAGTTATAGAAAGGTTAGTGTTTGTTTTTTGATGGCCTGGCCATCTGATAGCAGAGAAAAGCATAACCCTATGATGCAACACACAGTTGTTCCAAACTCAGGAGTTTTGTCAGGAAAAGTGAAACACTGTTAATAATAATTATACTACAGCATACAGTAAGCAGATGTTGTTGTGTGGTTTCAACCTAAAAGTGGGTTAATCATCAGGCTTAAGGTGGCACCATGCACTGCAATATACCAGGTTGCGTGCTGCCCTTGGTTATCTCCATTACAAACAAATCTTGTAAGTTGTTTTATTAGTTATCACATCTAAAAGTGTCTTAGGCCTTGAGCAATCCTTCTTTAAAAAACCTGAACTATCCCTTTAATTATCACATGTCATGGGCTTGTGTGTTTGAATATTTCATGGAGGCACAGAGGATGTACAGAAGTCATAAATGTTCTGGTTGATCATCATTTAAAACTAAACACCCACAGCTTGAGCAAACCTTTGATTTTCTATTCTATTATTCTCTGTGTGAGAATAGAAGAAGAAATGGTCTCCACTGAAAACCACGACAAAGAGTGGCTTCCAGAAGGTTCAACAGTGAATCTACACTATGACGGGCATGTTCTAGTGAAACTGTGAGAAACATCTGGAGAAAAAGAGCACAATTGTAAAAAAATAAAAAAAATGGTTTTGTTCTTCAGGACAATGGACCAGCTCACATGTTGCTCTTAGTAAGCAGTTTTTCTTCATAATCAAATGAATTAATATATGAAACTTATATAAGACATCTTTAAATTTCACAAATCAAGTTTTGGCATTTCAAGACATTCTTATAATTCCTGCCTTACCCCTGAGAGGCTCATCTGTGTTCAGTTTTGAAAACTCTTGGAGGAAACTTTTCAAGAGCAACAAAACAGGACAAATGAGTTGATTCTCCTCAGTCTTCAAAATGCTTGTTGTGAGAAACAGGAGGAACGTGCAATCTTATAACCATCCTCTTTTCTGCCAGTTCTCCAGCTTGACCAGAAGAGATCTCCTTTGGTAACACGTCAAAACCTCCACAGCCCCCTATTTTTAAACAGACTTTATTTGTTTGTTATCTTTAATGGTCATTTACAAACTCCCATGTGCTCCTATTGTTTGTGATTCTCTTACTGAACAGCAGAGGGCGTGAGACCCCTCCTCCTCATTTACTGACATCACTGTGGACCCACATTATGAGGGCAGACCAGAATAACAGTGAAGTCGTAACCAAAGGAACCTTTAAATATTCAGCCTTTAGAAATGCTTGTTGATGAAGCTGCTCTTCCTCTAAAGATTAATGAACGCTGATGGATGTTGATGTTGAGGGTTCACCATCATTGGCCGCAAGAAACTCAGATCCAAGGTGTTCCTCATAAGAGCTAATGAAATATTCATCAGGTCCCCCCTCTTGAGTAGGGGGGTCTGGGCTGCACTTTGTATTCAGAGAAGTGGATGGATGAGTAAATGAGAGCAAAAAAGAGGCATGACTGTGAGTGCACATACTGTATGAGTAAGCGCATGTTTTTATGCACATTTAAGCACCATTGTGTATGACTGTGTGTGTGCTTTGTCCCACCTGTGTGTACGTGTGTATGTGTGTACTGCTGCTTAGCTCCGAAATGCTGTTGTGTCATTTTAATGTGCCAGAGGGGGCACAGTGTGCTTAATATGAGATATAATGATTCATATAGAAAATGCTCTCAGTGGAGAAGAAACAACCCCCACTTTGCTGTAATCAGTCCCCACGCTGCATAAAATTAACACTTCCATCACTGTTATCTGCTGAGGAGTGAAGAAAGAAAAGCCACAGAGGAGAAGAGTCAATAGATGTGTTTGTATTCAGTTCACACAAACCTCTGGGGGACTTTAGGTTGAGAAATACGACTTAGCTGCAGTTAACAGTAAAGAAAATTACATTTTCAATTTAGCTACCTAAAGGAAGCGGTTTGCCCTCAGTTGACTGTGTGTTCAGGAATAATAGGTGACAAGGCGATGTACTTAAATGAAGCAAAGATGAAATAATAAAAAAAATAAACTAGATATACAAAAGTATATGTGTAAGAAAGAATGGACTTAAAACTGTGTCCATACTTTAACCTGACAACCTTTATTAGCTCCACAAAACATGTCGTATGTGTATCGACCAGAGGACCCAAGTTAGATGGTGCCACAGACAGAAGTTTTTTTCACATCTTGACAAGTGACATAAACTACGTAGGCAGTGTACAGCAGTGAATCTTTAAGAAGAATCTGCTGAGAGATAGTGAAAAAGCAGCTGTGGCCTTGTGCTTGTCAAGGCAAAAGACGCTCAAGAAGTTCACCATCAGAAACGTCAGATCTTACTAAAACAATACTGTTACTGCTGATGGGTCTATTATGGCTGAGTACCAGTACAGCAAAGACAGCTTTCTGATTCAGTGTAGGTGTCAACCCAAAGAAAAAAACTATCTTTCTAGCGATGTTAGAGAAACCATGCATCCAGGCAAACAAGATCCACAGTGTCCAGTCAAGGTGCTCTCTTTGTCTGAATTGAATATATATATATATATATATATATATATATATATATATATATATATATATATATATATATATATATATATATATATATATATATATATATATATCTGTATATATATATATATATATATATATATATATATATATATATGTATATATATATATTTATATATATATATATATACATATATATATATATATATATATATATGTATATATATGTGGACAATGAAACTCCCTAAATTTAACTTTATTATTAAGGAATTTTGAAAAAAAAAGATGAGAGAGGAACAAACTGGTTTATTTTCTTATATCTTCATGCATACAGGGAACTTTAGGTTGTTTTCTCACCTTAATTGTTTGGGAGAGTTTTCCCTCTTGATATGGTTCATTTGAATTTATATTAGAACAATCAAACTCTGTTCTGGTAACAAAAACTGCGCTTCACCTCTCACTGCGAACAAAGGGCACAATCAGGTCTGTGATGGTACAAGCATTAGTTGCAGTAGTAAGCATTGCATTACAGCTACCATGCAACTTTGATCTAAGCTGGTAATAAAATTCTACAGATATACACTATCTTGCCAAAAGTATTCGCTCACCTGCCTTGACTCGCATATGAACTTAAGTGACATCCCATTCCCAGTCCATAAGGTTCAATATGACGTCAGTCCACCCTTTGCAGCTATAACAGCTTCAACTCTTCTGGGAAGGCTGTCCACAAGGTTTAGGAGTGTTTATGGGAATTTTTGTCCATTCTTCCAAAGCACATTTGTGATGTCACACACTGATGCCAGACGAGAAGGCCTGGCTCTCAGTCTCTGCTCTAATTCATCCCAAAGGTGTTCTATCGGGTTGAGGTCAGGACTCTGTGCAGGCCAGACAAGTTCATCCACACCAGATTCTGTCATCCATGTCTTCATGGACCTGCTTTGTGCACTGGTGCACAGTCATGTTGGAAGAGGAAGGGGCCTGCTCCAAACTGGCATCACAGAGTTGGGAGGATGGAATTGTCCAAAATGTCTTGGTATGAAGCATTCAGAGTTCCTTTGACTGGAACTAAGGGGCCAAGCCCAGCTCCTGAAAAACCAGCCCCACACCATAATCCCCCCTCCACCAAACTTTACACTTGGCACAATGCAGTCCCACATGTATCGCTCTCTTGGCAAATCCAAACCCAGACTCATCCATCAGATTGCCAGATGGAGAAGCGTGATTCGTCACTCCAGAGAACGCGTCGTCACTGCTCAAGAGTCCAGTGGCGATGAGCTTTACTCCACTGCATCTGGCGCTTTGCATTGCTAATCTGAAGGTCACTTGAAGTTTGGAAGTCTGTAGCGATTGACTCTGCAGAAAGTTGATGACCTTTTTGCACTATGCGCCTCAGCTTCTGCTGACCCCGCTCCGTCAGTTTCCGTGGCCTACCATTTCGTGGCTCAGTTTCTGTCGTTCCCCAACACTTCAATGTCTTATAATATAGCTGAGAGTTGACTGTGAAATGTTTAGGAGCGGGGAATTTTTTGACTGGATTTGTTGCACAGGTGGCATCCTAATACAGTTCCATGCTAAAATTCACTGAGCTCCTGAGAGCGACCCATTCTTTCACAAATGTTTGTAAAAGCAGTCTGCATGCCACGTGCTTGATTTTATACACCTTGACTGCTTTAGAAGCTTGTATTGTTTCCAGAATTGAGTCCAGATTTTAAAGTAGAAGAGTTTATCATTTCATCACTTTTTTCCGAAAGCTGCTGTTTACTTTTTGATGTCTGTCAGTTTCTCTGTAGACATTTCTACAGGTGTTATGGTGTTAAAAGTTGTGTGGGTTTTTTTTTGTGCCGTCTGTGGTCCACTGTAGATATGTCAAAAGCCCCTCTTCTTCATGCTTTGCAGTTGTTTACTTTATATCGTTAACTATGTCCCATGTTGATTACTATGGTCCTCTTTATTGTCATTCATGGGATGTCTTAACTCCTCTCTTAAACCACAACTTGTTTTGCTGGCTGCTTAGCTTATTAATTTTCTTTCTGTAATGCAGAGAGCGACCCATGGTCATGTCAGTATATATTTATACTGGGCAGAGCAGGCAGTGATGCACTAATGTGAAGTAGGGCTGCCACAAACGACTATTTTGATAGTCGACTAGTCAACGACTACTTTTGCGATTAGTCGACTAGTCACTTCATGCATGAACTGCAGCGTACTGCACCAGTATGCAGCTGGTGGCCCAAATCGCTTATTATGAGCAGACCTGGCAACTTTGGTGCCTGTGTAGTTGTTCATGCGCCACATGCATGAGTGTGTTTCAGGGTGTGTTGGTTTGATTCCTGCAGGTGTGATAACCAGAAAACAGGACAGATAGGCAGACAAGACAGCAGAGGTACAGCGGCAGTTTTGTGAGAAAACACACCTAAAAAAAACAAACGACTAGTCGACTACTGAATTAGTCGTCGACTATTTTGATAGTCGACTAGTCAACGATTAGTCGACTAATCGTGGCAGCCCTAATGTGAAGACAGCCTTTTTTGTGTGGTCTGGCCTGATCTACAGTAAAACAGTGTGAACATGTACTGATTCTGAGGAAATATACAAATTTGTGTCATTTTTTTCAACTGAAGTGGAACAAAGCAAATGAGTTACTGGTGTGAAAATCAAGTTTGTGTACCAATCTTATTTAGCACCTTTTTAGTGCAAGGCATGTTTTGTCTGCATCCCAAAAACACCTATGATAGAGTCTGACGTAAAATGTTCATCAGTACTTACTAATCCTGTGAATACTTGTTCACACATTACTGATTTGAGCAGGAGCAACCAGGGTTTCAGTCTGTATGTTTACACTTACAGTTTACTTCAACTGTAATTACCTATGGATTAAGATAGTTAAAGAAGATTAATGTCCTTTCCTGGTATATTTGTTGACAGAGCAATGTCTGCCTCTGCTGAAACAGGTGGTGTTATGTTCCCTTTCCCCTGTAACTGTAAACCTTGTTCCTGTAGACCTTGCTGACAAGCTAGTAAGCACTTTCCTGGTTGTTTGTTGAAGGATGAAAACATGGAAAAACTTTACAGTTACTGAAAAGTTCTTCCTTTTTTTTTATCTGTGGCACAGATGCAGTACCCCCTTCCTATTGCTTTTTGTAAAGGATGGGAATTGAGAACTGTCTGCACTGAAAACCATTTCTGTTTCCTTCGTGAGTCCCATGTGCTTTCCAAAATAAGGATGTTACTCTCTTGTAAAAGGTAGCAACAGCCACAAAGAAGTGATCATGGTCAGGAGAAGTGAAGAGTGGTTTATTTCTCTATGATACCAACAACATAATGTGCTGGGTGTATGGCTGCTAAAACAGCTGTTGGCACAGAACAACATGAGGGCTGTTAATGTATGTTCTCGTAAAACTTTTAAAGAGCAGTTATTAAAAATCCTGATGTAAAAGAGACATTTTTCAACAGAATTATGCCATTTGGAAAAAGGATACCACTTCCTACTAAGGGCAACCACTGCCCATTTGGTGAAATCAAGTCCTGGCAGTACATTAAGAAAGCAGGAGAACTAAAGTGGTAGCATCTTGAACAAATGCTTTTGTGTAGCATTTTGAGATTCAATAAAATTACCAAGCATACACAGAATGCTTTTCAAAGGACTTAAGAGAGTAAAAGAAGAACTCTGTGTATTTAGGGGTAAATAAAAGAGGAGTAAAGAGGTTAAATGTGGAGCTGTTGAGTTACTCAATGCCCTGATAGCACTGACAGCAGGAGCTGCACTCTGCTAGCCAACTGATTCTCTACTCATTCACTTATGTGCAGGTAACTTATCAAGCTCAGTTAGCACTGTGATAAGTAATTTATATAATATACATGTCAGTTCAGGGTTTGGATTTTTGGATTTGGATGTCCACAAGCCTTTGACTTGTGCAGTTTTTATTGTTTTTGTAATTTTCATTACCACCATTTAAGGAACTGATTGGCATCACTCAGAAAAGTGTGGGTGCTGGCTTTCTTTGAAACAATCACCCACACTTCCATATGTTTTCTTATCTTTCATAAACACATATTTATAAGAATACAGTCTGTATCTCCCAGAATGCTTTTTCCAGAAAGGACATTAATCTCACACATTTACCTTTTTGACCTGTTAAAAGGCAACGCCATAAGGAAGCATATATATTTAGAAAAGAAGAAATTGATGTCTGAAATCCCACACATTTCATTTTTGCAAGCAGTCTGAGCAGTGGCAACAATAGGCCTCATTTACAGATGCAGCTGCTTCAATTTTCCCATCCAAGCTGGCTGCCTGATGAGTTCCAACCACTAACCATACAAATACAAGCCAACCTACAGCCACTGGGAATTCTCCAAACCTCTTTGAGGTTTTGTCTTAATCCCACCATAAACATGCACATTCATGTGCAAGAATAAATACTTTGAGCTTCAGATTTTGCCCTAATTAGGACGGCAGTAGCACCTCTGACTAACGACGGGGCAGTGTCCATAAAACAACCGGAAATTAACCAAAAAGTTTGTTGGGTTAAAATAAAGAATAAAGAATAAAGGTTAAAATAAAGAGTTGTGCTGCATTACAGACTTCTAAATTGTTGTTTATCTTGGGATAATCAGGCTATAAAACATGTTTGCATGTAATGGAGCTCTTCTATACGTGGAAGCAGCCTAACTTGACTGGACTCAGCTCAGTTATGGTGCTGGGTGTTTCATTTTTCGTTACAGAATGCTTGTATGTTGTCAGTGGCTTAGCCTGGGTGTTTACTCTCTCATCCATCAATTTACCTCAACAGAGTAGGCATGGTTGTCATAGTGCAGCAGTGCAAAACTCACTTTCATGAAACAAAAAGGAAGCGATTACGTAGTTGGCGTTGCTGGCTCTCAATTTGTGGCTTAGATGAAGTTTTGGCTTAATAACTATATTTTGAAAAGCAAAGGTTGAAAGCTGATGGTTTGGTTGACTGATTGATCCAATTGATCAAGTGATGAGGTGAGTGATGAATTGTTTAATTGATTGATTGAATATTATTATCGTTATAGATTAATTATATTATTTTTTAAAACTTATAATAATATATGATATAAAGGAAATTTACATTGCCATTCACTGATAGACTGATTGCTGGATGGGTTGGTTACTAACTTGTTTTTAGGTGTTTGTTTTATGCACATTTATGTAGACTTATCACCTGCCCTTTTATTTTTAGACATGAATGGGTGTAATTTAAACTCAATGCAGCAGATTTTGTCTTTTCCCCGGCAGTTATGCATTTCATTCTTGTGTCTGTTAGGACAGTTAGGCTTGCCTCTTCTGCTCCTCACTCCATTAAATAAAACTGTCATTTGATGGCTGGGGCGTTGCAGAGCCCATTTAAGCCATTTATTGGCAAGGTGCGGTTTTCACTCCACCATATCTCCCTGCTGTCCTGCCATCTTGTTTCTGTCATTTTCTACTCCCTTTCTCCCTCATTGCATTCATCACCTCCCCCCTACCCTCCCCCCTCCTCACCTATCTCCCCCTCTATCTCCTCGATCCTCCCAATTCTCTGCTCTCATTTACTTCACCCCACCTCCTCTCCCTGTCCATCCCTTTCCTCTCCCTATCTATCTCGCCCTGCAGATCCTCAGCTCCTTTCTTGCGGTTATTGCCCCCCAGTCTCATTTCTTTCCCTTCCTCCCTCTTTCCTTCCCTCTTAATTCTCTTCCCTCATTGCCTTCATGTGCCCTCCTCCGTGTGGGCATCGCTATGACAGTTTCCATCCAGCCTTTGTCTGATGAGTTCAGGCAGAAACTAACTGGCTGATTTTTTATTCACTGCCTTCTCGACACATTTCTTGTTCTTGTCAACACCTTTTTCTTTCCGCTGTCAGATGCTCTACCTTTTTACTACTCCACTGTCTGGCCTCATCCTTTTCTGCACTCACCCTTCATCCATTCATACAGGCAGCCATCTCAATCTAGTAAAAGGTCCATTGTGTAACAGTTAATAAATGATGAGAGCGGGGTGGGCAGGCCGGCTGGCACTCAGGATGATCCACAGCACCCTGGACAGGCCTGAGTAGCAGCACAGACGATGTCAGGCTTAATTTCTCTGAAGGGTTTGGCACTCGGCCTAATGTGATCAACCTGTTGCTGTTTGGTGTTATTGCCCTGCATAAAAAAGATGTTTTTGTTTCCACTGGAATGTTAATGCCTCGGTTATTTTAGGTTTAAAAGCAGAGCATTTCCAAGGCTCATTTATCAGTTTGAGGCGAGGGTCCGGGTCCATTGACTACAAGTCTCAACCTGGGACTCTGACCCTTTTCCAATCAATGCTCTGACCTCTTCAGGTGTGGCATCGAGCATGCTGATAATGTTTTTGCCTTTTCTTTGGCGGCCAACTACCAAAAAGTTATCAAAGGGAGAAACAGGGTGCAAATGTAAAACAGAGCTAGTAAGTGAAACAGACCCAACACCAGAATCAGTATTTTGGCCATATTATGGATAGATAAAGAAATTGTTTTTGGTTTTAAAGTACTCTCATATATACATCCATCCATTATCTATACTACATTGACCTCTCAGGGTTGTTGGGGGCTTAAGCTCATCCCTGCTGGCACTAAGGATGAATCGGGTCAAGCCCTGGACTGGCTGCCAGAGCTGACAAATAGGGACAAGCAACATTTCCCACACACTCACACCAAAGGGTAATTCAGGGTGATCAGCTGACTTAATGAGCATGTTTATGGGTTGTAGAGGGAAATCAGAGTACATCTCAGAAAGGGGTTAATATTAATACTGTAATAGTTCATACACCAATGTACACCTGTAAAGGCTAAAGTGAAATGATATAATATTAATGCCAATGACTATTATTTATATACATGAATTTGTCAATACACTTTTTTTTCAAGAAGCTAAGAAAATAGCAAAGCACATCATCATTTCTTGATGAAGATGTCAAATTATAGTTATTTACATGCATTACTGAGCAGAAAAATCCATTTTAGTGGTTAAATGAAATGTCTGATTAATTTTATGGCTTCTCTGAGAAGCCCAGTGAGCTGGCTCAAATTTGGGTACAAAAAGATGAATTCATTTTGGAATTGCTCGTTCATGTTTGAAATTGTAAAGCATAGAGGGTTCACTGAAAATGAGACTCTGTATTAAAGCACTTCATGATGCTAGACAGTTTTCTCTTTTTATGACAGGTGACCTGACAAATTTAGTACACACAGTTTGATACAAGCACAAGTTACACACTGGATAAACAAACAATGAACCTGTGAAACTTTACAGCAAACGTACAACTGTTTTAGTGTAAAACCTCATCAACTGCAGTTTTTCTGTTGAAAAAATGAGGTGCAGTCTGATATTTTTGTTCAAATCAAACAATCTAAATATTGTGTTTTGGTGGCACATGGATGTGTTTTTCTTCTCTTTTCAGTTTCAGGAGTCTTTTGACTTTATGTCTTAAAAACAGAAAAAAGTCTTGCAGGTTGTTTTTTGTTTTGAATACCAAAAATGTAAAGCTTAATATTACAAAACTACTCTGGGTGCACATAGAACAGTATAAACCCGTAGAAACAGCTGTTAGAGAGGAGAAAACAATGCTGCGATGCAGAGAAGAAAATTATCCCCAAAATGGTTAAGCTGTTTAATAAAGGGGTGCCGTGATTCAAATGTAAGTTCTTATTCTGCTCCAAGATGTAGGTTTTGGAAATAGTATTATTTCCAGTGTTAAACGCACGGTAGAATCCTCAATCAGGTGGTTCTTTACCAAAATAATGACAAAAGATGGCCGACATCAGAAGTGGCTGAAACACAGTCAGCTCCACCTGCCTCCCCAGTTTAGTTCATGTTTATAATTGTGGACTCCATCAGATAAAAAACAGTCCCTCATCATGAAAATATATAATATGAATATTTTTAATGATGCTAAGATCATGATTAGCAAGCATACTCACTCAAACTTTAAACAACATTTGTGTTTAAATTATTATCATTGTTTTTAGCAGTATTTCATACCTTGAAAACAGCCACAGTTGTTCTGCTGTAGATACGGGAAATGCAGATTATCATAATAATGATTCCACTCAGGGAAGATTGAAGAGCAATGAGATCATCTGAACAAATATATGAAGTCCATTTCCAGGCTGTTTGTCATACACACATAAGGTAATGTAGATTGTTATGGGGATCTTTATGAATATTCCTAATAAAAAAATGTCTTATTTACATTGATATACTTTTCTCTATTGACACAAAGGCACACAAAACTGCAAGTGAAATGAGGCAGAGAGGATGGTATGGTTAACAAATATCAACCATAGAATAATTTGTTCATCCAAAATAAACAAGATGTTCAGATGCTTGTGATTTAAGATACGTGCTTTCTCTAAAGACAGTTTAGATAAGACAAGGGAAATCACCCAACAGCTTTCTCAGTCACACCAATACCTAAATAATGGAACCAGAAACATATTGAGAATAAAAGTATTACCTTACATTCAGGTCCAGGATGTGGGATCGGCGGGAGTTATCTTTCAGCCTGCCGTGAAAGAGCCTCGACACACGGAGAGCTAGAAAATTTGTGCCAAAGCAGAAATGGTAGTTTTCTGTCTCCAGAGTGAACTACGTCACGTTGCATTCATGAGCTGAAAATTGAACTGTTTAATTTACAGTTCAAAAGCGTGTTTATTAAGCATGCTCAGACTCAACAGAGCAGAGCAGACAAACCTGAGGGACAAATGAGGGAGAGAGAGCTTTATTGGTGTTACATGACTGAATGAGCTCAACAAAGCATTCAAAACTGTAGTGGTCTCATGCCGATTATCCTGTTTATATGAAGCAGAAAATGTCTGTTTGCTTGACTACACCCTAGTGCCACTTCAATCAAAGAGAGTTCTCAATTTAATACAAAAAAGTAAACAGCGTGTCATGATTCAGCTGGTTTTGAGCTATTTAGTTCTGTTTGATTTTGGTCTATGTTCCTTCTTTAGACCTCTTGTGTTTCCTTTTTTTATATAATGAGTCTGTTCTTCATCCAAGTGAATCTGTTTTGTGTTTTTGTTGTGTTTCCTGTTTTATTTTGAAATCCCCATGTTCCTTGTGGTATTTTCCTGCCCTCCCTTCTGTGTGCCTCTGATTGTAATTCCTTCCACCCGTGTGATTGTCTCACCTGTGCTTGATGTTTCGCCGGTGTTTAGTCTGTGTTTTCCCTTTTGTCTGACTGTTGGTTCATTCGTCTTCTATATTCACCAAGTCCTCCAGAGTTTTCTCCAGTGATCCACCAGTGTTCCTCCTGTTTGTAGGTAGTTTCTGTTTTTTGGTTAACATTTTTGTAGATGCTTTGATTTGCCTTTATTAGTTTTGCCTCAGTGTGTTTCCTTTGTTTTAGCCTGCTTTTCTTTGTTACTTTGAGTTTTGTTTTATGTTTGGACATTCTTGTTGAGGGCTATTTTTTATTCTTGATCCCTTTTTGTTAGTTTTAAAACAAAGCTTTTCAGTTAACCTGCATTTGGATCCTTCACATTTGTTTTTTTGTTAGTTTTTTTGGGTTACTAACCTCGACACAACGAGGATGATAGGGGGAGACAATGGGTCTGTACTCAACTTCAAAATGTCTGTTTTGGCCATTTCACCATTAATCAAACTTTTTAGGCAATTCAGAAGGTAAATATATGGAATTGGCATTTGTTTAAACACTAAGTCTGAACAGAATCACTTGCTGGAAAAATTTTAATTGACCTTTTTAGTGACCTGTTAGGCAGGTAACTTTAAAATATGTATTCTGAATATTAATTGAAAGATAAGCACACATAACAATATTCAAAATGCAGTTACACATTCCTTCAAGTTTAATTATTTTATTTCCACATGTCTTAACATACAGAATAGCTGAAGAGAGACTGACGAATTGTGAAAATGTGGAAACTGTGTAAGTGCAATATAGCAGTTTTGTGAAATTTATTTCTGCCTTTCTGTTTGCATCACATTTGTCATTCAGAGCATGTTGTGTTGGTGTATTTGTTCTTGACTTTGTATATTTTTTTTTGATTTGTATCAACATTTTCCAGAAGGAAACATTTAGGGCAGTTCCTTTAGCTCTTAGCTCTGTTCCTCTGACACTAACACTTCAAATCAATCATAGAGGTGGCTTCCTAGTTAATGCAAGAAACATCACCTCGTGCTTTGCTTCAAGGGGACCTGTATACTGTTAACCAATGACAAGGTTCTACTTAATTTTAAATTCTCTGAACACCCTTTTTTATACTAGAAGTAAAGGCATGAGTTCCTGCTGGATCAGTATATCATCCTACTCATCGATTTATATGGCATGGGACAGGAGTTTTCGAAGTGTGTGATAGTGGGCCTCTTGATGAGCAAATTAGCATGTTCTTGTCCCTCATACATCTCCAAGATATGTGTGTCAAAAACCCTATATCAGAGGTCAACTAGTGTCTCTGGGATTTATTATGGTATTAGGTTATTTATTTTTGTCTTTAACCCCAGTAATTGTAAAAGCAAGCCCAACAAACAATTAGGATTACAATGAAATTCACCAGGATTGACCTCATCGTTTGATCTGTTTCTCATAACTTCACCTGTCAGCTATTATCACTCAGGAGAATAAATAGATTAGAGACAAACAACATAAACATAAAACAAAAACATAAAATCCCCAGAAAGAAATAGCCAAGACATCCCCATTGTCCCATATGGCTGGCAACACTGTGGGTTAAAGGACTGATGGTGATTAATCACACAATTTAAGGCTAAGAAATGTACATACAGTATTAGGGGGAAAAAAAGGAAAGTTTAAACAGTGATATATGAATTATACATAAGGATATATAGACATGCCCCCAAGTGAACATAGAGCTGGCAGTGAAAGTCAAGATCAAACAAGATCAGGGTTTTCTGCTCCATATCATACCAAACTGAACTGATCCAAACCAGACCACTCAGTGAAAACAAGACGAGGTGCACACCAAAACTGACTCCCCCCTTTAGTCATGCATTAATATCTATATAAAGTATATCAGGTTCCCGATAAAGCAGATATTTTACTCATTTTATATTTCTAGAGTCAAACCACAACTAGTCTGCCTCACACTTTGATTTTAAAGATATAATATGAAGCAGTTAAATGGGTTTGGATCAACAGGAAGATCACATGAAGTAGTTGTATGTTTTTCCTTTTCCTTGAGTTCCTTCTGTGCTTTTAGATTTGAGGGTTTATTGATTTCTCCCCTCCTCGTGGCATATTACATTTGCCAGCTCTACCTCATATCAAGGCCTCTTCTATAGCTGTCCAGGGTCCTTTGATTTGATCAAAAACAGTCTTTCCTTAGAAGACAGGCTCTCTCACTTGATGAAAATCTTCTTAAAATCCCTTTTGCACACACACTCACACACAAATAAAAGTATCTGGACATTACCCAGGTGAGCCATATTTTTGAATGCAAACAGCTGAGTTGTGACTATTTACCTGGATAATTTCCTTGTGCCTTGTTAGTATTGTTTCTGCTTAAAGTCTGAGTTGGCCTATGTTTGAACACTGCCGTGAATTATTAGAGAAATTCACTGAGGCGACTGGGGAGAACTGACTTGACCGGCGGAAACCAGGAAAACAGAGACTTGGCAGGATGAATCAAAACAACCACTGCTGCAGGAGAAGTTTATCTGATCGTAAGGCGATAACATGAACTCAACTGTGGGTCTGGACATTGGAAGTGTTTCCACCATCAAAGCTCAGCTTAGTTGATCACCAGCTGGTCCCTCGCACATCCAAAGAGCAGCTGTTGAATATGAAGATGAAACTGAAGCTTTCTTTCTCTGGTGTGATCTTGTGCATATAGTGACGCTGTTTCATATTTACTTCTGTTAGCTACAGTGCTCCTCCCAACTCTTCAGTCGATGCTACCGTTAAACTTCTCAACATGTCACACTGAAGTAAAGATATTAACTGTGATATGATTTGTTCATATACTATATTATAAAAAACAACTTCTGCTGCATATTTTTGACATTGTGTGCCGCCTTCAACAGGAACAACTCTGCTGGAAAGAGCAAGTTGTAATAAACATGTCAGTGAATATCCTGGGCAGGCTGCCCTGACTTTATCCTTATATAAGGGCTTCTTGTGTGAAAAGGGCTTAAGTAAAAATGCTTTCACCCAGCCTTAGCTTGAATTATAGAATCAGGCCTTATCTTTGAAGCGGCGGTTGCTGAATTATTTAATTTGTCTTTTTTTAATCTGTTCTCGATCTGCTTTAAACAATGATCCTCAAGTTTGTGAGATGTTTTCAAGACTGTTATGCTGCTACAGTAATCCTGTTTGAAAAATAAAACCTAGCTGAAGGGCCAGAAAGCCTGTGACCTTGTGCTTTTCTTCTCCTGATATACGTGATGTGAGAATGTAACCTGTGTTTCCCTAAATAAGTACAAAACTTCCTCTGTAGGGTGTGTGCGGATGACTAATTGTCAGGCATCTTTGTTCATGACTGCTCAGAAATGGGGGGTCTCTCTATATACTATGCTACCTGCAGCTCTAATCACAGCCTCTCTGACTACAGGAGTGACTACTCACACATCTGCAGACAATGCAGGCGAGAGTAAGTGCAAGCAATGACAAAAAAGGCAAATACCAAATAGATCATCTGAAAACAAAAGATATTAAAAGGACAATTCTACACATCCCCCTTGCGCAGTATTCATGGCCAAAACTAATTCAATGAGCTTCGAATGTATTTTCAAAGTAAAATGTAAACATCAATTTACCCACATCTTTTACGAAAATACTGATTCAGGTGCTAGATGAATGTGCACCTTCCTCTAGCCTGAACATTTGTTAAAACTCTATGGCCTCATAACAATTATTTTATTTTTTTAATAAGTATTTTTGAACATACGAATACTGACCTTGAAATTTCTGTTTGTGATATTTGTCTTCAGAAACAACCTGTCAGTCAATTCTTCAGAGATTTTTGCTGATAGTTGAAAACACTAGGTAAGGGGTATCAAGGCTGCCCAAAAGAGGGAAAAAAAGGGCAAAGCTTTCTGGGGCCCAGCCTAATAGAGGGGCCCACAAAGTTTAGCTATACACACCTTTAACAAGACTTTGCTTTAAACCCATATGCTCACATTTTCTATCAAGGAAAGTAATATATACATTCATTTATATATTCACCCAAGTATAGTACGAAAACACTTCTGCTACAGGCCTTTTTTCCAATATTATTTTCAAGATCAGTGGAACTTAAGCACCAGGCCCTCAGTGTTGGACTGTGAGTTGACATTTAAGGACCAAGGCAAATGCTAGGATAGAAGCAAAAAAAAGGAGGAAACCAGTAAGAGGATAGGACCCTTACAAGTGACCAGGACAAGAGTGGATGCGGGCGAGTGGATGTGGGCACCAGTGCCTCTGATCCAGCATATGGGTTGAATTTATACTAAATCACTTCTTAAAGGATAAGTTCTGTTTCTACAGCTTTCACGTTGTTTATAGAATGAAGTAGAACAATATACTCACCCAGAAGGCTTTCCTGATCCAAACAGTGCTTTGGGAGATATTTAGATCCAAAATCGAGCGGCGGACATCCGTATAATGGTAGCACACGGGGCATACAGCGCCGCTCCTAAAACTGCATGAATCGTCCAAAAACTCATTAGTTTCACCAATATTTCATCATGGTCTGCTCGCGTTGCTCCTCCAAGACAGTCCGGGGTTGCTCCACCCATGTTTTCTTGACTGTGCTGACCTCTGAACTGGAAACTTTCTTTACGGCTGCCGCGCATGCGCAGTACAGCTCATTGTTTCAGGGGCGACCGCCGGCTACACAAAGACTTTCTTCTTCCAGTTTTGTGCAAAATGGACGAATATCTATCGGATGAAGATGTTGTGGAGGAGAACTTTGAATATGATGGGTGTCCTTACAGTTTCGAGCCAGAGTTTACAGATGAGGAGCTCATTGAAAGGAGGAAGCCGTACTGCGCATGCGCAGCAGCCATTAAGAAAGTTTCCAGTTCAGAGGTCAGCACAGTCACGAAAACATGGGTGGAGCGACCCCGGACTGTCTTGGAGGAGTAGCCCCAGCGGACCATGATGAAATATTGGTGAAACTAATGAGTTTTTGGACAATTCATGCAGTTTTAGGAGCGGCGCTATACATGCCCCGTGTGCTACCATTATACGGATGTCTGCCGCTCGATTTTGGATCTAAATATCTCCCGAAGATCTGTTCGGATCAGTAAAGCCTTCTGGGTGAGTATATTGTTCTACTTCATTCTATAAACAATGTGAAAGCTGTAGAAACCGAACTTATCCTTTAAGGGCCCTTACTGAGTCTTTCAGGGGCTCTGACATTACTTTGTGGGGCCCTGAGGGGAATGTGGATTAATGATTAGTGATTAATAAAAATTAGGCATCCAAAGAGGCATTGGAGATGATGCAAAAATTGATACGATTGAAATAACTTTGACCAGTTCTGTCTAAACAGCCTGCTGTTAATCTGACACTTTTTCAACCTTCTTTTAGGATTCACACTGAAGAATGGTTTCTCTTAATTCTACTGATCTTTGAATCCCTAAGAAGGACAATACAGAGCAGTTTTGCAAACCAAGGTATGGCTCTTTATAAGGTGTAAATTCTAAAATCTGGCTTCATTTCCAGATGTAACTCTTGTCCGTGAGACAAAGCTGAGGGCCATATCTGTGTGATGGCAAAAAACTGCAACAGATAAGATAGCTTATTAATCTCTTTTTTGGCAGATTCTGATCTTTCACTTTTTATGATTAAGTTTCTATCATTCAATTGAACACACCTCTACCATGCAGCATGGTGATGTGTGGGAAAAACAGACTCTCATTTATCTCCAGTGTCTTGCATCTTGGCTTCTCTCTTACACATGGTCCATTTTCAAACCAACCCTCCTGACCACTGGCCATCACCCCAAGGTGGGATGCCACTTTCAGACATACCTAAAGAGAACGCCCCTGAACATTATCAAAGCATCAATAGACAGTGATCTTTGAGTTTCCATTTTATATTCACTCCTTTATGCTGCCGCCTTCCCATCTGTCAGGTCTCTGCAGTGCAGTCTGAAAAACTTAGTGTTTAGAAAATGTCAGCTTTGCAGAGACTGAAAAAAAAACCTCTTCATGTTTTTCCTGCTGGTGCTTTTGCAGTTTAATCAGTGATTTCCAGAGTGTTTGATACACAAAAGTTGTCCTCTCGGTTGTCAGATGTCTATGTGTACCCCGTCCACAGGAGTTAGACATCATCACTAGAGCAAATCACGTCTCTTATCTCGTCTATTCAGCAGGGCTTTCAGAATTCAATTTGCTGCTGTGTTGCTGCACTCTGTGGTGTGTGTTTAAAACCCTGCTTTATTTGTGCAAATTTTTCCATTCTGTGGTTGTAACTAGTTACTAATTGTGTATGTCTGTGTGCATGTTTGTGTGTAAAATGCTTTGTTAGTGTGTGTTTTGATCAGAGTCCAGTGCTGCTAGATCTCAGATGAGCATTAAGGAACTATGTTTAGTAACACAGGCCCAAAAAAGTGACCAATTCCTGTGTCTGTTTGACTGAACATAACTTTTATGACTACATAAATGAATCCCAAATCAAGCAACCTCAGCCACCATTATGTATCAGAGAGAGGTCACTTAAGACAGCGCATATGAATTTATCTTACAGTCAACTATCATTAGCAATATGGCTGCTCTTAATTTTACATCTAAGAAATAATTCTGTCCTTACAAGAAGAGATGAAGATGTTGCAGGTTTAAATATATTAGAGGTACCACAAATCCGTAATGGTTGTTCAGGTTTTACAGCTTTGTAACAAACTACAGAACATCATCAGAAGTTCTACTGTAACCCTTTCTGTATCTGAATCCCCCAGAATAAGTCAGGTGTTGCGCTTTATTTGAGAGAGCTCCAAAGAAAATCATAAAACAGAGCAAGTCCAACAGACTGCACTGTAGGAGCAAACCCAAATTAGCACAGCAGAATATACAGTGCTTTGTCTTAATGTACGTGGATATTTTTCAAACAAAGGTTTGTGTTTCAAAAAATATCCACATCCACTCTGGAGAAGTTATCTACATTAAAATATGAACATGTATCTAACTGTCATTTTGCCAGCAATAGTGTCCCAGCATGCAAAAGTTTTCCTCTCATTCCTCAGTAATGGCTTTTTCCACATCAAATTTATTAAACCAGCCCAAAGTCTGACCCAGAGGTTGTGCTAGACTATCCAGAGTCTGTCATTTTGACTGATGGCGTCATAAAAATCCCACCATAATCAACATTTGCCTGTCACTTTGAGGGTCTGTTTACACGAGGCCTAAAATCGTCAAATCTGATAAGTTTTCATTGCGTTTTGGCCTTCCGTTTACATGGGAATGCATTACATGCGGATTGTCGAAAAAATTGAAACCAGGCTCCAGAGAGGAGAGTTTTCAATACGCTCTCCTTGCAGCACAGTGTAAAACCATATCAGAGCGTTTCAGGGTGAAATGCTGATGTCACTGCATGCACAGTACTCATTCACATGAAGGCTGCGCACACATACCAGGAACTGATTTGTTGTCCAGAAAAGAAACTCCTGCGTCTTTGTGCACCCACTCACCATTGTTGTTTGTCAAAAGTTTTTCTTCTTTGTATGTGTATTGTAGCAGCACTGCCTCTCCACAAACCTACTCCGCCATCACTGAACCGGTTTGCAAACTACAGCGGTTTCATTCATCTCCAGTGTCTCCGTCTGAACGCGGATCGACTTTGAATATGCAAAGGAAAAATCTTTGCATTTTAAGTCAGAGAGTGTCCGTGTAAACGTGGCCTAAGTTTTTTTTTAAATAATGCTAAAGAGATATTGAATAGTATTAAACTTTCATATATTTCAGTTTATAATCACTCCGAACAAATCTGACGGAGATTCCATACCATGCCATCACACATCGAGCAGATGAATACATGTAACTTTTTCTCTGCAGTGACAAAAAACACTGACTCACCACAATGAATGTTCAGTCATTCTGGCACAACTGCTGTCCAACTTCAGCCTTTCGACCCATCACTTTTCAAGTCCAACAACTTGAGCCATGGCAACCCCACGGCCTGACAGCACATCTTTTATTTTTCCTGTGATGCAGTCAGCAGTGCCAAAGGGAATTGCGTAATTGTCGATAAGCACAGTTGCAGGCTCCCGTTTCTGTTGAAGTGTTAAGTATGTGATCAGAATTTTCTCGACAATGATATTTGTGGTTTAATCTTCTTTTTTTCAAACATATCTGCTATTGGCAATGCGGTCATCAATATTGCTAGTTATGGTCTTTGCTAAGGCCTTTTCAATCTGACTGTCTCATGGTGGGTGTATGTGTGTGCACTGTTAAGAATTTTACAGCTGACAAACTGTAAGAGGTTTATCAGGTCAGAATACAGTTGACTCTTGGTATTTGTTTTGGCTATATGCAGCACAGCCTTAAGTTGTGTTTTTAATGCCTCGTTGCAGTTATCCTATGATTTCTGCACATGCTAAGTCATCACCTCGAAGCCTCGATGCTACTTTTGTGGTCAGTTAAAGCTGACTTCTGCATGTTCGTGCATCTTTGGACAAATCAGTTACTCATATTGGCTTTTTTTTTTTACACATGTTGCAGATCATTTTACCATCCTCCCTTAGACAGGAGAACTCCTGCTCCCACTGAACTCTATGCTCCCTCCTGACCTCCTTCCTGCAGCTTGCTTGCTCTGTAGTTGCCAAAGGCTGATTATTTGTTTGTTCTTCACCTTCCCCTGCATGAGACCCTTTTTTCACCTCTTTTTCAACATAATTTCTTTTAAGACACTTCAGACACTCAGCTGCTGTGACATTTTTCTGGTTAAACCCAAGGAGGTTCTGCATTAAGAGAGACAATAGCTAATTAACATGCACAATCGCCACTAAGTGGTCAGGGGTTTGAAATGCAATCTGTCAAAAAAACAAATGGCCTTCAGATTTTCCCATCACTGTTTTTATAAAAAAAAAAATCAATGTAGGAAAATATTCAGTTAAAGGACAACTCCGTTTTTTTGACACCTGGACCTTATTTTTAGGTGTGTGCATGCTCATATACTCACACAGACAAACATTGTGCAGTTCGCAGTCCTTCAGAAGTTATTTAGATCCAACCGATTTAGCGGCACTTAGCGGGGGCCACGGCAAGGGAGCTTCAGCGTGGGACATAATCTCTGCAAAATCGCTCGTCTTTACCACAGCCCGGTTTGTCATTGCAGAGAAATCCTCCAGAGTAGTCAGACATATAGATCCATACGCGTATCAGCCGGTCTCAGGTCCCACTCTGAGCAGCTAACACACTCCTCTTCTGTTGCTATAGGCGAACACTGTCCACAAGCGCACCATCAGTTCGCATTGAGTCGTGGACGTGCTCCTGTTTGTTGTTCTCGAGCCAGCTGTTCGTCTCTCTCCCTCCGCATTCTTCTTTCATGGAGCTCCTCGTCCGTGTACTCGGGATCAAACCAGTAAGGACAACCGTCAAAGTAGTCTGGCTCTTCGACATCAGATAAATATTCTGCCATGTTGCTCAGCAATGCCGGCAAAAAGTAAATCAGCTGTACCTTTGTGTCGCACGGCTATGACGTCATCAAAAGTTTGTTTACCAGGTCAGCTGACCCACCTGAGGATGGTAGACGAGCTGACTTTATGATAACACTGGCGATGGATGAAAAAATATAGTCGAAATGAGCGATTTTGCAGAGATTATGTCCCGCGCTGAAGCTCCCTTGTCGTGGCCCCCGCTAAATCGGTTGGATCTAAATAACTTCTGAAGGACTCCGAACTGCACAATGTTTGTCTGAGTGAGTATATGAGCATGCACACACCTAAAAATAAGGTCCAGGTGTCAAAAAACCGGAGTTGCCCTTTAATGAGGCTCCTGGTCTGACCTGTTACAGTCTAACTTGGCCCAGATATCCTTGGATATAGTAAACAGCAAAATCTGAGTGGAAATATAACAGAGTTATATTAAAACTTCTTGACAGCCGTTATGGTTCCATACAAAGTGTTGTTTTCACTTTTTTAGGGGAGTTGGTATTATAACTCTAATCACACTGTTGACTCTTTTTGGCACAACACTTCTATGTAGGTTTATTATGCACTCTCCCAGAGTAAATATTTTTAACTACTTATAATATTGAACTCCATATTAGCAGGTCAAAATGTAAGTACTGCTGTATTTATTTGATTATTATTAACGGGGAAAGTAGCTGAAATACAGATTCCAAAGGTTAGAACACATGTTAGCAACAAAACAAACAAAAACAAATGCACTTCAGTTTTTATGATGTGGGCTTTGTATTGGTATTTGTTCAGTGATGGGGTTTGGGCAGGATGACGGACTCTATAAAAGTGTTTCTTACAGGTTCAGAGTTCACTGTGAAAAGTCCAGAGTTAAAGATCCTACAGTGACACCTTTGGATCTGATTTATTGACAGATCATTTTAACACTTGATTTTGACACCATCTCTTTTGAAGCTAAGAGTAAATCTTCAGGGATATGACTGCATTCAGAGTATGAGTAAATCTGCCTTTGCTGAAATGTTGCCAACACTAACATTTGAACTCCTCTCAGTTGCTGTGCAGAGTTTGGAGTGAAAAGGGACAGCCGTCTGCACAAAGTGTGACACATGGAATCACTGTTTGCTCTCAGTGTGGAGTAGGCAGATGGCTCTTTGAGTTGGCTGTACTTTAAAAAAAACTTTTCTTACTCACCGTATAAAGGTTTTAACCCTAAAGAAAATGGTCTGAGCTTTAAGAGGAAGAGAAAGCTATTAGACTCAGGAGTCAGAGTGAGAGAGCGAGCCAAAGCAGAGACATGGAGAAACTTTCGCTGATAATTTATCATTGTAATCTGTTTGGTGAAACACCTGCAACAAAGCAGGCAACAGACTCTCTGTTTGCTGATTGATGCTCCCCAAACAGCTCCTCTGTGTACTTAGTGTGAACGCCTGTGCACCCATTCATCACCTTCAATACTCATCTTTTTTCTGCCTTTACACTAACAATAAGCAAGGCAGGAGGCATAAAGTTTTGATTGGTCAAAATGTGCCAAAAGACACCAGAAATATCTGTAAAGAGGTTTGTTTAATCCGAACCAGGCATGAGTTGATGTTGATTTACTGAACTAATGGTCCTAAATTTTAAAGTTCAATGATCAAACCTGCCCAACATAACATAGGATTAGAGAAAGAAAACCGAATAACTCGTCTGTAGTTCATTACTTTACTATCCTAATGACTGCTATAGCATGCTCACACTCATGTAAGTACAAAAATCCTACTATCCATACAATGCATACCCCCAAACCACCTGTATCATCAGTCACTCTGAAAAGGTCCAGTCTCTTCCCTGATAGGTTGACGAGTCTAATCTGTGGTTACTGGTCAGCAGTGTTGGGGTAGTTACTGTTAAAAAGTAGTGCTTTTTCATTAGTCGTTACTTCTTAAAAAAGTATTTCAGTACTTTACTTGGTTAAAGTACATAAACTCCTCTTTACATAAAGTACATTTTTTACATAATGTCTGAGTATAATGTTACTTTCATGTTTCTCGACTTTGGGCAGAACTCCATATCTGTTCTCAGTGTAGGCCTACATAAAGTACTACATATGACATAACAGGTATTGCTTTTGTGCTCTTTATTTAACAAAATCAAGTCACATACCATGTGGAATAAGAGCTCCTGTCCAGTATTTCGAGACTTTTCTTCTGAAATAAGCAACTAGGTGGATAAAGCAAGCCCAAAACAAGCAACTTTCAGTTATTTCTTTTCTGATGTAGTATATTACTTTTTCAAAGAGAAAAAAAAAGTTTTTAAATTTTTGTCTACTTATATTTCAATTTCACAGTGACAAGCAACTATTTAATAAAACTCCTCCATGTGCTCTATCACAGAGGACTAAAGGCGGGGCATGGATTAAAAGAATCAACCAGTGGCAAAATGTTCTGCTTGGCTATTTTTTTTTTTTAATTTGTCAAATATATGATAAATATTTTAGGGGCAAGACTTTCAGGAGTAAATGGAGAAAAGATGAAGTAGGCCTGCAACCTCTGCTACTTAAATTTTTTTTTTGTGAACAGATTCTTTAAAAAACACCATGGTTACAGCCTGTTGGCCGAGAGTTGCTATATTTGCTAATAGTTTATTTTAAAAAAAAAGCACAAAAAAGATGCTCGGATCACTATTGAGAGTGTGTTTTTTAAATCCATTTTAGAAAGGCTCATTCTTCCACACTTTTAAAACACAACTTTGACAAGACTCGCATGGTGTTGATATCTGTCAGGTGATCCTGCTTGTACTCGTGCTTTTTGTCTGTTTCTAGGATGATCTAGCCTAGACTGACACCATATAGTGTTTGTTACCCATCCGTAAGCAAATTGCTGACATCAATATGGCTTCATCCAAAAAAAAAAATTTTTTTGCCAATGTTTCTTTTTTGGGTGAGACAGGTTCTTACAAACTAGTATTTACACCCAATATTTAAAAAAGAGAACAAAAGGTATCCAATAATTTATTTGTTTTCCAGTTTCAGCATCTGTTTTAGCTGTGATCACAGACACAGGCAGTGAATGACCACTTTTTAGAAAGTTTAACTGGATCTTGTCCAAAATGTCAGCAGTGTTTGAATTGTTCCATTGCGTAATGACACAGTGACATGGCAGGGAAGCAGCAATGAGTGTCTGAACTTGTAAACACAGGCTTCAACACTTAAACCAGTTACATTTTCAGCATCCCCCTTTTGGCCTAATTGTTGAAAAACATGAGCCCTCTTGGGAGATGAAACACATGTTAAAGTGCCCTCGAAAACATGCAAGACTTTGTGCCCTCTCCAGTGGTGACAATGTGCTGTATGTGCCTCTTGCACAGTGGGATGGTGCAAACCCAAACACCACTCTCTCTTATTTAAATGGTCCACCTGTTAAAAGATTTAAGGGGGGTGCTAGTTTGGTGGAGTGGTCCAAATCACACAGAGAAAGCTGTTTTCAAATATTTCTGCCTTTATGTGGACAGGACCAGAGTAACTTCTAGAAAAACAAGCCAAAAGTCACTGAAAATAAGCAGACGTGGCAACACTGTCAGAGACTCCTGTCAGATCTGTGTGTCTGTGCAGAGCTAGAAAACAAGGTGTGAGTGCTGGGTGTGTTCCTGCATACCTGAGAAGTGTTCAAATGTCAAACACACGCACATTTTTAGAGATACACACCTGCCCTGCGCAGTTCTCTTTTTTCAATTTCTTTGTCTACCTTGCTCTGCCTTTCTTCTCTGTTTCCTTTCACCTCTTCTCCAAATATCACTTTTTATTTGCAACGCCCTTCTCTCCCTCTCTTGTTCTTACACTGCATTGATCCTGCTTGCATGGGGCTTCTGCAGGCAGTAGCTTTTAATGAATGCCACGGCCTAATGGCTTTATCATTGGCCTTGATGGCCTCAGCTCGGCCACAGCGTCGACATGGCTGTAAATTGTTTTCTTAACCAAAGCCATGTGAGGAATTTCAATCGGGGTGCAGTCAATGGCATAGGAGCAGCCTGCCAATCTATACAGAGGAGTGTTGCACAGAGGGTGGGAAGGGGTTAAAGTGATTGACAGGCGAGTGCGTGTGAGAGGTTCATTCTCCTTGTTTGTTATTGTCAGATAGGATGTGTGTTTGTGTGTGTGTGGCCCGAGTGTGTTTTTGTGTGTAGCTAATAGATTCATCAGCAGACTTGAGAGCAAAAACATGTCAGACACGGTGCGTTGATACCCGCGCTGACATATGCGAGGCGGTGTCTCTGCAAATATAGTGGTGTCAGATGAACAGAGCTTTGTCTGTGACCCATCTGCGAGCAGACTAATAACACACACACAGGAACAAAGACACACACACCTCCTGTCAGACTTGTGCTTGTAGAGATAAAGCAACAAATACACTCCACGGTCAGACCGTTTGCCTGCTGAATAGCAAAGGGGGGGACTGATCAGTCTGGCTCTACCTTATCTCCCCTCACCTCCTGCATCCTCCCCCTTCTCCCTTCCTCTCCTCCTCCTCTCACTTTCCCTCCCCTACTGTTTTGAATCCTCTTAATTTGTCTCCGTCCCTCCCCTTGTCATTTTCTCTATTTGCTTCCCCCCTCTCCCACACTCCCCCTCGAGCTTTGCCCCCCTCGCGCACCCCTCTTCTCCGTCTCTGTCTTTTCCTGTGCAACAGTGTGCAATCCCTCTTTCCCCACTAGACAGAAGCGGAGAGCGACTGAGACGAATGGGAAGTGAAGGGGGAGCTGAGAGAAGCAGAGACAGAGGGAGGCAGATACATAAAGAGGCACAGAGGAATTGATGGAATGACAGGCTGGTGGCAGGGGACGCACTAGGAGAGAGAGAGGAAAGGAGAGAGGAAGGAGAGAGAGGAGGAGGGCGGGAGTGTTTAAAAGAGAGAGAGAGATTGGATGTAAAATAGGCAGCTTCACTGACAGTGGAGACAAAGGTAGTCTCAGACTGCATGTGCGCTTGCGATTTCATTCACTGACACACTCTCTCTCTCTCTCTCTTCAAACAAACACACATCCTCTCTCTCTTCCTCACTCACTCACTCACTCAGACAGACACACACCCTCGAGCAGGAGCGACAGAGCTGTGTGGGTCCGAGGCAGCATGAGAAGTGATATCTCTTCCTCCATACACACCGCTGGCTGATGCTCTAACTTAATTACAGCACACACACTTTACCCACAGGCGCACCTTGATTATAGGAGAGCAGACTTAGAATTACCACACACAACAAACTGCCTGCATCAAGAAGTCATCATGGGTCTTGTGATGGGAACCTTTTCCATGCAAACCAAGCAGGTGAACTACCACAAAGGTAAGACTCTGTTTTTATGTACAATGATCAGATTTCTACTTTAATGATCTGGGATTTCTCTGCTCATGTGCAAGAGAGGCAGCTGTCATGTTTTGTGTTTGTGCCTTAATGAAAGAAGCTTGTATGTTTGCATTCACACACATGAATATTGCAAAAGAAGTGCATTATGGGAAGGAACTGAGCATATACTGGGCAGTTAAGTTGACATAAAATTCAGTGTCATTAAGGGTTTATGATGCAATCTCCTGGCCACCTGTCCTGTTGATATGGGGCTATACATGCATGTGTGAGGACCCGAGAGCTGCTCAGTTATAGAAAAGCTGTTTTAATCATGTTTTTTTTTATTAGTGCTGAGATCATGATTATTAGTATAAAGCTGTGGTCATTGACCTTTTTCAGAAAATGATCCCCATTTATAATGACAGGATATGCTCGATCTACCTGCCCAAATGAGATAACACTATTACTGTTGTTTTTACAAAGACATTTTGAATATTTACCTACATTTAATCTATTAGATGAATTCTTCAGTTCATTCAAAACCTTCAATAAATGATCAAATCAAAAACTGTATTTAATAATCTGAATGGTCCCTGATGAAAAAAAAAAGAATTAATTATGACTTTGAGTGTTGAAGACAAGAACACTAAGCATATAATGTGCTTTTATAGTCTAACTACCTTTATTTAATGTTTATTCAACAGTGCATATTGAGGAACATACAATATCTTGGGAGTCTGTACAATGTCAATGTAAATATGACAGATCTAGCATAATGCTTATTTTCAGCATATTTTATTTTTAGTCCCAAACATGAAAGACAAACATGAAACCAATACAGACATAGGTTGAGTCTAACTAGTAAGACCTAACTACTCATCTTGCATACTATGAAAGGAATAAAAAAAAAGTTCGGTTTGATCCAATTATCCGTGCAAACATCTGGGTTTGCCAGAACATACTGGATACCCTTTCAATATGTGAAACAGTCTATCAGGTGTGTCAGAACACATGTATTTCAAATCCAGAAATTCAGATCTACTGGAAATGTGTCAAAGATCGACCAGTAGCTCGTGATCGGTAGGTTGGTTACCCCTTAGAATTATATTATTTAATTTTACATCATCAGCACCAGATTTGTTTTCTAAAATTCGGCACTCTTGACAATTCGTAGGGTTTCCCACACAAATCATACATAAGTGGGTCCCCTGGGTATCTGCAGCCCCTGAAGTATTATATAAATACTTTCCAACCAGTTCAAGAAAAAACTCCAAGAATAACTGCTATCCACATGAGAGTCCATGTCTCACCAGCGGATTAATGTGAAATTATTATACAGTATCAACAGTAAGCCTCCATAACAGAAGCTCACCTTCCACAACTAGAAATTACATAATATATTCTAAAAAAGAGGTTATATTATTGAAGTATCTTTATGCAACATACTGCCAATTAGGGGAGTAAGCAAATCCAGAAACACCCATATACCAGAATATTTTACTGCACAATTTTCCATTAATAATTAATAGAACATAACCAGTATCTTATTAAATATTTATTTGACTAACCTTTATGACATTTAAAATAACGCAATTTAATATCTTTAGGAGCATGATCTTGATTTGATGATGTCCTATACATTACCAGCAAAATGTTTGTTGTTACCAGTAAGTATTTCACCACCAAACATCATCAGTACTAGTGTACTACTTTTCAATTGTCAATGTTGAAGTAGCACATTTGAGGAAATCATTTCAATATATTGGAAAGGTTTTTCTAAAACAAAAGTTTGTCCCACCAAAGTAGTGTGGCTGTAGTTCCTTTGAGAGTGGGCTCTCATGTTGGCTGGTCAGTGGACTGGTCAGTGAGTTAAAGTTTCAACTTGCAGGCTATGTAAGGTCCCACATAATGCAAAATACAATTTATTTTATACACCCGATATTACATGGCCATGGCCTCTTTACAAATCCTCCTCCCTAATGTTGCTTGCTCTACTTTTCAGACAATTAGAAATGTAACAGTCAGTCTTGAATAATAATCCCTTAATAATGTCAGCAAGGGACATGCTACCTCACAAAAATTGGAGACCCCCCCGATCCAGGTGATTATTTAGCCTGAACACACTAATATCTAAACATGTTTGTACATTATTGTGCAGCCACAGTTAACTAGCAGCTTTCTAGGGATGTGAATGGCTCTGCAGGCAAGTTCTTTCCAAGTGCACTGCCATAAAGTATTTAAACAACTTAAAAACTGATAAATGACTTCTTAATCTACTCTGTGAATGCCAAAACAATGAATATTTCATAAGCAGCTGTTCATCATATTTAATTAGTCATTTGTAAAGAAAACAAATGTGTTAAACAGACTGATTAGACACTTGGAGCTAAAAATGTGGGCCATACAGAAGTGCCAAAAGAGAGATTAGAGAGTAAAGATTAGAGCACAAGCTGGAAAGCAGAAGCTACATCCACTTATTAAAAAGGGTGTGGTCAGACACAGCTCATGAGGATTTACATAAAAGCAGCAGTTCTGAGCAGGTCTGACACAAAGTCTTTTATAAACATGCCATATCCCAGTGTAACATTGACCTATTCCTGCAGTTGCAAGTTTTCTGACTGCCTTTGCCAGCATTGCCTGCATCAGTACTACACTCTTGGTTTCAAGCTTACCATACCCCAGCACCCTGCAGTCTCCGTCAAAGCATTCAAGATTTCATCCCAACTCTCCTCGAATTCTGCATGATAAAAAAAGCTCCAAATACTGGTGATGTTGCAACCTTGATCCAAACTCAGATATGTTCAGCTACTTCACTAAATGCTTAAAACTAATACAAAGACGAGCTGTCTGACTGATACCTTATAAGCCATTACTGATAAATAGTTAACATACTGTAGAAACCTCCACTATCAATGTGGGAGTGTTACCTGATTGGGTAAGCATGACCTGAGGTGTAACAGCAAAGCAAAAAGTGCTATAAAAGCTCAAGTCCATTTACCATCCTCCAGTGTGCTTGTGTGTCTGTATACCAAAGTGATTGTCTATGTCTATAAAAGGTGAAGGTATTTACCTTGTTGGCTTTCCTTACCATCCTGTTTCTGTCTGCCTTGCTTTTGTTTGACAGGAGGAAGCTGGCACTGACACTTGAAGCTTGCATGTTAATGAGTGAGTGTGTTTGCATCACTGCCTGTTTCTAAAAAATGAGCGTGAGCAGTTCTGTCCATGAAAATGAGTATGCACATAATTCACCCCTCAAATGTAGGCATGTGTACATGTGGGCGTGCATTTTGGATGTGTTTTTGTGGCAGCTGTGTGTGTGTAGGTTTGTGTGTGTGTGTGTCTGTGCGCAGTAAATCAGTGTGCTGTAATCTGTCAGCCTTTGGCCCTGGTCTGTCCTGAGCGTGTTGACCTCAGATGTGATAGTTATCACCAGCAGACACAGGGCTGCAGCACACGGAGGGAGGACACATGAAGCCTAAAATCCTTGTTTCACACAGTAAGACCTTGTTAAAACAGACTGAGCATTACATATGCTGTGTCAAAAACTGTGTAGGCGATGGAAATGATGTGAATTATGTGCTGTGAATCGGATGTTCGTCCCTTAGGAAGCTGCCTCTGAGCTGTCCTTATTCTCTTTGTTTTACCTGCCATGCGGTGCAGCCAGAGCACACAGAGTGTTTGAAAAAGCAATAAAACACTAGAGAGCACCATAAAGGCTTTTCAGAGATAGGCATATATAGCATCCTGCGTGGGTTGTTAGTTTTAATTTTTGACCCACACCTCATTGCATTGCATGGCAACAGCTCACAGCAGATACTTCGGATGTTTGCCAAGCAGATACTTGAGTCACATCTCAAGTGATCTATCTAGCTGCCTAAAATATAAATTCAAAGGAGACTAAAAAGATTTATGTGACAACAGAGGAAGATATTCTGTGTTGTCTTTAGCTCTTTTTTTTTTTTTTAGCACAACCCATTTACTCAGAAGGCAACACGCTTACAAAGCAACTTACATGTATTTTTAGCCAATTTAGTGCAGGATAAGCGCTCTTGTCTGGGTAACCTCTGAATAGCAGACACTTTGAAGTATGCTCTGTTAGTAGTGAGGAAAAAGGAGGGAGGAGAGAGGAGTAAAAAGTGTAAGAAAAAAAAATTAAAAAGTTGAGAGAGGAGGCGAGGGTGCTCCTCGGGGGGCTGCAGTGTGAGTGTCATCGAATGTGTGTGTGTTTGTGTGTGCGTGTGACTATGTGTGTGTGTTTCCACCATCTGCTGCAGTGTTTATAAAAAGTGGCCTAATGAAAGCAGGGCAGGATTCATTTTGCATGGAAGGTTGGCTCATCCTTGATCGCAGCCCAACGTGAGGCAGCGACCAGCTGGGATGCTCCCAAAGTTAACTCACTGAGAAAACAGAAGTTTTAAGGATGAGAGAATTTTCTGATTCAGTTCGCCTCTGTGCCTGCAGAGAGACACAGAGGAGAAGAGTTGTGACTTTTTATATGTTCATAACTTGTAATTAAACATATCCACTTTGGACTGAAAACTAAGTCACATGACCGTGTTCAGACTCGATATCAAATCATTGTGGTCGGGCCTGAACCTTCTTTATATCAGAATATTTAGGAACATCAAAAAGCCCTCTGGATCTAACAATCAAATAGTCATTGCTTTGTCTTCATCGGTGTTATGGGTATTATATTACACTTGAGTGAGTTTTATTTTCACTTTAGTGTGCTTAGCATGTCTGCTTTAAGCACCAGACAGAAAGTCTGTAATTGCACTTCTTCACCTGTTCACAGAGACCTTGGCTGCCTCTGACCACTCAAACAGATATTTCAACTTCAACTTCATCTTTTTGTCCCCTAAGGGAAATTTGCTTTGGAACAAGGTAAAAAAGACAATAACACACAGTCACATCAAGTCAGTCATCAACAAAAACACAGGAGCACATTAACCAATAGAAACACCAATGAGCAAACCAGGAATGGAGCCATCCCTAATGAACAGTGCCATAACAGCGACACAAAAGAAATCAAACAAGCTGATTAATTTTTATATTCAGCTCGGTTATGGCTTGGAACATAAAAGAGTTCTTCATCCTATTTGATTTGGCAATTGCTAACAAACTCCACATGATGAAGATGGTCAGGACACTGCATGATGTCCTGAGCCTTGGATCTTACTCTGTCACAGAAGATTTCAGACAGAGTAGGGAATTTTACACCAGTGATTTTGCAACATTTAGGACATGTTCAAGCCTCTTTTTACCCAATAAGGCAAGACTCCCAAACCAGGAAATCAAAGCAAAGGTGAGAACAGACTATACCATGGAACTTTAAAGTACTGTCATCATCTAACAACACTTTGAAAATTTCGGAGGAAGTGCAGCCTCTGTTAAGCTTTTTTAAAAACTCCATTTGTGTTGTCACTGGCTGTCAGCCTGTTGTCAATGATGACACACATGGTTTTGAGTCCTCTCCAGTTTCTCACCTTTTACAGTTGTGCTCCTGACTTCCTCCTAAAATCAATACACATGTGCTTTGTCTTTGGAGAATGTTTCGTTTTAAAAAGGTCTCATCACACCAGTCAATAAAAACATCCACCACTGGTCCTGGAGCTGTGTTTCCCCCTTTTGACAGACAATCGCTGTATCATCAGCAAATTGTTTCTGTCAGTAGTTTGAGCCCATTGGCTCGGTCAGTGGGAACCCAGGGCAGGTAAAAGACTGTACATTAAATGTAGAGTTGTTGGCAAGATTGGCCCAAATTATAGAAAAAACATTCTCTTCCATTGGCATTTTGATGTTGCACTGCACTGTAGGTTGGCCCAGTGCTGCGGTCATTGTGGATTCATGTTGAATTCGGATATAGGTAAATGTATGTATGTGTAAATGTGTATTTGTGTATATGTAAATATTTTTATATGCATATATGATTATATGTAAAATTAAGAGTATGGCTTTGCTTGTTCTATTGTCAATCAATCAATCAATCAATCAATCAATCAATCAATCTTTATTTGTATAAAGCCAATTCATAACAAGTGTTGTCTCAAGACACTTTACAATCGAACACAAAGCTCTTCATTTTATGGATACACATATATGCATAGATACAGACATATATACACATTTAAAGATACACAAATACATAAATATACAAATACATACATCCATCACCCAACATGAATCCACATAGCCAATCATGAATCCCTCCATCATTGCGGCAAGCAAAAACCTTCAGTTAAGCAGCAGGAAATCTTGAATGTGGATCTCAGTCTAATGATGAATAGCAAACCACACAATGCTGTGATGGGTGCAAGGGCGAAGGAAAGGAGGTAAGAGGAGACAAGTGGACTAAAGTAAGAACTATTAAGTGTCTTGAGATGACACTTATTATGAATTAGAGCTTCATAAAGATTGATTGATCAATTGATTGATACATTTTTAGTTTGTGTTATGAGATTATTAATAATTTACACAAATTAAATCATATGAAGATAGAGTTGCCAAATATTGAACTACAGCTGTGGATGTTCTATCAGTGCTCTTACTGTTCAGGTTTAGTCTACATATGCTTGGCATAGCGTAATCATCAGTGTACATGCTACACTCTTAGTCATGTCTACAGGAGCTTTTTTTTTCTTATTATTTAATGTGTTGTCAAAATCATTGCAAGAGGCATTAAACATAGCAAAGATTATGACAAAATATCTTGTATTACACTTCAGCCACTCAAACTCTTTTAAGTATAACTCCATTTTTAGAAGTGCAATTGTGACATATTTCCTTTATATGCAAAACACTTAGACTGTATTTAAAAACAGATTATTATTAATGTAGGTTTTTAAAGATGAGAGCTAAAATGTTCTGTCGAAAACCATGGGACCCAATGGGGTTACAGTGCAGAGTTAGGGCACTTGCTTATTTCCAAACCTCTCATTGGTTTAAAATGATAAAACCCACAGGCAGACCTGGAGGGTGTACAATGGCAATAATTTATGAAAAAGAGATTTACAAAATATAGAGATACAAAATTTTGCACTAATGCAGCAATATCTTTAATTTTCTGCCACCAGCAGATTTGATTTGAGCCAAGTGCAATTAACAGGAAACACATTGCTTAAAATATGTTGAAAATATATATGTATTTTTTTAATAAACGTTCTTTATTATGTTGATTCCTTTTACCTGCATTGGCAGTTGTGATTGGACCTGTAAAGTGTTGAGGTTTCAAAACCCAAAGACATAAACAAACCAGAGGTATGTCAGTTTATCTTTTTCGTAGTTTCATAACTTGAAGGTTGTTTTGGAAAGACTAGAGGCAGGGTGCTGGTGTCTGTGTCTGTGCCCCACATACAGAGCTACAGAAGCTGTTGTCCTAAAATTGTTCAAAATTGCTGCAGACCAGTGTTTCTCAAACAGGTTGGCCAGTTGTAGGTGACACTTGGGAATTTGAACAGGCATAAGTTACTGTTACTACCACAAAATGACTTACAAAGTAACTTATGTAAAAGACCTTGGAAATCTTTGGAAGGACTGTCTTTTGGGATGAAAGGAGTTCATAGGTAGAGGATATTTTTCACTCTCTCTCATTGATCTCATCACGGGAGTGATTTAATTGTTGTGTCCAAATGAGTGAAATAATACAGTTTTTTCTATAAACATGTTATAATGCACTTAACTACCAAACTTTTAAAGTTGGATGACAAAAATGTTGTTAGATGCAAATTTGTTAAACTATAACAATTGTGGTCAAACACTGTCTTTCTGTGTGCTTTGGTAGCGATATTAGAATCAGAATAACCAAAAAATAATTCTAGTTGAGAATCAAGGATAATTAGCTCAAGATATCAAAATCATTTGTCTCCATGCTTGGTGATTCCCTAATAATAATAATACATTTTATTTGTAAAGCGCTTTTCTCTGCACTCAGAGACACTGTAAAGAGGCTTAGAACATCTTATCAAACAACACAATAATAAAAGTTTCAAAAGAAAAAGAAAAAAGCATACAATACATATAAAAGCCGTCATACATTGACAACAATTCTAAAAAGGTGGTTGGGGGGCTGAATGTGGACAGGTTCGAGCAGTTTTAAATATGTAATGGTTGTGCAATCCAGAGGGTTGGGCTGGCCACAGAGAAGGCTCTGTCCCCCCAGGTTTGGTGCTTGGCGTCAGGTGGTAGGGAAAGGAGGTGGTCTTCTGAGGATTGGAGGTCATGGGAGGAGGTGTTGTGGTGGAGCCACTTGTCAGTTCATTACAATTTGTTCTACATTCCTTGTAAATCAAGGACGACATGCTTTAATCAAAGGCAGTCAGCACAAATGACAACACAATACTTGAAGATGGGATCATGGCAGACAAGAAATAGAAGTTATTAAAACTGTTGCTTAATTTTATGGCACTTACTGCACAATGTCCATTGTCTGTATGATTTAAAGCAAGGGTGGAAACACTAGCAACAGAAGAATTTGTCTATGGAACTCATCATGTAGTATCAGGAATGACATGTGGTTGACAATTGCCACTAGCCTTAGTGGCCTACGTTTGTCCCAAATCCATAGAAGTCAACACAGGACTGGATAAAGAACTGATAATGGCTTTCGTATCAATAAAATCTTATTCCTATCCCTATTCATCATGTTCTTAAACTATGTGAATGTAGGCTGTGTCAAATTGTTCTTGTGTATTAACTTGGGTACAGCAACTCCACAGGATCCACATTTAGCACAGACATGAAGGTTGGCCTGCACAAATTCATACTTGTCTTGTAAATCAAGCAAAACCATGTGATGGCTTGTGAGCTTCATTTATAGAAATGAGTGGCTTAGAGGAAGATCCTGATGTCATGCAGCAAATCCATCCCTTGAGGTTTTACATATTCTATGCTATTTCCTGTAGGCATCATTTTTATGGAAGATACAGTGTTTACCAATTGTATTTATCTCTCTGCCAAGAATAGGCTTTAAAAAAAATCACCTTTTAAATGCTTGTGATTTGTTGCACACTGATATACAGGCAGTGTTGCACGCCATGAGAAGTACACAATGCTTCATTTGGGGGCAGAGGTCACAACCACTGGCAACTGATTGAGAATTGATTTCTTCAAGAGTGATAGGTATGCCTCCAGGTTCAAGCATTATTTATGCATTTATCCACAAGTGAGACAGAGTGACTGTTATGTAATCATTTACATTTTAAGATATAATATGTAAAGTTTTTAGAAAAATGGAAATGGAATTCTTTAGAAAATTAACTGATTCTTTCTGTTAAACTGTTGCCTCTTTTTAAGCCTTCTGCTTGAAAATTAATTACCCATAAAGAAAAGAGTATATCTCTGAAACTACACAGTCTATTAGAATATTTTTTGTCACAAAAAAGGGAACAATTAGGAAATTTGTTCAGATGTGTAATTATCAGAATTTTTATGTTACTGGGTCAGAGTAACTGAAGATGGTACACAGTGTAAATGAAAGATTTCATTTCAACCTAAAAGAAAATTACAATTTAATAGTATTTATCCATTTTGAATAATGCAGTTGCAGCTTTAAATCTCTAAAAATGAATCATAAAAGATGTGAACCTTACCTCTGTCAAGGTTAATTCTGAAGTGAAGCAAAGCTGAATTAGAGAGGCTTAAAGCTAGATTTTGTGACAATTGAGGTCTGAAATTTCGATTAAGGTCCACAGCTTGCACAGACTGTGGTATATTTAGGGCAATATCTCTGCAGTGGATTGGTCAATTTGGAAGGTTGACCCTTCCAATGAACTGTCAGAGCCAATAGAATTGAGGGGTGGTACCCAAATCTGCAGCAAAACCACCATTGGCCAACCACATTGTGGTCCAATCAGACACTGCTGCATTATCTATGCATAAATGCAAATACTCCCCCAATGCAAATGATCATAGGAACTGATCATTTGCTCTCAAATCTGACGTTTCATTAGAAAACAGCAAAGGTAAGACCATTTTTTTTTTGTTTCTTGCTGTACACAAATGATTTTATTTGTTCTCTTCTTTGGCTGCTGGTTTACTGAGTTTTGATTGCAGAGCTAGGCAGATGGAATTGATGGAAAGGTCTCTGTCTCAGCTTTCAGCTGATACATTGTTTGTGTGTGTAGCACCGTGTAGCACAGAGCGGGTGGTGAGTGGCTCAAAAAGATGGCAGGCTACGCAGATTTTAATATTGAGCAATTTGATGTGCAACATGATTATGTACATGATTTGTGCACTGTACTTTGCTTTTTGTTGCTGAGCTTACTTTTAGCCCCCAAATTGGGGCACTCTAGGGTTCAACAGCTTTAATGGATAACCTCAAGTTTTTCTGAAAGTTTTCAAAGAGAAAGAAATACTTTATATTTTTACCATGACAGACAAGGTTTGTTCATTGTTGCCATGAGAACACGTATTAATGCTCGTGAGCTGACTGGGCAGGTAAGCAGAACATGCTTCTACTGTTCTGTCTCAGTTCGTTTGCTGTGCTGTGTACCTGTGATGGACCACCATAATTCTCTGCCTGCAAGCTGCTCTGTCCCTTAAACATCCCCCTGTAACTCTATTCCCCAACCCCTGTTCTCCATAATGTGTATTTGCTACACAACTAGCATATTTCCTTCATAGATACATTTCAAATAACAAGGAAAAACGCCTCTGAAGTGGACTTTTTAAATCACTCAAGGCCAGTCCAAGAATGCTTTGTGAGTCATTCACAGCACGAAACAGGAAGTCTTTTTTTTTTTTAAGAAAACGGTTGCTCTCATTAAGCATCCCCCACCCCACCCGAAAAAAACAGATATACTGGCTTTCTTCGTAAACACACCTTACACCACTCAAGTCCTTTTTTAAGTGAACAGTGAAGAAGAGTGGAGCTGATTGTGGGGTGCTGGTTTGGCGGAGTGGTTAGCAACCATGCACGTCCCATGTACAGTACATGCTTCTGCCGGTCCAGATTCAAATCCAGTCTTTGACCGGTTTGCAGAGCGTCTTACTCTCTCACCCCTTTCACAAGCCTATCCACTGTCTCCCTCCTATCAATAAAGGCACAAAATGCCCCCCAAAAAAATACATTTGAAAGAGTGGAGCTGATATTAGGGCACTCTCAACGTTTCTATACTGCTTTGTTTTGACTCATCTTCAGTTGTTTTGTTTGGTTGAGGGTCCCCTGGTGGTGGACTTTTACATACTGAGCATTTAAGGATAACAATAATCTTCATGATTAATTGCTTGAAAAGGAGAATGAGACCTCCCTCATTTCCACCCCACACTCTTATCTCTAACTTCAAATCTGATTTAAAGGATAAGTTCGGTTTCTACAGCTTTCACATTGTATATAGAATGAAGTAGAACAATATACTCACCCAGAAGGCTTTCCTGATCCGAACAGTGCTTCGGGAGGTATTTAGATCCGAAATCAAGCAGCGGACATTCGTATAATGGTAGCACATGCATAGGCATGTAGAGCGCCGCTCCTAAAACTGCATTAATCATCCAAAAACTCATTAGTTTCACCAATATTTCATCATGGTCCGCTTGGGCTACGCCTCCACGACAGTCCGGTGTCGCTCCACACATGTTTTTGTGACCGTGCTGACCTCTGAACTGAAAACTTTCTTTACAGCTGCCGTGCATGTGCAGTACAGCTCATTGTTTCAGGGGCGCCCGCCGGCTACTCAGAAACTTTCTTCTTCCAGTTTTGTGCAAAATGGACGAATATCTATCGGATGAAGATGTTGTGGATGAGAACTTTGAATATGATGGGTGTCCTTACAGTTTCGAGCCAGAGTTTACAGATGAGGAGTTCATCGAAAGGAGGACGCGGAGGCAAAGAGAAGAACAGCTGGCCAGAGAGCAGTCTTCAGTTCAGAGGTCAGCACAGTCACGAAAACATGGCTCAATCAACAAAGCAAGCATGGCAGAGAGAAATTGCTCGAAATTATGGCTCTACTTTATTAAATGTGATGGAGATTATGCTCGCTGCAATATTTGTGACGCCAAGTGTAAGGCCAGCGGCGGAAATACTTCAAATCTGAGGAAGCACCTGGTGACGCACAAAATTTTCCTTAAAGCTGAAGAGTGCACAATTTTTGATAGCCTCAGATCTACGACCACAAAGGATTCATTCTGCACTGTTAGCACGCCTGTGTCCAATGGCAACTAGTTGTCTGCAGCCAGAAACACAGGAAAAGAAATGGCTTTAACATTTGGTGATGGCAGCAAATGCGACAAGGAGGATACCTGGTCCAGGTAAATGAGCCTCGTGTTTAAGATGGTATTAGCTTGGCATTTTAATGTGCGTCAGTTATCATTATCAGATCGGTTCCTTGTACTTTGTAACGTTAATGTAAATGCTTTTTTTATTTACAGCTCTGTCTGACCTATTGTTAAACTGCCCTAAAGTTAAAGTGAGGGCTGCAGTTAATTTATTAAGTTGTGGTTCATTTTAGTTACTGGTTTTCATGTTGAAGACATTTTTGGAACAACTACAATGTTACAGTACAAACAGTTGAATGTTGTTTTGATATATATCTGTCAAATTTTAAATTTTGAAAAATTAATTTACATTGAAAAAATTTGCGATCTTAATATTAAACAAATTTATATTTATTACCCCATAAACACACGCAAAAGTACCGAAAGTTGGTACTGTTGAGTACCGATACCGACTCCCAGGTACCGGGCATCGGTATGGTATCGGTTCAAATGTGAAAGGTACCCATCCCTAAACACAGGGATCAAACCCAAAATCCTCTTGCTGTGAGGCATGTGCCCTACCTGCTTTGCCACTGTGCAGCCCAGCAGTGTAACAGGGTTTCTTAATTAGACAAATCCCCTTCAAGTGAGTACGCCCCTTTTTTTCCTTGTAATGAATTATTTTGGTGGGATGATCTGTTATTTCCTGACAGAGGTCATTGCCCTGGACAGAGAAAGCATGGATTCAAATTGAGCATTGGACCTCGCCCCAAAATCATTCCCCTCTCTCTCTGTCCTCTCTCAACCAGAGGGTGTTATTAGTTTTTTTTGTGGGAATAAGGTTTACAAATCTTGTATTTTTTTTAGTCCAAAAAGGGGTAAAACAAGGATGTGTCAGTGGGCTTACCACCCCATATTCTCTGCCTCCCTTTCCAAACATTAATAAAATCCCTTTCCCAAAAGGCCAGTTGAATAAGTGCACTACATACTGCGCTTTTTTATTTGCAAAATAATAAATGATTTTATGACAATTCTCTGGTGGCTTGCAATTACATTATCATTGTCGTCTACACTGTCCAGCACACATATTAACAATGGCCATGGAAAAAAAATACATTTAAACTAAAAAAAAAACAAATTTCTTCTAACATTTTAGATAATTGAGATATAAATTTAAATAAAAGATATGAGTGTTCTCCAGAAAAATAATTTTACTGATATTGTGCCACATTTTACATTTATCTACCAGCTGATTTAAACATTAATGTGAAACTTTTATGCCTACAATTATTACGAAAGCTACCTATCCACTGGAAATCCAGTCCTCTTTTATTTTAACAGATAATACAATATATTTGATTTAAAATGCTGAATATATTAACTCATTCATTTTTTGTGCACAGTGGTTGCCCATATGACAGTCTGAGAGTAGCTTAACATTCCACTGTGCTTGCTAAAGCTTTTTTAATTAAAGCATGATGGTAAAAAAAATTCGCCAGTTTGAGTGACCATCAGTTGTTCACTGTTTTCAGAATGCATTATGGGGTACATGTCATGCTCACTTAGATGCCAGACAACACTACAAAATTGCTTGCTCACTCTACATGTAAAGTCAATGTACAGCCACGACGGGATGCGGTTAACCCTCCCGCTATGCGACGGACTCGATCTGGGCGACCTGGTCACTCGTCACTCAGTTGCCAAAGTTGAAAAATATGAACTCTTCAGGCCATGACAGCCAATCAGTGTTGTGTGGTGTGTGATGGTACCTTTGGCAGACTGTTTTTTTATTCCGGATCACAGAGTGACAATCCATGTCTGTGTGGGACATTAGTTTGGTGAGTACATTTGTTCCGCTTGGACGGTGGACAACTTGCAGATGATGCTGCTGTGGGACCATCAGCTTCGGTGTTTTGTGGTGGGTAGATGAGTGAAAAGGATACCGTTGGAATAATGTCAGCCAATACATCTTAATGTACGATACGATATGAACACCATGTAACTCAAGCAGACTTCACAAAAATAGGTATTTAAAGGAACGTGACGTGACTTGGGTGGTCAACATTATCTCAATCACCGAGTTGCATTTAATGTGAACACAGCTTTAGGCAATGAAATGTATATATTTAGGGAAATCAGGGACCAGTGTAAAATTACATTAAAGGAATAAAATGTGTAACCTTTAGGCTTCATCAGGTTATATCTGCATGCATCACACCACTAAGTCATCATGTGACTGCATTCAGGAAAAAAAACATCTACTTTGAGCTGAGAGGAGTGCAGGTGAGTACTGCTGCAAACACAGCTTACATTGTAAAAACAATTTCTGTCCTGCATGCCAACTTTACAACATTTATAATCAGATAATGTGATCCATCGTCTAACAGAGTGCTCAGTATTGATCATTTTCCTAGTGCTTCATTGACTTTTGACCAATGAGTATAGCAAAATTTAACTGTATTTAGTGGGAGGTTACATTATTTGCCTGAAAACATGGTTATTATGAAGGCTATAATTTAAAAAAACAAAGAAAACAAAAAAAGGCCTGTCTTGATTGAGAGCTCTCGGTGGTAAAATGAACTCACTGCAGATTTAGGTGATCAAAAAAAACTGGAGGCAAATCAAACTGTGATGGGTGTTTTTTTCTTTATAAGTGACAAAGCCAAAGTAATATTGCAACAAAGAGGACCTCTACTCTTCTCTTGAGAGTAGAGATATTAGCTGCTGCTCCAAAAAGCTCATATACATGAAGTGGTATAGGTTGCCCTTAAGAAATCTAACAACAATTAGCTGTCTGTACCTTGAGAATAAAAAAATGAAAATAATAAATGTATCTTGTGTCCCTGTGCACAAACTGCTGTGCTGATATGAAATATCTCCCGGCGGTTGTGTAATAAACTACAGAACCCGTACCTTTCCAACACATTCATCTCCCTGTCCTTTTGCTCCATTTGTTTTTGCCACCTCTCTTATTTCTCTCCTCTCTCTTGCTCCATCAAGTGGATTTTCTTTCTCGTTTACGTGTCTTGCTCTAACTCACCCCATTTCACCTCCTCTTTTGTCTTTTATGTCTTTTTCCCTTCAAGATGTATTTTTTCTATTTCCAGAGCCGCTGTCTTTATGATCTTTGGCGTCGTCTGTCTTTGCTTTTTATCTCAGGGTTTCTCTCTGTTTTGCTCTCTTGAACCCTCACATCTTGTTGTGATCAGGTTTTCTGTCCGAGATTGTCTGGTTTTACTGTGAAAATTCCTCCAAACAGCTTGCTTTCCTGTCGACTTTTAGGGTCTGATAGACAAATATAAATAGCTGAGTGTATGTAGGACTGTTGGAGAAGAGGTGCGTTGTTTCCATGTCTCAATTAGCTGTGGGGCTAAAAGAGCTAAAAAAAAAAAGGGAGGACCATTTCTTTAACAGGCTTTATAGTTTCCACTCCTCACTCTCATCTCTGCACATCAAAAGAGGTGCACCAAAAGGCCAATTAGGACAGTAAAAGAACGTCATTAGGTGTATGGAAACATGGGGATGAGTTTTCCGGGCATTTCCCAAGCCGGAAGCATGTATATGTTTGTGTGTGACTGAGCATGAGTGTGAGATGATGAAATGATAAAATTATACCCTCACGTTTTATATTCCTTTATGCACCAGCATTTGCTCTGTAGCACCTTCACAAAGGCACAATTTCCATTTTTAATAAATCTGCTCTTCATTTAGGATCTTCTTTGATCTTTTACTGTTGCAAATCTAACCCATATCCCAGCTCGCTATGTTTAATGAAAAATCAAAATAATAAAGATACTCTATTTGCATGTGATTTGCTGCCAAACGATTGGCTCAGGTCTTCAAAGATAAACAACATTTTCCATGCAATTTATCTCCACAGACAGCTCAGCCTTGTGCTTGCCTTTAGGCTGTGTGATACAGGCGCCAACGTGAGAGATGCAGATGATGAATATAGATGGCTACTTAGCTCCAAGTGTAATGTTCAGCCTGTGTACTCAATCTTTACAGCCCTGATGCTCATCACTTGAGCTTAATTAATTTGACAGCTACATAAAACAGAGCAAATGGTAAATGTGTACAGAGATATGTAACATTTCAACCCATGCACATCACTGTATCATCATTAAATTCAAATTCAGCCTCTTCTTTTTTCATTTCAGCTATCCATGGGCACAAGGCATGCATGTCCATTGAGGTTAAGCTTGAATATCAAATATGTTTTTTAGAAGAGTCAGTGCATCATTAAAAACACTCTATTTTAGAACCCACTTTCCTTCATAAGAGGTTCTGACAGGGTTTTTTTTCCCATATTTTTAAGCATCTTGTATTTTTAATCAAATGGTTTCTGTGTTACTAATATGTGGGCAGATCTGAGGAGGATTCAAGGTGAAAACACAGTACATGAGTCATTTATTGATGCATATTCAGTACCTAAGTCAAGCCCTACTGAGGTGATTATGTCTATGATAAAATGAAGTGCACGATTCAATGATCCAACCTTCTCTCTTTACCTTTCAGGGTTCACAGACTCAATTCGTAGCCAAGATTTTAGCTGATGGCGCTCCCTTACAGCTGGTACCGTGTTTGTCTAAATTGAAGTTCCTAACCACCAGGCCATAGATTATTTGGTACCAGGCCAGTGATAAACAGAAATAAATGGATTTTATTACCATTTGTTGAACAAGGAAGATCCAAGGGTGTTTAAATTGAAAATATGACCTCATCCCTGCACATCCACCTATGTAGCATGATTGATGAATGTGATGATGAAAAAGTACAATTTGAGGTGAACCTGGGGTTTAACCTATGTGTATGCACCCTTTAAGCTGTGCTATGGATGGTGTTGGAAAAAATATGTCTATGCAGTATTTGTTTAGATGGCGGCATGGTGGCACAGCAGGTAGTGCATGTACCTCGCTGCAAAAAGGTTGCTGGTCTGAACCTCATGTCAGGTTTGGGCTTTTTCTGTCTGGAAAACCTTTCTGTCATGCACTCCCTGTGCATGTGTGGGTTCTCTCTGGGCAGTGTGTGAGTGGTTGTCTGTCTCTCTATGTGACCTTGTGATTGACTGTTGACCAATCCAGGCTGTACTCTGCCTCTTGCCCAATGTCAGCTGGGATAGGCTTCAGCCCTCAATGACCCTGAAAGTGACAAGTGATATAGATAATGAATAGATCAAAAATTTGTGTCACTGTGATACAGTCAAGGCTCATGGTAGTGCTCAATGTCTTGGTGTAAAATAATTTAATTCAGAGGTAAGAACAAACAAGTATCCCCCCAATATTCAACAAAAACATCAGATCAGCTCAGATCGATGACAGAGATGTTGCTTGTCTTGGCCAGTTATGAAAAAACAGTTTCACTGTGTTCCCCGAAATGATCAAAGACTGAGCAAAATGTTATACAGCCTGAGCTAACTACACATTCTCTGTCTCAGTGGTTTAGTGTTGGAAATAAAAGTTTCTGGCTGTGGAAGGAAAAGGGCAAAAAGGAAAATGAACAGCTTTAATTATCCACTGAGTTAAAACCCCAACTGAATGTGTGAGAAACCGTAAGAGACTGTGTACATTAATCATGCCTTTCACTGATGTTAAACACACTCTACAGTGTGTCAGTTTTCTGTTTGTTTCACTGAGATGATGCCTACACAACAGAATAATCTTACATTAGAAACGACTGTTAAATAAGTGCGTCTTAGCTGCATTGATGCGTGCGGATTTGTGAATGCTGTAAATGCCTCACAACGCATTACTGTCACCTCATAAGCATCAGGTCAAGTTCACATCTGTGCAGGCTCCTCATAGATCATGTCACATAAACATGATTAATAGACAGAGAAAAGAATCTGAAAATGGTCATAAATCTGATTTGGAGTTTATTTAGTATATTTAGAAGCACAACTTTAAAATTTTAACTCCAATCATTCACCCATCTGATTTCTATTCCAAGTATTCTGAAGAAACAGAAGGACAGTGACTGATACCTGGATATACATTTTTTATAAAACCAAGGAACATCATGATGAAACCTCTGTCAAGTCATGGGGGATTTTGTAACTTCACAGTATACTGTCCTCTAGTCCAGGCTACTGTTGCTTAGACTAAATAATCATCTGTTCAAGTTTTGAAACATACCTGAATTGCCAGGAATTAAGTAGAAGTAAGTCAGCAATATTAAATGTTTACATTGATTTTCAGTCATCTGCAGTTCACTCTGGAAATAGAAAATGAGTGATGGTACAAGATTCCTGTTGACCTTTACCTTCTCATGAGAGGCACATTAGTGGTGTAAGGTAATGGTGATGTAAGGTAGCTTGCAGCGCTTACATGGTGTATGCTCGCATTGCCTGATACATTTCATGGTTCTCTGTCTTAGAAATCAGGATTAGAATCAGAAACACTTTACTAATCCCCAAGAGCAAATTTGGTTGTTTCTGTGCTGTTGTATGGCTGTAGGAATATCAGATTAATACATTAAAATAAGATAAGAGTAATAGAATTTAAATAAGTAAAAATTACAATGAACAGAATATTTAAGACATTATTTCCTAAAATAAATATAAGTACAAGTGTGTATATAGTGGGTGAGACCCTTTCTTTAAGTTCATTCGTCAGCCATTTTATCAAATGTTTTTTTCTTATAATTGCTGTTCAGATTTGTATATTGTTTCTTATTTTACGATTGCTTTTGTTACTTTGCAGCACTTACTATTCTGAGTTTGTTTGTGATAGTATCAAGTTGCATTTTACATCAGTATCTAAAGATATTTAAAGACAAAAAGTTGTAGTTAGTTGAATAAGTTACTTTACCTAGTTTCAAGTGCCCAAATATTCAGTAGTATCTGCCTGTTCATACTGGCCTTTCTTTGTTCCATTGTTTAGAGCACCATGAGAGTCTGCAGACCATAGACATCTATAGAAAGGCCAGGTGGTTCATCCCTGCTGTTGGCCAATGGTGGCCATCATATTACAGTGCGTTTGCTCACTCATAACACTGACGTCTGTCGGGGATCTACTGAGAAATAACTGTTGCGTGCTCCATTGACAACAGACTTTGTCGTAATGTCAGAGAAGTAGTTTTAATCCTGCATAGTTAAGATGATAAAATTTATTTAGCATATCATAACGTAATATTAATATATTAACTTTATACAACTTTAACTTTTTTCTTATATAATATTTCCTATAACATTTGTAATAAACCAAGTCGTTTGTAAATTGGTCAAGATTTTAGCGAGTCAAGCATAAATATATTTGAGTAGGTGTCTTACCTCCAATTGAATAGGGGAGACTGGGGACAGTTGCAACACCTTTTGCATTTGACTCTGTTACTCAGACATAGTTTGGATTAGACAAACCAAATTTATACAATAAACTGAAATCTGTATTTTGATTTGAATCTTGAGGTAATCGGCTTAATTTCATTTCTATCTTTATTTGTTTTTGTTACGTTAAAAGTTATTTCTTTAAACTCACTGTTTGAGAAATTCACATCTTGTTGGATGTCTTCTGTGTTGCCTTCTTACCATTTTCCCCAACAGTAATTGTACTACAAAGTGAAAAAGCATTTGTCCAAAGCATTATATGTAGAAATTTACTTTGAAACATTTGACTGTTTGCCCATTCTGGTATAGCTTTTGACATTTAAATCCAATAAAATTAGTTTACAAATTAGTTTAAAATTCTTATGTCATAAAAAGGTCACATTCAGAAAGAAACAGGGATGTGGCAGCATGAAGATGTAGCCAACACTTAATGCAGATACACCCAGTAATAAAGCCATGGGGACATCGGCAGGAGCATTCATGCAAACTGTACACATTTTTGAACAGTTACATTTCTTATCTGAGACTCTTGTTAACATTTTTTAGAAATGCAAGGGTTTCATTTGCATTACATGCTATTTAAGGTACCAAAAGAAAAATTTTATTCATTCAGTTAAAGTTGAGTCCTTGCTGCGAGATAAGTGAACCTTTTCAAAAACAATTCCATCAATCAATCAATCAATTAATCAATCAATCAATCTTTATTTGTATTGCACCAAATCATAACAAGTGTTACCTCAAGACACTTTACAGTAGAGCATAAAGCTCTTCAAAACCATATATGCATAGATACATATATACATACAAATATAAAATACACATATGTTATTAAATATATACATCCAACATCCAATAATTAATAAGTCAATAAATGCACAAGTATAAGTGTCATATCAAATTGTACATTCGATAGTCTCACACCGGCTGAGCTTCTTCTGTTGCCTCCAGATTCCTGCAGAACACAATCTTAGATCCTGACCAGTGTTTTCCTCGCTCCCTTAACCAGAAAATTTATACAAATGTGTTTGAGTTAATATATATGTGTTTTCTAAAGACGTCACATCCAATGCCAAACTGGTTGGCTTCGAGAATAATGATGGAGCTGAAAGTGTGTCGAGGAGGAAAACAGCTCTATTCCCTCTGCTCCTTCGTCCCCCCTCTATCTCTGCCTCTCTTCCCATCGATTCTCTCTTTAATCACACTCCATCTTGCATTAAATCTTTATCCTCTGCTTCTTCACACTCCACATTTCTGCTTTGTTGTTTTGGTCCTCCTTTTTCCTTTTTACACGTGCCTTTATCACTGTTTCTCCATTTATCTTTGTCCCCACTTGCCCCTACATCCATCTTTTTCGACTCCTCCTCGCCATGATGATGACAGATCAATAGCACAGAATCCTTTAATTATTCTCTTTTTTATAATGTGATGGGAGCTGTAGCGAGAGGCTCACTGTGTGTTCACTAATAAAGATACAGAGGAGCAGCTGTTTGGGAATCCATTCGAGCCACACTTATTAGAATCGATTTTTCTAATAGACATGTTCATCCCTGTCTAAAGCCACACTGAACCCTGATGAATGCTCACCGACTCTGTGTGATACTGGAATATTATAGACAGGGGCTCTGTGAGCAGCTAGGAGGTCTCTCCAACTTGTTTAGAAATCCATCTAACTATGTGTATAACACCTAATTAATATGACATTTGAGGGTTTTTCTTTAAGTCAAGGAAATCAGTGAGCTTTGGTTTTACTATTAGCCTAAAGAAAATAGACTAAATTGCAAAAATACATTATCAATGTCCAATACTTAAAAAGACAGCTGTGAAGAGCTTTCCAATGCCCTTTTAAAGGTAAATTTATGAAATAAGCTATGCAAAAATGCTGCACCATTACTTGGGGTTTACTGGGATAGAACTTAAAGGAGACACATCATGCTGATGCATGATTTGATATTTACATATAATATAATACATTTGAAAACAAGACCTTACACCCCCTTAATTTTCAAAAAATGAGATATTGTATTTTTTCTGATGTCCTAGAACAAGATTTGATGCCTCTGAAAATAGGTCATTTCGAGATGTCCGTGAGATTTAAATCGTCGTGACGACACGAGGTACCTTTCTTTTTATTGGAGTAATCTGATAAAACACTTCCTCCTCTGTGATGTCCGTTAGCCCCAAAACCGTCACCGAGGAACACATTCGTCCAGCAGCAGTATATAGATCCCTAGATCACACTCACTCATTACCAGCTCTGGCCTGTAGGGGGACTCAATACGTGGTCGTAGCTTTGAGTCTGCCAGAAAATACAGTAGAAGAAGAAGGACAGGCTGGCTCCACCCCCGATAGAACTGACCAATCAGAGCACAAAGGGCTGTGACGTTTGTCTCCTGGAACTTTAGGTCAGCCTGAGATCCGAGCGTTTCAACGAGAGCTTGATAATGGCCTAAAATGAGGATTTTGAGAACGCTATTGTGGGGCAATGAAGCAAGTAAATGACTTGTACTGAGGGCAGAAATGCTTTACAGGCATCCTAGTCTGGCATAGTGAAAAGGAGAAACAAGCATGATATGTCTCCTTTAAGCTCAGTCCTTTTAGGACCTAAAATTATGTTGTGTGCCTTAGCTGTGGTGCCAAATATTAGTTTTTCCATAGTAACATATCTGAAACTTTACAATGTAAGCTAGTGCAATTTTAGCACCATCCCACCTTTAGTACTCAGTCCACCTCAGCTTATCAGTGGAACCAACCAAGAAAAGTATGACATGACAGAAATACTTCTGTTTTTTTTGTGATTTATCTTATAAAATAAGACTCAATCCTAATAAATCATATTTAATAAATATTATGGCTATCCTGCACATTGCAGCAGTGGCTGTCAGGTTTGTTTTTGCTGGTTTCTGCTCTGTTGTCCTTCTTATGCCTCTCTTAATCAAACTTCTTACCAGATAATTAAAAGTAGTGACCATATTTCATCACCTGAATGTGAAAGTAGTATTTCTAAAATAATACATTAAAATTTCATTTGTATCTTAAATAAACATTCACAGGTTTGGGTAAACTGCTTTGTCCTTTGTTTATAACATGTGTGCACGTAAGTTTGTTGTTGTTCTTAATCACCATATACTATATCATTAAACTTGTCACATGACTTAGACTTAGATGTAACACAGTAAATATTACTGGTGGCAGAGGGCTTGAAAGTAACAACTGGATAACCACTGGGTAAAAAGTTGAAAACTACGCTCATCTCACAGTAAAACTGCCTGTTATTACACAATCACCAGCAAGTGTATTTTGTACTCTATTACTGGATTTGACCTAATTTTGCCTTTGGACCTCTCTTAATTCTTCCCGATAGATTCAACAAGGTGGTGTAGACATTTCTCCAGTATTTTGGTCCTCAGTGACGTAGCGTCACACGGTTGCTGCAGATTTTGCCACTGTCCCACTTCGCTACATTTCAAAGGTTCTCTCTTCGATTAAATCTCTGACTTTTCAGAGATTTAAATTTCCATGTTTAAGTTTTGAACACTACAATTTGCTCTGTGAATTTAACAAAAATTACTAAGAGTAAATAAGAGTATGACAATTGAGGCTAAGTCATTCATATAGTTTCAGTATTTGAGACTTTATTATATTTAAAACAACGTATTTTTGCAAAGTTGATTTATTAAGCGTAAATCAATCAGTTAATTGGGTTGAAGTCATACTCCTCAGTTATACACATAGTTTTGCATATATACTCTTCATATACAGTTGTGCCCAAAAGTTTACACCCCCCAGCAGAATTTCAGATTTTTTGGCCTTTTCTCAGAAAATATGAATGATAACACAAAAACCTTTCTGTCACTCATGGTTAGTGGTTGGGTGAAGACATTTATTGAAAAAAAGATTAGTTTACTCTTTTTAAATCATAATGACAACAGAAACTTCCAAATTGACCCTGTTCAAAAGTTTACACTCCCCAGTTTTTAATACCTTGTATTTCCCCCTTTAACATCAATAACAGCTTGAAGTCTTTTGTGGTAGTTGTGGATGAGGGTCTTTATTTTCTCAGATGGTAAAACTGCCCATTCCTCTTGGCAAAAAGTAAATTCTTGGGCTGTCTTGCATGAACTGCACATTTGAGATCTCCCCAGAGTGGCTCAATGACATTGAGGTCAGGAGACTGAGATGGCCACTTTAAAACCTTCACTTTATTCTGCTGTAGCCAATGGCAGGTTGATTTGGCCTTGTGTTTTGGATCATTGTCATGTTGGAATGTCCAAGAACGTCCCATGCGCAGCTTCTGGGCCGATGAGTGTAAATTTTCCTCCAGTATTTTCTGATAACATGCTGCATTCATCCTTCCATCAATTTTGACCAATTTGCCTGTGCCTTTGTAGCTCACACATCCCCAAAACATCAGTGATCCACCTCCGTGTTTCACAGTAGGAATGGTGTACCTTTCATCATGGGCCTTGTTGACTCCTCTCCAAATGTAACGTTTATGGTTGTGGCCAAAAAGTTCAATTTTGGTCTCATCACTCCAAATATCTTTGTTCCAGAAGTTTTGAGGCTTGTCTCTGTGCTGTTTGGCATATTGTAAACGGGATATTTTGTGGCATTTGCGTAGAAATGTCTTTCTTCTGGCAACTCGACCATGTAGCCCATGTTTCTTCAAGAGTCTCCTTATTGTGGATCTTGAAACATCCACTCCAATTTTTTTCAGAGAGTCCTGTATTTCAGCAGAAGTTCTTTGAGGGTTTTTCTTTGCATCTCTAACAATTGTCCTTGCAGTTGGAGCTGAAATTTTTGTTGGTCTGCCTGACCGTGGTTTGGTTTCAACAGAATCCCTCTCTCTCCCCTTCTTAATTAGAGTTTTAACAGTGCTTCTTGGCATCCTCAGTTCCTTAGATATCTTTTAAAATCCTTTTCCTGTTTTATACAGTTGAAATACCTTTTCTCGCAGATCCTTTGACAATTCTTTTGCTTTACCCATGACGCAGAAACCAGAAACTTCAACGTAGCACTGAGTGAAAGATGCACGTGTCTGTCAGGAGCTCAGAAACTCACTGAGCTTTCATACACACACACAGATTACAAGCTAATAGATCACAGGTGAGGATGGTTACTTTAGTAGACATTCAAACCCATTTGTGTCAAATTTTGTGCATGTTATCAGGCCAAAACTGCCAGGGGGTGTAAACTTTTGAACAGGGTCATTTTTGAAGTTTCTGTTGTCATTATGATTTAAAAAGAGTAAACTATTTTTTTTTTCAATAAATGTCTTCACTCAACCACTAACCATGAGTGACAGAAAGGTTTTTGTGTTACCATTCATATTTTCTGAGAAAAGGCCAAAAAATCAGAAATTCTGCTGGGGGGTGTAAACTTTTGGGCAAAACAGTAACTGTCCATCTAAACAAATATAAAAACCCACATTTACACATATAGGGCTCTAATTTCGTAGACCAGGAGCAATCGCAGGTGCACTTGCTCTGCGCAGGCCTTCGCCGCGCGGACAGGGTGTGACCAGCACACTTTGCAAGTTTCCTGCAGTGCCAAGAGAGGTGAACTCAAGGCGCAGAGGAGCGCAGAGGAGTGCATCCACACATCCGTCTCTGCCCCTCAGCGCAAGTGCCAGAGAGGGAGGAGAAAAGGCATGAGTGGGTTTAACACAGCTGAGTGCTGTCTTCACCAATCAAATGACCGCCTCTCCTTGCCTTTAAATGCGCTGAGGCGCAGCGTCTGATTGGTCTGACTGATCCCCGCCACCGCGGAAACAGTGTGCTGGAACGACCCGGTAGCAGAGACGGCCAGAGCCGCTGTCACTTCAGCAACTGGGAGAACGGACTGGCCATCGGAGCGCGCATCGAGGGCAATGAAGTGTGTCACCATGTGGGCCAGCTCCCAGGACAGATGTAATCTGTTCCTTTGTCATAAATAGGAGTAAAAAATTAAGATACAGTTACACAGCAGCTTTCTTATCTACAAAACCCAAAACCAGTTAAGTTGGCACGTTGTGTAAATCGTAAATAAAAACAGGATACAATGATTTGCAAATCCTTTTCAACCTTTATTCAATTGAATACACAGCAAAGACAAGATACTTAATGCTCGAACTGAGAAACTTTATTTTCTTTTGCAAATAATCATCAACTTAGAATTTAATGGCAGCAACACATTTGCAAAAAAGTTGGCACAGGGGCATTTTTACCACTGTGTTACATCGCCTTTCCTTTTAACAACACTCAGTAAACGTTTGGGAACTGAGGAGACCAATTTTTGAAGCTTTTCAGGTGGAATTCTTTCCCATTCTTGCTTGATGTACAGCTTAAGTTGTTCAACAGTCCGGGGTCTCTGTTGTTGTATTTTACGCTTCATAATGTGCCACACATTTTCAATGGGGGACAGGTCTGGACTACAGGCAGGCCAGTCTAGTACCCGCACTCTTTTACTACGAAGCCACGCTGTTGTAACACGTGCAGAATGTGGCTTGGCATTGTCTTGCTGAAATAAGCAGGGGCGTCCATGAAAAAGACGTTGCTTGGATGGCAACATATGTTGCTCCAAAACCTGTATGTACCTTTCAGCATTAATGGTGCCTTCACAGATGTGTAAGTTACCCATGCCTTGGGCACTAATACTACCCCATACCATCACAGATGCTGGCTTTTGAACTTTGCGCCTATAGCAGTCCGGCTGGTTTCTTTTCCTCTTTGGTCCGGAGGACACGACGACCACAGTTTCCAAAAACAATTTTAAATGTGGACTCGTCAGACCACAGAACACTGTTCCAATTTGCATCATTCCATCTTAGATGAGCTCGGGCCCAGCGAAGCTGGCAGTGTTTCTGGGTGTTGTTGATAAATGGCTTTGACTTTGCATAGTAGAGTTTTAACTTGCACTGACAGATGTAGACGAACTGTAGTTACTGACAGTGGTTTTCTGAAGTGTTCCTGAGCCCATGTGGTGATATCCTTTACACAGTGATGCCAGCTTTTGATGCAGTACCGCCTGAGGGATCGAAAATCACGGGCATACAATGTTGGTTTTGGGCCTTGCCTCTTACATGCAGTAATTTCTCCAGATTTTCTGAACCTTTTGATGATATTACGGACCGTAGATGATGAAATCCCTAAATTCCTTTCAATAGCTGGTTGAGAAATGTTGTTCTTAAACTGTTGGACAATTTGCTCACGCATTTGTTCACAAAGAGGTGACCCTCGCCCCATCCTTGTTTGTGAATGACTGAGCATTTCAGGGAAGGAGCTTTTATACCCAATCATGGCACCCACCTGTTCCCAATTAGCCTGTTCACCTGTGGGATGTTCCAAATAAGTGTTTGATGAGCATTCCTCAACTTTCTCAGTCTTTTTTGCCACTTGTGCCAGCTTTTTTGAAACATGTTGCAGGCATCAAATTCCAAATGAGATAATATTTGCAAAAAATAACAAAGTTTACCAGTTTGAATATTAAATATCTTGTCTTTGCTGTGTATTCAATTGAATATAGGTTGAAAGGGATTTGCAAATCATTGTATTCTGTTTTTATTTACAATTTACACAACGTGCCAACTTCACTGGTTTTGGGTTTTGTATTTATAATGCTTGTGATCAACCTGCACTCCTTGTTTGTCATTGCCAAATAGCAGAGCCTTTAGTGATATACTGTATATTCTCACGGTGTCTCCTCCTCATCCTCCTTGCAATAATTAACTCCATCTTTTTAGATCACGTTAAAAATAAAGACTAAAATAGAGGAATATGGGAAGTCACAGGTTAATCCTGAGTGACATACATTTATTTTCTCTCTTTTTTCTTTGTCTTTTTTCTCCCTCTTTTCTTTGAATTACATGAAATGAGAGAAGCCAGATATATACTCAGTATCAGATGTTAAGGCTGTTTATTGTTGACTTGTAAGATGTGCAACAAACTTCCAGCAGGCTAAGTTTCCATTCTGACAGACGGCTTTAATCCGACATCAGATGTGACGGGACAATTAATATAGATACAAATGTTTATACTGGTTCAGACAGTTACATTAAATAGTGATTGCTGTGATTGTTTATTACATTAAAATGTGCCTGACACTCTGGAAACCTGCCTCTGAGGCTTTGTTGACGTGTGCACACATGTGCGCCTGTAACCAAATTACAGCTGCGGAGGGTGCGCTTCGCTTGCGCTGAGAATAGACCAGGTTGGAGCAGGCGAGCTTTCAGCGCACTTTCTGCACTGTTTTTGGCACGAAATTGTCACTGCGCCAACATGAATCTGCCAACACCTCCCCCTGGTGTGCTATCACCTCCCCCTGGTGCGCTGTCACACCCATCTCTGCTCAGACGGTCTACCAAATTGTCAAATTGGCAGCGCACGGCGGTGCGATGGACGAAATTAACACTGCGAAATTAGGGCCCATACTGTTTACATATACTGACATCCAGACCTAACGTGAATTTATCATGAGTATAGCACTGTGCCACAACTGGGGGATTCCAAATACATTGGAAAAAAAAATCCTGTTTAGTAGTAGGAAATTTAAGCAGAACCAGACTTATGTTAAACAGCCATCCACCAAAGCCATGTGGGGGTGTGAGTTGGCAGAGGTAGACAGGTGGATGAAGGCTAAGGGACTAACATACGAACTGATGATAGCAACAAATTGATGGATGCCTGGACAGTAAACTTGTCCCCATCATGTATGTCTCTATTGCATTGACATGTTATAGGTGATCCCTTGAGATGAGTTATCTTGTTTTTCAAGAGGGTCCTTGTCTCTGTACGGTTGTAAAGGTGAAGATTAAATGATTATTACTTTATTAGGCACGCCATGCTAATAGCAATTTGGCCTCTTTTGCCTTTAGGACTGTTTACATTTTTCAAAACAAGATTCAACAAAGTGTTGGGGACAGTCTCCAGTGATTTGGCTCATACTGACATGATAGCATCATATCAGTTTGGACCATTACGCAATTGCAGCAGATTTGCTGTCTGCACATTTCTTTGGGACGAGGTGGAGTTGGAGACTGGATTGAACTATTGTTAATGTGGAGGTTGGATAATTATTGGACCATGTCATGTTGAAACCAGTGCTGAGATGGTTTGAGGTTTGTGATGGGTCTGTGAGCATGCAGGGCATAACCATCAACAAAATGTGCCAAGAAAACATCCCCCACACCACTGCACAACCACTTGCAGCCTGAACCACTGGTACCAGGCACGTGGATCCATGCTCGTATGTTGTTTAATCCAAATTCTGACCCCACCATCTGATTGCAGCTGGAGGATGCTAGTCTCATCAGACCAGGTGGGATTTTTTCAGTCTTCTTGTGTGTAATTTTTGTGAGCCCATGTGACTTGTAGCCTTAGTTTTCTGTTCTTAGCTGACAGGATAGGTACCACTGCTGTGGTCCATCTGCTTAAATTCCAGATGTTGAGGATTCAGTCATGGTCTTTTACCTTGCTTGTATTGAGTGATTATTTTTTGTTACTCTTGCCTTGCTATCATCTCAAACTACTCTGGTCATTCTCCTCTGGCCTTTGACTTCAACAAGAGAGAACTGCTGCTCACTGGATACTGTCTCCTCTACAGATCACCCTCTGTAAACCCTAGGGATGGTTGTGCATGAAAATCCCAGTAGACCAGCAATTTCTGAAATATTCAAACCAGCCCATCTGGCACGCCAACCCTCTTTCCCACTCTAACTTCAGCTGATCATCTTGAATGTGTTTACATGTCTAAATGCATTGAGTTGTTGCTGTGTGATTGGATGACTGACTATATACAAACTAATTTACCTAACAGAGTGGTCAGTGGGTGTATATAGGCTATACCCTGTAGGGACAAATGAGCTTTATACTCTGTGCAGCAGCTTAGCACTGAGGTTGGTCTGAATGTGCAGCTCTGAAAAGCTGAGCTGATTTTCTGAAGCTTTTACCAGCGGTTTAATTTTAATCAAGATATTTACAGTTTCATTTTCTCCCTCATTCCCTTCCACCCCTCCTTTTTGTTCTCTCTGCAAATGTAGTGTTTGCATGTCCCACTTGCTCTACCGCCTTTTCTTTCTTGTGATGCCACTCGCCCACTCTCCTGGCTCTTGTTACCCACTTCTTTCTTTCTTTTCGCTCTCTACATCGCACTCTATAATCTGCAGCTGGAAGCCTTCCTGATGCGCTTCCCCTTTCTTCCTTTCCGTCTTTCATTGCCAAATGTTTGCATCTCTTCCTTGGCTGCCTTTCTTCTTCCTCCTCCCTCATGCTCTCCTGTCCTACCTATTCCTGTTTTTATTTCTATTTCCCCCTCCTCTTCCTCTTATCTTCTTTTTTCTGTGGAGTACGGCAGAGGATCTGGTGAAACAGTCTACAGCTCCTTTTCATGCCTGCAGGGAAACACCAGGCAATCTTGCAGCATGTTGTACGCACAATCACCCACTTGCACACACACATTCTTAACTCTTGCTGTTTCTCTTCACTCAGCAGACAGACTTTGCAATGATTACTTGGGGGAGAAACATTTCAGTCAGATTGTGGAAACAGCCCTGTCAGAGACTGCGGGGAGATGGAAAGGGATGAAGATGTGAAAGTGAAACAAGCCAGAAACTGTTTGAAACGACAAGAACAGCAGGCTGATACGTTCCGCAGATTTATAAGGAGAGATGGCTTGATAAGGGTGAATCAGAGATGGCCGAAAGCCAGAAGACGAATTCATAGATGTGAGGGGGTGAGAGATGGATAGATATGGTTTAAGGCTAAAGATGAACAGGGTGCAGTGGAGATAGTGACAGATCACTTTGATGGGCTGTAAATTCCCACAGGCAAAACATGACCTGTGTGCTAGAGCAGTGCAAGTGGGGAAAAATATGTGCATATATTTATATGTGTGTAGAGCAGGGTGTCTCAAGAGTCCACGGAGACCTCATCCTACAGCTCAGCAGTAAGAAAGTAAAATCATATCCCAACATTTTCTGCTGGATGGTGATGTATTTTTTCTATAAAGAAATAAAAAAATGGTTGTCACAAGATTTAAATATTAACTTGAGTGAATAAAAAAAATGAAGTTCTCCAAGTTCACAAACCCCCGCCAAGGCATTTCTGACGTTGTTCAAATCTGAAAAACTGTGCTGTCTCACAATGTCAACAAATCCTTTCATGAAAAAGTTGATCTACATCCCTATTCAGATCACCACCAAAATAGAATCACTTCCCCCTTGTCCCAACATTCCCTGAAAATGTATCAAAATCAGCAGAGAACTTTTTGAGTTATCTTCCCCACAGTTGAACTGATAGACAACCAAATAAACAAACAAACAGACAAACAATGGCAAAATCACAATTTCCTTGGCGGAGATTAAAAAACAAACAAACAACACTGTTTGATACCACAGTCAGTGTTACACAAGTACACTCCAAAAAATCATCAAGCATAAATTTTAGTTCACACAAATTAGATTAACTGGTTCATGTTCACAGTAAATAACATCAAACAATGAACAAAACCACTGTCCAAAAAATAATTTGATCAAGTTTTTTGTTTTTTCTTTTCCTTTTACCCTTTTACTGCCCAGTGCTCACCTTGTTTGACTGTTACACTAACTCAGGCCATGTTAAAATTATTGTAAGGATGTACATCAACACTGTACACACAATACAAGGGGAAGAGCTTTCAGCTTAACTAAATTATTAATAATATACACTATAAAATATAATCTGCATCACTTCTCATTTTAAAGGCTGTGGTTTAAGATAGCAGTTACTTTATTTGACTTAAGAAGGGATTCCAGATATGCTACCTTTGAGTGATCAGTAATCCTTTTCAAACAAATTCAGTTTATTTGCTTAACCTGCTGACCATGTACATTGCTGAGTTTTGAATGGCTTTGTCTAAGGCTGTGTTAGCACTGCCATGTTTCTCTGTTTCTCTGTTTGTCCTGAAACAAACCTTTAATTAGTGTTCTTCAATATTGTGTAATAAAGCTTCACACTAAGCCATTAGAGAGTGCATTCTGTTTCTTCTGGTGCTACTTTGACAACATCTAATAATACAACTAGCTGAAAGGACCAATTTAAACTGTCACTCAAACTATAACACTGAGATAATTAGGAATGTGCACAGAGAAATTTTCTGGAGATGCAGAGTGCAGATGGAGCTTATGATGTTGTCTGACCAGTGGATCAGCTGCCTACTCTTATCTGATGATAATTGTTTCAACTAGCTGAAAGGACCAATTTAATGTCACTCAAACTATAACACTGAGATAATTAGGAATGTGCACAGAGAAATTTTCTGGAGATGCAGAGTGCAGATGGAGCTTATGATGTTGTCTGACCAGTGGATCAGCTGCCTACTCTTATCTGATGATAATTGTTTAATGTTGTTTATTAGATAGCTGCCTGAAAAAAAAATGTAGCTGTTGGAAACTTCTTCAAAATAAAAGCCCAGCAAACCTGTTAAGCTTTTGGAAATCCCATTATGGAATAATAAAAGCAATTAAACTTTAAATCTTAAGAGCAAACAGGATCTTCTTCTGCAATAGTCACACACAGACTCTTACTTAATCTTTACTATTATATGATCATTATGCGATTTTTTTATTACATGATGAAACTGTTCAGAGAACAAACCACACCCACATTTTGTTTCACAAAATAAAATTGAAAGTCTGAGACACACAATGTTTTAAATGTTATGGGAGAATTCATCACTTTAGCATTACAAAAAAGCTTGGGCATGATTTCTTAATTGTACAGACACATTGGCAATATTTATATGAAGTTTACACTCAAGTTAGGTCCATATATATGTATATATATATATATATATATATATATATATATAGATATAGATATAGATATAGATAGATAGATAGATAGATAGATAGATAGATAGATAGATAGATAGATAGATAGATAGATAGATAGATAGATAGATAGATTGAGAGATAGATAGATAGATAGATAGATAGATAGATAGAGAGAGAGAGAGAGAGAGAGAGAGAGAGAGATAAGTACTATGCAGAACAAGGAGTACAATGAAAAAGTACACTAATTTAGGAAATTATTGCTTTTGGGTCACAAGATAATGTGGAGAAAAAGTCTTTATTAGTAGCACATATGGTCATAATCTGAGTTTAATAGTGATCATTGCAACCTCAATTACTTTTTCTTGAGGTGTAAAAAGCAGCACAGACCATAAAAAAAAACAAAACACAAAATCCAATTGTGAAGATTTGGACTGCACTGCTTATCAGAGAGCTGTACTCAAATAAGGAGGGTGCTCTGTACCCTCTCCAAATTACAGACCGTTTGCATGGGTTAATGGATTAGAACAGATAGGTGGTAATTCCTGCTGGGCTCTCAGCCTGCGACATCTCCACCAGTGCGCACTTGGCCAGCTGCGAGGTCCTCAGTCGGGGACCACCATTCACAGATGTTTGTCCCAGAACTTTTCCTGGTGGTGGAGCAGTTGACAGAGGATGTCTTCTACATAGCCCCTCATGCTAGCCTCCACTGGGTAGAGCCTCATACTCACTCTCCCTGCACTCTGCCCCCAGGTCTGATCAGAAATTATCAGAGCACATGAACAAATGAGCTCCGTGTAATTCAATACACAGCCTTGGCTCTGAATTTCAGCAGGTAAATACTGTGGTTCGGGCCGAGTCACCAAAACATGGTACACCCCCCCACAGCCAGGGGGTGATCATACTCATGCGCAGATCAGACAGAGGGGGGAGGGGGAGTAGTAGGTTGCGTAGCGTGCGCAGTTAGCGTAAGAGAGAGATACAATATGTGCAGTTGCAATGGCTGAAAAACAGCCCAAAAGCAAAGTTCAGAGGAGTGAAAAGTGAAAAAGAAGGGCTATGACCATGAAAGAGCGAAGACCCGGGTCCACATTGATGTTGCTTTCCAATATTGGAGGGAAGTCCGTGAACTGAAAGACCTGAAAACGGACACAGATGTCACCGTCTTTATGCTGGATAGGTAAGCAACGTTAGTTTTGTGGTGCTTCACATAACAGTGACATAACAGTGACACAGTGTCGGGCATTCATCTTATTGTCTAATCTGACAGAATGTACTGTTGCTGTGATGTTATCAATGATGGAAGTCAAGTTGTCTGACGAGTCGGGGTTACCTTAGCTACGTTGGTCAGCTACGCAGTTTCTACGGACATTTCCATGACAATGCACGTCCATCAGCTTTCAGGGGTGAGGTATGAAGGGAGAGGCGGGTCTAAATTTGTATATCAACAACGTCTCCACCAGTTTTCTTCCACATCGCTGACTACACCTTTAAATGAAAATGAACTGTTCTGTTTCAGTACAAACACCATGGTCTGTCTGAGCATATGTCTCATTTAAAAACACGTCATTATACTTCAAAGATCAATACATTTCACAGCCGTACCTCATCCTGTGATCACACATTCCCTCTGCCCTTCTGGTGCATGTGCAAAACCAACATACATGTGCTTCTCTCTGTGTGTGTCTGTATGTGTATGTAAACAGGTTGAAAGGAGGCACTGCTCCCCACTGCTGCCCATTCTGTCTCTCTTGCTCTTGAACAAAACCAGACAAAGCACACAGAGCCATCACGAGCACATTTTCACAGAAGCAGATTGCTGTTTTTTTACTCACCAAACTAAATATTCACAGCTAAATCTCCCCATATGGCCTCGTAACAATCACACCTCCTTCATTATTCACCATCAGCAGACAAAAAGTGCCTCATATCTGGAGCAGTTGCCTCATTCATAGCAGCGCTGTTACACATTGCTGGTTTGATATAAAATGACAGTGTGTCTATTCTTCGAATGGACTCCTGACAACTTGGCTGTAAAATGGGACATATGCATCATGAGCAGGAGCAGTTGCATCTCTTTTAAACAGTATCTCAGCTCATTTTGTGCCAAAAAGAAAGATTTGTTTCTGCCCTTGAAATGAGCTGTAACTTTCAATCAGCACTGACAGAGACATTTTAACATGCTGTGTCCTCAGGCTGACTGCTTTTATTATTTGGAAGCTCAGCTCAGCATTCATCGAGCAGAGTGTCAGTGGTGTCATCTGACAGGGACACTGCTTCCTCCTTTATACTTATTTTGTCAGCAGTGACCTTACAGACGAGCATTTTATCATGTTCTCTTTGAGTGTTTGTTCCCTAAAATGTACAATGTGCTGAAGATTAATAGTTGAGATCATTTAAATTGATGAGATATAAATTCATAAACATAGTAATTCATTGATTTTTCATTACATTTGCATTAGTGCATTTGTTTTGTCAACTTAAAGTGTAGGCACAACCATTATTGTAAAATTGTTTATGAATTTTATGGCATAAATACCCTGGTCAGGTGAAGTCCCTGAAAGGTTTTGCAATTCTTATTAGTGCAAAGCTTCATCCCAAGTTGGGAGTTTAAATGACATTATTACTCTTCAAGACTAATAAAATGAGATTTTTAATGTAATGGATGCAAGCAAATTCAATGAAACATTAATTGCAGAGGATGTAAACGTGCTGTACCTGAGGTAGACCTCTCCATGACCAGGCATCTCAGTTCCTCAGAGTTAGGCAGAGCTTTTCTAAAGATTTAACATGTAAATATTTGGGACTGAAATGTCTAAATCAATTTCATGTAATAACATAACCTAGAACATTTGAATTTTAAGTTGAGTACTCAGATTGCCTTTAATTATTCCAAGAATGTTAATATCATCTCTACTTTTCTTTAACAAAAAAATGTGTCCACCAAATATAAATTCATTTTAGCCTTACACTGTTCTGGATATGCAAAACAGTGTTTGTACATGTCATTTGGTGGTTGATCACTGTTTAGATTTATGTATTTATTTTGTGCATTGGAAGGTGGGAACCCAAGAAATTGAAGAATAACTTTGCAGATGCCAGCAATAGAGTTAAAAAAAATTATGTTTCACACTGGATGTATTTTATTTAAGCTGCTGCAGTATCAGTTAATTAGATGTTAAGTAAATTGCTGGCAGGTTTGTTGTGGCTCCTCCTCCCTGAACCCCTTTTGTGAAGTGATACGTGTAGTGTTGTTGTTCTGTGGCAGAAGGCAGACGCAGCCAAATCAAAGTATGCACACATGCCTGGCGTAGATACCATAACCTTTACATCCTAAAGCTGGAACGTGCTTCAGCCACATGCTTCCAGCTGTAAAAGCATCATGTGAGCATGCAGGTCATCTTTCTATTTTAAAAACAGATTAAGTTTTTGCTTTGAAAAGCACATCAGAGGTATCATTATGCCTAACATTAAGTCTTAGGATATTCGGATAAGCAGGATGCATGCCAGGTAAATTTGTCTTACCACAAAGTGTTTTTCAGAATTTGAATTTCAATTATTTTTTAGAGCAGAATCAGTTGTTCTGTCCTCAGAGTGAAGAATGCTCACTTACTTGAGAATTGAACAATTCCATTTGATGTTCACTATAAATATACCTATGCAGATACCACACCTCACCGAGCCTAAGCCATAGGACTCTTGATGTCATTTTTATTTCATATATATATATCAGCTCAAGTCCAGCCATAAATTTTGATTTCCACCCAACATTATAGTCCTATATTTATTTTATATGCACATTGTGAATGAAAAATATCAATCTGCAGGAACTGTGGTTACTGTTTATTTAAATATAATCCAACAGAGTGATCTAGTTAGAGGTGGGTCTTGTAACTTGCTGATCGAACCAGTTTGCTGCTGCTTGTTCAGATGTCAGTGTTGTGAGTGCTGTGGTGCTTCCAGTGGGCGATGTCACCAGCCTGTTGGTCGAAACAAAACTACGGCACTTCGGTGTGCGGTGCGTTAGATCTACAGTATGTGAAATTTGGAGGTTAGGTTTTTACACTCACACACACACAGACTTCTGTAATGATGGACTATTTACACATTGACATCATCAGCAGCATTGTTTTGAGTGATTAAATGGCACAATTGAGAGGAACTACAAGTGAGCAGAGCTGCCGCATATGTTTCTAATGCGCTCACAGTAATGTTACTGGTAGTTGTGAGTTGTAGAGGACCTGGATTTTTATTACAATTTAGGAAGAATCTGCTGAGAAACCAGGGCTCCAGAAACAGCACTGGGCTTTTTTCAATCTGCATGTTTCCTTTCCTCCATTCATCACTGCTGATTGGCTGATCACTGCTGACTCTGCATGTAATCAAAACATGTACATTTTCATGCAAATCCAACCAGCAGTTTTAGCAGGAATTTTGCTAACAGACAAACAAACAAACAAAAAGATAGACTCCAGCGAAAACATCACTTCCCTGGTGGAGGTAATGAACAGCTGAGGACCCAATACCGACCCCTGGGGGACTCCACAAGTAATGTCCAAACATTCAGATTTATAATTTCCCATTTTTACAAACTGTTGTCTGTTACTCGGCAACTGCTCTTATACCATATTGCTCATCTTTGTCTGTTAATACAGTGTGATCAACTGTTTAAAACCCCTTTTTTTAATCAACAAAAATTCCTGCCACATATATATATTACATTTTTTTTATCATACTTGTTATTTTTTTATATCTGTTTTGTCTTTTGTTCTCTATTTTATATTTACCCTTTAAAGATTAGATTTCTTTCTTCAGGCATTTTGTCGAACCGCTGGACTTTTCATAGATTTTGCCCGTTTAGTGTACTGTTTTATTTGACAGTTCTTATGATATAGCTGTTTAGAAACCTGTAAAAATCTCTTGTATGCCTCAGTGATTTTTTTTTTCCATAAAAACTGTTCCCTAATTTTTTGACAGTAATTCATTTCCATGTGGACAACATATATGGACAGTTTCAGAAACCATGACGTCATAGACCCACCTCTTCCTTACACTACGTGCATTTGTGCTGCAGCAGCTAGTGAGCTTATTATGGCTTTAACAGCAAAATCTCTTGCACCTCTACCATCACCATTAGCAGCAAAGGGACACAGAGAATATCATACGCCAGTGTTTATTGACATTTCTCATGATGCATTCACATGCTGGATATCTTCTGCCTCGGCTTTGGTGTATGTCAGCAGCATTGTTACAGCACCACATACAGGCCAGGCATGTGTACTACACTGTATACATGTGCTGACATGTACATGTGTTGTTGTGTGGACACACTTCAGGAAATGATGCCATGTCTACAGAAAACATTTCAATATGAAAAAAAATATACATATTTTTGCTCCTTGTGGAAAAGGCCTGAGCTCACATTTCCAGCGTGCAGCCTTGCAAGCTTTCGATATACCTGATTACAAGCAACTGATCCAGCTGCACTGCAAGGTTAACAAGCAGTTTCATTTATAACACATTGCTTATGATCTATGCTAAAAGTGAACGTGCCCCCAACGGCTGAAATTGGCATGAGCCAAAAAAATAAATAAATCTGATTTATAAAACCATGCATGCTGACACTTCCAGGCACTTTGCCTTTTATAAATCACAGTCCACCTGGAAAGTTGCTCAGGTGGATGTACTTCACATCCCTACACACTCACATGTGACCATGATGGTCAACGCAAAGTACCTCATGAATGTTTTTGCATCACCTGCATGCAGTCTGTTCCAGACACGGCTGTGCGTCAGAGGGGGCGTCAACACGCCTTCGATGCATATAGTCTGCCGATTCTAAAGAAGATGACCATGTTTAACCCATTACAGGCCATCGTGCCACTGAACTTGTCAAAGCCTTGTTTGAGGAACAAATAATTTCTACACTGATTGCATGCAAATTTTTTTCATTTTCACTCAGAGCTCGTATAGCAACAGGAGTGCAGACTGTCATTCGCACCGATTACATTTGGGAACCAGACTTTGCAACAAATTGCCTTTTAAAGTTGGCCTGTTCACCCACAGTGTAAGGAATCCATCCAAAACGGCTGCCGTTATTATGCTGAGGGATGGCTGTGATATCACAGACCTAATGACAGAATTTAACTGTGCTATATCATACCCAAAAGGGGCAGAAAATGTAACATTATACATTGTTAATCATATCAGACACATGCGTGTCGACTACGTCCTGCTGGAAGGATCCCGTTACTGGAAACCCCAGAGTGGTATGTGCAATGGTCCGTTTCAGGCAGGTGTTTTTGTCTAAAACTGGGCCCTGTTCAACACATAGATCCAAGAGCACTGCTCTGGGGAATTTGGCCAGTCATTATTATGGGCCAGGAAATCTTTGTGTTCCCTAAAAACTCTCTCCATCCTGATTTACAATCTCTGCGGTCTTCCAGCATCACACACAAGTGTCACTGCACTATTTATATGCTTACTCAGCAATTAGACTGTTTCGCACCTTATTTCAACTACCGTATTTTCCGGACTATAAGTCGCACTCTTTTTCATAGGTTGGCTGTTCCTGCGACGTATACTCCGGGGCGACTTATACATGAAAAAATATATTTCACAGACAGCAGTCAATTTCACAGACAGCCACAAGAGGGCACTCTAGACTTACGCACCGATATCCTCTACTCCTTAAAAATTAAACACTTAAACAGTAAACGTTAGCTTACAAAGACAACTGAGAACGTCTGACCACAAATGCCCCCAAAAAGAAAATCATATGCTGCAGACTACAAGCTGCAAGTTGTGAAATTTGCAGCTGAAAACGGTAATCGAGCAGCAGAGAGAAAGTTTGGAGTAAGTGAGAAACTTGTTAGGGACTGGCGTAAAGCGGAGGCTACTCTTACTGCGATGAAGAAAACAAAAAAAGCTAATCGTGGGCTCAAAGCTAGATGGCCACAGCTCGAGGAACGAGTTCACCAGTGGGTGCTTGAACAACGTGCTGCGGGGAGAGGCTTGTCAACAGTGCAGTTACGTCTCCACGCTCAGGTAGTTGCCAAGGCAATGAATATTAAGGACTTTGCGGGAGGACCTTCTTGGTGCTTCCGCTTCATGCAACGCAATCGCCTCTCAATCAGAGCACGGACAACAGTGTCCCAAAAACTGCCAGCAGATTTCCAAGCAAAGATCGATAGTTTCCGCGAGTTTGTTGAAAAGCAAATAACTGAGCACAACGTGACACCGGATCACATCATCAACATGGACGAAGTCCCCCTCACTTTTGACATCCCCATGGGTCGAAGTGTCGCAGAGAAAGGGCAAAAGAGCGTGAATATAGTGACAACTGGCCATGAAAAATCACACTTCACAGTGGTGCTGGCATGTTGTGGCGATGGATCAAAACTGCCACCATTGGTCATTTTCAAACGAAAAACCATGCCAAAAATCCAATCTCCCTCTGATGTCATCGTGGCCGTGAATGAGAAAGGGTGGATGGATCAAGAAATGATGAACTTTTGGCTTACAAAATGCTTCACTAAGCGCCCGGATGGCTTCTTCAGAACACACAAAGCCCTGCTTATGATGGACAGTATGCGAGCGCACATCACGCCACAGTTCAAAGCGAAACTTAAAGTGTTAAATGCCATACCTGCAATCATCCCAGGAGGCTTAACAAAAGTACTCCAGCCGCTTGACATCTCGGTAAACCGGAGCTTCAAGGCAGTATTGCGGCGCCTGTGGGAGCAGTGGATGACGGACGGCGAGCATAGCTTCACAGCAACCGGGAGGATGCGCCATGCAACTTTTCTGCAAGCTATCGAATGGATCGACCGAGCATGGGCTTCAGTGACAACCGAGACCATCCTGTCAGGATTCAGAAAGGCTGGAATAATTGGAACTGGAACTGATGCTGAGTCTGAAGACAGCCACACAGAAGAGGAAGCTCCGCCTAGTCTTCCTCAGGAGTTGGCGGAGTTATTCAGAAGTGACACCGAGGACGAAGAATTTAACGGATTTAGTGATGTGGAGTGAGATTGCGCGTTATTAATTACAGTAAAGGTACACAGGTTTTGTTCTTCATAAAACTGTTACATTACATAAACACTGGACACCTTATCTGTTTGTTTATTTTTCGTGTAGCTGAATAACGTTCAATATGTTGGCATATCTTACACATATTCAGCCTGTTCTCTATTCTTTTATTAATGTTATAACTTGTCTTCCAAGATGACGTAATGTCTGTTTTTGGTCAAGGAGTTTGTAAAATAAATTACCCGCAAAAAATGCGACTTATACTCCAGTGCGACTTATGTATGTTTTTTTCTACCTAATTATGCACTTTTGGTCTAGTGCGACTTATACTCCGGAGCGACTTATAGTCCGGAAAATACGGTAATACTAATCAATCAATGCTGTCCACCACTCTATATCATTTAAAGATTAAGTATGATAATTGAACATTGCATACATCAGTTTGTCTGTCTATGACACTACAGACTTATGTGTGTATGATAACATGTGTCTATAAGTGATATGTTATGACATTGTATGAAATTAATCGAACTTCCATTCACCACACCACCATCTGTGCCACCAGTTTCCCCCGTCTCAAAAATGTTTGTGTGCCAGTATCAAAGTTGACAAACCAGTGCGTACATTCTCCCGCCAACTTTACTTTTATAAATGACAACCTTTGTGTGGGAAGTGACTTTTGCCACTTTCAAGCCCCCTTTTTGTGGGTAAGCAAGCTTTATGAATGAGGCTCCTGGTCTTTGCAAAATCTCAGTTGTAAGACTAAAAACTCACAGTAGAGGACACATTGTCTTGGAGTTTTAGGTCGCTTTTGCTTGTTAAGTTTAGCTGTATCAGGTGACTCTCACATATAAGTAGAGCAATGTGTAACAACATCCAGCACAGTCTTATAGATATTAGTCTATGAGGAGGAACACCAGAGGCTGGCAGTGTTAGCATGGCTAGTGTTAGCCATGCTCTGCACAATATTGTAGTGAACACTAATTTAGCTTGAGTACTGAGTGGTATTTGGCCTGAACGACACCACAGTTGACTGCTTTTTGATTCACTTCCCTCACGTCCTTGTCTCGTTCCGGTGGCTTTCACACCCTCCAAAAACTGAACCATGGTTTGCTTGGAGGCGAACTGAGACCTGCATTTTTAAGCAGGCTACATGTTTTTTCTTCAGTCCACGCCTGAGTTTGGATAAGCTTTAAGACTACTGAAATCATCTTTCTGAAAAGGAAACCAAATTTTGTTTGGTCTGGAGCAGACAAATGTGAAAAGCAGCATTAGTCTTTGGTATGTGCTCAAGGTTAGGAAATTCTTCCAGCATAAGGCAGGCATAAACTAATGTGAGTCAAAAAATATTCCCCTATTGCTGAGCTTTTTTATTCAAATCAAAAGCAGCAGCCTGCGTTGTTGTAAAAAAAAAATAAGTAACCAGATCGTGGGTTACATAATTTTGAGGTGAATTCTGGATCTTTTGGAGTTAACATATGCACTTTAAAAGATGTTTTTATTGATACTTTTAAATGTATGAAAATGGACTGAATCTTAATCTTAGAACTTGTTGCTTCTTCAACTTAAATATAACAGTTCCAACATCCTCAAATGTTCCTGTTACACAAGCACGGCAGTCTGTCTTCTGTAACAGTCCTCCAGCTTGTCTGTTTTTGCTTTCATTGCATCACACTGTGAACCTCGTTAGTATTGATTGAGCTGTAATTAAGATGTGATTTCTTTTTTCGTCGTTTGTCTTGTGTCTTGGTGTGTGTACAGCTTTTCCAGGCGAAAGCCCACCCCCTTGCTGTGTTATCTGTCACTTGTCCTGATCCTTCGGCTTCTACAAGATTAAATTCCTCATTCTTTCCATGTCCTGCCTCTTTCTGACTTTTTTTTTTTAAGTCTTGCTCTTCTCGCTTCCTTGACTTTGAGCCTTTCCCCCTCTTCTTTACTCTCTTGCTGTATGCATGTCACTTCACTATCTTTCCTTCCTGCCTGCCCTGGAAGCCAATCTGCTACTGAAGACATCGTCCTTGTGGTCCCTTTATCCACCCCCTGTAAGCATGTGTATGTGTACATGGCGGAATTATGGATGGATGAACAGGGATGATGGATGGAGTGAACAGAGGTGGTGATGGATTGAAGTGGCCTTTTCATGAACAAACCATCACGCTGAGGGGGAAAATCGAAAACAGGAAAAATTCATGGAGCTGCTTTGTGAATTTTGTCACATGCACATTTTCTCATTGCTCCATAATTCATATTTACCACAGGAGTCAATATTTCAGGCTGGGTGTATTTGCATATTTGTGCTCCATCAGAGGAAAACAGATGCATTTAGGTGTGAAAAGCAACAGGGCATGTTTGTTGTTTTTCTTGCAGAGTGATTCACGCTGTGTCATCATTTACAAATCAATGGGCACCCTCATATTAATTTATAACTTACTGAATCAACATCCTGTCGATTTCACGCTGAATCACCGATCGGGCTCTTGGCTCGCGGGTAAAGGTGGGAGGGAGAGAGAGGGAAAGGGAGGGCGGGAGGCTACAACCCCTGATGAAAAACAAAAAAAAATGGGAGGGAGGGAGGGACATCGAGAGTGGGAGAACATGGGGAGGAAAGGAGAGAGAGAGAGAGAGAGAGAGAGAAAGAGAGGAGGAGCACAGTGAGATGGAGTGAGAAAGCATGAAAGAAGGGATGTGAGGCAGAGGGTTTCAGAGTAGAGGGAAGAGGGTATGAGGGAGCGTGTGTGTGTGCGTATTAGTGTGTGTCTAATTGTGTTTTAACCGTCCAAACACGTGACAGAGAGATACAGACTTGAGCACACGAGACACGCTTGTCGCCACCACAAGGAGGGCAAACATGGGGGCTGTGGTGGGCACGCTGACCATGCAGACCAAGCAAAGGAGGCCGTCCAGGGGTGAGGGAACACACGTACACACACTTACACATGCACGTAGAAACAAACACACTATGCTTTTTTTTTTCACATTCATGCATGTTAACACACATAAACTTTGACTTGATTACTTCTATTTTACAGTATTTTAGTTTAATATCAAGTTCCGTAACAGAAGAAGTCCAGTGGGGACACATTTTACTTAACATTTCAACGATGTTGCAAGTCCTTCATATGTTGCATAGAATAAGTTGAACAACCCCATCCTAAGAAGGTGCAAGGTGACTCTCTGGATCTAATCTTTGGAAACTCTTTCCCGAAAGGTGTTGAGGAAGAAATGTGATGTGATGCTGTTTCTGTGAGCATTTTGTTTGCACCCATCCTTTTTGTTACCTTGATTATTTTGTTAGTATAAATGTGTTGAGACATGCCCTTCGTGTACTCATGCCAAGCCTTTGGTGTCTGCAATATTCTCCCAGTTTATGTTAAACAAGGGGAATTTTTCCATTTGCCATGGGACTAATGCTTACATGTTTCAAAAATATCTGTATTACTATACTAGATATTGATTATCACCTCCTTCATATGATAATACTTTTGCATACATTTTAGTACATTTTGCATTTACGGTGGTACTTCAAGTGTCCAGATGTTTTTGGTTTTCTGGTCTGTATTATTCATGAATTTTGTATGAGTTGTATAACGTTTATTATGTTAATTTGATCAATTATTTCTCTTCTGTAATAAAAAACAAATGGCATTTTATTTTGTATCATTGGAAAACCTGATTAGTTACCTTTGCAATGAGGTACAACTTTAAAGGACTGTGCATTCTTGGAATGAGCAACAGCTAAATGTGTGGGGAGTGCCCAAAAAAGTGCCAAAATCTTATCTACCACTGAAAGAAAGCCTAAGATTCGTAAGTGAAGCAAAGGTGTGGAGCCGGTCTTCTTAGGGTATTGGGGTCATGGGGCGCCCACTTCCAAGACTGTCTGTGACTTCAATAGTCCCACAGAACTTGATAGTAAGTTCAGAAAAGTTAACATGGCTGACACCAAATAATGCCGCCACTCTACGAACGAACACTATCCTCCAGTTGCAGGGGACTTGGGTGATTTTTTTAAGAACTAATCACATGTTTAGCTGTGTTGCTCATTCTCCGAATGCACAATCCTTTCAAGTTGTATCTCTTCGTGAAAAGGTGACAAATTATGAATTCCAACAATATAACGGGTAATTCCAATTGATTTATGAAAGAGGAGAAATAATCAACCAATATATATATATATATATATATATATATATATATATATATATATATATATATATATATATATATATATATATATATATATATATATATATATATATATATATATATATATATATATATATATATATATATATATATATATATATATATATATATATATATATATAGTTTATTCTATAATTGTAAATATCACATAACTTGCTAAAATGTCCCCTCTGCATTACATAAATGGAGGTATGTTTTTTCTCTTGCTCATGTCTGATAAAGGGCTAGGATATGAAATGTTACATACCTTGTGATAATCCTTGTTAATTTGTGATCATTACAGCTCTTCCTGTGTACACCTTTTCTCTGCTTTGCTATTATTTGTGTCAAGCACCCAGTATTTTGGTGTGTGTGCTGCTTCCTTCATTTATTTTTTTTGTCCACACACCCGTCCCTCACAAGGAACATGAGACGTGCAGACTGAAGATGAATAACTCCTGGTGTTTCTGTAAGGATGGTGAAAGAAAGGAAACATATGGTGTGTGTGCTTGGAAGTGAGGGTGTGTGTGAGCCTGTGAAGTAGACGGAAGAGGACAGAGGGAGACAACAGGTGTTCCAGTGGAAGTCTGTTTTGTCTTAAGACCTACAACAAACCATACTGCTTTGCTGAGTTTTTGTTCATTTGTGTTACTGCTTTGCAGTATTTTAAAAGAATTTATCAGAAAAGGAGAGTGAGGAGAAATGACTTTGTTGTGATTCTGAACATGTGTGTTGAAGGTGTGTGTTTTTGAATCTGTGTGTCTGTTTGTCTGTTTGTGCTGAAGCAAGCATGGACGCTGGCAAACACACACATGTCGGAGGTATTTGTCACTCTGCTCACACACTGGCTCGCCGTCTTGCTGTTACCTTGGAAGCACGGTCGCCATGGCAACAAAAGATGTCAGTTTTGGGGCGGGGATGAGTGGGGGGTATTGGTGAGGGGCTTTGATGAGATTGGGGTATTCCTAAGTAAGCCAAGGCCAAATGAAGGAAGATGAGATAGTGGGAGATACAAATATGTAGATAGTGAGCAGAGGGAGGTTTCTCTGTGACGACCTGTTGCAGAGGTGTTTTACAACAGATACTACTAAAAAAAATGGCAAACCTCATTTGAAACAATCCAACAAATACAAACTAGCTGCTCCAATGAATGGGCACAGTAAGCAGGAGATCATTGCCAGTGAAACTATCCTCTATTAATACCGGCGTGCACTCATTTAAACTTGTCAGTTGCGGCAGGCTATTATCGCTTTGCCAGAGCAAATTAGACCATACAGGACATTTTCCAAGTGAGTGCATATGGCCCGTTTTATCTCTTGAATCAGCTTTTTTTCGTTGTTGTTCCCTCCACAGGCTCAAACAAACACTCCTCCCTGCAGGTTTTTAAAAAGGCAAGGCGTAAATTTGCTCCTATTTTGAATAATGAGGTGGTTGTAGAGGCACTCACATTGTGCAAACGTGTGAAATATGACTCTCCCTGCAGAGTGAAAGCCTTTTATTCTTTCTTCTCCTGCAAAATACGTGAAATAATGGGATGTAGAGCCAGAGCTACTTGGAGGTTGTTTATAATTCTAGTGTTGTGATACCAGAGTTTCATTTTCTCTCTTTCTTCTTGCTCTACATGTTGGCTGTATGCAGGATTAGCGCCCCAGGGCTTGTATGTGTGCAGGCGCTTCTTCTGTGGGGTTGCAGATAAGTTGTTATCCAGGATCGTGACACTGACAGCAACACTGTGAGGGAGTCTGTGTATGGTTCTAATATTGTTAGATTTGATGCCTACACAATTGATCCTTAAGCACAAGCTTTAAAGAAAACTGGAACCAGTGCCTGAAGGTTTCATACCTCTGCAGGATATGTAGTGGAGATAGATTGAAGCTACGCCATTCCTTTCATGTGATACATATAAAGTGATAATACAGTGGAGGGCTGAGAAGAGAGGCGGGTGGGCTTTTGTGGTGGTGTAGTCAGTAGATCTCTTATAAACAGAATAAAAGTCCTGAAATTACAAGAGAGAAATTTGTCACTTTTACCACTGATGTGGGTTTATATGCAATAATTTAGTTTATTGTTATTTGATAGTGCAAATCATTGTTAATCAGATATAAAATGACAGACTCAAAGCTTGACATCTCGGTCAGAGTCACAAAATGGGACAAAATCAAGCAGTTACCATCAGGCTAAAAAATGTAGCTAATCCACAGTTATTGTTCTTAAGACTGGTCTCAACACGGCCTCTGTTTGTTAGCAGGTTTATCTAAAGTTGTATGGCTGTGTAGACAGATGTGCATAAGCAATATTTGAAAGGCTTTTTTGATAATCAAGTGACTGACGACACAATACTGGCTTTGTCAAACTCTTCCTATAGTAAATAAACAAAATGTTATTGTCATTGTAAGCAAAGATTATTGTGTGTCTCTTTTTGCCACTTTATAACATAGAAAGAAAAATCTGTCCATCCTCTCTTTAGCAAATTTCAGATGCATCATGTTTGGGCATCACAGTGATGTGCCTAGTGCTAAAAGCTTGTTGGAGAGAAAGAATACATATTGAAGTTAAGTCTGCTATGCCTTATGCGACGGTGAGCCCCTTTCAGTTTTGTTCTGAAGATACTTTGTGTTTAAAGTAATGTCCTAATGCAAAGGGGGAGAGGGGGGATAAATTGAGTTGTAGCTAGTCGTAGCTTTCTCTGTAGCCATTGCTCTGGGCTGTTAAAATCTCAGACTCAGATGGGTAAAAATTATTGAGTTTCGGTGTCAGGATGCAGCAATGATTGACAGGATGTGAGATAATATTTTATTTTGGATACAGAAATACAGACAGATAAAACTGACTGACACCTTAATTCCACTTACAGCGAACATGCCGTGAACGGTTGGCAAAACGTACTGCAGAGTATTTTGCTCCCTCTCTAGTCTAGCAGAGCATTTCCAAAGCCAGTGCTCCAGTCCGGCAGCGGTGTATGCCTGGAGCGGCAGTGTGCTCCGCTTCACTCACGAAACATTACAATACAATCATTCAGAAAGCACCAGAAAATGAAGTCAAACGTGGAGTATCCAGTACTTTCCAAATTATACATAATGCACAGACTCCCAAAAGTAAATTTCCTCAATAACTGAGGGTTCAAAAACCTTGTAAAAAAGAAGAAAATAATGGTTTATTTTTATGCACAAAGGTAGAATAAACCATCCAAAAGCAGTAACAAGTTAATAATGAATGGCCTGTATGGTTGGACCAGCAAAGGGACCTTAAAAGTGCTGTGTTTATTTCTTTTCTCAGTTTATAACATGTTTTGTTTTTATGCAATATCGCAATTCACACAAGAGCTAGTGGCTCTCCAGGGATCTTGTGCCCCTCCCTTCCAGCTGCACAGGTCTGCACAGTGTGGTGTGGTGCTTCAAGTGATGATGTCACCCGCCTTTCAGTTGGAGCAAAACTGTGGCTATTCAGTGCGTGGCACGTTTGCACTCTGTGGAAATCCAGGGTCAGTGTGCGAAGGCCTTTGCCAGTTATTTTACAGAGCTGAGGTGTTTTCAGCCACTTTATTTACCACGATTTGAGCCTCAGCCAGCTTTCTTTGTTTATTTTTACAAAAATGAAGCAGGTAAAAACTTTTTCCAAATTAAAATGTTAGTTTCAATGTGTCTTTTCTCTCTTTTTTCCTCCTTGGGTGCCATTAATGCTTTTGAAAAGTGTTTAATTTTAATGAACTTCATTTGCCAGAAGTCCCCTGAAGCACCCTGAAGGCATTACAATTACAAGCAAGGAATGACCATGAGACATTATGACATTTGTTCCCCCTTGAAATAATAACCCGCCAGTTAGCTGGGACGTTTGTGCCAAGTTTGCAGCAAATTCTTCTAAGCTCTTTTTTTATTATGCTTTTACAAGTATTGCTTGGACTTATAGACGGGCACAACTGTCACTGTACCTCCAAGATATTTGCATTTGTGTCTGTCTGTCTGTTTTTATCAAGACTGTCTGCTGATCTCTTAAAGTGCCTTGTTTCCTGTCAACTGTTCTTATTTTTCTCTGACAGCATCTCCTCTGGATGTGGTTTCCTCCTACCTGTTGTCTTGTCTGCCTGGTTTTGTCTGGCAGGGGGGCGGCTTTTCCCTTCTCATATGTTGTGGTGGCCTCTGACAACTCATCTCTCTGGTTTAATTTTCTCCAGGCATTTTTCCCTTCTCCCTGGCGAATTCTTTCTTTCTTAGCAGCCTCTGTATCTCTGTCTTACTCACTTACTCCCTGCAGCAGTGTTGTCTCAATTCTCTTCCTTTCTCTTTTCCTTTTTCTCTCACTCTAGCTCCTTTTATGTTCCTTTCTTTCTGCATCTCCCAAGCTTGTCCTCTTGTTGTTAAATCTTTTTTACTCTACCACTTTCCCGAGCTGCTTTCTTCTCTCCCTGTCATTTCCCCCTTTTCTCCCTCCCACTCCTTTTCCATGCTTGTTTCTCTTTATTTTACTTCTAATTTCCCAAACCTCACTCTCACATGCCACCACCACAATCTGCTCCTGGCAGCCTCATCTCCATACCTCTCTCTTGTCCTTGATGCTTCCATTCTCCCTCTCATTTGCTCCCTCTCTCTATCACCCACGCTCCCATTAGTTGGTATGAGTGCTTATTAAGTCATCTTGTCATTTTCCACTTCTGGCATCTTGTTTAGTGTGTGTGAGTATGTGCGTATGTGTGTTTTTGCAGATTCTAAATCTATTCATGTCTTTACTCAAACATCACTATTGGTATCATGCTATGCATTTGTAAATACGTTTTATTAAGACTCCATCTTAAAATCAGTATTGGCAGAACACTGCAGTGTGACAGGAGGTGATATTAGGTGGATTTCTTAGTATGTGCATGCTGTTGTCTTCTGTACACACAAACGCACAGCATGGCAAACATCTTCTGGCACTTAAATTCTGCTTCACAGGCTAGAGATTAGTGAGCAAACAGATATGTGTGCGTTTGTGTGAGTGCATACAAGTATGAGTGTGTTGTGTACCTAAAGCTCAAGGGCTGTTCATTGTATTATCTTTGACCCTTGAAATGTTGTGGGGTACTGTTTGCCTTATTTTTGGATTGCAGGCTCCCAGGCTCTCTTTTAAACAAAAGGGATGACTGCACACAACTGGAGCCAAACTGACTGGGCTCAACAAGTCCAAAATCTACTGGGGTAAACTAAACAAACCAACAAAGCTTTGTTGGGCACAGTAGCCTTTGGGCGAGCAGGGCTGGGAGCCATCCCACAACCACAGTACAACCGGGCCCAGGGCAAGGGCAGGCGTCATCTTGTTCTGGAGGAGGTGTGGGCAGGCATTGAGGACATAAGGACCAGCAGGATCGTTAGCAAGCAACATCAGGGAGCATCAACAAGGTGGGACTGAACGCTTGATCTGGAACGACACCTGTAAGGCAGAGCCACAGCGCATCAAATTTTTGGTCCAAGCTATTTATGATGTGCTACCCAGCCGGTCTAACCTGCACGTGTGGGGAAAGAGCAACCTTCCATCATGCCCTCTCTACCCAGGAAGAGGCACACTGGAGCACATCCTGAGCAGCTGTCCTGTAGCCCTAGCGGAAGGCCGCTACCGCTGGCATCATGACCAAGTCTTGAAGTCAGTGGCAGAGACCATCTCCAGCACAGCTGCCAACAACAAGCACACTCACAGCAAGAGAACAATATCCTTGTTAAAGGCTGGAGAGAAACCACAGGGACAGCAAACACCTGCACCAGCCTACTCTCATCGGCATCAGATTGGGAACTGCGAGTTGATTTGGGCAAACAGCTCAAGTTCCTGGAGTATGTAACACCAACTTCCTTGAGACCAGACAAGCAGCTCAAGTACCATGAGCTCATACAGGGGTGCCGGGGGAGAGGCTGGAAAGC